>OW799233.1:182067734-183267734 GCA_941918925.1 Phyto melanocephala
CCAAGCGGCTTGAGAAGATTTTTGGCTCAGTTCTTAAATGTTTGGGGTCATGGAATATAGTTCCATGAAGTTCTTTTTTTAAAACTATTAAAGATGTTTAATTTCTCAAAGTTTTCAACACAATTGATATCATCATATTCAAAGGTCGCTGTCAATCTGTTTTTGCGAACTGCAAAACTTCTCGAACTCTACCACTCTTGAAGGGAGTGCCACAAGGATCGATACTTGGACCGTTACTCTTTGCGATATATGTTAAGATTTACCACAACAGATGCAATATTGTAAAGTTTATATGTATGCTGACGACATCTAACTTTATATAAGTAGCAGCTTAAGCAATGCAAATCGTTGCATTCAAAACCTAAATATGGATCTACAAAGGGTACTAAATGGGCAAGTCGAAATGGTTTGTGTCTTAATCCCCACAAGTCAAAATGCTTAGTTTTAACCAAAAAGACTATGAGGTTGGATCAGGAACCAGTATTAATGTTAGGCAATCAAAACATTAAGATAGTGTCAACAGCAAAAAATCTTGGTATTACTTTTAACAGCTCACTTACGTGGTCTGATCATATTAATACTGCTACAGGTAAAACGTATTCAATGCTACGTACACTGTGGAATACTCAAAATTTTACGCCATTAAAAACCAAGTTTGTTATATGGATGTGAAATATATGCCAAATGTGAATACGTAAGTAAGAGAAAATCGATGTCAGCATATAATGCCATACTGAGATATGTTTTTAATCTGAGAAGATATGACCACATTACTGAGTACTCAAAGAAACTCTATGGCGTTACTTTCTTGGAGTTTCTGGATATTAGGATTCTGATAATGCTCCACAAAATCGTAAATACACGTCGACCGGCATATCTTTATGATAGACTAGTTTCAACACGTTCTGAGAGGACAAATGACATACGGCCAATATTGTATGCTAGCTCAGTCTCAAGATTGCAGTTTTATGTAAATTCAATCCGTCTTTGGAACTCTTTACCAACAAATTTAAGGAATATAAGCAACGCCAGGCAATTTAGGAATGAAGTTTTTAAAATTTATAGGTCAAATATAAAGTTTGTATTTTAATAAATTATTTTTTATTCTTTATTTTTGATTTGTAGTTCTAATATATATATATATACATATATGTACCATTATTTAATTGTCAATGTAAAAATCCTTTACTATAATTATAAGATTTAAAATCTTATTGTAATGGAATCAAATAAATAAATAAATAGTCCAGATCTGAACCCGATCGAAAACCTGTGGGCTTTTTAAACCGACGTCTGGCAGAATACGAAGAAACCCCAAACAGTATTAATGAACTGTGGGAGAGGGATCAGACTGAATGGATCGAAATTCCTGTATATTATCTGGCTAAACTTCAATCTATTCTAAATGAAATGAATCAATTGAAAAAAAAAAACAATCAGATACTGAATTAATTTTAAAATTTATATGATCAAAACCTTAAAGCAAAAGTGCGCTAAAAGTCGTCTGGATTAGAAGACATTTTGAATTTTATAAACCAAAGTTATGAGTTAATATTTTTGTTATTGTTTTATATTTTCTATAGACACTTACTCTTAATTAAGTAAAAAGTTTAAAAATAATCAGTTATAACTATAAGATTAAGTTGCGTTCTTTGTTTAAAACATAATTTTTGCACCACAGTTTATATTTTCTGAAAGCTTATGAATAGGGGAGTCGATTTAGCAATGTTCGTTTGTGCAAGTGTTGATTAAAATAAAATTTTACAAGACCGTTTATGTTGCACAACAGTATCAATCTTTTAGAAATATATAAAACAAAAACCTATTTTTCATTTTTTAGACAACTGAGAGGCTGAATATGAGTATCAGATAAAAGGGCTTTCTTCGCAATATATAATACACTATAACACATTTGAGTTCCCTGATGACCATCCCTACAAAGTGGCATACAATAAATTTATATGCGGGTCAAAACAAGTAAATAAAAATGTAGTTACGGCTCTGTCCCTTACAACTTCCTGCATGAACCGAAAAATATGAAAATTTTGAAATCTAAGATGGTGTCCTTAATAAAATTGCGCACATATTGGGTCAAATATAAAAATCGGTTTTGTCCTCTTCAACTCCTTCAATATTGTCAGCAAATGAAAGAGATTGACCAGTAGAATACAGTAAACTCTGAAAAAAAGAAAAGTCCGTAATGGCGTTAGAAACAAAATGTCGGATAATAAATACAGTAAATCATAAACGAACTAAAAAACCAAAATGGCTTTTGAAATTAAATGGTATACAACATTAAATCTGAAACCCAAGCTACATTACGATGATGACATAATTTGAATTTGGTCATAACTACGTATGCGATGTTGAAAGAGACAAAGGATTCAGCGAGCCAAACATGGTTCTTATTTGTTTTAATTTATTTTTTTTTTTTTGAAAAGCAATAGAAAGAGATGAAGTTATTTGTTTTAAAAAATACTGTAAGTGCACACTAAGTTTAATGCAATACATAATGACAGCGCCATCTAGTAGTGTCATGCAAACTATTTTTATTATTTTATTTCAGTAGCGTATTTTGGGACATTTAGTATACAAGTAAAGTAGGACCCTGGGATAAATATAATATTCAGGTAAAACTACAAATTACACTGGTTGTCAAAATAACACTTTTTCTGTAACACGAATTCGTGATACTTCAATAATGGCGTTTTCGCTTATAAAAAATTGTCAAAATTTCAACAAAATTTTTAAAAATTTTATAATCCAAAATTAGGTAAAATTTTCTGGATTAGGTCTTATATTTAACTTAATGATCTAATGGATCGATTATAACCAAAATAAAAAATCCATCCTATGGCTCAAACAGTCATACGTATCAAATTGAAAATTCCAAACTCTTATTTTGTTACAATTTTTGCAAAGACAAAAACACGAGTGGCAGAGATTGGTGCAATTTAAAATTAATCTGGAGTCCTTTTGCGTTAGCGCACAGTTCTTTAATATTTATAATCTTTCTTTTCTTTTTTCTTATTTTCAAATCTTTCAAATGTCATTTCCTTTAAATTAAAAAAAAAAAATGTTTTTTAAACAAACTACGTATAAAAAAATATATTAAGAAATTCGCCAAGACAAGTATAAATTTCAATTGTAAATGGTGTAAAAAAAAGAAGAATATACGTTAACAGTTAAAAAAAGGATAAACTAAAATAAATAAGTGAATGAATATGTGTAACACATGTTACAGAAACACTACAAAATAAATCTTATGCAGTGCAAAAATTGTTCCTCAACGACTGGACACAATACATACACAAATTATCTAACGTACTAATTTGTGTATGTACGTACGTGCTAAAGGATATTGAAAGTGTAATGTACGTGCTCAGTATGCAGGACATTATTTTTCTTTTTAAATGTTAAAAATGTTTTTATTTAAATAAAAAAAAAATTGTTTACGTTTTCGGCAAAAGTCAGAGAAAAAAGTGCACAGACTTACATATCTTTAGGCTGGATGTATGACAGTCACGTTTTTTATTATTTTTTTTTTTTTAGTTTTTTCCATTATATTTCAAGAGTTTTTGGCGGGAATTTAGGCAATGTTATTTGGAAAAAAATAATAATAATGAAAAAATAAATAAATCTCTACACAAGACCAGAATAAATATGTTGAAAATAAAGACAAAAAACAGAACATAACCAGACAGGAAATGACATTGAAACTTCTCTATAGCTGCCCTTTTGGAACATCTATGCAAATGTTTTCGAACCATAAATTTGATAATAAACTTAATGACCTTATTTTCACAACAGATATTATGCAACAAATTCAAGGTCACCACACAACGTTTACACACATAAAGATCGACCACCTTGTCTTTAAAAATACAGCAATAAAGGATTTCCAGGATTTACATAAATATTTCTTTAACTCTTTAATTTCAGTTCACACCTCTATAAAATAAATTTTTATTTTTGAATGGATGGATGGATGGGTGTTTAACCTTCGTGCAAGTGTATTGCATAAATAAATGAATGTTTGGGCGATTCGCTGTGTGAGTGTGTAGGTTTAAAACCTGCCTCGTCATTGATTGCGGATTTTTGGTAAATCTTCTTATCACTAGTCAAACAACCAAACATCATTACGGTGATACTTTTACGTTTGTCACCTGAGGTGTCATACAAAATTTGTTAGCAACGGCCATTATGCGTAAATGAGTGAGGGAATATATTTATGAATGAATGGATGTAATGAATGCCTGCAAACAAGTGAAGGGGTAAAATGTATCAATGAATGTTAAGTTTTATTAACTATCGTAAATTCTATTTAAACAATTTGTTCTTTATCCTCTTGCATTGAGAAAATCCCAACATTTAAAAAAATTTCTTCTTAAATTTTGTGTAAACTAAATAGGGTGTTTGTCAATTTTATACTCGTTAGTTAGTTGGCTCAATTCCAACACACTAACAAGAGTCGTTTGGGACGTGCTTATAACATTCTTAGAATATAAAAATATTTGACAACTTGCATTTTTTGATTATAATTTATAATCTTGCAAATTTGAAAACTCACATCCGCTTCAAAACTTTATTTTGCCTTTTTTTTTGAGTAGTGAGCGTGTGAAATTAATTTTATCCTTTACACAAATATTTAATAAATATCAGTTGGTAGAATGTATGATTTAGCAATATTTTATTAAGAAATCTGAAAATAATGTGATTTTTGTTAACAAACAAACAAATTATTTATTAAAATACGAATTAAATTTGAGTCTACAATTCAAGTTTTTTTAAATATTATAAAAAAAGATCTGTTTTATTTAAACATGTATTTTTAAAACTTGACTCAAATTTCGATACAAAACTTTTCTCAGATCTCTAAAATTTTCAGCGCCAAGCAATTCATGATGATGATAATAGACGTTTCAGATGTAAATTATTTGAGGAATATAGTTTGAAATTTTGTTAAAATCATATATATATATAAAAATCAATGTGTGTTTGTATGTTTATATGTTTGTTTGTGCTTTATAGACGGTTAAACGGCTGGACCGATTTCCTTGAAATTTTCACAGAATCTTTCTGTATGTCTGGAAGGAACTATAAGCTATACTTTGGTTTGAAATTGTAAGTGGGCGGGGTGCCACGCCCTATTAAAGAATAAGTATTAAATATTATATATCACGAAAGTTAATGCAGCTAGAGTCTTCAAATTAAGTAAGGTACATTTTGACATCCACACGAACATTTGGGTAAAAAATGGGCGGACTTGCAATAGTAGGCGTGGCCACATGAATTAAATACTAAAATTCGTATATTTGGAAAACAATATCGATTAGAGTAGTAAAATTTTGCAAGAGCAACTTTGACACCCAAATGAACATTTAGGCAAGAAATGGGTGCATTATCAATAGTGGGCGTGGCACCTACTATATGAATTAAATACTAAAATTCGTATATCTGGAAAACGATATCGATTAGAGTACTAAAATTTTGCAAAAGCAACTTTGATATTCAAATAAACATTTATGGAAAAAATGGGTGCATTAACAATAGTGGACGTGGCATCTGCCATATAAATTAAATACTAAAATTTACAGTGGCGAAGCACACCGGGTATTAGCTAGTTTACTATATAACTACTATTCGCACTACTATTTCAGATTCTAGTTTCAAGGAACTAATGGCATCGTAACCCTTGTTGGATACTATAAAGTAGAATCCTATTGTCATTTCAAGTCGAGTTATATCTAAAGATTAGTTGTGAGCATTAGTGAACTTCAAGAACTAGTTCGTACTTATTTGAAATCAGTTAAGTTCCCTTTTAAGGACATAAACACTGGTTCCAAAACGACGTCATTAAACAGTTTTAATATTTAATACATAATAAATGAATGTTTTCAACCTTTTTAATTTATATAAACAGTTGTTTTTTGAGATTACAAGCTCAATACAAAAAAAAACAACTGTTTAAATATTTAATACATTTAAAGATACTTGTTTATTTAATAAAAAATTTTCTTCTTTTCTTTGTAAAATTAAACTATATGTAATGGTGAAATCTTCCCTCTGTTTTCTCTACTCTTTTGTTGATTCTCTATTTGAAAATATACATATCTTATATGGAAATTCGTACTTTAAGGGGGTAAAAAAGGGTAAAATCGGTAATATTATATCTGCTAAACTAAAAATGATACAAATTAAATTGAAAAAGTATTGTAATTTGCACAAAAAATAAGCTGACAGGTGTCTGGCCTTTTTTTTAAATTTTCAACCCCTAAGGGAAAAACGGATAAAAACTGTAATTTGGTACTTTTTTGGTACCGTATGTAACTTCCAAACACATAAAGCTAGGAAAAAAATTTAAGCTGAATTAAGTAATACGTGAAAAAATATTAATGGGAATTCAGCACTTTTTTCAAATTCACATGTATATGGGGTAAAATTGGTCCCTTTTTTTGGTACTTTTTTTTAAATAAACTTTTCTTATATTATTCAATGGGACAAAATTTGACAATTATTATTGCCTAAAAGAATATGGACAATTATTTAGGTGAAATTTTTGGAAATAATTTTGGGGACAAAAAAGGTACCAAAAAGGGGAAAATTCCGGAAAATTTATGTTATTCCTTATTAGACGGTCAATTTTCATAAAATTTTAAATTCGGATTTTACCAGACATACAAAATTATGTAATTTAGTAAAAAATTTAAACACATTCCAAAAAGGGCAGAAAGGAAAAATATCGCGAAGAGTTTGGTACTTTTTAGAACATAATTACTTTTATGCAAAAAAGAGTCAGAAATTTAAACCATGTCAATCAAAATATTTTGTTACATAGATATTTGAACATTTTAAACTTGGAATTTGGAACTTGGCCCAAAAATTTACTTTTTTGCTTTTCTATGGTACTTTTTGTAGTTGCTACGTTTATAAAGGTAGAATTCTTAAATAAAGGACTATTGATTCCAGGTGATACTAAATATGTTATGGGCGACCAAAAAGGTGCTTTGTTGAATTTTATGGTACTTTTGGTATTTTCTACATTTATGAAGGTAGGATTGTACAATTAAAGACTATTGATTCAAATTTAAAATCAAAATGATATTGAAGACACAAAAAAGCCTTTTTGCCTTTTTATTGAACTATTTGTATTGTTACGTTTGTAAACATGGATTCTTAAAATTAGTGTTTTTTTGATCCGAGGTCTAACTTCTAATATTATGGACGACCAAAATTACTCTTTTTCTTTTGTTTTTTATATTTTGTATAGATAGGATTCTTAATGTAGGTAATTATAAACCAAGTGGAAGTTTTAGTGAAGAAAAAATGTTACTTTTATTATTTTTAGGGTAATTTTTGCAAATTATAAATCTTAATTGAATTGATCTTGCTTTTATGTAGAAAATATATGCCCGATATATCCTTACTCTACTTTTAATTCTTCCAAGTAAATTGAATCAGCAATACAAATTTTCATAAATTGAACCAAAAATATTTAATAATTAAAAATAGAACTTGAGTATTCAATAAATAGTAAGAACTGCGCTATCAAAGAGAAAGTCGTGGGTACATGCTAGTAGTAAATATATATAAAAACATTTCTTTGGCTTTACTAAAAATTTAAAAATATTGAGTTGACTATATTTACATAAGCCTGTGCTATATATACAATATAATTTCAAAAAAACCTAATAATATTGTCTTTACTGTCTGTATAAAGACTTAAAATACAGATGTTGGTAGTTTATCGTGTCATATAATGAATATAGTAGAAATTTCAAATGGAAGGACAAACTTAAAACTACTCATTGTGAGAGATAAATATAATAATTGATTAAATAACAAGTATTCAGGCCCCGTATCTATTCTTTACAACAAAAATCATTGGCTGCAACGCCAAACAAAATGTATTAAAACGCTAAAACTAATTGGAAAACTAATAAAAAATTTTTTAGGCATTTTTTTCAAATTTTTTTTTTCATTTTAACCCCTTAGCAAGTATATGGAAATTAACAATTTAATCCGCTCCATAAGTGATTTTTTTTTTAACTTAAATGTTCACTTATTTCGTTACAAGTGATAAAATACGCGGGCTTATTTCTTCCTAATCTTCTCTGCAACACCTTATCACAAGTAGTTGCTTAAACATTTTAGGGCAGCATTAAGCCAAAGGGCCAAACAAAACCAACATTTTATTGACGAAAAAAATAAATAAAAGAAAACTCTTGAAAATTAAAAATTTATTTATGCATCATAAAAAACAGATCGTAAAATATTTATTTTCGCTCTTAAGAAATGAAACAAAAGCAACAACAACAACAACACCAACAGGCAAAATTTATTTATTTTTGTTTTCGTTATTGGGCACCAAAAGAAGATACAAACAGTTTAAACATAAAAAAAAATCATGTAATTTTCAGTTAATCGTTAAGGAGTGTTTGCAGCACCAAATCTTAGGAATACAACCAAAAACCAACCCATTATTCTTTAAATATTTAAATTACAATTGTTCCTTTAAAAGATTTAGGCAACAATTTAAGGTTAAAGATAGAAAATTTATGGCTTTATTGTCTTTGTTATATTTTGTTTCCGAAATTTATTTTTTTTAATTTTTCATAGTAATTAAAAAAAAGACGCGATATTTTGTGGATAATTTAAGGCAAAGTTGTAGAAAATATTTCAAGGGATGTTTTGCTTTGAAAAAGAATAAGGAAAAAGTATGTTTGAATGTTACAATGAAAATAATTCCAATTATTTTCGAAGGATTTTAACATTAAAACAACAAGTCTGCGTAAGTGTTTTAAATACTAAAATAAACAATCGTAAGAAGATAGATGCACTATTGCGTTTTTATAAAAAAAATAGAATAAAAAATATAACGTTTATGCTATTAAAAAAGATGTGTGGAGTACTGAACACCAATTTCTTTTTATGTAAAAAGGTTAAAAAAAAAGACAATATTGAATCAAAATATAAAAAAAAAAAAATAAATAAAATTCTTCCAATGTGATGCAAACCGGCTTTATTAGAATGGCAATCATGCGAAGATGATTTTAATTTTTAAATATTTTATATAAATAACAGAAATTGTTTCAACTTATGTCTGTTATATATAAACTTTAAACTAACTCAACCGATGTGCCCCAAATCGGTGTCATTAGCATACACACGCCGTTTATCCACTTTTTACTTTATAAATAGAGAATTTGTAACAACAAATTATAAGTATATTGCGATTTTATAAAAAAAATATTCCAGACATTTTGTGTTTTATTTGTTTAAGAATGAAAGTTTACAATGTAAACGGTGTCATAGTAAGAATGCACTTTTGAAATTGGCCAGCAGTCACATCCCAGCGAAAAAAAAGAGAAGATGACAAAGAAGTGATTTTGCAGGGGTGCAACTTAAGATCAAGATATTTATTTTTGGTGAAAACACTAATGAGTTTAACATTAGCGTGTCTTTGGAAATCATGTGTTTACTTAAATATAATAATGAACTGCACTGCATTATAATAAATAAGTAGAACTAATGCATATTTGGTGAAAAGCATCCGATAATTCATTAGTTTATTTGGTTTGTTTAAGATATTTTGCTTGATTTTGCATTCATTTAAATCATATCATTTATGACAAATTATTTCGCATTTAAGAAATCATTTAGAATTATTGCTTTTGCATTAATGAAAGATAGTATTGAAAAAGTAGTTCACTTAACACTATTTAATTCTTTTGCTGGGATGTGTTAATTCCATTGTTAAAATAGAGCGCTTCACAAAAGAGCAACGCATTAAAATTGTTGAAACTTAGTTAAAACATCGAAGAGTGGTCAAAAAAATTAAAAAAAGTAAGACTCCTGTGCGTCAACGTACCGTTTGCCCTCTTTAAAAAAAATGCTGTTGTAGTCGACGAACAATTCCTAAGATCAAATCCGAAATTTGTAAAAAGGTAATGGAAAATTTCTCTTAAAGAGCTATGATCTGTCATCAAAGACGTGCGAGCCATATGACGGATATTTTATTCCATATTAAATCTTCTTTACAATCCAATAAGTGTTTTTATAAAAAAAATTTTATTATTCAAAAATAGCAACGCGTAAATAGTGGACACCATTTTTAAAATAAAAAAAAAAAAATAAAAATTATAATTAAACCAGTTTGACAGACTGCAGCCGGGCGACATTTGTGCTCCAAAGACGCTGGTTACCTTAGGCACTAGTTTGCAAAAAAAACAAATGCAAAAAGAAAAATGGGTATGCCACCGGTGTTTTCTTCAAAATCGGACTAATCGTTCTCAAACTATAATGAAATGTATCAGCATAACCGCCTTATTTCGGGCGAAATACTAGGCATGCCCTTAAAAAAAACTGAATCTGATAGAAAAAGGTTTGTATGAGTTTAACACATTTATTTTAAGGCTTTGATTCATTATCTCCACCATTGATTCTGAAAAATTTTTCTTGTTGCAAAATTTTAAAAGGTTTTTTTTTAAACTGTTTCATATGCGTAAAAAATCAAGTATTTATCAAAAATACATCGAACATTCTTAAAGAATATATCCCTAACGCTTAAGCATGATTTATAACTAACCGTTTCCGTTCAAAAACAACCTTTTCCCCAAATCTCTGGTGCAAAATAATCCGTTGGTGTTCATGTCTTTCAAATCAGTCCAAAAGAAGTTCGTATCCATGAATCTAAATAGATTTAAAAATTGTGTAGATAAAATCCTTTTAAAAAATACAAAAATTACATATTTTAAAGCTTCTGCACTAAGTTCATATTTTAGAGAAGTCAATAGAAAAAAGAGGTTTATATTTTGGGGTGTTCGTATTTAAGGGTGTTTATGTTATCGCGAGTGTACTGTAATAGAAGTAGTTGCAATGTTCAGTGGGATCTAAATGATCTTATATAAATTATCAAGTATAAGATATTCCAAGCAGAATTAAAGTAGAATTTAATTGTCCAGAGGTTCCTTATATGATTGCTTTCAAAGAAGTCTGTAAATTTTACTTGCAATAGAATTCCTCATAATAAGTTTTTATTTACAACTACAAATCATTAAAAACTACAAAAGCAAGTATCGTATTCTACTACTGCTACTCTAAATTACAGAAGGATTATTTTGAAAATAATTTTTTGATTACGCGTACATACATATGTACCTTCATTCATACATACATAAATTGTTTTCATAAGACTGTGAAAATTTCCATTAAATTAAATTTTATGCGCCACTCCTTCACATATCTAAAGGATTTCTAACAATAAATGTTATTTCATGACTTTCTAATAAAGAATTCATTTACTGTGATTGATAAATTATTAGATAAATGACTTGGATTTATTATGCAGTGCGTTTTCTTTCGCTTGATATTTCATAGTCTGATCATTTGTTTCACTACTTTTCGATGTTCAAAGGGCATGCGTGCATGCGCAGAATTGTTAAAACGGTGAAGATGCTCTGAGGGGTTCATATAAACAATGACCCATAATATTTGTAAGAAAAGTCATCGTTTTTTAATTTCAAGCAGTAATTGTATATACATTGTAGTCTTTTATTTTTTTCTAAATTATAATTCAAACAAAGGATTGTGTTTAATCCTAAATAACAAAAAAAAATTAAATTTAGAAAAATAAAAGGAACGTTTTAATAAATTTTCTAAAGCAAAAGGCACTCGACTGCCCCAGTGATTTGGATTGATTAGTAGGCAACACCGCCACCAACACAATTTTACACAACACACACACACATTTATTCACAAAGTGAATAGCCAATATCAAAAGGAATAAATAAATACATTGAGGCTCTTCAAACAGGTTTTTTTATTTACAAAATCAATGTAATTGTGAGAAAAGGAAAAGAAAGACAATCAACACAACTCAAAACCCTTTTTTGTCTGTTTGGTTTTATTTCTCTAAAATTTAATTATAATGGATATGAATTATACAACGAAAAAAAAAATAAATTTGATCTACGAGCAAGAGGTAACATTATGGGTGTAACAATCAATCTAGGATTTGTTTAATTATGTTTTTGTTTCTTTTTATTAGTTTTAACTGTTTAACAAGTGTTTTTTTTTTTTGTTTTTTGATAAAATTTCCCAGCTATTGAAATCCTGTAAAGCTGAAAGAGACAGCATTTTGTTTGTGTACCTCTTATTTTGAATGTGTGTTTTAAAATTAAAAAAAAATTATATGAAATGTTTTTTTTTGATACAAAATATATTTCAAAACCCGTTTTAATTTTGTAGGTTCGTTTTTATTACGAAGCAAAAACAATAACAAAGACAATAAAGCTTAAATTCAGTATTACGTTAAATTCCGATATTAACACAGTAATCAGGCTGCACTTGTACACTTTTACCCACTAATTGCATATGTTCTAGTACAAGATAGCAAATGCTAGGTTCAGAAAGGAGATTTTTAAAATATATTATGGATCACGGTGAAATAAGCTAGGCTATAAATACCTTGACGTAGATTGAAAATAAAAAAAGTGTGACAAGCCTGTGCATTTAGCACTGTGCATAAAACGATCAAGTGACTTTTGTGAAATTTTGCATGTGCACACCCATGCATATTTAGGCAAGAGATGATCGCAGTAATATAGTTTAATAACAATTACATTATGTTAACTTAATTTTGTTTTTCTTAATGTTTATACTTAAATGGTAGTCATTTCTGAAATTTGCTCTAAACACTCGGTACACAGAGTCGCTAGAGAAATTTTAGAATTTTATTGAAATATAAGTATTTTGACAGACCTATTACCAAGGCATATTCATACAGGCATATGCAACGGCGAATTGACACAACAAAGCAACTTTTTAGGGGATGTTTTGCGTCAAGGCGAATTCGTATATCAGGGTTGGAAAAGTTGTTATGATATGTTTAATTTAATAAAATTTGATTACAACAAGAGCGCTATATTCGTCCGTGCCGAATCTTATATACCCTTCACAACGTGTAGTCATGCAATAACAGTAGTTTGTATCACCATTCATCTCATATGAAATACGTACATACATATAAAAAATATACATATATAAAAAACATCCCATTGTAAAATTATAAATTTACGTATGTATGTTAAAAAAAAATAAAAAAAAAAATTTAAAAAAAAAATTTAAAAAAAAAATTAAAAAAAAATTTTTAAAAAAATAATTAAAATATATATCTATATATATAAAAATCAATGTGTGTTTGTATGTTTGTATGTTTATATGTTTGTATGTTTGTTTGTGCTTTATAGACGGTTAAACGGCTGGACCGATTTCCTTGAAATTTTCACAGAATCTTTCTGTATGTCTGGAAGGAACTATAGGCTATATTTTGGTTTGAAATTGTAAGTGGGCGGGGTGGGCCCTATTAAAGAATAAGTATTAAATATTATATATCACGAAAGTTAATGCAGCTAGAGTATTCAAATTAAGTACGGTAAAATTTGACATCCACACGAACATTTGGGAAAAAAATGGGCGTACTTGCAATAGTAGGCGTGGCCACATGAATTAAATACTAAACTTTGTATATTTGGAAAACGATATCGATTAGAGTAGTAAAATTTTGCAAGAGAAGCTTTGACACCCAAATGAACATTTAGGCAAGAAATGGGTGCATTATCAATAGTGGGCGTGGCACCTACCATATGAATTAAATACTAAAATTCGTATATCTGGAAAACGATATCGATTAGAGTACTAAAATTTTGCAAAAGCAACTTTGATATTCAAATAAACATTAATGGAAAAAATGGGTGCATTAACAATAGTGGGCGTGGCACCTGCCATATGAATTAAATACTAAAATTTGGGGTGGCGAAGCACACCGGGTATTAGCTAGTAATTAATATAAAACAAAAAAAAATAAAAAAAAAATAAAAAAAAACAAATAATAAAAATATAAAAAAAATATTAAATAAAAAAAAAAAATTTTTAATATATAAAAAAAAAATTTTTTTGGCTCAGCTGGGATTCGATGCCACGTTTTCTCTAACCAGTATACACGTTTGTATGTATGTATGTTGTTGTTGTAATGTTGTTTTTGTGAAAAAAAATCGAGGTGGTCGTGGGTTTTTGCTCATATCTCAGTTGTTTATGTACCGATGTTTCTGATTTTCAATAGCGATCTACTCCCGAATATTTCTGATATTTTAATACCTCACCCGGGTCCAAGCGATGTCGGGGGGGCTTCAAAAAGTTGATTTCAATATACACACGGTCAGACGGACAGACTGACAGAGCTTAATCGACTCCCCTAGTCATAAGCTTTCAGAAAATATATACTTTATGGGGTCGGAAATCAAAATTGTAGAAATTTCACACGGAATGACAAACCTATATATACCCTTTTTCACTGTGTGAAGGGTATAAAAAGGATAAATATTTATGAAAAACATTATAAATTGTGCTAAAGCAACAAATATACATAAATTTCGTACATTTATTATCAAAATTGTAAACTCTAAGTTAATTGTGTAATACCGAAACCAAAAACTCATTTCCATCCCTGTATTAAAAAAAATCAAGGCGAATTAGACAAATTTAAAAAAAATGCTTCCCCATCAGCTGGGCTGGTAATTTCGTCTTGGCTATTACCACAATAGATTTAATTTATAGATCGATTTGAATCAAGTTGAATCAAGCCTTTTAAACTGTCTTTAAAAATCAAAATATTTCTTGTTTTGCTCAAATAATATAAAATTGTTAATGTTGCATCCCTGACACACCAAAGAAAAAGAGTAAAAGATAGGCAAGTTTGCTTTGGAACTGATTTTGTATTTCTTATGTTTGTTTTAATATGTTTTTAGTCGTTATAAAAATCGTTCCTTTTTTTTTTTGGTTGATGCTCTGTTGAACTAATTCTCACGGTTCATGTTTAAACGTTTTGTTGCTGATATTGGTAGGCAAGATTGTTTTTAATATTATCATTTCGTCTATAGATGATTTTAATGAAGAAGCCTTATTAGGGACTCATAAATACCTGTTTGTGTGTTTTATGTTGGTTCGTAATTTAATACAAATTATTTTCTTTACTTTTTCTGATAGAAATAAAAAATTATGTTAATTGGTGTAAAGAATGGTTTTTAATTATAGGGTCTTTATTGTTTGATTTTAATGTTTTTTGATTTTTTATTTTATTAAATTGATGGAGAATCATAAAAAATGTTAAGGCTTTAAAAAATTTATAAATTGTATAAAAATAAAATTTTAATTAGTCCAGCTATTAAAGAGTGATCAAATGGAAGACAAGTAAAGAAGAAAGGCGTTGTAATATTTTTGAATGTGAAATTGAAGTAAATAAAAGTTAATTTACTACACGCAAAGAAAAAATATGGTTGTGGTAACCATAATCGAAGAGCAACATACTATGATTGAATTGTATGATTATGTTTAAAATAATAATGGTTACCAGTTATCATTGTTATGTTTAATCAAAGTATCATTCAATAATCATATATATGACTACAATTGAAATCGACAATCTTTGCTTTTTTACGGCAAATTACTGTCTTTTGCTGTAACATACACATATTGATTGTACTTACCAATTTAATTGCAATTTTTATACCAATATTTTTTTAAATTTATTCGTTTACTTTTAAATTTTCTTTAATTTTTCAAAACTTTTGTTAATTTTTTTGACATCTCACACTTTTAAAATAATAAAAATTTATTCAGCAAGAAGAAGAACAATTGAAATCAAATTATTATTAAAAAAAATTATAGCGTGATTATCTTGTAATCATACTGTTGTCTCACCTATTATTTAATGATTATTTTTAATTTAAAATGCTTTTGAATATGTTATTTTTGTCAAATTATTTGTTTTAAATCATACTATTTTTAATGATAACCATTTTAAAATTTTTACAAAAAGTAAACATTAAATGATACGATTCAAACAAATGCTAGATTATCGTGACAAAATATATGATGAAATGAAACAAAAATAACTATAACTTGTTTTCGACAACCAAATATTGTTTGAGAAAACATAATATGACCGTCGTGATCATGTCGTAACCATGGTTTTTCTTTGCGTGTATGTATGTAGTTAAATTCAAACATAATTCTTTGTATAAAAAAAAATAAATTTACCGTTATTGTTTTCAATTAAAGAGTGCGACAAAAAAACTTATACACACTTTTTAAACCAAAATTTTACTTGGAATGTAGAACATGGGTATAGTATATTGTATATAATTATTATGAAACGATTCGTTGTTGCAAGAGTTTGATTTACAAATGCTCCTAATTTCTATGTTGGTTAGGCAGGGTGATGTAGAATGAGCTATATTTTATGTAGGCGTTAGTAGAAAATTTTAAAGATTGTAAACATTTTTAAAAAATACTGCACCGAATCCATGCATTTAATTTACCTACACTTAGTTTTAATAAACACTTTTTATTCTCTTTTTTTAGAATATGTTTTAAAAAAGTTACAAATTATTTTCATCCATTACACAAACCTACGAAACGAGGTCAACATTTTGTTGCCCTAAACTAGGAAGCCTTAGGTTAGTTGGAATGCTAAATATGAAACTGCACCACGTTTTTCAAATCGGTTCTAGTTTTCGAGAAGATAGTTCTGTTCCATGACATACATATATTGAATAACTTTAAAAAGGTTTACCTAATTCAGCTTAACTTGTGTGTAAGCGCCAAGTTAAGCTTCTGCACATTCGATTTCGAGAAACTTTTTGCATCTCTAAGGTATCCCAAAGAAATGAAAGAAACATATTTATGTATCTCTATAATTATTCGCTAGTGTTCACTTGTAGTTCATACAACTAAAAAAATAGTATTTACTTATTTACAACAAAAACCAAAATCAAAATAAATATTTGTTTGTATATAAAAAAAAATCAATAATACGAATGAATTCAATTCTAGTATTACCAAAAGCATGCTAACGAAAATATGTTAGATTAAATATTACGTCGTATTTTGTTCGCCCATTCAAGTTTAGATTTATTTAAAGTAAAGAAACAACTAAAAAAACAAATACTTAATGCAGCAAACTAAAAAAAAAACACTTAAAATATTTGAAACCGTATAGAGATGGTATTCGTAATACATATGTACTCATACATGCAAAGGAGAATGAATTTGATAGTTCGCTGGAACGCATTTCGTAGAACGTGATCAGCAGAACAAATAAAAAAGAATAAACAGCACTAGGGTATTCAAATCGATCAATTGTTAGTCGATTATTAATTAAATAAAAAAAAATTTTAAGAGAAATTTAATATAATCGGTTTTGATTAATTTAAATTAATGGGATCATAGTTTCATTTAATCAAGCAAGGATTCGTAATCTTGTTTATCATTAATGAGCGTATTTAAAACACTTAAAAGTGCCATATTCGTCGCTTACGTTTTAGATTTAATGTTATACGCCATGTTTCTTTATTTTTTCCGCAGCCATTTTTGAATTAAATTTTAACTTAGCTGTATTCTACTAGTCAAGCACTTTCATTTGATCCTTATATTGATGGGGCTAAGAGAAAATATATCCTCTTTTTTGTTAAGGATGCTATCTTGGCTCTTTTTCATTTTTTACTGCATTCTATTTTCTTCCATTTGATACAAATATTGTAGGAACTAAAGGGGGTAAATTTTTTCATACTAGAATTGATCCATATATAAATTAAATGTACGCCATCATGAATTTAAAATTTTTTAAAGTTTATTATATTTTGCTAATCAAGCCATTTAACTTCACGCTTATATCTGAGTTAGTTTTAAATCGATTTGTTAGTTTTTCTCAGCAATAATTATCGAAACTACGTTACTAGGAGCGTTACTTGATATATTTAAAAATATTTATTTTTTTCAAATTATTTTGCATATAACTTTGTCGATTAGTAACCAATTTGTTCAAGTTCTCCCTATTCTTTATTTGAGCTTTCAGTAAATTTTTATGGAGTCGAAATTGAATTTTGTAGATATTACAAATGAATTGACAGAGCTAATTACCCTTGGCACCAGAGTTGAAGGGTATAAAAATATGTGTGCGTTTTATGGTGTTCGAAATTATTAAATTTGTCGTGAATGTATTTTGAAATCATATCTACTAAATTTAAAACAGATAAAAATTTCGAAGATGGTTTCATCTATTCCATTTTTGATGCAACAATCGATTAACATCCCAGTAAAAAGATATTCTTAAGAAATGGTGAATGATGTTTTCAATTCATGATGAGATGAAGTGGTTACATTTAGGTGAAACATGCATGATTTTTACACTGATGTGTCATTGGAGATCATGTGTTTATACAAATATATTTATAATCTGCAGCACATTCCAATAATTGCACAGAACGCATGCGTATTAGGTGAAAAAAAAACCGATGTTTTATGAGTTGATGATGTTTGTTGACATGAATTGTTTAAGATGTTTTGCATGAATGTGCAAGTATTTTGAAGCACATCATTTTTGACAAACTATTTTGAATTTAGGGAGGCATGAAGAATGAACTTTTATTTAAAAGTCATGCAAAATATTATGCACTTTGAACTAATGCAAATTTTGTTTTTGCTGGGATTGGTTAAATTGTTGTATGTGTTAAAAAAAAACTATTTTTTGATATTAAAATAACAAAATTTGTTAATCGTAAATATTATAAATACAACGACATACAACTCCAGCGACCGGTTGTAAATGGCACAATTGATATTACAACTAGTTGGTTAATTTTTTTAAACACTCTACACTAAACAGCCAATAAGGCAAAACCATTAAGCAGCTAATTCAAACTTTATATTTATAATGTCAATTTTTATTTACACATGTAGATACATATGCTAGCACGTTTGTTAAATAAATAATTAGTCAGTGAGTGATTAGCAAAAGTTTCTTTGAAAACGTGTCGTATTGTGAGCCATATAAAACGTAATTTGAGCAGTTTTAGTAATTTTTTAATTAAGCTTAATTCTAATGTTTAAGGTCTAAAACTTAATTTTCTAAATTTTTAACAATCTACTGAATGAGTGAATGCCCTAAAAAAATACTGAGAATTTTGTTGAGTTTTTTGTGTGTGGCAAATCAGAAAAACAATCATTCTTTTAGTTGGCTTCGAAAAAATCGAAAATCATGAAAAGGAACTAACACAAGCTAACCGTTTACTTTTGACTCTCTTTTAAGCAGAGCTTAAAGAATACAATTTTTAATATTGTGCTTTTATCAATTGGTCAATTCTAGGATGTTTCCAAGGAATATATTTTTTCATCAGGTAATTGCAGTTCGGAGAGAATTTTTTTGTTTATATTTTTTATATATAAAGTTTGAAATTTGAAATAAATTAGAAAAGAAATTTGTTTTTTATTTATGCATTTTGACAGCTGAAATTTAAAATAAGTGTTGAAAAAAGTAATCAGCTGACGAATCAAGAGTACCTGATGAACAAATATGCCTTGGATGTTTCGAATCGATAAGTGATCATATTGCACCGCTTTCTTTAAAGGAAGTCAACTCAAACTTTACACATTTTCAGCAGACAAAAATACTTTTTTTTTGGAAAAAAAACTGTATTTTTTTGGGAAAGAGTAAAAAAATTTCAGATTTTTAGGGTGTGTATCGGATTCTTGGAAAAAGTGATATTAAAAACTTTTGAGTTGACCAGCTTTACAGGAACTGGGGTGATATACGTACATACGTACATATGTATTTACAATTCTTATTTTTTCGTTTTTAAACTTTTTTTATGTCTTCCATTTTTAAAAAATTTTATTACAATGAATTGTCAATTGAAAAAACTAATTTTAAAACTTAAAAGTACATGCAAATATGATTAAAAATTTTATAATTGAAGAAATAAGCAAGTAAGAATCCCTACATGCCAAATTGATTGAATCAGCGTTTAAAGAATAGAAGAGAAGATTTTAAACAATGTGTGATCTAATTTGGTACGTAACATTTTTCTTTCCATAAATCATAAATGTGACCTGCTGCACAAAAAGGGACCTCTGCGCCGAAAAGAAGTTATTGAGAAAAACGCGTTTAAAAAAGCGCTTCGTTCAAATTATCAATGTTTTGGATTTAAGCCGATAGAATTGAATACAGAAGAACCACCAGAAAAGCGTGTTAGGAGTAAAAAAGAGTAAAATTTTTATGTTTTTTTTTTAATTTTGTACTTTTGATATTGAACTTTTTTTAAATTATTATAAATTATGGGCCGTATTCATGAAAAATATTTTAGGTTTATTAAAGGCTTATTTGACAGATGCGTTTTTTTCCTATAAGAATCACTCAAAAAGTAAAAAAAAAAAATTTTCGGCGCAGAGGTCCCTTTTAGGGGAGCAGGTCACATATATTTATGGGTATTGTGTTATTAGCCTGAAAAGTATTAATATCCATACTGGATTATTCTTTTATCAACGGATTTTAATAGCACCTCACAAGAAGAGTCTGAAGGGATCAAATTGTATATCTAAGACGGCCAATTGACATTGAAGGATGATAACACGATGAGATTAAAATGCGTCCCGTCAGAAAGGATGGCTTTTAGGCAAAATTTGACGTCCGATCTGAGCTTCGTAAGACCCAAATTGAAAATACCGCAACCCAGCTCAACACATACAGCAACACATTTAAACTAAAATTGCAAACTTTTGAGTTTGTTGGTGAGAGAGGAAAAGAGAACAGGCGGAGAGTAGAGTCTCTTTTTTTTGTTTAAGCATTTCTCTTCCCAAATTTTAAAATTTGTTAACCATTTTTTGTTCATTTACATACCTTGTTTTATCCTAGACGTGTTGTATCATAAATATTTTTTATTTACTAATATTTTACTACTTTTTTTATCAGCTATTTAAGTGTTTGTTTTGACATTTAGGAAGTGTGTCTGTCTAGTGGATGCTTGCCAAATTCTTATCATGCAGAGGTGATATTTATTAGCAAGCCAGAACAACTCTTTTTGCACAAACTTCGATACAGCACTCTCGACGGGGTCAGAATTTATTTTTAGCAAAGGCAAAGTATAAGCAATCACTTTGGAAATAAGTTTGCAACCTTGTTTAAGTGTTAAGCGAATCATTTTGGACCCCAAAGGTATGATACTCACTAAAACGACAATATTTTAAAAGAAAGAAAATCTGTTGTCCCAAAAACAAGAAATGATTTTAAAAGAAATTTGTATTTACACCATTCGGTACATGTAAATATTTTTTAAATTTATTTGTATTTCAAACAAAATCTGTTTACTGTGAAGGCAATATATAGAACTTTAAACAAATTTTAAATATTCCATTTCCTAATGCTTTATTTTAATATTATAATTTTGTAATTATAGGCGTTTTTAGAATTGGTACAAAATAGGGATATATAGTCTACTAAATCTTAGTTGGAAGTATACACGGCATACACTGTTCATATTTATATAATTATACAGTGTTGGGTTAAATTTAAGTCCTTAACATAATTTCGAAATGGTTAACAAATATAATATGAAATTCATGTATCGTATATAAGTGACATATTATCAGAGAATGTATAAATTCCTTGAAGGTTCTGTACAAAAATATTCAATTTGGTTGTATTTACCAAATTGCAAGAGGAGTTTCGACTCTCTAGAGCCTTCAAGAGCGTTGGTATGTTATTTTTAATAGTAGTTGTACTCGCAATAGTCACTGATGGTTATGTATGACAGTGGTTAGTGAAGGCGATGTAGTAGAAGTTCAGTCACCTTAACGTTGTTTATTTATTTTATTTGTCTGGTCTCGCGGTTTGTTTTCAAATGCGCCCGGTTGGCCTGGCTTGCCTGCTTGCATTGCTGGTGCTGCATTGCTTTATCCCTCTAAGAATTTATTGAAATTCCAAAACACTTTGTAGTTTTCTTTTTTAGATATTCTGTGTTTGTATGTATTCTTATTTGTCCGTTAGTAACACACATACATACATGAATGTACAATAGGTATTAATGGTTGTAAGAATGTGTGTGCTTATACACATAAATATTCAAAACATTCGTTATAACAATAAAATATTGGGAGGGATTAGAAGATTTTTACGATTTATCATATACAAGTTTAGATTTACAAAATTGTTCAACTTTCTTTTCATTTAGAGACGAAACTATTTATTCATCAACACAATACAAACATTTAAATTGACCAGAAATAAATGAAAGAGGCATTTATGTATGTCCTATTGATTATTGAGCCTTTAAGCGTGATTTAACATTTTGTTAAAGAGGAATATTTAGAAAAATAACAAATAATAAAATAAAAAAGGTTACAAGCCGTAAACACATTAAAAAAATTATAAAAAAAGTATTTGGTGAATTCACAAGGTGTCGTAAGTGTCGTATTGTCATTATGTCATGAACATTCAAAGTTTTATTAGGTTTGAACATTTTACAACAAATAATACAATACTGTTCCTTCATTTAATAATTTTAGAGAATTATGACAATACGACACTTAAGACATCTTGTGAATACACAAATTATGATACATTCTATTGGACATATTATAATAATAATAAAAAAAAATAGAATTAAAAAGTATCCGCTCATCATCCTCATAACGAAGAAGTCATTAAAGAAGACACAAAAGAAGTGTGGCTTCAAAATTTTGTTTAAAGCGCGTATACGTACACGTACCCACGAATAACAAAGGAGACGTGTTTAGTAATTGAATGGAAGAAAAATAAGGAGAAGCAAAAGCATCACCACCAACATCCATTAAATTGTATGCGTAGTCAAAACGTGTGGGCGCGACTCGTCGATTATGTTTATTTTCTTTAATTTTAGTTATTTTTCTTAGTGACTTTGTTGTTGTTCTCATGACAAGAATACGCTGGTGTGGTTGGTTCTGTGTTGAAACGTCTCAGAAAAATTAAGGCTGTCTTTAACAATTATTATTGTTGGTAACGCTGCCAATTGATTTGTTATGCAAATAATCGTGTTAATATTTTTGTTTTAACTAGAAACCATCATCATCAGTATCATAACGAAAATAAATGAAGGTATTATGTCCCGCTGCATTACGATATAAAGAAAAAGATTTATTATTTAATATAAACATTAAAAATAGAAAAACGAAATCAGAGGGAACAAAGTCGGCCTTAATTACGACATAACCATGAGTTAAATGTAAAGAAAGTGATTGGGTCAACGTAGAGCTATTTAACAAGTTCATAGAAATCCTTTTCTATGCAATAATATGGATATAAAAATTTAAACATTTGTTGAATTAATCAATTAAATATGTTAAGTAATAAAGAGAAATGTCTATTATTGTTTATTTTTGAACAAAATTTTTATTTATTTAACTCACCTCGACCCCACAGAACCCATCGATCTGAAATAAAATAAATAAAAAAACAATGTCACGAAATTTTTATTTAAAGAAAAAAAAAACGAATTATTAAAAGCTCTTGCTTAGATTACAAACAATCTATACTATATACAATTATTGTAAAGGGTGATACAATCGTGATGCATGATTTTAGTTATGAGTCAAAAATTAACGTCAAGTTTTTTGCCCAACTGAATTTGACACTTTGTTTCAGTGTTTGACGAATTCAAACAAGAAGAGGTACACAATTGAGTAGCACGTTAAGATTGTTAAAGCCTTGAACGAAAATGGGCGTTTAAATCAAAATGCATTTTCTTGGTCAGCACACTTCACCTCAGTGGATTCGTTAACAAGCAGAATTGTGGCATTTGGCCAATGGGAATCCATGACTGATTACTGAAAAGCCGATGCATTCACAAAGAGTGACTGTTTGGTGCGGTTTAAGGGCTCGAGTCGTCATCGGGCTGTATTTTTATGAAAACTAAGTCGGCGAAGCAGTTACAGTGAATGGTGTTTGCTATCGCGAGTTGATAACAGACTTCTTATGGCCAGAAAGAAATGTTGTCCTCAAGGGCTGGCATTGTGGCTGACTTATCCTTGTACATGACAGACTTCACGTATCCCCACAGAAAATAGTTAAGTGGTGTTAAATGTTCTGATTTTAATAGCAAATTAATTGTTCGAAAACTTGAGATTAATTGCTCATCAAACATGCCTTTCAAAAAGTTAATGGTATCGCGTGTCGTGTAGCACGCAACACTGTCCTGCTGAAAACCAAGTTCAATGCTTCCATTTGGTGCAAAAAGAAAATCGGTAATCATTGGACGCTGCGTTACTCAATTGGCTGTAACGTTGCGATTTTAATTGTTTAATGACGCTTCAGGCCAACAAAGCGCAGTAAGCCGTGCATTTTTCAGGGTGCATTGGCAGCTCTTGAACTATTTTATAAAATTTTTTCTACGACACCTTGAAAAACATAAGAAGCGTTTGATAGGTGTGCATAAGAAACATTATAAAAATCCCCAGGAAATGTTTTGACATTTTTTACATCGCTTGCTTTTGAAACTTCTTAACATTTTCAGAAATTTGTTGAAAATTTTATTTTAACCAAATTCGAGGTCCACCGTGCTTTCGACTGAGGAATATACACACAGACAGACAAACGAATGGACATAAGAATATCGTCTATAATAATATCAGAATAAAAAAAAACGGAGTCAGATCGAAAAAAGTAATAACACATACATAATAATAAAAAAAAAATCCAAATCAAATGGCACTAAAAGGTTGGTAAAAACATAAATCCATATACGGACACGATAGAAGGAGTAATATAAAAAATATTACACCAAAAACAAAAAAATATTAGTTTGCCCTAACAACAATATCAGAACTTATCTTAAAATGAATTCAATAAAATTATTGTTGGAGCCAACTGAAAAATGCTTGATATAAAATTTGATAGCCTGGATTCCAGTGCAACGTCTTATTTATAATAAAATATTAAATCTTATAATATTTGAATAAATAAAAATAGAATCACAATTTCTTACGGGTTATTTACATTTTGTTCTATGAATTTTTTTGATCCAGGCCGACCTTATATTTTATATTCCACTCACTGCATATGGAAATTATGAACAATATCAGGTGAATTTTATTTAAATCGGCTTAGTGCTATAAAAAATTAATTCAAGGGAATTAAAGCGTTCAAAAATAGTTAAACTTGTGAGAATTTTTTACACACTATTGTGTGAGTCTAAGTCAGATGGTGTA
This sequence comes from Phyto melanocephala, assembly GCA_941918925.1. Lineage (NCBI taxonomy): Eukaryota > Metazoa > Arthropoda > Insecta > Diptera > Rhinophoridae > Phyto > Phyto melanocephala. The sequence goes on from OW799233.1 coordinate 182,092,809, forward strand.
AGAATGTCTTGAAAACGTGAGTTTTACTTTGTGATAAAATTTACATTTCCGCTTAGCTTAGGTTTTATTGAAAATCAAAAGAATATTTGTTAAGTCCCCCGTTAACATTTATTTTAGTTTGCTTAAGCGATTCTTACAAAAAATTAGAATTTAAAATTTATAAATCCTTGGTTACATTTTTCCGTTTATGAATGTAATCGGTTTTAAAAATTTTAATTGTCATTTGTTGTTATAAATCGAATTTAATACAAAAGGCTGACTTTCCAATACTGAGCTAAAGCACTAATACAAATAAAGGGTTTTATGTTTGTAAAATGGTAGAAAAGGAAAATAAACCAAAACAATGCTAATGTGCGAGTCAAAGACCTGTGGGGAAAACTGTTGAATAGAAAATCTTAGGAAAATATAAGAAATTAGAAAACAAACAAGTTGAATTAACAAGTTTTTCTTTGTGGGAAGAAAAACTGGTCTTAAGACTGTACTTTTCTGTATTTATTTTTTGTTACAACTTGTTGTTGTTGTTGTTTTTTCATGGCCATCCTTTTCAACGAAAAGTCAATGGAAAATTTTGTGGAGCCTTTTTTATACCCTTCACCTGTGGTGCACAAGGGTATATATAGCTTTGTCATTCCGTTTGTAATTTCTGCAATTTTCATTTCCGACCCAATAAAGTATATATTTTCTGAAAGCTTATGAATAGAGGAGTCGATTAAGCCCTGACCGTCTGTCCGTCTGCCCGTCTGTCCGTGTGTTGGTTGAAATCATCTTTTAGAAGCAACTATATGTTCCTCAGATCTGTATATGGTATCAATCTCTTGGAAATATCCAGGAATGAATCGCTATTGAAATTCAGCACAATCGCCCCATAACTTTCTGAGATATGAGTAAAAAACCACGACCACCTCGTTTTTTTTCACAATTACAACAACAACATACATACATAGATACATGTAAAAAACATACCAAACAAAAAAAATTACAAAAAAAAAAAAATATTAAAAATAAGAAAAAAATAATAAAAAAAACTACAAAAAAAAATTTTAAAAAAATTTAAAAAAAAATTTAAAAAAAATTTTTAAAAAAATTTAAAAAAAATATAAAAAAAAATAATAAAATATAAATAATATATTAAATAAAATAAAATAAAATTTTTTTGGCTCAGCTGGGATTCGATGCCACATTTATTCTAACGTGTACGTATGCACGTATTTTATATGGGATGAATGGTGTTACAAACAATTGTTATTGCATGACTACACGTTGTGAAGGGTATATAAGATTCGGCACGGCCGAATATAGCACTGTTACTTGTTTATTTTTTTTTTTACAGTCTACAGCAAGTTCTATCACTAAATCTAAGAACATGTCTAAAAACAACAATAACAACACACGAACAGGGGGAAAACACAAAAACAAGTTAGGGCCAAGAAATTGTAAAACTAAAACATAAAAACTTGACATTTGTAAAACGACAATAACAATGAAGCCTGCGCAACGTAGAAAGAAAAAATGGAAATAAATAATAAAGAAAATTAACAATAACAATAGCCATGATTGCATTTTTTTAACATTGTAAAAAGATTTGTTTATTATGACTTTGAGCTAGTCGCTTTACCCAAAAGAGAGGCACAAATAGTGAATTCATTACTTTAGCGTTCATTAATAAAGGTTGGAAACGAAAAACGGTTTACATTTCATTTAAATTATTGTTGTCGCCAAAGATGCAAATTTAATTTAAATTAAAACATAGGTGGGTGGAAAGCTTTATCTAATGCCTTCACATACTTTTCCATAAATTCCAATTTCAAGTACAATGGATGCCAAGTGACATTATTTCTGGAAACCATAGGCAGGTTGTTAACATTTTGGTTTTCAAGCGTTTTCGTTAAAAGACATTGCAAAAGACTAAATCATTTTCTAAGTTAAAGATTCGAGGAAACAAAACTGATTTCGCGATGAGGTAAATAATAATAAAATCAAATTTATTTAAAAAAAAAGGTTCTTATAAGATTAAAACAGGCACACAGTTTTACTTATGACAGCCACTTCGGAAAAATATACTTCACAAACGATTTGCCATTATTGATTCAGGAAAGTGGCAGATATTTCCAATATTGTTTACAAGAACCGCGATGTCTGCATTTGAAACTGTAAAATTTCTTTCAGGTTTAGCCTTTACCTAATCATAGATTGAAATTCAGAAGGAAAGAATAAGAAAGATGGAGAGAGCTAGAATAATAGCAAGTGTAAAGAGAATTGAATGGTTTATTACACATGTGTAAATAAATCTCCATAAATTCTATGTTGGCTCTACGAAGGCTTGAAAAGGGTAAAAACAATAATAAAACAATAAACATAAAAAGGGTATACAATACAGACAACAGACCTAAATTTATAATGAGTATTGTATTTGTTGTTGTCAATCACCTGTAATATTGTAATCCTAACAATAACAAGACTTTAAGCCGAGATTGGATTGATTTGCTGGTTCTGTAAACAAAATCAAAGAAATAAAAAAAGACTTCGTAGAAGAAACAGGGAAATGCTGTAACAAAAGGAATCACGTCTCTTAATTAAATGCGCAACAAAGTAAAAGGAATTGAGATTTTCAAGCATTCTTGTGATAATTTTTTGTTTTTATTTTTTTTAATAAATTCCTCAATCTTGATATTTGTCTGGATCGCTTTAATGTCGGTGTTTGTGTGGTTAACTTAAAACTAATGACGTTTTTAGAATTCTAATAAAACAAATAAATGTTTAAAAAAATCTTTGCGCATTTATATTCCTACTCCATTCATAAAACAATCAATCTAAACATTTATCCCCTTTGTTCCTTGTCCACAGTACAGTAGTGTTCACATGTGTTGGTACTCGTATCTCTAGTCTTCTGCATTTGCGTTTCTTTTCAATAATATTTAGTTATTTGAATTGAAGTTCGATTAACAATGTTTTCACTTGTTTCTTTATTTTTCTCGCTTGTAGTCTTTCATACGTTTGGTTGATTGTTAAAACGCAATTTGAATTTATAATTGAATTGAAGTATGACACACAGACATTCAGTCACACAGTCCATGCGTTGAGAATGAATTAAAATTATTTTTTTCTTTTATGATCGTAGCTGGTGTTAAATTACCAAAGGCTTAAATAAATTAAAAAAAAAAAAATAAATAGTAGTGTATCAAACAAGGTGGGTAAATTCCGATATACACTAGAGTTCATAATGCTGGACAAGCTTGACAATAAAATTTATTAATTCTCGTATAAATCCAAACCAAATTGTTTAAAGCTCCCGATCCAAAGAATACCAAAACATTAACCGGAATTCTTTCTTTTTGAGGGCGGTATTAAGAGATGATTTGAAGGCATTGTTGTGTCATTCACGGAAAAGAGTTTTGAAAGTTTGTAACAATAGAAAACGAAATGTATGTACATAAATAACATAAGATATACATACATATATATATTCCTAATAATTTTTGAAAGACTTTTATACCGGTTGCCCGATGGTTTTGAACGTAATTTAATTTTTTCAACCTCAAGTGCTGGTAGTTATTATTTGCTTTTACTACTGAATTTATGCGTGTTTACAGAGCTGTAAGCTGAGGATGTCAATTTGCTAAGCCTGCGTTTACATTCAACGCGTTTTATTGCATAAAACATTCTTTTTCTTTCTAATTGTGTGCGAGAGAAAGTGAAAGTAATAAAAATCGCTTCATACTTCCACGTTCTTGAAATTCGTTTTGTCTTTCGTGATTTCATATCTAACGTTGGGTGCGTATAGAAAAAATAAAATTGTATGCAATAAAACGTTTTCTGTGTAAACGTAAAAGCAAGGTAAAAAAAAAGAAAAAATTCTGCAAGAAAACTCTTTAAATGTAAACACAGACTAACTAAACGACGGATCCCCATGATTTTACTGTAGTTCACGGTCGAGACTAAGTTTCACTGATTTTTACATTTGCAGATTGCACGTAGCAAAAAATCAGTAAATTTTACTACCTACCATATTTTTAAAATTTCAATAAATCCATTATGCAGTTCGAGCAACATGAGAAATAGTGAAGCAATTGTTTTACCGAAATTGAATCGTTTGTGCAAGCTTTGAAAGAATAACTGTAGTAAAATAAAGTACTTTTGAATGCGGATTTTTTTTTAATTGTTAGCTTTTAATTTTTGTACAATATAAATTTACTAAATGTATTGACCATTGCTAGCTATAACAATTTCAAATTTTTTGGACAAAATATGGATCCTCGCCAAAATAACTTTTTATTTTTTGAGGCAAAGAACGAATGCAGTCAATTTCGGAACCCCGTTTTGAAGTAAAGCGTATCCTTCTTTCTTAATAGTTTTAGAGGTATAGGTTGGGCCATATACAATTTTAAACTTAAATTACTGATTTTTAATTTATTTATTATAATTAAAAACTTACTTCCAAAGTAGTGAGTCTTTAATGCAAACTGTAAGAAATTTATGTGAAAAAGAGATCGACCTTCAGTTCAGTGTGTGCGCCAATTTGTGAAGCATACCAAACCGTGCACGTTCTCGTACAGTGCGTTCAATCAAAAACATTGATGCTGTGGCTGGGAAAGTGCAAGAACATGCAGCAACAGCAAGTCGTCATTATTCTAAGGAACTGAACATTTCTCGCACTTCTTTCAGAAGAATTTTGCATTAAGACTTCGTTATTAAGGCTAACAGAGATCAATTAGTATAACCACTAAAGCCTCATGACCATCCGATGTGTTTTCGCGCTAAAGATAAAGGATATTAAAAATCATACCGAAAAATCGTGTTTTCAGATAAAGCTCGTTTTCATCTCAGAGAACTACACCTGACTATTGAGAAGCCAACGAGTTACGGTTATTTGATGTGGGTTTTGGTCTGGCGGCATTTACCGAGCCATACTCAATAAATTTTTTTTCAAAAAATTCAACAAAATAACATTTGGTTTCAACAACACGGGGCCTTATGTCACGCAGTCAACGTAATCATCGTTCTTTTACGCACTGTTTCTGAAAATCAAATAATCGGCCGAAATTGTGATGTCAACTGGCCCCTTCTGAGCTGTGATTTGAGCAGTTTGGACTTTGTTCTGTGTGAAGCCATTAATCATAAATGTTACGCAAATCATCCAGAGACAATGGAATGCTTCTGATTATCGTTATGAATTCATTTTCCTTCGCAGAAATGATTTTCTTTTAAAACAGCATTTCGAAAATGCAAAATCGCTATTTAAGATCTTTTGGCTTTAGTTCTCTGGGTTACCATTTTCCCTGATTGTGGAGGAATCCTGCTTAAAATACATTTCTACTAAATACTGATTTCTAAATACTTAATAATTTGTAGACACTTTATTCTAGTATCAAATTATTTTTTTTTTTTTTTTTTTGACGCACACTGTATTTGAAAAGTAATCACTAAGAAAAAATTACAATTATTTCTTTACAATATTTATTGCCATTGAAAACTAAATTAAATCTATGTAAATCCTTTAACAAAAAATTTATAAAATGTAAAATAATAATGCAATGCAATAAAAGTAAGAAAATAAAAAGGAAATTAAAAAATATGTACAATATTCAAGAGATAAAAAATCAAATTTGAACGTGTTTTGACGCTTTTGAGGGACGTGGCGGAAGTAATTGTACTTTTCAGAATTTAGCTCCTTCTCATTGCTGCTTTTGAAGGAATTAATTAACATGTTAACAACGATCATTTTTATTAGACGGACAGATATGGAAGAAAGGAACAGGATGTGACAAGAGCCAGTGAATTTAATTAAAATTTTGTCACGAGTTCATTTGAATTCTTTAAGGCATAATGATAAAGTGGTCGAATTGTTGCCAATCGTACAGTTTAGTTGTGATAGTTTAAATCTTAGGGTTAGGTTAGGTTAGGTAGAACAGGCAGCTGTTGTGCAGCACACTTGGGTCCATTTTATCTTAGGGTTGTATCTGCGGAATTTTTTTTTTTCAAAATATCAATTATAGACAGCAATAAAACAAATTATTAACCACAAAAAAGAATCGATTGCAAGAACTGAGTTATTCAATTGTCAAAGAATTTAAAAAAAAATAAAAAATAATAATAAACAAAAAAGTTATTCAATTTTTACACGCAGGCGCGACTTTTGGTCCACCCTGTACATATGTATGTGTTTTGGGTGACTTCAAACTATATTGCATCCCCAGTACGTACTTGCAAATTTCCGCATCTGAAAAATAATTTGAGTATTGAAATGCATGATAATATTTTGAAATACACAATCAACTTCTTACCGTATAAAACAGCATCTTGCAGATCTTATTTTGTATCACAAAAAAATAATGCAAATATTTTTATAATTTTTCATTTTTAAAAAATTTTTCTCAATAAAATATACAAAATTTTGATTTTGACTAATGTAAATTTTTCACAAATGACAGAAAAATTAATTTTGTTTGAAAGATAATATTTGTATTAATTGTTTGTAACAAATAACACTGCTCTGCAGCAAAATCCTCCATTTAATAAAACTATGTGGACTATATGGATTTTGACGCGCTGAACTCAAATCCGTTGTCGGTTTTTTTCCATCAGATCGGGATTTTTTTTATGGGCGTGGCAAATCTTTCCCCCTAAATTAGTCAGGTACGGACACATATTTAATCCTAACTCGAGAACTAGTCATCCGATTTTCAAAAATAAAACACCACAAAATGTATAACAAAATTGGTTTTATTTCAGTGGAACACAATTTTTCTCTATCTCTTATCGTTTTGGAGTTATTTAGAAATTAATGGAGAACAAAAAATTTTTTAGTGCAAAATTCGTAATATTTTTCAATTTAAAAATGGAATTAAAAAAAATATAAGGCAAATATTCAACATTTTAAACTTTTTTCTAAGAGCTACTTGTCTTGGAAATAAAAAAAGCCATAAACCTTTAAAACCGGTTAAAAAATGTGGATTTTATTGTCAATTTACCGCAGGTACCCAATATTGTAATGCAACCAGTACCCATGTTCTGTAACTTTAGTGAGAACTTCTCGCGTCGAAAAGTCATGAAACAAAATATCCCACCGTTTCTCGATGTGTGATAAAAAAGTGTATCTGTAACTCATGGCGAAAACTACCATTTATGATTACGTTGTTACGTTATAGCTATCAAAAATTATACTTAATTATAAGAAGAAGAGAAAAAAAAATAAACTTAAAAAGTGCGGGAAAAATAATACATATAAAATTTAGAAATTAGAAGTGTTTAAAAAAACAAGTGCAGAAGAACCAAATAAAATGTACAATGCAGCTTTAGTTAGAGCGGTTGGGGATGATGAAAGGAATATGTTGCGGATTCATCGCAAAAGGTTGTGCGATTCAACAGACTCTTTTGAAATGCCGGAGAATTGATTTAAGGAACTATATCGCTTAAGCAGATCATCAGCAATGGTTCTGCTTGAAGGCACCTTTTATGAGAAAAGGTGTAAGGAATACAAATTTGCCTTCACTTTCCAAGACATTGGTAACATTGTTTCCTTTTGATGATAAACATAATGATGATGGTGGTGTATTTAGGATTTTTGTTTAGGACACACGACATACAAATTAAACAATTTGGTTAAACAATAAACACTTTTTGTAAATATTTAAGGTCTAAATAAAAAAAGAATAAAAAAATTATAAAAATTATTTTGAAATTGAAATAAAAAAAAATAAATGAAAAGAATTTAGCAATTTTATTTAGTTAGTTAGTTTTTTTAAACTTTAAATGACTTTGATGATTGTAAAAATATAATCAATATAAAATAAAATCTATCTTTTTTAGAAATATAAAAACTTTTGTAAATTAAACAAAGATAGTTACCATAAATTATTTCCCATAGTAAGAAAATTTATAACCTCAAATTTAAAGTAATTAATTTTTCATTTCCTAATTTCTTTCTTTTACATACATAAAAGTTTAAAGCACAAAAAAAAAACATTATTTCAATTACAAAATATTTTATAGAAGGTTCGATAGTTTAAACTCGATATCTAGTTTTCTTTTTTGTTGCTTTGAAACCCGCATAATTTTCTTAACGATAACAAATTTATAATATTAATACATACATATGTATGCATTAATAATAAAAAAAAAACATTTAAACTTTACATTTTCCATGTTTTTGTCACTGATTTTTGACTTTTTATATTTTTTGGCTCAAAGTTTTTGCAATCTCGCGGTCTTTTTGTTTGTGACTTATTTTGACAGTTCAAAGTGAGAAGTTCTCGCCTGAAAACTTTACAGAAACACTTTTTTTATGGCTTACGAGTATTTTTCTTACGTGACAGGTATTTCTCGCATGAATAGTTACAGAAACAGTACAGTGAGAAAAAACAGCTGTTTGTTTCGATTTGTTGTATTTCTGTACCAATTTACATGTTTCAAGTGAAAAGTTTCTCGTAGCGAGAGTTACAGAACATGGGCACAGCCTTACATATGATATATGTAACATTTCGTTATGTGAGCAGGTAAAGGAACTAAAGTACAACGGTATTTTGCATATTTCTTGGAATTAATATTTATAACAGTATTTTTCAATTACCTGTGATTTCAAATTAAGAATATAAGGGGAGATTCTGGTATTTATTGTATATATAGAAGCTAATGGACAATAAGTTAGTCACTTTTAATTTGAATATCGTGCGGTTAAAATCGGCAACAGTAAATAGATCTTATTGTGTACTGTGTTGTGTAACGAAATAAAGCAATTAAAGAATCCACAAACGCTTTCATATTACAAAATGTCAGGGATTTGTAACAAATCTCCAAATTTACTTTTTTACTTACTTTAAGTTCTCAACGGGAGACAATATCTTCCAAGCTTAAAGATGCTTATCGCCGTTATTTTGGGTTTCCTATAGATAGATATAAAAATTGGCTGCCATAAATATGTTGCAGCTGTACAAGTTCTTTAAGAAGTTGGTTAAAAGGAAGTCATAAGTCTTTATGAAGCCGTTTATGAAGCCAGCGATTTGGAGTGAACCACAAAATCATCAAAATGATTGCTACTTTTGCTATACTAAAACACGTGGGTTTACGAAAAAAAAAAACAAAAAATAAAGTTACATATCCAAATAAATCATGCGTCAAACGACCAGTTTTCAAGTTTACAAGTAAATTTTTACCTCCATTGCCTCCTACAGACGATGAAGAAGATGGGCCTTCTGCAGCAACTGAATCCACTTACGCCAGCATGGGTATTTCTTCGCATTCATTTGGAAGTCCAACGAGTACACCTTATTTTCCAAATTAAACTGATATGAATAACTTAGTTTGTAAATCAAGACTTTAAAAAAACCAAGTCTGAGCTTCTTGCATCCCAATGAAAAGAATGGAGTTTGGTGCAAACGGACGTTAACGTCTCTTACTTTCGAAATAAAGAACAATTTTTTTTTAATATATTTTAGCAAAGAGGAAGGTTTGATATTTTGCGATAATGCTGATGGACTTTTGCGAGAACTGTGTTTCAGCCATAAATCTCAGGATTGGCGGCTTGTTAATAATTCATCCATGACAAGTTTGAAAGCCGTTTTACTTCACAATGGCAACAAATTTCCATTGGTCCCACTCGCGTATGCAAGAAATATGAAAGAAAACTATTGTAGCATGAAGATGATACTACAAAAAATTAAATATTCACATTACTCATGCAATCTGCAGATTGTAAAGTCGTAGAATGTTAAATGGATTGCAAAGTGGATATACTAAGTTTTATTGCTTCTTATGTAAATGGGATAGCCGCGCAAGAGAAAAACACTACAATGTTAAAATTTGACCGAAAAGAGTAAATTTTATTCCAGGAGAAAAAAATGTAACAGAAGAGCCTTTAAATCAAAAGGAACAAACTCTTCTATTCATATAAAGCTAGACCTAATGAAAATTTTGTCAAAGCAATGAACAAGGATGGTGAAGCCTTTCTATACATTAAGAGGAAATTTCCTAGAATTAGAGATGCTAAAGTAAAAGAAGGCATATTTGTAGGTCTACAAATACGACAGCTTATGAAGGACGAGGTCTTCAGAACGAAATTGAATGATGTGGACAAAAGGGCATGGGCAGCTTAAGCTACTTTTTTATTTTAACAATGTTTTCTAAATAAAAATTAATAATTATTAACAAAATTTTTGTGTTATTTTAAGTAAAATAGTCTGTAAATATTTTAATTTTTAGTGTAATTTGAAGTTTTCTACGGGTGACGACAGGGTGGGTGCTTTAGCGAGGCGTTGCTACAAAATTACAATCTGGCAAATTTTTTTGCTTCTATTTGTTTTTGTTGTACGAAAATAGATAGAAGTAAAAAGTTGCCATTCATTGTTGCTATAAGTCGCTTTAGTGCGCCCACTCTGACGTTGTTTGCTGCATTACACATATTTGGTCAATATTGGGTACCTGCGGTAAATTTACAATAAAATCCACATTTTTTAACCGATTTTTATGGTATATGGCTTTTTTTATTTCCAAGATAAGTAACTCTCAGAGAAAAGTTTAAGATGTTGAATATTTGCCTTAAATTTTTTTTAATTGCATTTTTAAATTGAAAAATATTACGAATTTTGCACGAAAAAAAATTTTTTTCTCCACTAATTTCTAAATAACTTCAAAACTATAAGAGATAGAGAAAAAATTTATTCCACATAAATAAATACAATTTTGTTACACATTTTTTGGTGTTTTATTTTTGAAAATCGGATGACTAGTTCTCGAGTTAGGATTAAATATGTGTCCGTACCTGACTAATTTAGGGGGAAAAATTTGCCACGCCCATAAAAAAAAATCCCGATCTGATGGAAAAAAACCAACAACGGATTTGAGTTCAGCGCAACAAAAACCATATAGTCCACATAGTTTTATTAAATGGGAAGACAAAAAATGATTTTTTGCAGAGCAGTGTAATTATTACATGTAATAATTTTCGTTTGTAAACACCAAATATAGCTTAAATCTAAGCATTCGTTTAATGTAATCGAATTGTAAAAATACAAGTAACCAATAATTACTTGCAATAACTAAAATTTAATTTTTATTTAAAATAAGACATTGGAATATAAGATTTTTTATTGAATGAATTAAAATTTAGTTGTGAACGCTAATACAGACAATTAAATTCGGTTGTGATATAAGTGAATTGTAAACAAATCTAATTAATAAGGCTAATTTATTTGTCCTGAGAAATAAATTTCTAATACTGTCGTATTTTTTCGTTTATAAATATATAATATCTGTTCTCTTTACAAACTTTTAATATTTGCAATACTATTTTTATTGTTTTAACCGTTTTCCAACCAATCTTTTTCCTGAGTGTAGTATATACTTGATGCTGCATCAAATTTAATACAAAACTTTTAAATCAAATTAAATTACTACAGGAAATAATATTTCGTGTTATAAAGAGCTGTATCAAATTCTTGTGAGTCAGAAACAGTTAAGAATACAATTAAGATTCGTTTCGTTTTAAGAATGTGTTTAACATCCAACAAAAGTTAGTGAAAGAATTAATTTGTCTTGTTAATCTAAATTAAAAATTTCATAGATAATATCTAGAAAACTCCAGTGAATAGTGAATATTTTTTGCAAGACAGAAGTTTTCAATAGAACTGAAAATCTCCAACGTAGAATTCCATAAAATAAGATATAAATTCAGCATGAAATCTTTCCATCGACCAACTGTCAGCACTTACAAAGAAAGAGTAAAAAAAGAATAACCAACATTTTGCATACGATTCGAAAAAAGTATGAACATTAAAGACTCTTGATGGATTCTTTATTATTTTGCATTTTTTTTTAACCTAAAAAGAATTAATAATTTTTCCTCTACAAAAGCCAACAATAAATCCTTTATGTTGAAAACAAAAAACCTAAACAATGTAAATAGTTTCAACTAATCATCAGTACTATTATGTTGTCATTATCAATAACATCATTATTATTGTTATTGTCGTTACTGTTTTTGTAGTCGTGGGTGACACAAAACATCCATACCCTCATATGATACATCATGGATGTGTGGATGGATCTTCTTTTAACATTTTAATAGAAAAATCTCAAAAAAATAAAAAAGGCGGGAAGTTCACTTCCCTAAAGAAAATTTAATCCTTCCCATACAAAGCCGTGTTCTCTGCTTAAATGCCCAAGAATAACAACAAAAATTTATAATCACCAAAAACAATAGATGGCAAATTTAAACCTGACAATAACCCTTCACAGCAGGACATTCAAAATCAGCACACACACATACACAACAACAAGTGACCAAAGGACAATGAATAGAGTAAAAAAAACAGTAAAAAAATTTTAGCGCCAATTATTTGTTTATGTATTGGTGATCCATACTACAAGGATGTGCGAATATTGCTCTTTGAGAGTTATGACTGACAGGGTGAGTGAGAGTACCACATGCTTAATGCAAGTTAACAGGTTTTTAACTAGAAAATGATGTGATCACTTTAGTTGCGCAGTAGTTCAGGTGATTTCATGCCTATTTCGTTGTACAACTGATTTGAATCAGAAAGAAGGACGTTTCATATGGGCTGGTAGTTTGAAGAGATTTGAGAAAAATTGATAATGATGAATATAACAAAATTATGATGAAAAAGCAAAATTATTTGCTTTCTAAGAAGAAAAATCTATGATTTTAGAAAACTGAAATTTAAAAATCTTCTTTGTTTTAGTTATTAGTTTTTGATAAAAAATAAAGAAAGAAACGCAAACAATTACAAATTTTCTAAACGAAAAATATATATTTTATTTAATTATTGTTGAAACAACTTTCAAAATCTTCTCTTGCATAAAATTTAAAATGCAGCTCTAAATTAAAGTAAAAAGACAATATAATAGTTACAACATCAATATACATGAAACAGCAGGCACATTAACTATCCAAGATGGAATCGTTTTTGTATCCCATTTTTTTAAGAACGCTTAAGTAACAAAGAAGCACGTCAGGCAATATATTCTGCTATTCAAAGAAATCTAGAGATTCTGAGACTAAACAGGCAAATAGAAAGAGAGACGAAATACAGGTCTTGTATTTTCGCGTATTTAGCGGGTACAGTTAGGAGCTTTAGTAACTTATCTATTCCAAAAACAAATATTTTTTCCGAATTATTTTTGCCTATAACTTTGCGCATTAGTAACCAAATTTTTCTACGAACATTCTAAGACGCGTGTAACAAATCTGTCTACAACTATAGCTTATCCTAGGGGTGAAAATATAAATTTTTGTGGTAAAAACATAGGGGAAAATGCGGCGGCAGACCTGCTTATTTGTTCATATCTCAAAAAGTTATGGTGCGATTGCGCAATATTTCAATGACGATTTCTTTCCGTACATGTCCAAAAAATTTACATACAATTTTGTGCAGCATGTGGGGGCTTCTAAAAGTTAATTTTAACCAACACACAGACATTGCTCAAGTTCTCCTTCCCAAGCTTTAAGAAAATATATGGGGTCGGAAATGAATATTGTAGGAATAACAAACGGCATGACCACCTTAGCACGACAGGTGAAGGGTATAAAAAAAGTTTAGTAGGCTAGAAATCTGTCAGTCTAGAAATATATCGGTGTGTGAACAATGTGATTGTTTTTTTTTTAAATAAAAAAAAAATAAGTTTTTATTTCCAATCAAAAAGCTGTTGTACGGGTAAAACAGAAGGCAAATTTTCCTACGTTAAGAAATTTTTAAAAATAAATGGACACATAGATTCCTAAAAGCTTTTTAGCCTAAAAAGCATACTTCATTAATTAAAAAATTAAAATCAAGTTTTTTTATATTTGAAAATAAAAACAAGGAAAGTCTCACTATAAAACGTTACAACATTAATGAATTAGAAACTGGTTTGTGAAATTTGTGTTTGTTTGCGTGCTGAATGTTTTTAAAATAAATGAATCTCTTTAGCAGGATAAATTCAAGGTATCCTGATGAATGCATAATAATTATTAGATCCCTGTTTACGAAACACTAATACACACACTCAAATGAAAATTTTTTTGTATAAATTTGCATATTACAACATGATGATGTAGATGGATGGTTTGAGAAACACAACTCATTCATTTGTTACAACGGACGGACGGACGGACAGACAGACAGACAGACAGAGCAACAGTTACAGTAAATAAATGACAATAGGAAGAACAGCAGCAAGAATACAGGAATATGAAAAATTCATTTTATAATCATAGACAGGATTTACTTACAGTTTTCAACTTTTTTAAATTTTATTTTTTTTTTTATAATTTTGGTACAAGTCCTACAGAGAAAACAGCAGATGTAATAAAATCATTTGCTGCAACTGAAGTAATGATTCCAAATTGTGGTGGTTACTAAGGTTTTGCTCCTGTGTTTCAGATCGATCTTTCACAAGAGTAGTTGAGCTTGTGCATTTGTGTTAGTGCTTCTCAGTACATACGAGTGTATCTATGAGTATGTGGTGCGTGTGTTGTGTGCTTTTATCTGATTTATTTGAGGGGCGTATGAACTTTAGCCAAGAAAGCAAAAAAAAAAAAAAAATAATAATAAAAACTATACACATCCAAACGAACTTTGATACTGGTTTCATTTTAAATCTGTCTGTGTTGTCATATAAAGGGAATTACAAAAGCAGCATCGTCATCAACCTCATCATAATCATTCAAATATTTAGTAAAATGATTTTTAGCTGGACAACCCTTGATTAAACGGATTTCTTGAAATTGCAGGATGTTGTCCTGCCTTTCATTGCAAAACTCAGTCACCCAAAGAAAAGTTGTTGTTGTCCTAGTTGTGCTAGTTATCATCGTTATCGTTATCATCATTTTATAATTTTTCAAAATTGTAAATAAACAAACAAGAAAGAATATAAATGTCAAAGTGACGACATTACATCACACATCATAAATGTTGACCAAAACAGGACTTTTTTTATTCCTGCCAAAACAATGCTGCTGTTGTTGATGGTCAGTGAGACTGTCTTTAGTTGGTGGAAAATTGGGTTGTCATTTCTCAACATAAAGAAGAAGATTAATGCAAAATGGTCAGTTTAATGTGTAATTCATGCCAAAGCAAAACGAAAGGAATTAATTTATAAGAAAAATTTATTTCATGGAAATGTTTTCCACAATCTGTGTCATTTGAGATGGTGTTAATGTTTATTAAAGCAAACAGCAAATAAAATTTAAATTGTGGTTGGTCAACTGAGTTGCCTTTTTTTCTACTTTATGTTTCAAGACAGCTGAAAGTTATTAAATGTTTTGCATACACATACTCGCACATGCTTAAATACACAAAAACTAGGATTTACATTAAAAAAGAAGAAATGAAATGAGAACACAAAGACAAATATGAATATAAATAAATAAAAATTGCTATTTGTGGCAAGTTGGTAAAGAAATTTGAAACTCTTTCATTAAAAATCTTAATTATGTCTAACAAACAAGAAGTATGCACTTTGTTCAGTTCAGTTCTTTTTTTTGCTAATTTTTAGTTAAAACTAAAAAAGGACATACAAAACATGATTTGCAAAGAGCCGAAAAAAAGAACAAAGATTTCAGATTAAACCACAAATCTCAGCAAAACACTAGCACACTAAAATATTTTTCCGTTTTTTTTTTGTAGAACTAAACTATGCAATTCTATTTCATTTTTGGAAAAAGAAAAACAAAAAAGATAATGACATTGTAGGATACAAATCCTTTAAGGTTAAAGACGCTATTTTGTAATGTAACTTTTAAAGAAACGAACGAAGTTGTTCATCTTGCTAAAACAGATATGGATTTTTCCTAATCTCATCTCTCTTGTTGTTGCTCAAATTACTAATTAAATATTAGTCTGGCTTAGTTTAGATCTAAATACCAAGATTAATACAGATTTTTTGGCAGAACTAAAACATTTAAATGTTGCAAATAACGAAAAGAACAAACAATTGTTGATTTCCCTTTTTTTCTATTTAAAATAAATAGAATTTTCTTACGAGAAATTGCGTAGAAATAGAAGAGTTATTTGTTAAATACTTTTTTTTCTAAAATTAAGGAAAACATTGTTGATAGAAAATTTGGTGATCAAATGGAATCTTTTTAAGAAAATCTATTTTTTACTGTAATTTTTTTAATAAAAAAAACTGAGTCTGCACATATTTGTCTTTAAATGTTTTAATTGCGGTTTATGTTTATAGGCAACGCCAAAACGCCATTTTTTCGAATTTTTGTGTCTTTATGTCGGTCTTTCTAAATTAATGGATCGATTTTGGTATGGAGGTAAACTAAGACAAAACATGTTTAATGAATAATGTACATAAAACAGCGGTAAAGTTCTAAACCTATTACATTTTCGATTACTTATATTAAAATATAAGTGTAAGAAAAACATTGTTTTCTTATAAATAGCTAAAACATTTGTAAGTAAGAGGCTACATTTATCCGTGTCGAATCTTCTATACCCTGCACCATCAAAGTACTTTTACTCTACCCCTGCACCATACGAGACAGTCTACAAGTAATTCCCTCCATCCGCCTTTACATTTATACAGTTAATCAAATGAAAGACTTTTGCCCGCGCCAACCTATTAACTAGGACAATTTTTTTTCACAAATTCATCCACCGCTGCATTTCCGAATACGCCCACGAGTCCCTTAACTCACCTCATCGTCAACTCATTTGTTGAAGTACACCTATTGAGCTTTGGAATGCCAAGGACTAAAATGGAGTTCGAATCCATATCTTCCATTGCCAGCGTTAGTGTCGTATGCATTGTACCACTTATTCTCAAGTGTTCACATAATCGTCCCATCAGAGGCCTTCGGCCACCTCACAACGGATACGTACATAATTTTTAGTTTCACCTTATCCGTGTAACGCGTTTATACTGATTTAAAATTCCGTTTGCCATCTGTATCCTTGTTTCAACATGATCATTCCAGGCTAATTTCGTACTAGGCGTTGCTATCAAATATTTTATCATCCTTCAATTCGGTTCCATAAGGCATTAAGTATCCAACTTTAACCCTTCCCTTCTCCGTGTAAAGAGAATAGCTAATGAAATTCTGGCATTTATAGTTAGTTCCTGTTTACAACACTGAGTCTCGATTACCCTGAGCGCTGGACTGATTAAGCTTAGAATTTTCTCCATGAAACTAATGCCACATCATCTGCATACCCTTTCGTTCAAATACCCCTTGCCACCACAGCCTTCTAAGCAGTTCCTCTATCATGACCTACCTACAGCTCAAACTTCCGAAAAAGACCTCATCATAGGCTAGATTTCAGATTTACTGTTTTAATTGCACAAACCGCATTTTGTTTTGTTCTAAAGCTGGTCAAAATTAATTTTCGTTTGTAAGTTTATGAAAAATTCTGAGGCAGTTGTATTTTTGAAGTTTTTTTGCTAGACTGTGACTGTGAGTGCCCCTGTGGACCAGTCAGTAAAGGACAAGTCAGTTGTTTAGGGGTTGCGGGTTCGATTCCCGCCGGAGACTCTGGAATTGTCTGCTTCTCTTTCTCTTCTATCCTAAATATTTCCATTCTTATTCTATTCTTCTCTCTATTAAGGCGTCACAATGGACCGTAATGGTCTCCGAGTGAAGGTGTGAGGGTAACTTTGCACCAGCCTTAACTACCTACCTACTAGCAATTTAATATCACCGATTTGGCTGCTTGCCAACCTTCTTCCGAATATAGCTGAAATTTTGGGCATATGCAACATACGGGAGTTTCAAAAAGTTGATTTCAACAGATACAAGGACAGTCGAATATTGCTTAAGCCACTTTCCCATTTTAAAGATTTATCGGATAGCAAATGAATATTGCACTAATTACAAACGGAATGACAAACCAATATATACCCTTGGTAGTGAAGGAAAATGGTATACACAAAAAAAAATATAAAATAAACATTGGACGATATAGTTTTGCTTTCGAATTCTTATCATTTAAAATGAAAACTACATATTAAACAGTCAAAATTGACTGACTGAACGAGTGATTACCACTATTCACACCATTTAACAGATTATTTTGCGCGTAAAAATGTAAATACATCAATGAAAATATTATTAAAAATATGAATGGGTTTTTTCAGTATTTAAAATCACAAATAAAATAAATCTTATCTCGAACTCAAATTGTTCATCCCTAACGAACTCTGTTGATAAAATGAAGTATTTTTACTTCAAAAAAAAAAAAAAACCTAAAAAATGATTAAAACTACTACGAAATGCTGATTGCTATAACAGGGAGTCAAATATATAAAGAGTGTCTTTTATTTAGGGAAATAGAGTGGGCGATTTGTTACAAGTTAAATTATGGAGATAAAATCATTACAGGCCATATTTAAAAGACCTTTCGAAACATATTAATTTTCAACAAATTTTTGCGTGTTTTTTTAAGACTTCTTTTTTTCTTCTTTATAGTTAAAACTAAAAGAAAAAGGTTTAACTCATTGTTTTTTTCTTTATATGTATGTTGTGCATAAGAATTATTTATGCACAAGAAAATATTTTAGTATGAAAAATTTTCGTTATTTTTTTTAGTCGTTTTCGAGACAAGAACAGTAAGCATTGCTTGGGTACGAGGGCTGTTTTATAAATTTGTTGCATTCTAAATACAACTAGATATTTTACAAGCGTATTAATAAAATTTAAAATAAGTTTGAAATGTATTTTATTTCAAATTTAAAATAAAAAAAAATCCTAATTAATTTCTTAGATTTCAAATACATTTTACTTTTTTATGAAAGTATTTCAGCGGCGACCCATTCGACCGTAATCTTTTTTAAAGTGAAGTTAATAAACTGTGAACACCAAATCTAAAACAAAAAAAAAAAAATAAAACCTCAAAACATCTTTGAAACGAGAGTTCAAATTGTGACACTTACGCTGTTTGTTTTGTGTTTGTTTTTGGAAAAAGTTTTCGAAAATTGGGTTCATCGAATTCGTTTCTGCAGAAGAAGTCGTGGAGGCCATTTAGATGACGTTTTTTTAAAAACTTAATTGTATCGATTGTACTTCACATTAAATTAAAAACTTTTGAATTTATATAAAAATAAGTGTGGTTTTTTTAAAGAAATCATATCACTTTTATTATAAAGCCTTATAAAGGGTCCGCCATCTAACGTTTTTTTTTTCAACTAGTGCTTATTTCGTGACTAATAACACTTAGATCATGTCTGATTTGACAGATAATTAGTTTTATCCTTCCGCTGAACGGATATGGTTCGAAGAGAGATGGAGGAAATGTTCCATGAACTTTGCAAAGAGATTTATTTTTTATTTTTCCACAAGTTGGCGTTAAGCGATTTATGACG
Source organism: Phyto melanocephala (assembly GCA_941918925.1). Lineage (NCBI taxonomy): Eukaryota > Metazoa > Arthropoda > Insecta > Diptera > Rhinophoridae > Phyto > Phyto melanocephala. The sequence goes on from OW799233.1 coordinate 182,112,108, forward strand.
GCTGTCCAAACCTTACTTAACCGAAATGTCAACACAGTTCGACATTCCCAGCTGCCAAACCATAGTTATCAAATTATATGGGTTACATGCAGTTAAAATACACCCTACAGAGGTAGACAATCACGTGTTTTTTTAACAATGATTGCATTTAACGTTTCCTAGCATAAGAAGCCAAGTGACAGGGAGGGAAATTTCGACAACTGAGTTATGGTTTTAACTTACTGAATTTTGATAAAAGTATGATAACGCGTCAATTTTTATAAAATAAAGTGTCAGATTATTATATTTATCTGCAAAATATGTGATTTCTTTTTCACTCTTCAATTTTTAACTTCTCAGATGACTCTCCAAGGCTAAAACTATACGTTGAATACCACTTAGTTATGGTAAAACGTAGTAATGAATCACTTAAAACAAAAAAAAATTAAATCTTGCAAACATACATGTGCACATATGTGTTTCTGCAAAAGGATCTAAAAACAATGGGAAACTAATAACTAATAAGTGATTTCTATTAAAAACATACGTTTTTCTCTAACCAATAACCTGGGATATGCATGAGTTAAAAGAAAAATAAAATTTTAAACAAAAGTTATTCTACAAATCATGGCAGAGTTTTAAAAAAAAGAACTCATGCTAAGCAAAAAATAGAAAAAAAGGGATTAAAAAATTTGGCTCGCTCACTTGTGTTTTCCGTTACAAATACAATCTTTTCTAAAAAAAATTCTGACTGAGTTGGATGAGTTAAGACAATTTTACTTTTAATGGGAGTTATTTACATACGCACGATTTATTTTTGAAAATTGACACAGACATACGCACTCATACACACACTGCAACAACATTTATCTTTTAACCGAGATAGTAAATCTTTATCTTTATTAACTAAATAAATAAATAAATGAAAAGATTTTAACTAGTTGTTTCTCATTTCTCATTTCTTTTTTCCTTTTTGAGAAATGAAATGTTTTCAAGTTAAAGAGGACTTAGCCAACATCTAAGCCAAACAGAATAGATATAAAAATTAAAAACTTTCTTAAGAAATGTTTTGTCGTTTTAACTAGATTTGAATACTTAAAACAATTGTCACCAAACAAGACACAACACTTACACATGACGAGCAAATTTGACCTCTTTTTCTTTAGAAAAATGTATGGAACATGTCACATGTTAAAAAAATCTATCGTTGCATTGAACTCATTTCATGTCACTCTTGCATTTCAATGTGCGAAAATATCTTTTGTTGACATACAAGATCATCTTGATTGTGTCTATTGTCAAACTATCTGTTGGTTTGGTCTATTTGTTTGTCATTGATTGCACAATAGATCATTTAAATACTCTCATTATAATTTTATTCTTCTTTTGCATTTAGTGCTTTTCCATTAATATATACAATTGGTTCTTCTTTTTTTTTTTGTAACATAAAGACATTTCAGTCTGTCTGTATGTCTCGTGAGTCAATTCCTTGAACAGTTCTTATCTACCAGAATGTCTTGTGCATATTTATGCAAATTTATTCTATTCTGCAATATTAAAAGCTATTCCCGGAAATGTTTTCTTTTAATTTCTTTGTGACAATGTATCTATCTACAACATATGCACTACATAGTACTTTGCAAATAATAATTATTCGTTTTTTATTATTTATTTAACTATTTCCTATTAAAGTCTTTGCATGTAAACAACTCAATTTGTCCCCTTGAGGTGAAAATGTTGAAACCTTTAGTTTTTGTGTTGTTTTTTGCGTTACAAAATAAATGTTGAACAAATGTTTTACGTAATCTTTAAATATTCCTCAAGTGTTCTTTGATCTCATTAAATTGTGTGTTTATTTTAAAATGATCTCCCTTACATTGTTTCAGTAAGGCAATAAAGTTGTTTGTGGTGTTCGTAAATGGATTGAAAGTATTGAATAAATGCCTCAACGCAAATTATAGCTCCATAGAGGCTTTTAAAAAGTTAAGAAACATCACAATTACACAAGTATATTTTATTCCTCTTAATTTAAAATTTACAATATAAAAATAAAATAACATTCAATCGTACTAATACTAATACATGTGAATGTTTGTAAGTTTAAATGTTTGGACCTTTGTTACTCGAACCCACAAAAACAGCTGAATGGAACTAAATGAATTTTGGCACACAGATACACAACAATCAGATTAACACATAGGCTACTCCTTATTACAATAATCAAGCAATTTCGCGGAAATATGCAAATATATATTTCTTGCATTTAGTTTAGTCGGATGTTTAAGGGTCCAACGTCGTCCATGGAATTATTTTGTCCTAAATATTTGAATTTAAAACAAATATGAATGTTTGCATGCTAAAATTTTTTGACATTCTTACTCAATCACGCAAAAAACTACTAAACGCATTCAAATGAAATTTAAAATTTATTTTATAATTTGTATATAAAAGTGTAAGTCTGTGTGTGCGTGTGTGTTAGCTATAGACTCCGAAACCGTAAAGCCGATCGGACCCAAACCGTGCCAAGTTGTTGTTCACATTCCAGGGAGTGCTTACGGGAGATAAAAAGTGGTCGGGGCGACGCCCATAAGAAATAAGTTATCTTTTTTAGCTACTTGCACTTGGGGTTGGCTAGTTACTACATAAAGAAGTTATATTTCGTCCTGACAACTACGCAGACGAATTCGCGGGTACATGCCAGTATTTAAATACTTGGTTACAAATTTATTAACATTTTGAACTACTACAAAGAAGTATTTCAGTGTTATTAAGCAAATAAGGTTTAAGGTTGAATATAAACGTGGATATAAAAGAAATATGTTTTAAATTAATCTCATCTCACTACGTTTAAATCTATTGTGTCTTGTAACTCTTTGAGTTACTGACTAAAATTAATTGTAAAAGTTTCAAATCTTTCAACACATTAAGATTGTAATTGTATTATACCGTATAGGTAGCTTGCAGACTGACTTTAAGCCTTTTTCTGCGCAGCTTGTAGTGATTTCATCTCCGTACTGTTCCTATAACCATATATCATTGAAAGATACGTAAGGTGTGAATGTACTAAGGATTTATATAACAACATTTTAGTTCCAGTATTTAGTTTGTTTTTAAATTTATATAAAATGCCAACAACAGCTGCTATTTTGCTCTTTAATTAATTAATATGATTATCCTACGAAAGATTATTTATTTATTCCCAACTATTTAACACAATCAGCTCTTTCTTTAAAATTTCCATCAACGTGATTCGAAGGTATTCTGACAAAAGCGAATCATCGCAAAAATTTTTAATATTTATAATTATATAAATGAAAGATATCATCATAAGCATAAATTAAAAATGTGCCAACAAATTTTATCTTAAAAGTATTCACTTTGGAGAGCATCTACTAGATAAACTCTTTGAGATTGTCAAGGTCAGACTAAACTATCTACTGAAATACCTCACTACTACGGAGTGGATCTACTACTTTTTTACATATAAAGGGTGGGCCAAAAGTCACGCCTGCGTAAATAACTGAATCTAAGATAATTTGTTCAGTTAAATTTGGAAAAATACAATTCTACCACTTAAAATTTTTTCACGCAAGTGTGACTTTTGGCCCACACTGTATATTCCGTATCATTTACTACAGCTTCTTCAGTCCATGTACCTCTTTGAAAACAATATTGTGGATCGAATGGAATATAATTAAACTCCAAATAACTGAATAGCTGATTGTGTAAGATTTTCTCAAATATTTTATTAATAACAGAGGGAATAGTAACAGGACGATAAGTTTTTACATTTTAGGATGCATATATGTAAATATATATTTACATATTACAAAGAATCATCTATTAAATGTAAATAAAAATCAATCAGTCAAGAATGGTTGAACCGATTTTGTAAATATTTTCTATATGTGTGCCATAATCCAACTTAGGTTTTTACGGAAAGAAAACATGACCACACCCATCCTTTTTAATTTATCTATTGTAGAGGACCGATTTGTCTAACCGTTTTAAATATTAGTAGTAATCCAATTTAAGACTTACGAAAACCGAGTTTGCTGAGTTTTTTACGGTTTGAATTTTTTTTTTAAATAAATAATTGATGTCCGTTTCTAAGCGCATCAAGGGAGAACGACGGTCACGATTTTGTATTTTTTTTTTCTGAAAATTATCTTTTAAGCTGTAGAATGGTTATTACGGAGTGGTCGTGATACCTCCCATACAAAAGCAACAGTTTTTTTCCACATACAATGGGGTATTATAATAATAACTTGCATGATTTGAGCTTAAAATGAACTGGAAAACAACAGTAGTCGTTTCACTTTGAATATAAATAATATTTATTTTATTAAATATTTAGAAAACTATTACATTTATAATCTCAAAACTGTTTGTGCTTCACTTTTATTTCATTTGTTATATTTCATCCCTCAAACGATACGATAGGAACAGCAAAAGTGATAACCCCCATACAAAAAACTAATAGCATGACATATTTCTGAAACTTTAAATGTTCAGAGTTTTTTATCCTGGTACTAGAAATTTTAATAAAAATTTTACAATTCATTTAAATGATTGTATGGGATGAAATGAGAGGAGGTTGTATTACCCTTACAAAGAAAATATATTGAGTGGTATATGTATCTGTTGTAGGTTTTAAAATCTGTATAGGTGGCTGCGATATCAGTTTACTTTTCGGGGAGAAAAAATCGATAGGCTCAGAGCAGGGAACATGGTACTCCCATACAAAAAAACATTTGAAGTCTTTTTGAAAATCTATTTGGTTTAGTACGAAATACTTTTGATAACAGTTTCCTAATAAGAACATAAAAGATAGAAGAAGGGGGAGCGACACCTTCATACGAATGAATACTATTTATAATAATTACGATATACCTAACAAATGGTGGAAGTTAATACTTAAATCTATCACTAAATAAATACAATGCAAAAAATTTTGTTTAGGGGCAGCAAAGCGGTCCGGGTTTTGATAGTAAAAATAAAATTAAATTAAATTAGGAAAGTAGACTATTGATTTTATAAAATCTCACTGCTGTATTCATAAAATATATTTTAAGTTTATTAAAGGCTCATATGACAAACTTCTTTCTGTACAACATCTGTCAAATAAGCCTTTAGTAAACCTAAAATATGTGTTATGAATACGACAGTCAGTATATACATAAGTATGATATGAAATTGCAAACATCATTTTGAATTAAAGAATTCACAACCACCTTTTGGTGTTATTTTGGCGCTATTTCGATATAAGTTTGCAGTATTCTAGTTGATGGTAATATTTTCATTTTATATGTTTTTGAAATGTTGTACTGCTTTCATACAAGAAGGCGAAATGAAATTTTTTTCTGATATTAAATAGTTTTTAGTTCTCCCCCAATATAAAAAAATGTATTATCTTGTGTTTAATTTTAAAAGTCTTATTGATTTTTGTTGTTATTAAATTTGTTGTATCTTTGTTGAAGTATAAAGTATATTTTCAAATAATTTAGATCTATCTCAGTATACTCACAAATCTGCAAGTATGTTTTTAACTTCCTTGGTAACACTTCTAAAATGTCCTTTAAAGATTTTATTTACAAAAAAAAATTATATTTTGTCTTAAATAAAAAAATATCAAATTTTTTTCTAAAAAAAGATCCCATTTTTTTTCAAATAAAAAGATATTAAATTTTTGCTTATATACAAAAAAAAATTTTTTTTAAATAAAAATTCGCAGAAATTTGGTATTGAAAAAAACCTCAAATGATTTGCTAAAACTAAAAATTCCCATACTCTCTTTTTGCATTTGAAGCAACGCAATAATAAAACCGACTTTCGAATAGACCTGCAAAATCCCTGGAGTATATTTTATAAAATATTGCAATAAAAAAAAAAAATAATAACAAAAAGATTTCAAACGGTATAATTGTAAAGTCAAACAAAGTTTTTGTTTTAAAATATATTTTATAAAGAATATAAAATGCATGTTTCGACAATAAATGTAACGGCCATTCTGGAAACAAAAATACTAAAGAAGCAGTTTTTTGCTAAATCATGCAAACCGTGCTTAATCAATTTTATGATTTAAATTCCCACCATTAAGATGCACATACACACAAATAATCGAATTGTCTCTAGGGTAAAAGGAAACGAAAAACGCAAATGAAATTCATTAGTTTGACATTTGAATGTAAAACATTAAAAGCATGACAGAATGGATGGACAACAATAATTTGCAATCAGCTAAACAGCAGTAGCTGGGCCATCTCATATCACTGGTTTGTGTAATCAAGTGTGTTGCAGTTGAAAATCATTAATTATAATTAGTGGTAGTGGTGTTAACTGAAAAAGATTTTAAAATTAAAAAGAAGAAGATAATATGAGTAGACGGTCATTTCTCAAAGTAACAAAAACTCGTTTTTTCCAAATTTATTAAAAGGATAATAAACAATTTGAATATTCTTAACAAAAAAGGAAAGAAGTGGTAAAACTATGATCAGGCCGACAATGAGTTGTTTTTACTTTATTATTACTGTGTTAAGGAGTAGTGATTTAGCAAATTTGGAAAACGAACTATTTTAAGACAATTAAAGACCTACAAAGTCATTCTGCAATATACTAAGGCACACTTTTTAGATCTAAGCCGACAATCGATGATTAAGGAAACATTTCAGTACGAAAACACAATAAAAAATTTAAATATCCAAGTGTATTACAGATTTATCCAAGTAGACATTTAAGACGTTTTATGGGCAGAATGCTACCCTACTGAAGGTGTTAAATAATCAAAAATTAAAAAATAAAAAAAATAATTTAAATTATTTTTTTCTATATTCAAAACAGAAAAAGAGTATAGAAATGTTCACAATATTTTTGATAATTTAAATATTTTTTATATTTTTGGTGATAACAAATACACACTATGTTCATACATACTTACATATGTATGTGTAGAGCTAAAGATTTTTGTTTAATATTTGCCGAAATAATCGACTAACAACATCTGTTGGACTTTGAGACTTATAATAAAAACTAATTTTAAGAAATAAATTTACACTAAGCCATCATATTTGCAAACAAAATTAAGTTTGAGCTAAGTTTGTAGAACAAAATTTAATACATTTGTATTTTAAAACTGTTTGCAAATTAAAGAAACAATAAAAAATAAGATTATAAATATGGGGATTAACACTATAAAATAAATGTCGGCCTATGAATTCCATTTCACTGTCGCCCTCTAGTGAAATTATTTTGAATTATACATAAACAATTTTAAAGACTACAAGTGTGAAAATCACAACAAAAATAAAAGAATCTGAAATGATTTCTCAATAACAAGTTAAAAAGGAAAATAAGAAAATCACAGCAAAACAACGAAAACAATGCAACAGGTAAATTCTGTTGAGTCCAGAGCACAAACAAAAACAGAGCAAAGAAGAAACCATAAAGGTAAAGAGAATGAAAGAGAAATGGAAAATAAACAAAATTTTCTCCTGATTTCTCCAGCCAGCTCAACTTTCAAACACCAATACATTGAGGAGTTTAACTGAGATATATAAGGGTCTGAGAATAGAAAAACCTGTTAGGGGAAATTCCAACAAGAACCTGCTAAAGTGCATAGAAGATATAAAAGAAAATCAGAGAGAGTTTAGGAAAAATAGAAAAATATTAAAACTGTTTAGAAGTCGAAGAGGTAAGGATTTATAAAAAATCAATCTCAGTAAAAGATTGAAAAAGAAAAAAGTGGACATCAGCTGCGACGGGATAAAATTAAAGTAAAACTAATTTACAGTATAAACTACAAGTTGAATGATCTGAATTACATTTTCAGATATTTGAAACCATAATCAATTTTACAATTTAAAAAAGGTTTACAAAATAAACTTTAAATTTTATTATGAATATGAATGGTTAATGGTTTGTATCAACATCAGAGTTGGATACAAATAGGCTTTGCAGCGGGTGTCTATCAAAAGGACAGAGTAGGCCAATTCACCATTAAGTTTAAAAATGTAACAACTTTTTCGTTTCTATAGTTTTTTAGGATAATAAAATGCTATATATTAAAGTATTTTTCCATACTTAATGGAAAATAATGTCACTTAAATGACCCCCCCAATTTCCGCATTGCAATTATAGGCTCGTTTAAGAGCATTTTTCATAACATTTTTCAAAATTTGTGGCAGTAGCGCTCGAATTTCTGTAACAATATCAGCCTTGAGTTCGAGGATTGTTTCGGACTTATTCACATATGTATACTCGCTTCTTCAAGTAACGCCAAAGAATATAGTCTGGTGCTGAAACATTTTGTGAACGTGCTGTTCAAATTTTTGACGAATTACTGACAATTATTTGCTCTCTAAAAATTAATTTTAAAAGTGCCGTTGTGTCTCGGGCAGTGGCTCCATTTCGCTGAAACAACATATCAAGTCTGTTTTCAAGAGCGGTACGTAAAAAGTCTGTTATCATAAACCGATACCGCTCTCAATTTGTGGTTGCAGCACTAACATCTTCATTTTCGAAGAGGTAAGGCCCAATGATTTTTTCAGATGTAATGCCACACCATACTGTACACTTAATGGGGTGGGTGCGATTGGTCTTTATGAATAGGTTGCTCAGAACCTACAGTTCGTTCTGCTTATTAACAAAGCCATTCAACTAAAAATTAGCTTAATCATTCATAATCCGATTTTCACTAAAGTTTATTTGAATTTTTGCCCCAACCGCACTTTATATGGGAATAACGGTAAATCTTTTTTTGAAGCCATTCCTAGCTAAGCAGAACGCCTTTTGGTACATAATGTTTCGCTAACTCTCTGCTCTACATGTTTAATACTTTCTGCAGTACGAGTTAAACGTGGTCTACCGATTCCAGGTACACTGCCATCTTGCTGATGACGATGAACTCAGCAACGAATCATTGCTTTAGAGGGCGAAATTCTGACGTTGAAATGTCGACGAAACGTTCTTTTCATTAAAATAATTAATCGCTGATTTTAATAATTAAATTTATTCTTCTGGTTCTTTGTTTAGTTGTCAATCTTTTTATTATTTATTCTCCAGGTTTATAAATTCTGAAAGTAAAAAAATATTTAAACTAATGCCACCATGCGCTTAAATCTTTGGCATTTTTGGCTATTTCTTCTGTTAAATTTTATTTTCTTTCACTAAATCCCAGCAGCTTTTTGCACAGTTTCGTAGATTTGCTTCTTGAGGCACCAAAAGCATATTATTATTTAAATACCACTGTAAGGCCGTTTTGGTGTAGCAACAATAGGCTAGACCGCGACATTAGAAAGCAAACCGTTTCCAAGCACTCGTTCGCACAAATTTTAGAGGTAATTGCATTTCTGATCACGAAAGACTTGATCTTTCTCCTATTATAAGATTCGTGTTGCGATCATATTGATTTTTATAATGAAAATAATAATAATAACAAGTAAGAGCACTATATTCGGCTGTGCCGAATCTTTTATACCCACCACCAATTTTGTGTACATTTAAAGCACAATATTTATTATTTTGTCAATCGCTATAGAATAGTCTCTTTATAATAAAATATGTATCACTTTCTTTGTAGAGGGTGGTCAAATTTTAAGGGCCCATGTTGAAGCTGAACCACACCTAAACTTCAACTTTTTTCTTGCATTTCATTTGACATTTCTCAATCTCAGACTAACTCAATTTGAACCGTGGAAAGATACGCAATCGAGAGACGCTTTTAAATATTAAAGATTTTTATAAAAATGGGCGTTCAAATCAAAATGCATTTTGTGCACTTTGTGATTATTTTGGTCAACAAAATCGTTCGAATTCGTCCACAATCGTGAGAATTGTAAAAAATATTTAAATGTCTGCAAAGCAGGTCTGTATGAAATGTGAAAACATCTGTGAATGCCATCTTAGTTCGTTGAATGGGAAACATTGCATTTTTTCACGGTAACGTGGCAAAAGAGCAAGCAACCTCGACTCATCAACGTGCCCAACAATTGAGCATCAACAGTGTCATTGAAAATATGGACTATCGGATCGAGGTGTGCCGCCTAGGTTGGGGGGGGCCATTTGGCCGATATTTTGTTCCATACATAATTGAAGCATACAAATATTATCATTATAAAAATAAATGATAATAATTTCATAATAATTTTATTCAAAATCAACATAGTCCCTTAAAATTAAACCATCCATTATAACTTCGGTATGCTAGTAAAATGTTTTCGTAAATTTAGTCTTTCAATGAAAGTGGCCGTTAAAATACGCGTGTCAATAAAGTTTCTGCTAATAAACATAACTTAGATATTTCAATATAGTCCTTTAGTATTCCAAAATCTTTATTCATAGAGAATTTACATGAATTTAAGAGGAAAGTTTTATCTACGAAATAGTGCTAATTTATATTTGTTATCTTATGTTCTCCTGAAGTTATGCTCTATTAAAAATGGGAATTTAGGAAAATTTTGACATAAGTAAAAAAAAATTATCTCTAAACATCATAAACAATTTATATTCATGTACTAATGGCTAACAAATTTTAAAATTATACAAAACTTATTTCGTTTGAAAATCTTTTAAAAGCAAAATGTTATAGCAGTTTAAAAATCAAAATCTTACTAATAAATTTCCCGTTTTAGCAAAATGCTGAGAATGTATATTTTGAATCACCGTGTGATAATAATATAAAAATATGTATCACTTTCTTTGTAAATGTTGGCTTAATTGTAAGGGCCAATTTTAGAAAGTCTGTGAATGCCTTCTTAGTTCATTGAATGGGAACCACTGCTGGTTTTTGCGATAGTGTGGCAAAAGAGCAGTCAACCTCTACTCATCATCATGCCCAACAATTGACCATCAACATTGTCATTGAAAATTTGGACTATCAGATAGAGGAGTGGCGCCAAGGATGGGGGGGGGCCATTTGGCCGATATTTTGTTAAATGCATAATTGAACCATACAAATATTATCATTATAAAAAGAAATGATAATAATTTCTTAAATAATTTGTGTTTTATTTAAAAACAACATCAGCCCTTAAAATTTAACCACCCTTTATAACTTCGATATGCTACTAAAATGCTTTTGTCAATGTAGTCTTTCAATGAAAGTGGGCGTTAAAGTAGGCGTGTCAATAGAGTTTCTGCTAATAAATACAACTTAAATATTTCAATATAGTCCTTTATTTTCCCAAAAACTTTGTCAATAGAGAAATTACATGAATTTAAGATAAACCGTTATATGGGAGGTAGGCGTTAAAGTGGGCGTGTCAACTAAACTTTTTGGCACAACAATTACATTGATTAGAAGGATATACGTAGCAAATTTGATCATCATACCTCTAATTTTAACGGTTTTATGAGCTTTTAAATTTCATTAACGGTAGATAACTTGAAAAGTGGGCGTTATAGTAGGCGTGTCAAAGTTATTTTTGCGAATGAGTACAACTTAGGTGTTTTAATATAGCCCTTTATTATTCCAAAATCTATATTAATAGAGAAATTATATGAATTTTAGGTAAAACGTTATATGGGAGGTGGGCGTAAAAGTGGGCGTGGCACCTTAATTTTCTGGCACAGTAATGATATTGCCCAGAGGGTTATACGTAGCAAATTTTATCGTCATACCTCTAATTTTGGCGGATTTATGAGCTTTTAAATTTCATTAACGGTAGATAACGTGAAAAGTGGGCGTTATAGTAGGCGTGTCAAAGTTATTTTTGCGAATGAGTACAACTTAGGTGTTTCAATATAGCCCCTTATAATTCCAAAATCTTTATTAATAGAGAAATTATATGAATTTTGGGTAAAACGTTATATGGGAGGTGGGCGTAAAAGTGGGCGTGGCACCTTAATTTTCTGGCACAGTAATTACATTGCCTAGGGGGATATACGTAGCAAATTTGATCATCATACCTCGAATTTTGGCGGTTTTATGAGCTTTTAAATTTCATTAACGGTAGATAACGTGAAAAGTGGGCGTTATAGTAGGCGTGTCAAAGTTTTTTTTGCGAATGAGTACAACTTAGGTGTTTCAATATAGCCCTTTTTTATTCCAAAATCTTTATTAATAGAGAAATTATATGAATTTTAGGTAAAACGTTATATGGGAGGTGGGCGTAAAAGTGGGCGTGGCACATTGATTTTCCGTTACAAAAAAGCGTCTCACCAAAAACCAAAGTGTGCAAAATTTCAGAGTCGTACATTAAGTTTTGTTGCTTTTATGACGTTTTTGTTTTTAAATATACCGAAAAATACACTGTGCGGTATAAATTTTCGTACATTTTGATCGATAACTCGTCTCCTAATACATAGATTTAGATGATTTTCGGGGGACAATATTATTTTTACTCAGGAAATATATATTCGAAGTTTCATGAGTCTACGTTAATGCATTTGGACACAATTCCGTTTTATTCGATGTTTGAAGGACACGGTTTTTTCGACCTACTCTGGCTTTTCGAGCTATAACTCTCTTCCTAATACTCCGATTTAGCCCATTTTCAATACCAAACAAACCTTGTCTATAAGAAAGATTCTGGCAAAATTTGAGCCCCCTAGCTTTTTCGGTGCGACCTCTATCGTGCTTTCAACAGACGGACAGACGGACGGACATAGCTAGATCGTCATCAAATCAAACCCTGATTCAGAATATATATACTTTATGGGGTCTAAAATGGATATTTCGATGTGTTACAAACGGAATGACAAAATGAATATACCCCCACCATTTTTTTGGTGGCGGGTATAAAAAATAAATCACATCTGTAACACAAAATTTCCTTTTGACTAAACAGCCGCAAGAATTTCAAGTTGAACAGCGCAAGTGAAATCGATATGGTTATTTTTTACTGAACTCTTGTTGTTGTTGTTCGTTTTCTGATTATTGGAGCTATTGAAAAGACAACATATGTTTTATGTTTTACGGATTCCTCCGTAGCATACTAAATTCGTTTAACATTAAAAACGAAGAGAAATTCCTTTTGAAAATCTGGTAAACAGAAGTCGCTAACTCTTAAAAAAACGAATAAATTTTTTGTTGCTGTTAATGTCGTGTTTGTTTTATTATTGACAGTTTAAAATGTTTACATAATTGGAAAAAATAACAGTTAATCATAATGAAAGAGGATATTTTACTGCTTAAAACGGGACAATTGCAAAGGTCCTTTGAAATCGTGTTCTTTACATGCGTTTGTTTGTATGCGGTAAATAGAACGTTAAAAAACTTAAAACGATGGATGCTGCTGGGTATCATTTTGTACCCTTTACCATGTCTGACAACGGAATATACATATAGAAGCTTGTCCGCTCCATTTGTAATTTCTGAAATAAGTGTTGGTCATCTCTTGTAGATAGAAAGATGAGTCTAATTGACTCATGTCCGTTTGTCTGCACATAAAAACATTTTTATTTGCAATAAACATTATTGTCATAATAATTTCGTTTTACGTGTAGGAGCGATAATTAAATTACAATAAAGATTCCAAAGCCCACAGTTATCTTACGAAGACATATGCATGCTTGGCAAAAACTGGTCTAATGAATCGGTAATAAAAGTAGATCATTAACGAAAACTCCGTTAAAAAATATACTGGTATCGAGAGATATACATTTAGAAAATATTATCGTTGGATACCAGGCCATCACGGCATAATCGAAGAAGCTGACAAATTATCCAAAATGGGATCATTTTTTAATATCATCAGCTTGGAAAATGCTAAACCCTTTTTCAATGTTCAAAGATGAGTGGAAGAACGCCTTTAAAAAGTGGGGTGACCTAAATCTTGAGAAATCGAAGGAGTATCAGAAACTTAATAAACCAACACAGGAGATTAACTAGTACAATAAGAGTTCAAACGGAAATAAGAACTCATCTAGCTAGCATGGGACGATAATGATACCATGAAACACTAACTTTATCAATTTTCTGCGTTTCAAGAGTATTTTACACACATGAACTATGGACAACAAGCCGAATTTGGAATACCCAAGGAATTCAAATTAGATATCTCTAAGGAATTGCATTGAAGGAACTGCATTCTTGACTTGGTCGTAATATTAGCTTAGTTTGGGATTGTGGTTCTTGTAGGGAAATTTTCATTCCTTTAGAGCGCACCACGTATTTACCTTCATAGGTTTGTGCTCTTAATGATCCTCTTTTCAACCTAACATAAAAAATATGATCTCACGGAAGGCATAGAAGATTCGTCACAGCCGAATATAGCAGTTTTTGCTAGTTTGCCTTAGTAACATTCTTCCATAATGTTTTCAAGTGTTCCAGGATCGAATTTCCAAAAAAATGAAGTCATTTTTGTTTGGGTTTATTGAAATTTATTGAACTATAAAAAACATATTGAAGTTGAGTGTGATGATGTAGATTATGGTCCATGCTGTTGTTTGGCTTATAATTATTTTATTTTATTTTATTTTGCTAAATCTCACATGACATCAATTATGTTGTTTGGGTCCAGGAGCGTCACATTGCAGCACTTGTTAAAATCTAACTCATTCTCCTACACAGTCTGTTTTAAACAAAACATTTACAATATTGAATTGTTTAGACTAGACTTTGTCCACTCAAAAATCGAGCAAAGCCACGCTAGACATCAACAAGACCCATGACAAGTAGGAAATAGTTTTAGTTTTATTTTAAGTAAAAGTCAAAGAATTCAACAGAATCAGTGGCTGCCTTTTCTGAACACATACATACAAATTTATTTTTAAAATATTCCTTAGTTTGTTTTCAAGTGGTGTTTACCCAACAGAAAAGCAATTGTTTTCATTAAATAGAAATTTTTTCAAGATTTTATAATTTCAACATTAATCATAATATTAACTAAATTTGTTTACTGATCCTTACGATCTTAAATAAATGATGATGTGAGTTTGCAAAGGATTTGTTTTGTAAAAGTTTGTACAACAATAGAATACTGAAAACAATTGGAAAGAATAACTGAATAAAATAATATTTTCGTAATAAACCCACAATCACTTATACTAACATTATTGGGTTTTTTGTTTAAAAATCACAAAGTCATGTTCAATTCATTTTAAGCCTTCGAGGTGATCAAGTTATCCTGCGGCCATGTACACGCAATTGTATGTGTATTAGACATTAACGTCGTCGTCGTTTTAAGCAATAAATTCCTTGTGGTCGTTTTATGGCCAAGTGATGCTTGTGTGGTCGTTTGGCCAGTTCGGTAACTTCACAAATAATTGTCAACAAAAAAATGTTTTAAGATTTTTGTTTGTTTTTTTGTGTTTTGTTGATCGCAAAAACTAATGACTTTGTGGTTCCTAGAAGGCTATTAAGGCTCGCTAAAGAAATATTTTTTTAGGTCATTCGAAAACAAAGACGAATAAAATAATAATAATGAAAGTGAACCGCAAATTAATTTATATTTTTCTTTGTTCTGTTATTTCTAAGACAAATAGAATGGAAGCAAAGATTAATAAAAAAAAGAATCTATTGTACATTGATTAGTAAACTCATTGCACCTCCCAAAAAAAAAACGGCTCCTATAATTAAGTATTCTAGAAAAACGAATTAAACGATGCATGTTACTGTTAAAGTAAAACAAAAATGAACAATAGTTGATGGCATTAATAAATGTTCTTTGTATTATAATTCCTAATTTGGACTAACTAATAAGTACCTAAAAGGAAAAATAAATACTTAAAAGATTTACATATTAAGTAAAGCTTTAAAAATTAAAGCGTTTTGTTTTTGTTTTTTTGTTTAGGCGGATAAATTTAATTTGGCTGCATTATTTGATATCAAAGATTTCAAATTTATTATAATAATCATGGTTCAATTCGACAAACTCATTGATCCGGACAATATTCTTTGTTTAGGTTAGGTTGAAAAGCCCAAACCCACGACAGGCATGTTGTGCGCTCCATATCAATAGAATAGTTAGAATACCAAAGAAAGAGAAGCAGACCAGTCCAGAGTCTCTGGCGGGAATCGAATCCGCAACCGCCAAACTAGCAGACCAGCACTATACTGACTAGTCCACCGGGGCACCCTATACTAACTCTTGGTTTAATTCATTCATTTCATTAAGCAGAATTGACGCATTTAGAGCGATTATAATACTCAAGCCCTTGTAGAAGCACTATTATATTTGGAATATCTAACTGTTTCGTATTACAAACATATGTCCTTAGCAAGATTGCGTGGGGCGTTGGAGAGTGGTAGACCTGGTACATTACTAAGGATATCAAAATCTTTTGTGACATCAATACCTTTACTGATGGGTTCTTTATGGGCAGGAGAGCAGGTGTTAATTGATCATGCAGAGATGCTTGGTTTGCTGTTCGCGTTGAATCATTTTCTGGATTGTCGGGTACAAGTGCAATAGTTGTGCTTCCATAAATGAGGTGCCTTTCATATTGGCTCTTTGATATAAGGAACACGGGGCATAGTTGGGTATGAAGAGACCGCGAACTTGCAAAGAGATCGGCGGCAAAATTCTGTGCACTGGACCAGAACCCAGAATTGCTTTTGGTGATGTGTTAGTACGGGCAAAGGTTTTTAAATGGGTAAATTCTATAAAAGTGCAAAGGTGGATATAGGCATCCACTTATACACAGGCTTGTTTGCTACTCAATGAGCCTCTTGGCAGAGATATTATAAATGTACTCAGATTTAATCGAAATACGATGAACTCAATAACTGCGTTGGTTACGGGACACGGAAACTTCAAAAACCATTTAAAAAGGATGCAGATCGATGATGTTTGTAAAATATGCCTTGGACATACTGAGATAGCAGCGCCTGTAGTATGCGAATGCCCAGCACTGGCAAGCAGAAGATTAAGGAACACAGGGTAGCACACACTAAATGTGGAAGCTATAGGGGACCTTAGTCCAACTACATGTTGGCGATCGTTTTTTAGTCTAGAGTAAACGCCAGTGGTGCCTAGGGACTCATCGAAGGAAGGAATGCCAATAATTAGTCTCGATATCACACGGAACAGAATGAGGTATAAAAGAGAGGCGGAATTTTAGTGGTCCACCTATATATACATATAAATAGCAGACAGATATCACAAATTGCGCAATAAGAAAAGATAAAATTAGACATGTGACCTTCTTCGAGAAAAGGGACCTAGTGTGTGAAAATGAAGTTTTGAGAAAAACGCATTTAAAGTTTCACAACGCATTATCACTGTGAACACACCTTCAGTTAGGAGATTCGATTTAGTCGTTAGTTATAATTGGGTGCCGACTTTGGTGACGTCATTCCTATGTGTGTGTATTTTTTTCGCTTTTAGTGTGACAATACCTTTGCTATTGTTGCTGCTCTGTTTGTTATGATCTCGGTACTTGATTCTTAAGCCGCAACTAGTGACCGACGCAACAACGTTTTTATGTGGTAAATAAATTTTAATCAGAAATCTAACTTATTTCATATTATTCTACACCCTTTTAGGCACCAAAATTCACTCTTAAGTCCAAACCCGTTTTTCGACACACCATGTCCCTTTTCACGGAGAAGGTTACATATATTAAAATGTGTAGGAAGCTCTCTCAGAAAGTTGTTTTCCAAGATAAACATTTCGTAACCAAAAAAATGTATCCTTTATTTTGTTAATCAAGTCTCATCAAGCTAAGGAGCCATGGTGGTCAAGATAAGTAAAATTTTTGTATGGAAATGTGTCTTTAGTAAATCAAAACTAAAAAAGCAAAAATGAAATACAGAAGCAATGATGCAACCAATAGTTTTACTACCAAAAAGAAATTGAAAGAGTAATTAGGGTAACCATAACTGGAGCAGTAAAGATATGGAAAATGACCTTAAATGTATAAATACAAAACGTTTCTTTAAAGAAAGGTTTGTTTTTCCAAATAAAAAGAAGCATTTTAGTAGCTGCTGTTGCAATTTCAAGGAAACGTTTGCGAAATACCAAAAAGTAGTTTAATTAACAAAAGAAAAATAATGTCTAGATATTATGAGCGTGAAACAGAAACACCACCAGTCATATCATTATTTCAGAGCAAGTATTACATATAGAATTTTGTAAATAATACTTTACGAGTAGCATAGTTTTACAACTTCAGCGAAATTTGGTATTCGAATAATAGTTTTGTTACCGAAATATTTTCACACTTTAAACAAATCATGTTAAAGGTCATTAAGGTTTAGTCCTTAAGAAAAGGTGTTTGAACGTTAAAAACAAATTTCAACAAACAAGAAATGGAAATTTTGTTGAAGAATATTTATGTAAAGAGTTGAAATTACAAGTGAAATATAAATCGCACCAAAGCGGCAAAACAAGAACAATAATCATGATCGGTTTAAAGTGTTTGAAGTCAGTGTCAAAACAATTACGAAATTTATGACTTTTCGAGGCCAAAGTCGATCTGAAAAGTTACAAAAACTTTACAAAACGAATTAGAAAATATATGTAAAATACAGGTTAAAATAAAAGAACTACACTTTATTTTAGCCACCATTAGCTCGCTACCTTGCTATCTCTGTGGGAGTGTTGTGTTATTAGCATAATTATGAAGAACTGTATATGCTTTCAAAGACAAATACAAAATAATCAACCTGTTTGAAATAAAAACACAAGCACCACTTATTTGAATGACAATTTTCATTCTAAATAAGAAAAGAATGAGAAGATTCACAAGTGAACAAAAGACGTAGTAAAGATTGTGCAAGGTGCAGAACTATTGGCCTGTCAGCAGGTTGGTGTGAATGGCAAAGCATATAAAAGGCCCTAAAACCTTTATTCGCAATAACGCAACGAGCGTGTATACTTACACACTTAAATTCTGCTAAACACGCTGTGTGACATTTATTTTCTCTCATCCTTACCACTAACAATCAGTGTCACTCTTGCAAAAATATTATTTTTTTTCCACGTTACCTGTATATAAGCAAGCGCCAGGATAAGAAATAACAACTACAACTAAATAGAAGAAGACGAGAGGTTACAAAATTTCCTATACTGCAATAAAGAAAAATATTGTCATGCTGTCATTGTGACAAAAGAATTTTATTGTTTGTATGCATTCATATGCATCGAAAAGAATAGAGATGGGAAACTATAGTAGATGAGATAATTCAGTCTTAATGCTGATTTAACTTTGTGGGAGATGGCGCCGATCCTGTTGCGATCTGTTTTTAGTTGAATTTCAATTGCAATATTTGTTTTTTTTTCGTGCACAAGGAGGGCCGTTTATGATTTGGAAAAGTCATTAACTGACATTTGTTTTGCCAATTTGAAGCATAGAGCGTAAACAGTTTGCATCATTTTGAAGAACAGGTTAAAATTTCTTAAAATTGAATCGGAGGAGAAAAAGCGGCAATTGCCTCAAAGCTACTAGAACAGTATGAACCAGTTCTAACGGGATTAGAGTATTTATAGAAAAATACTAGTGCTGATAAGTACTAGTACTTGAAGTAGTTCAAGGGCACCACTCGCAGATTGATAGAATATTTCTTAGATGTTGGAAGGTTAATAATATAACATCAATTTCTAAATACAAAAGAGTGGATAATAACACTAAAAAATATCGCAAAAGTTCTACCTAGTCTGGCAGAGAGTGTAGGGTAAATGGAAATTTTATTAAATACGAGGAGGTTTAAAACTTTTTAAGCGATAGCCAGTATGATTTTCGTAAGAGACGTTATACAGAATACACACTAGAATTTCTAAAGAAAAAATGATACAATTCCATTCAATCAATTTTGTGTAGGTAAATCACTGAATTTGAAATATATATGCAAGTCGTCTTATGTTCTACCTAGACGAAACTTTAGCAAATGGTAGCAAAATATTTTAATCGTATTACGCAGTAAAAAATATATACTTAGAAGCTTTTAAAAAACGTAAGCACTATATAAGTGATATCTGACTGTGAATCAGCACTTGACGAGAATTGTTGATTTGATTATTATATTGCGGCAATTCTAAGCTCGGTAATCTCGAATTAGCGGTGCTTTCGAATATCTTTTGTATTACAGCTCAAAGTAGGCAGTGAAAACGTTCTAACTTTTGCATAATTTTTTACTACGATATAAGCAAACAAATAGGGTGCCCCGGTGGACTAGTCAGTAGTGTGCTGCTCTGCTAGTTTGGGGGTTGCGGGTTCAATTCCCGCCAGAGACTCTGCACTGGTCTGCTTCTCTTTCTCTTCTATTCTAACTATTTATATTCTTCTCTTTATTTCTATATTAAGGCGTCAGTCACAATGGACCGTTATGGTCTCCGGGTGAGGGTAACTTTTCCCCAGCTTTATTTACCTACCCTAGGCAACAATCTCTGCAATCATGATCGGTTTTTAATTTTTGTTTCGAACACCAACAATCATATGGCGAAATGAACAAATTTTGTTTGAGTAAAGTATTATTCAAGTATAAAATATTTTTAAATTATTTTGATTTTCCAAAAACCGCTACATATCTGCCAACATTCTTACATTAACAGACCACACAACTTAACGAACACAATTAAATTTTCACTTAAAAATTATTTTGTGACTGTTAAGGAGTGATCGTAGGAGGATGTCCTATTAAATGATGTGAACATTAATTCGCAGCAGCAATAAATACTAAACAATGATGACAGGTGGTCATCCAAATACTTGTACAAATCTCACTGTCATATTTAGAGCCAGATGATGGACAAAGTACCAGAGATACACCCACTTGTTGGAAAATAATAAAAATTGTAAATACCAATCAAAATAACGAAGCATTTAAACAAAGACAACTAAAATACAAAAGATTCACAGAGTTTTTTAAACAGAAGTGCAAAATTTTGATTTCTTTTTTTTTTAATTATTTCTTACTTTCTGAAAAACGATAACGGTAGATAAGACTACCCGGTCTGCGACATGCAACAGCCAAGAAAAGTAACAATAGCAAATCATTAATACATGACTAGAAACCATTAAATCTGGAACAATACAGACCAAACAACATGCAATTGAAAAATTGATGTCCATAACAGATTTTCAATTTATGTGTATGAGTATGAGGGCTTAGTACAAGTGCAAAATTAAAAAAGGAAAAAAATTGTATTTTTAATACTAAAATTACAAAACAAGTGCAATTTTTCAATTTCAAACTACTGGAAAAACAAAGTGAGCAAACAAGAAGTTCAATACAATTTTTAGAGATTTTTGTAACAGGTACGATTATCATCACGAGAGATGTGAGAAATTGATATTAATTTTTTTCATTTTTTTACAAAAGGATACTAACAAGAGAAAAGAACACAAAAATTGTTTGAAGTTGTTTTTTAACAAAGACTTCTTTTGTCTGCAACTAAATTAAGAAAATTCCGGCTACTTAAAGAAAAATCAAAGAATAAAAATCTGGGAAAGATAAAACTTAAATTATTATTCTGGCACTTGTGTTTTGTCCTGTCCTGAGAATAATCATATGTTTATTGTTTCTTTGGGGCGCCGAAGTTTTTTTTTTTTACAGATTATGGTTAAAGTGGTACTTACTCTTCGTCGCCCAATTTATCATCCATACAATGGTCCTTTGTTGAAATTAGTTTGCCATCTGAAATGAATAAAAACGAAAAGTCATTATAAATTATATTAGAGAACATTAAAATGAATCTACTGTTTTTAATATATCCAATATTGATAGTAATTTTGGCACATTGTTAAAAGAATAAGAAATTCCAAGAAAATTAAGAAAAATATTACAAATTCTTGACATAACCCTAATTGTCTTTCTAACCAAAGCACGCTATATTCAAACATTTTCTTGAATAACTCAACCTTTTCAAATACTATAAATTGAACAAAAACGTTGTGTTCAACAAAATGAGCAATGTATTGCCGAAGAGTTCACTTACATCGTTTCTAGACGACTGAGTGATGTTCAAAAAAAATTTATTTTGTTCTAAAGACTTTTTTCAATTCCTTGTAAAAATTTACATTAAAAAAATATTGTATTGTTGTTTTTGTACTTTGCTTCACTCAAAATCCCTCTCTCACCTTCATAGTTATTGTTTAATTTTGCACTTTTGAACAAAATAGCGACTGAACGGAATTGAATAAAACAGCCAGATCGTATGTATGTGATTTTCATTATCAAAAAAAAAAGGTTTTGCATGATTTTGAATAATATAAATGACCGCTCTCCTAAACAATGTCTATTCCAATTTATAACATTACTTACAATTATAATTATTTACTTAAAATCACATAAGTTTAATTATGAACTAAGCCGAATTTATATATTAACCTTAAACTGAGTTTCAGAGAGCAAACAAATGATGTACAAACAAAACATTTTTTTTTCTTTTTATTGGACATAAACTAATGACGTTTTCAAACGAATTCGACGACAGGGAATTTTTAGTCAGATGTTTAGCTCCTTTCCTTAAATAGTGGTCAATCCTGTGGTGCCAAGGATATACATTTATAACTGTGTCATTATACTTGTAATTTCTGCATAACCCCATAAAGCATATATATATTTTTAAAGCTTATGAAGAAGTGAGCAATTTCGTTTGTCCGTGTCTTGGTTGAAATCAACTTTTGGAAGCCCCTACATGTTGCACGTATCTGGATGTGGTAACAATGTTTTGGAAATATTCGGAAAGGAATCCCTATTGAAACCCACCACTATCGCCTTTTGAGTTATGAGCAAATAAGCACGACTGCCTTTTTTTTCTTTCCATAATTTAACTACAAACATCTTACATTTTTAGCTCTAGCATAATTATTAATAGACACGTTTTGAACTTTTTATAGTTATTAAGAATAAGAATATTTGCATGTTTTGGACAAATCGGTCACTAATTGGCAAAGTTTTGGGCAAACATTATTTGGAAAATTTTATTATTTTATATTTTTTAATTTATCAAGTTTCTTCAACTCCTTCTTAATTTTTGGACACGCTAGTGACACCCAATTGCAAGCTCTAGCCGCGAAAATTTGTCTTGCTCAAAAAAAAATTAATACAACTGCCCTGGTTATCTTAAAATTTACAAACGAAAATAAATTTTTTACAGCAATTTTACAATTAAAAGGGCTAGAGAACATACAACATTATAAAAAAATTTAAATCCATGACGGCCGCCACTGTAAAATGGCGTACAATAAATTTATATTTAAATCTGGTATTTAAAAATTTACCCCCTTCAGCCATTTAATTTTGGTATCAAATAAACTATAAAAAAACAAAAATGGCGTCCTTAATAAAATAGCGGATATATAGGTTAGGAGTAATTACGCATTTTCTATCCTTAGCCCCCATAATATTGGTAATAATATATGAAAGGACTTGACCAGTAGAATGCCATAAAAAAGTGTAGAAGCTAAGATGGCGTCCGAAACAAAATGGCAAATAATCTTGTTATTAACCCAAATAGGATGGGTACTAAATGAAAAGGCCACCTAGTAGAATGTAGTTAACTGTGTAAAAACACCTAGGCTACGCTACGATGTGGTCATTATACCCATGAACATGATGTTGAAAAGTATTATCAAATTCGGCAGGGACGAATTACTTCTTTTTTTAAAAAACTAAGTTCCTAAAGGTTATAATAAACTTTTGGACATCATAAATATTAAATCATCAAATTTACTTAATATCCTTTTGGATAGATTGTAAACAAAATATATGTAAAAAAAATAGATTTGAGTGGTTAAATACAGCATCCGTTTTAAATTTCAAATCCAAAATGGCATCCAAAATAAATTGGAATATTAAATTTTTTTTTGGAAATCCAAGATGTCGTCTGAAACAAAATGTCAGATTACAATTTTTCCATTGTTAGTGTGCAACACTATGATTATGGAATAGAAAATTTAGCACAAATGGAACACTAAAAAAATTTAGAACGGTGTAAAGTATTCTTATAAAACTTCCATAGTGTATTCAAAAAGGGGATAAATTAGTATGAATACCAAGTGGTAAATGAACATAAATCTCAGTGTAAAAGAAATGCAAAGAAAATATTATTTAATCAATAGGCAAAGTGTTAGTAAAATTATTTGCATAACAAAAGATGCCGAACAAAGGGGCAAAAGGAAATAAATCCTCAATGCAAAAGAGAAAAAAAGAGACAATTTCGTTAAAGTATTTTTACATTTGAAATAAAAATTAGGACACGTGCTTATTTTGAAGAAACCCACAAAAATGTACAATATGATTGAAAAGTGTAAGAGAAATGAGAGTACGAGTAAATTTATGCTAAACACTTTCGAACGGAAGATCTCCTACAGTGCTTAACCAAACATAATGACACGTACTATAAAATCACATTCAATGATAAAAACTGAATAAATAAAATAATAAAATAGTTCTGGCAAATAAATAGTGTCATGTAAATTTTATGTTTGAAATAAAGGATATGAAAGACAGTGTGTGCTTTATAATGGAACAAAACATATAACAGAGCAATATTCTTCTATATTGGCGTTTACAAGGAAATTTAAACCAATTATTATACGATTTGGCGTTTTCATTTTTTTTCCAAAGGTTGTTAGTATTTGTTGTAATAAAGGGCGCTTGAACAGAAAATATTTACACATAAATAGCGATTAGGAGTTCATAAATTCATTCATTATTTTATTTGAATGAACTTATTCCTTCTATTTATCTAACAACTATTAAACGCGAAATAATCATTTTGTAAAGAAACACAATGAACAACGACAAGCCGTTAAGTATTTCGTTTCTTTACTGCACCTGACTAAGGCATAACATAAGGTTCTTAAAGTTGTGTATTTGAACTAGTTGGGCCAAAGAAAATTCGTCAAACTTAAAAAAAAAATTGTCGTAGATCTAACTATTTATAAGCGAGTGTGTTGGCATGTGTGCTTAAGCAAGAAAAATGTTTCGCAGTTTGTATCGTTGCAACCCTCAACAACTGACAGATCACTCAAGCATTTCAACGGGTCACCAGAAAACTGGCTAAATTTTTATTATTGTTTTTGTTGTTTTAATTCGAAAGAAAAACCACCAACTGCTTGTTGTAAATGTATGTTTACAGCACGAGTCAAATTAAAAGTTAAAAGTTTTCACTTAGAAATTTTACAAAAAAAAAAAATAATAATAATAATAAAATACATTAAAGCACCTTGCATTATATTTTTGCTTAATTCATTTTACTGTTTGCTTGTTTGTTTATGGTTTATATTTAAATTCAAAAGTTTAACATATATAAAATTTTGTTTTTTGAACTGTAATATAAGAATGTGTCAGGTGGCCATTTAAATGTGTTGAAAGAGATAACTGTTAATCATTATTATACAGTGTCGTTTAAATTATATTGAAGTCAAATCTAATTTAAATATTAACAGTTAATTTTTAATTATTTGAAATAAGTTCTCAGACGAAAACTTAAATCTGTTATAGAATGACCCTTAAAGTTGCTTTCAGACGGGATGTATTTTACATTACATATCATACGTATTTGTGTATGTCTGTCAAAATTGTAATTTTACAGTTGGTTTATAATTTTTGCATTTGATTACGTCTTCTATGATCTCTTTTTTTATTCACAATAACTGATTTTGTGTGCGAATTTTGTTTTTAGTCACTTTCAATAAATTTCGTTTGGTATGCGATTTTTGTTAAAAAGTATTTTTATAATTAAAGCGATATTATTACAATATTATTTACAAACAAATTTTATATTTTATTTATGAAAACCAATTTTCTGTTTTTTATCAACAAGCTGATGAAAAAATACTAAATGTTAACTTTTTTGTTAATTTATTTCGTTTTCCTTTGTTTGCTTTATGTTGTGCCGCCAAACATATTTCTATTTTTCTAAAAACTGTGGATGTCAGCTGCTTTGTCAATTTAAAATAGAACACGACCTAATTGAAAATTTGTCATATGACTTACAAATGTATTTCATACAAGCAATGTTTCAACGGGTGTAGTTTAGTTTTGCAATAGACAATTATACCTACAATTAATATGTAAAATACACGTCGTCTGAAAGCACCTTAAGCAAACTGTTACAAAGATATAGAAAATAAATAAATATATAATAAATATTTTAAACAATTTAAAATTAGTACTAAAAATCTTTCTACTACTTGCTAACCATTTATTAAATTTTCATTACGAAGGAATTTTTATTTATTTTAATTTTTATTGCTCAAAAAGTATTTGCACAATAACACAATTATGTTCGTCACTGTATGTGTAATTAATATGAAGGATGTTATTGAACATCATCATTATGATTAAATTTCTTAACAATTTGTAATCTGAAACTTTATTTGTTTACTGTGTATTTCCTTTTGCGTTTTAAAATATCTTCAAGACAAAATGTAAACTAAACTTGGTTTTAAGTTTGTATCCTTTCATAACAAAAGGACCATCATTGAATTAAAAGATAAGAAGAAGAAGCAGACGGGTAAAAACTGATTTTAAAAATTGGTCATATTTAAACCGCAACATAGTATTGATATGTTTTTTGTTGTTTGTATAATTATAAAGTCAGGAGCAAAAATGTAGCACATACTTTTACAATTTTATAACGCTACAAACAAACTTCCAATTTTTTTTTATTTATGATTTATACATTCACATAAAATCTATCAATCAAATTAGAAGAGATGAAGCTAAAAATAAATCTATATATACAAAAAATTGTTGCAAGTGCGTTGTGACTTTATAACTCAAGAACGGGCTCACTTATCCGAACCAAATGTTTATGCTTTGTTCGGACTATTTAGTAAATAGATGGTTTATGTGAAGTTTGCACAAACAAAATCCGTCGAGCGGTTTACGGGTCAAATCGGTAACACAGTATCTCCGGGGTTAATAAATATTTCACAAAAATTCAGAAAGGATCAAAGGCCTGTTAAAAATAATTGGATAGGTGTCTGGTACTTTTTGGAAATTTTGAGTTTTAAGGGTATAAAACGGGTAAAAACTGAATTTAGGTACTTTTTTTAACAGCATTTATCTTTGAGAGGGATAGCAATAGGAAAAAAGTAAAAACGTAGTTTTACTCTCCTTAAAAATATCTATAATGAATTTTAGTACTTTTTCAATATATTTGAATTTAAGGGGAAAGGGGCTAAAAACGGGTAAAATCGGTAATTTTGTATCTTTGAACCTAATTTATGTAGTTTTTTTTATTATTTCACTTGATACGTAGCGAAGCACGTACCGGGCGGCTAGTAAAGTATAAAAAATAACTGAAAAGCAATATTTTAAAGCAATTGTACTTATAAACCACCACATACATAAACAATTTTTAAAACTTCAAAACTTTTATACGAAATTAAAGCCATGACTGACTATCCTACAAAGTCGTGCGATTATGTCAAATAAAAATCTGATAGTTTTCTGTCCTACATGAAAAAATCGCAACAGAATGTGTTATTGGATGCCACACTGTCATACTTGCTTAGAAAAAGCAACTCTGATCGCACAGAAACTATTATTTTATGAAAATTTTCAAAAGATTATCAAATCGGACACACTTGTCAAAAAATCTGTCACACATGTGCACTTTGTGTCCACACTATCACACTTTCTGAACACACATACAATTTTTGACATATCGAACGACTAAATCTGATAGTCAGTCATGGCCTTTATACACTAGCTGTACCCGGCATGCATTACAATGCCTAGTGTAATAAAAAAGAACTTAGTGGTACATTTTCTCTATTAAATGAAAGGCTTATGAAAATAATACTTTTGTTTTTGCGAAAGACTCAAACAATTATTTTAATTTATACTTTTTAGTTCGATTTACTATTAAAGCATGTTTTTTAATTTCATTATATTTTTTAAATTTAAAAAAAAAACCTTTTTATTAAGGGCGTGGCACTACCCAAATTTCTTATTAAAACGTTGTAGTGACAAAGTATTAAATCGTTCAAAATAATTAGTTAGAGCAATTTTTTGTCTGGGCGTGGCAGTTCATACTTTTTTTAATTGAGTTGTATTATGACATGGAAATTACATACGTGTACATGGAAAAGCCTACATTTCTAGCCCAGATGTTGTTGCTGGTGGGGTACACAATATGAGCAATGGTTAAGGAACGCATAAAGAACAATCAGCTTAAGATACCTTCACATGAGCTCTTAATTACATATAAAAAAATTGGCACTTTTGAAATCCGATGTCATTTCGTATGTTTCTCAAAAAATTCCCTTTTTTGACTTTACACATTTTATTTTATTAGCATGGAGGCATTTAAATGATCAATCGTTGCTGGTTTACCAGCATACATTAGATTTTTGACGACCTTATAATTCGTAAACTTAACGTTTGACTCAACAAAGTGATGGATTCACGCGTTCTATGTGCCGCTGTTTTGAAACCGTTTCTGCTCCAAACGATTTGCAATTACTTAAGACATAAAAAAAAATCAAGAAATAAGAGACCGAGTTGCTGAGACAGCCATCGTATTGATAATTCGGGTTTCTTTTGTGCGCACGGTACCTGCTATTAAAAGGGTAAATGTGGTCATGACGAATGCTATTTTTATATTCTTAGCTGTAGCATTAAACATGTTGCTGATGTATCATTCAACATGGCTGTGATAATGTCACGTAATATCAACCGCTCCTTAATAAAACTCACTTCAACTCAACAATTTTGATCCATGTAAATAAGTCCCTTTACAAGAAATTCACCAGCAAAATTATTCAAGCTTAATTCCCTTTTGTATTGTACTTCATGAAGATGATTTTTTTTTGTCATTTGTTTCTTTAAATACGCAAAATGTTACGTAACTTAATGTGCGAGTATTGTTTTATTTCGTGTTTTAAGCACTTAAAAAAGTTGCAAAGAAAGTGTGGGTCTATTGTTTTATTATTTTGTTAAAATGTTTTTTATTGTTCATTTTTTTTTTGTTTTGGATCAAATTTATGAATGAATGTCCATCAAGAACTAAGAATATATTGTTGCCGTTTAAAATATTCAAAATGTCACGTACACTGGTGGTTTACGTTTTATAATTGCAAGCTCGTAAATGCGTGTAGAAAAGAACTCTAATTGTGGTTGAGAACACACTAAAACAAATATATACGAAATTGCTTATTTAATATGCAGAAAAGAAATTACTAAAAGTGTATGTAAGTGTAAAGAAAGTGAAATTAACTATTACGAAATGCTAAAAGTACTACGTGCTGTATCAGGAACAACAACAAAATTGAAAACAAGATTCCCCTATTTCATCAAATAGGAAGTTATACTCTTGCACGTTAAAAAAAGTATATTTTGATAAAAATAAATAAAAATATAGTTTTCCAATAACAACGAGTTGATGTTGTTAATCTGCTGTTTTGGCGACGTTTGCCAAACTTGTCGTTTATAAGTCAGTTACTGATTCTAATCACAATATCGATTCTTCTCAATCTTTTAAAAATTCATTATTTATTTTCGCTTAGGCGAAAATTATGGTGGACAAAAAAAAAATATGGTTCTGTTGATAATAATAATATTTTTTTGTATTTCAAATAGGCCAAGAATTTTTTTGCTTTATGTAGAAGAGTGCAAAAGAAGGACCTGAAGCAGACTTCAGACTTTAACTTAAGATAACTTAGCAAATCAATGAATTAAAAATTAGAACTTTCGAATTTAGGTAGATGCTTCTATCTCAAATGCATTAATCAAATATCACGTATTTTAACTTTCCAAGAGATAAAGGAACTAGACTCTTTATACATTTATATTAAATTGTATAAGTTAAAGTTCCCTCGCGCTAATTTTAAAGTAAACTTACGTAAACAATTATGTTATTGTAGTAATCACACCTTTTTTGTTTATTTTTCCACAGATGTCATTTTGTGAAAGAGCTATAGCAATAAACCATAAAGTTTTCGAATATAAAAAAAACATATATTCATGCTTATCAGAGCTGGCCATATGTCGAGTCTCGAAGACAACCCACACAATATTTGCTGGTTCAAAAGAGTTTAAAGCAACTTTGAACTAAAGACAAGTAGTATTTGACTTTTATGTAGCAAAAATACTTGTATTTAAAAACTGATACTTGCATTTAAAAGCTCGTGCTATACTAAGATTGTCAAAGGCATATTGAAAAAAATTAGGACATGCTCTAATGAACTGCATTTTTACAAAAAATAAAATAAATAATATTCAAAATAGGGGACACAACCACCATAGCCACCACAAAAAAAATAACAAACGAACATTCAACTAACCAAGCAAACCAACCACCACCACCTTCATATGATCAACCATGTAAAGGAATTTCATAACTGAACGTTGTGTCATTTTGTAAATAGACATCGGGGAAGTACTTACTTGCAATGAATTAATGTCTGCAGTTTGTATAATTACGCGCATTATTAACATAATAAAAACTAATACAACAACAATGTATACCTTAAGGTAAAAAGGTCAAATTATTACTGTACTTTTCTTGATATACAGCAACATACACCTGTGTCACAGAACTCATTACGCTGCTTACAAAAATAAAATAAAAAAACTAACAAAAAAATATTAAATTATCCCCGCCAAAACGAAATAAAAAATTGAGGAAAAACACTTGTTCTCTGAACGTTGATCTAGTCCTCAGCCAACTATCCATTCAAGAAACGCGTGCTATTTGCAAAGCAACTAACACACATACATAGATAATTAAGGAAAAATCATTGAAGCGCTAAGCTGCACGGTGTTCAGCTCAACATTCTAAGACTTTCGCTGCCGCAACTTCATACGTCGTGGAAGTGTATGTATGTAAATGTTTGAGTGGTGTTTTATTATAAATTTTTTAAAAGTGCAGTGAACCTAAGACGTTGCATTTCATTTGGGTTTTCTTCTCTTGCACTCGGAGCACCCTCTACTTCATAGACACAAACGTATTTTTGTTTTTATTTACATTACAACTTTCATAGGGAAAACCAACCCCCAAATTTGTCGAAATAAACAAAAAGTCAATAACACAAACGACTTGAAACTAATTTATAAACTTTAGGCAGTAACAACAACAACAAAAATGTATGTATAGAAAAACTAAATAAAAATTATTGCATCGAGTTTTAGTGTCCCAACAAACATATTGTTTGGACAGAAATATTTTTAAAATATCTAAAATAATTAACGAATTCAACTTTTTTTAAATGCGCAAGGGTTTTAATAAATTAAAAAATATAAATTGTAAGGCCCTACAACAACGAAGAGTACACGTGTTTTAATCTTATAAATATCGTTTTTTCCGGAGCACAATTTTAAACTGGCAGCACTGGTTTTTGTGACAATCTATGTACTCACGCTAGAACAGCCAACATTTGTGATTTGTTTAAATTAATGTTTTAAATAATTTAAAATACATTTTAATAAATTCAATTGACTAAGAGCACACACTTTTGGTTGACAGATTGTCGCATTGGAGCGGTGATTATCCACAAGTCGCTGGCAAAATACATTACTAAATACAGTCAATGTTAGGCGTGCTTTATGGGTTTCAAATTTTGTTTTCAGAATGATGGAGAGCAGGTTAATTAGAGCGTATGTTTTACGCATTAATGCTTGATAAATGTGGTCTCAGTGGGACGCTTTCAAATGCCACACGCATCGTGATACATTTCTTGAAATATTTGTGGAACAATAAAATTTATAAAAATTACGCACAATGCCTTAAGTATGTCTGAATAAAGAAAAATATATATATATACAGCCCGAATCACTGTCAAAAGCCTTAATGGCAGTGACAGCGAACAATATTGCAACAAAATAAAGACAATATCATTTTTCATTTGTTATTTCAAAATGTTTATTGGGTAATTTTTCTAAAAAAAAATATATTGTAAAACATTTGAAGAAAAAAAAAATTTTTTTTGGGAGTTTCTAACACCCTAATATATTTACATACAGGCATTACGCTTAAGGATCTAAAATATTAAAAAAAAAAGAACAACGGGAGTAAATTACTTTACGTTCAATACTCTGCTCTTCTAAATAATAACGACTTTGATATAAGTAAGTAGCTCGTGTATTATGCAACAGCAAAAGGAAGAAAATAAAAACAGCGGATCATTAAAAAAACGAAAAAATAAAAATACAACATATGGACGACACACAAACCAACTACTAAATTTGAAGCTACCACAACAATATCGTGATGATATTATACATAATGATGTTTAAATGTTGTAGGCATAAAATGCTTGAGCTAAGGTGCAAGAAACACCATAGATAATATGTATTTAAAACAGGAAAACTTTTAACTTACACCACATCAACACGACACTTTAAGGAACTGAAATAAAAAATAAACAGAAGATATAGAAAAAAGGCTCGTGCCATCATTATAAATATGCAGGATAACAATAACAACGTTATATAATAAATGTAACAATACATGGCTGTGTGTAAGTAACATTTAATTCATATACATACATACATACATACATAAAAAACTATTCAAAATATTTCGTCTATTTCTATTATTCATAGATCGTTTCTTCTTTTAACTTAATGTGTAATTTTTTAGGGAATTCCTTGTTTTATAATTTGTTTGTTGTTTTATTTGTCCTTAGAATAAGAGGATCAGTTTAAAGCAATTAAACAAATGTCATTTTTGTTGTATAATTTTACTTATTTTTTGTTAAATTTTTTTTAAGGGGATCTTGTAGGGGCTGAAACAATTAAAGGTGAATAAACTCAAAATAAAAAAATAAATAAATTTAAGATGTCACAACTAATGTGTAAATAGAAAAAAATGTTTTTTTTTCTATTTTGTAATCGTAACGTATATATTTGTTGACATGTTTTGTCATTTATTTACTTAAGAGCAGACGATGCTTAGTGTCACAATTAGGCATAATAAAATGATGATAACAAAAATCGATTGATATTGTAATTTGATTAAATCAAGAACATTCTTGTTTAAATAATGATTTATTTATTAGTGTATTTTAATGGTTACGTCTATTGCGTCAAATATAGTACGTGGTTATTTCTATCTTTTTTGGAAATGCAGAATAAAATGCAATGTAAAAAATAAGTCAAAAAAGATAGAAGTTATATAGTTACTTAATAACTAAGTTGTTTGACTAGTTTTTATAAGAAACTAGCCAAACCCGGCGCGCGTTGCTACGCCCCTTAATGAATCGAAATGCATTCTGAATTTTAATTGAATATCAAGTGCAAAAATCTAAAAATTATAATTTTTTTATGGGCGTGGCATTGCCCACTTTTCTAATCACAAAATTGTAAAGTCATAACAGCTCAATATGTGTGCAAAGTTTCAGAAGAATCGGACCAGCGCAAGTACCTCAAAATTATAATTGTTTTTATGGGCGTGGCCCTGCCCACTTTTCTAATCACGAAATTGTAAAGTCATAACAGTTCAATATGTGTGCAAAGTTTCAGAATAATCGGTCCAGGGCAAGTACCTCAAAATTATACCCTTTTTTTATGGGCGTGGCACTGCCCACTTTTCTAATCACGAAATTATTTAGTCATGACAGCTCGATATGTGTGCAAAGTTTCAGAGAAAATCGGTCCGGTGGAAGTACCTCAAAATTATAACCTTTTTTTATGGGCGTGGCCCTGCCCACTTTTCTAATCACGAAATTATATGGTTATGACAGCTTAATATGTGTGCAAAGTTTCAGAAAAATCGGTCCAGTGCAAGTACCTCATAATTAAAACTTTTTTAGGGGCGTGGCCCCGCCCACTTTTCTTATCACGAAATTATTTAGTCATGATAGCTCGATATGTGTGCAAAGTTTCAGAAAAATCGGTCAAGTGCAAGTAGCTAAAACTTATAACTAATTTTTATGGGCGTGGCCCCGCCCACTTTTTTTCACCCATAAACACTCCCTGGTATGTGTACAACAACTTACCAAAGTTTGAGCCCGATCGGTTTTACAGTTTCGGAGTCTATAGCTAACACACACACACACACACACACACACACACACACAGAGTTTCACTTTTATATATATAGATAAATAGATAAATAAATATTAGTTTATTATTATGATGCCAGGAATAATTGATATATAAAATTTATCAAAAATTTACATACATTAAATTAACAATTATCTTTGGTCTCATAAAGAAAGGCCCTAACTCACGTTTTGTTCGAAATTGGGATTTTTAGTGATTCAAATGCATTTCACACAAAAATTGTTAATTAAAATTAAATGCAATAGCGTTAAAAATAACAACTTTACAAGCAATTTTACAAAAAGTTAAAATACGCATCAGAATTAACGATATTATCACGGTTATCATGAATTCACACTGTAAAAAATGTAAAAATTTTTTAATCTCATGGATTTAAATTTGGTATTGTAAATTACATGTGATTGAAATACCATATTTGGCGAATCATTTTGTTTACAAATAAAAAAAAAATATTTCACATGCACCGAGAAAATAGTATCGGTTGTGAGTACCACAATTGTTGGCAATCGCATTGTTTAGTTGTGATAGTAGAATTTTATGGTGGCATTTACAGAATTTCTTTTCGGAATATCAATATATAGTCAGCACTAAGAAATAATGATTGTTGCAATAGAAATTTTATAATCAAAAGAGGAAAGTACGATTGCAAGAACTGAACCATTCGATTGGCAATGAATTAGATTGTATGTTTTATGTGTCTATATATCGTTGGTCGCAGTTAGAAAGATCCTTACTCAAATATTTGTTACTTTACAGGAGAAGGCAAAAACATAATAGAAACCAAGGTCTATTAAATAAGGTCCGTGCAACTCTACAAAAACAAAAAGCAAAAAAAATATACGGGCATTTTGTTAGTGTAAAATTACTCTAAGGTAGTCAAAATCAGCTGACTAAAATAATAATAAAATATGTATAAAAAATTATTTTTTATGAGGTATTTGACAGAGAGCAGCACAGCAAATTCGCCGTTGCATATACCTGTATGAATATGCCCAACGCCTATTAAATTTTGTGTTTTCATTTTGTTTAACAATTTTTTCAAGACAACAAAAATAAATTGTGTTAATAGTAAATATTTGCTAAAAATATGGCTGATAAAGATAAAATAGAAGTCTAGACGATGTCTTGAAGAAGCGTGCTGTTTCACAAGGTATGTTGGGCCAGAAAGATGCTCGTTTCGCTGCTGGTGTTGTACAAATGGTGCGTGAAGGCAAAATAGCTAATCGTTGTATTTTCTTGGCCTGTGAGCCAAGTAATGGCAAGGCTGCTATAGCTGTTGGTGTGGCTCAGTCCTTGGGTACAGAAACGCCTTTTACCAGCATGTCCGGCTCGGAAATATAAATCATAAGTTGAAAAATTATCAATCATAAAATTGAAAAATTGAAAAACATAAATGTCGCCCTAAAAAGGTAAACAAATTTTGACAACTTCGAGTAGTAAACATAGGGGAGCAAAAAACGATCAGCTGATTAGTTGAACAGACCTTATTTAATAGACCTTGATAGAAACTATATTATATCACAATGTAATTTCTTTTGTAAAATCGCTTATAAAACTGCGGACAATCGATTCCTCTTTCAATGTATAGTTCCACTAAGAAGGGATTTTCGGAAACTCGTACTTTAAGGGCATAAAAAAGGATAAAAAAGGGTAAAAACGGGTAAAATCGGTGTAATCTTATATCTGCTAAACTAAATTAAATTGAAAAAGTATTGTAATTTGCGCATACAATAAGCTAACAGGTGTCTGGCCTTTTTTTAATTTTCAACCCGTAAGGGGAAAAAACGGGTAAAAACTATAATTTGGAACTTTTCTGATACCCTATGTAACTTCCAAACACATAAAGCTAGGAAAAAATTTAAACTGTTTTAAGTAGTCCGCGAAAAAATATTAATAGGAATTCGGCACTTTTTTCAAATTCACATGTATAAGGGGTACAAATTTTCCCTTTTTTTGGTACTTTTTTTAAAAGAAACTTTTCTTATATTATTCAATGGGACAAATTTTGACAATTATTATTTCCTAATAGAATATGGACAACTATTTAGGTGAAATTTTTGGAAACTTTTTTGGGGACAAAAAAGGTATCAAAAGGGGAAAATTCCGAAAAATGTATGCAATTCCTAATTAGACGGCCAATTTTCACAACATTTTTAATTAAGATTTTACTAGACATAAAAAATTATGTAATTAAGTAAAAATTAAAACACATTTATAACAGGGTAGAAAGGGGAAAAATCGGTAAAATAGTTTGGTACTTTTTAGAACATAATTACTTTTATGCAAAAAAGAGTAGATTTACTGACTTTAAATCATGTCTATTAAAATATTTTGTTACATAGATATTTGAACATTTGAAACTTGGAATTTGGAACTTGGACCAAAAATGTACTTTTTCGCTTTTCTATGGTACTTATTGTATTTTCTACGTTTATAAAGGTAGAACTGTAAAATAAAGAACTATTGATTCCAGGTGAGACTATAAATGTTATGGGCGACCAAAAAGGTACTTTTTTGAATTTTTATGGTATTTTTTGTATTTTCAACGTTTGTGAACCTAGAATTTTGTAATTAGTGACTATTGATTCTAGGTAAGACGAAAAATGTTATGGGCGACCAAAAAGGTACTTTTTTGAGTTTTTTTTGGTACTTTTTGTATTTTCAACGTTTGCGAAGCTAGAATTTTGAAATTAGTGACTATTGATTCCAGGTGAGACTATAAATGTTATGGGCGACCAAAAAGGTACTTTTTTAATTTTTATGGTACTTTTTGTATTTTCAACGTTTGCCAAGCTAGAATTTTGAAATTAGTGGCTATTGATACAAGGTTAGACTGAAAATGTTATGGTCGATCAAAAAGGTACTTTTTTGAATTTTTGTGGAGATACAAATTTTCATAAATTGAACCAAAAATATTTAATAATTATAAATATAACTTGAGTATTCAATAAATAGTAAGAACTGCGCTATCGAAGTAGAGGGTTAAATGCTAGTTTTATTATATTTTGGAAACGACTGCCTCTTAATAATAATCAGTGTTATTGTGAGTGGTGCTTTTGTGTCGTTTTCATACGGCAAAAAATACTACAAGGTTCCATTCATGTGACATTTCACCTTATCCTTTTATTGCTTTGATTCCATCAGGAATACTTTAAGCAAAATCTTCGGACTTATATTTTGCCTTGCTAGAAGGGCTCCCTGCTATAGTTTACATATGGAATTTTGTGGTTTAAAAGCTTTGATCTGCAGGCCATCCAGCAATTTGATAACAACATTTATAAACCATTTTTTGGGCGGTACTTCAGACTGTCTTGCATAAAAATGTATGCATAACATACAAACATACCTATCAATGGCTTAATATAAATAGGGCGTATCTTGATTTTTTTTTAAAAAATAGCGTTTATAACAAACAAACTAACAAACACACCACATCTATAACATTTAGTTACATGGCTAAAAAATAACGGACTTATAGCTATAAAAAATTCCCCACTAGTTTCATTACTTTTAATTTTATTATGTTTTTGCCTTCTGTAAAGTAGCAGAAAAAGCAAGATACGCTTTTTTTACATAACGTCATTATGTATGTCGTCTTGCACACATTCGATTCCGAATATATCCAAACTGGCGAGATAATAATCTGCGAGTATACCACTAATATACCGATTTAACCTCCCCGAAAACGACTCCAGATCGTAAGAGAATCATATTAAAATTAAATCCTTTGATTTTATGGGATCTTAATGAATATTGTGGAAAACAGAAGCCCAATGACTTGATATGTATTTCGTAAGTAAGTATGTATAGAATGTAGGAAAATCAAAGTAGAAGTACTGGCGAAATAATTTTTAATTCACACTATACATAGCGTGGATCAAGGGACATTCGAGTTGAATGTTTTTAAAAATCTTTTATTAAAAAAAAGCAGTCATATGATAATGAAGGTTAAAGCAGAACAATAACATAATGGCAATTAAAAATTTCGCTTACAAAAAATATTTTTTAATGTTAAAAAAATAATCTTATTTCAGGTTGACGAAAAACATCTTGTGGCAATTAGAAAAAAAAAAGGAAAACAAAAGAACAATAGGATTTTCAAACCAGTAGTGTTTTATTAAGTCAAGAAGAATTACTTACATTTAAGGAAATCATGAAAACTTTGTTGTTTCTTTCTTAATACATATAATACCACATTAGACGTTATAAATACCAAGCAATATTATTACAAATTTTCTATTAAAGTATTGCTAACTGTAGGGCACGTTCTTTGTCTTTGTTTTTCATTCAAACTTAGTAGGAGGTTAAAAATTCATTTACCACTCGCCATATCCGAGTTGAAATCAACATGAAGTTTGCACAATTATTACAATAAACATGTGACATTTGAACAGTAATAGTAGTAGTTTTTACAATTCATACAAAACACTTTCGTACACATTCTACACATATGGTATGAAAGGATAACGAAGGATAATAGTTAAAAAAAAAATAGTACGCGCCATAATTTCTCAATAACAATTTGGCAATTGAGCGGCCGACCGTCAGACCGACCACCTCCAATGTTTCGGAATTATGCACACGTTAATGTTAAGTTGCTTTTGTTGCTTCTTTGCAACACTTGAAGCGTAAAATTTGTTAAAGAAAACAACAGCAATAGCATACATTCAGAACGAGTCGAAAGCAAACAAAAAGAAAATAAATAAAATAGTTTATTTTTGTGTCACCACATGAGGGAAACATGAACAAACCTATAAGAACTGTAACACAAACCCACCAAGCAAAAAGTAAAGAAAAAATAAAATAAAATGCACATTTCCATATAATTTTGTTCAGCTTTTAAACACATGTAGTCAGACATTTCGTCTGATATTTAGATCAGTTTGTTTGACAGTAAAACTTCATGTCGTTAGAATGTAAAATAGGGTTCAGAAACAGTTAATTGTTCTAATTTAAGAGTTGTCTTTTAAAGCTGGAGTGGGGGAGGTCAAGTTTTTACTGATTGCTGAAATATATATATGAAAGGTTCTACAATTAACCGCTGTGCAATTTAGCCAACATGTATTTTAAGAGACATTGGAAATTTTGACTTAAAAGCGGTACACTCTAACATTATTTGTAGCCCAAGAGAAACGATAAATTAAGACTGATTTTAATAATAAAAAACCATTTATTGACAATGAAATATTAATAATGAAACTTTTGCAATTAGATGCAATTTAGAATAAATTGTGTAAAAAAATTCTATTCTCAAGATGGTTGTTTTTATGTAAAAAGCAATAACGAAGTCTTGGTTAAAATAAACAAAAAACAATTTTATATTGAAAAAAAAAAAACGGTGGCGTAGGGCATAACATGTTTGTGATTGACCGATAACAACTTTATTAAATTTTTTGCACAACAGTCTTCACTATTTAAATTGATAAAGAAATGAGGTCATACACAAACCAATAGATTGAGTTAAATAAAATATTAATAAATACTAGCAAAAAAAAAATAAATAAATAAATACTGTAACATTTTTCAGATTTTATTTTTAAAAAATATTTCAAAGTAATAAAAAACATTAAAAATAGCAATTTAAGTCGGAAGTTTTATGATCGCGGTTAAGTTTGCTTTTTTACTCTGCGCCTAAATGGCGCCATTTGTAGATAATGATTATTTCTGGGTACAGTGGACAAACATAAAGAGTATCAACTTAATAAATATATAGAATAAACTAATTGGGCAAACTATTACGGATTTTATTTATAATGTTTTGTTTTACAAACTTTAGCTAAAACAATGAGCATTAGTAAGCCAAAGAGCAGTGACACATATTTCCCTATAAACTTAACTACGAGTAAGCGGACAAATTTATAAAATGCATTTTTAAATAACCAATATAACAAAATAAACCTTAAAAGCAATTGACCTTAAACAAGTAAAAGCGCTATATTCGGCCGTGCCGAATCTTATATACCCTTCACAACGTGTAGTCATGCAATAACAGTAAATTCACGTATGTATGTTAAAAAAAACAAAAAAAAAATAAAAAATAAAAAAAAAATTTAAAAAAAAAAAATTTAAAAAAAAAATTAAAAAAAAAAAATTATTATATACATATATAATATATATAAAACAAAAAAAAAATAAAAA
The DNA here is from genome assembly GCA_941918925.1 of Phyto melanocephala. NCBI lineage: Eukaryota > Metazoa > Arthropoda > Insecta > Diptera > Rhinophoridae > Phyto > Phyto melanocephala. The sequence continues at coordinate 182,152,072 of OW799233.1, forward strand.
AAAAAAAATAATAATAAAAATATATATAATATATTAAATAAAAAATAAAAAAAAAAATAAAAAAAAAATTAAAAAAAAAAATTTTAAAAAAATTTAAAAAAAAATTTTTTTGCCTCAGCTGGGATTCGATGCCACGTTTTCTCTAACCAGTATACACGTTTGTATGTATGTATGTTGTTGTTGTAATGTTGTTTTTATGAAAAGAAAATCGAGGTGGTCGTGGGTTTTTGCTCATATCTCAGTTGTTTATGTACCGATGTTTCTGATTTTCAATACCGATCTACTCCCGAATATTTCTGATATTTTAATACCTTACCCGGGTCCAACCTATGTCGGGGGGCTTCAAAAAGTTGATTTCAACATACACACGGACAGACGGTCAGACGGACAGACGGTCAGGGCTTAATCGACTCCTCTATTCATAAGCTTTCAGAAAATATATACTTTATGGGGTCGGAAATGAAAATTGTAGAAATTTCACACGGAATGACAAACCTATATATACCCTTTTTCACTGTGTGAAGGGTATAAAAATGGGCTTATTCCCTTTGAAGTTTCATGAACATGCAATTCTTAGTCTTTTTTTATACCCTTCACCTGTGGTGCACAAGGGTATATATAGCTTTGCCATTCCGTTTGTAATTTCTACAATTTTCATTTCCGACCCCATAAAGTATATATTTTCTGAAAGCTTATGAATAGAGGAGTCGATTAAGCCCTGACCGTCTGCCCGTCTGTCCGTTTGTTGGTTGAAATCAACTTTTAGAAGCAACTATATGTTCCTCAGATCTGTATATGGTATCAATCTCTTGGAAATATCCAGGAATGAATCGGTATTGAAATTCAGCAGAATCGCCCCATAACTTTCTGAGATATGAGCAAAAAACCACGACCACCTCGTTTGTTTACACAATTACAACAACAACATACTTATATACATACATACATGCAAAAAACATGGCAAAAAAAATTACAAAAAAAAATATATTAAAAATAAAAAAAACAAGTAACAGTGCTATATTCGGCCGTGCCGAATCTTATATACCCTTCACAACGTGTAGTCATGCAATAACAATTGTTTGTATCACCATTCATCCCATATAAAATACGTGCATACGTACACGTTAGAATAAATGTGGCATCGAATCCCAGCTGAGCCAAAAAAATTTTATTTTATTTTATTTAATATATTATTTATATTTTATTATTTTTTTTATATTTTTTTTAAATTTTTTCAAAAAATTTTTTTAGAAAAATTTTTAAAAAATTTTTTAAAATTTTTTTTTAAATTTTTTTAAAATTTTTTTTATGTAGTTTTTTTTATTATTTTTTTCTTATTTTTAATATTTTTTTTTTTGTAATTTTTTTTGTTTGGTATGTTTTTTACATGTATCTATGTATGTATGTTGTTGCTGTAATTGTGAAAAAAAACGAGGTGGTCGTGGTTTTTTGCTCATATCTCAGAAAGTTATGGGGCGATTGTGCTGAATTTCAATAGCGATTCATTCCTGGATATTTCCAAGAGATTGATACCATATACAGATCTGAGGAACATATAGTTGCTTCTAAAAGTTGATTTCAACCAACACACGGACAGACGGGCAGACGGACAGACGGACAGACGGTCAGGGCTAAATCGACTCCTCTATTCATAAGCTTTCAGAAAATATATACTTTATGGGGTCGGAAATGAAAATTGTAGAAATTACAAACGGAATGACAAAGCTATATATACCCTTGTACACCACAGGTGAAGGGTATAAAAATAATAAAAAAAATTACAAAAAAAAAATTTAAAAAAAATTAAAAAAAAAATTTTTTTAAAAGTTTTTGTAAAAAAATTTTTTAAAAAAATTTAAAAAAAAATAAAAAAAAAAATAATAAAGTATAAATAATATCTTAAATAAAATAAGATAAAATTTTTTTTGGCTCAGCTGGGATTCGATGCCACATTTAGTCTAACCAGTATATACATATGTACGTATTTTACATGAGATGAATGGTGATACAAACAATTGTTATTGCATGACTACACGTTGTGAAGGGTATATAAGATTCGGCACGGCCAAATATAGCACTGTTACTTGTTAGTTTTTAAAACACATTTTATAGTTTTTTAGTTAATTCGTTCAAGAAATATGACTAATATAAGACAAAAAAAAAAACAAACAAAATTAATTTGTTAAAAAACAGACATTATGAATAAACCCATAAAATATATTAAATCTTTAGGAAATGAGTACTCTACATTCGGCTACATTAAGTCTATACATAAAAGTGAAACCCTGTCTGTGTGTGTGTGTGTTAGCTATAGGCTCCGAAACCGTAAAGCCGATCGGACTCACACTTTGACAAATTGTTATACACATTCCAGGGAGTGTTTGTGGGTGGTAAAAAGTAGGCGGGGTTACGCCCATAAAAAATAAGTTATCATTTTTAGCTACTTGCACCTGACCGATTTTTCTGAAACTTTGCACACATATTGAACTCTCATGATTATACAATTTCGTGATTAGAAAAGTAGGCAGTGCCACGCCCATAAAAAATCACTTATCATTTTTAGCTACTTGCACTTGACCGATTTTTCTGAAACTTTGCACACATATTGAGCTTTCATGACTAAACAGTTTCGTGATTAGAAAAGTGGGCAGTGCCACGCCCATAAAAAAGTTATAATTTTTAGCTTCTTGCACTCGATATTCAATTAAAATTCAGAATGCATTTGTATTCATTAAGGGGCGTAGAAACGCTCGCCGGGCTTGGCTAGTTAAGTCTATATTATGTGGTCTTTCCTAACGTGTCGATATGTAATAATCACGGTTATCATGAATTTTACAATTAGAAAATTTCCGAATAACATTTTTTATTCACATGGATTTTAAATTTTGAATTGTTTTGTATTCCATATGAAACTATGTGAATATTTTTTTTTTCAAATTATCATAATATTTTCACATGAGCTATTTAAAATAGTGTGGACTTTTTTTAAGCAGGTAATGTCACAAGCTTTGAAATTCGGAAACTTTTACAGGACTTTTACTCATGATACCAATTGTTACCAAGCTTGGAAACTTCCATGTGGAATTATAGATATAGTAATCGTATATATGTATAAATAAAAAAAGGAAAATAAGAAATACAATGTGAATGCGAAATTCAAAATAACAATACAATATTTTATATATGTAACGATGTGTTCTGAACAAAGCAAATCTCACTTATTCGAATAGAAAGAGAATATGCAGTATTTTTTTAATATAAAGAAAAAGAAAGAAATCTTTTTTAGTCACACCCTGGATATCATACTAATATTTTTGGTACACTACGTTACCATTTGTAGTGCGATAATAATTTGTCACATATTTGTGGCTTCATTATGGCTACATTTCTCTTTTTAATAATTTTTGAGAGTTTGAAAAAATCGAACCTAAACAAATTTTTTTCCTGGAATTGTCTGTAATAATAGGGGAAAACAGATTGAGCTATTTTTCGAACCAACCTAACATACATGACTTTACTTTCACGTAAGAAATAGTTCTAAAAATTATTTTGATTTGAATTAAATAAATATTTATTGTATAATTATCGATAAAAAAAAGTAGAGTGCTTTATTTAGCCGTGCGAAATCTAATATAGCTTTATCATCATGACATAGGTTTTTAATGACCACATCGTAGCTTAACCTTGATTTCAGATTTCATGTTCTTCGCCATTTGCTTTATTTCCGACGCCATCTTTGATTAGTACATAGTTAACTACATTCTACTACTCCAGTCCTTTAATTTAATACCCATATTTATAGGGCTAACAAAAACTTTCCTCTATTTTATTTTAGACGCCATCTTGAATTTATAATTTTTTAATAGTTTAATATTTAATATTATATATTTAATATATTTAATATTTGATATTAATGTTTTACCATTATTATATTTTAAAGTGCCAGATATGAACCATATAAATTTATTGACCATCATTTTGTAGTAGCATCCATCATGAATTTAAATGTATTTCATGATGTATTTTATTGCGCTAGTCAATTCCTTTAATTTGATACCCATATTGTCTCTCTCGATTGTATAGAAACTGAAAACTATAGATTTTCGTTTGTAAATTTTAGGTAAAACACCAAAGCACTTGAATTTTGGTGCTGATATCTCAGTTAGTATTAAATCGCTTTGTTAGTATTTCTTAGTAATAATTGTTGACACCACGTTCCCAAAATTACTCAGGAGCTTGAAAATTTTGATATATTAAAAAATATATATATACAAATATTTTTTACCTATAACTTGACTGATTAAAAACCGATTTGTCTAAAATTTGACGAATGTCTCTAGAGACATATTATATCTATAAATAGTCACAGGACTGCATATAAATTATTATATAAATTAAAATTTTTGTGCTAAAAATAAGAGAGAAAACAGTCGTGTTTATTAACTCATATGGTCGATTGTGCAAATTTTGAATACCGATCTTCTCCCGAATATTTCTGAAATTTTAATACCAAATACGGGTCTTATCGGTGTCGGGGGTGTCACACGGAATGACAACCCTATATATACTCTTACACTCTCTGTTAAGGTTTTAAAAACAGCAGCAGTTAGTTTTTCCCTTTTTCTGAACTACTTGTTTATATACCTATTATGCCAAAACAATGACGGACAGTTTTATGCAGCAAATGTATCAAAAATACACACAGAGGCTTAAGCGAAATTTAATTGTGATATGTGTTTGCTGCTAACGGAACGATTGCACTAAGACTTTTTTACCTCTTAATTATATTAAATACCTAAAAATTATATTAAATACATAAATGTAATAAATTGGTGTTAATTCGAAAACTTGAGACCGAAAAAAATTTGTTTTTTGTTAACAAATTAAGGTAAAATTGTCATTGTCCGCTTAAGGGTTAATATCGCCAATTTTCAATACCTAAATGTTTAACAATATATCTGATATATTGATAATTTAATCGGTTCTTAAGAAAAACTTTTGAAACCCAATTGAACACATACTTGGAGATATGGACATCGTAAATTTGATTTTCCATTTATGATTCAGAATTTCAACTACTGACAAATGTAATAACAAACTTATTTATGGCTTTGCCACATATAGTGACGAATATAAAAACATGCAATTGGCAATATGAAAAATAACAACAAATTAATGACAAATTAAAGCTGTTCAATTTACGAGCGTACATCTTAGAATGGTAATGGTTTTAAAATAATTTAATTACTCTTTTCCACCAGCAAAAAAATGTACACATGCGGATCATATGTTTCGTACGAAACACACTTCATTGCGCTTCCTAACGAAGTCAAGAAGTCCAACATTAAAATAAAAAAAAAAACAATATTTATGAAAGGAATGTGAATAGCCTCTGGGAAATTTTACATTTCAACATATTGATTTCCAAAAAAACAAATGTCAACTACAACAATTAGTTAGTTACGCTTTTGGAAAAAACAACCTAAGGAAATCATGGCCTGTACGTAATCGACGATATACTTTTACTTATGCCGCACAAAATTAGAAATTATTAGTTTGGTAAATTTAGAAACAAGAGCCCAAACTGAAACAAAAACATATTATTGGTTACGCCTCTTTATAATTTGGGAACGTTTTGAAATTTTAACCTAATTTTTCATTTATTGTTGGTATAAAATTGAACTCTCAACTGCGTGAACATAGAACTTAAGTGGACTTTTGAAAAAACAAAACAACGAGAAGGTTCACATTATTTCAATTTATTACCTAGACTTTTTGTTAATCACAGTGACAATTCTTTTATTTCCTACAAATGAACTTAAGAAATCTAATATGTTGGGGGTTAAATATTCTTTTTGTTTTCACTTACTTTTGTGTTTAATTAAATGTTGCAGTAGAGACCGAAAAATATAAATGGCATAATTAAGTGTAATAATTATGTTTTTACTTTGACAAAGATTTAAAAAAAAATTTCTTTAGATCGGCTGTGAGAATTAACAGAGAATACGATAGAATTCTGCTGGCTTTAATTATAGAACCTGCATAAAGAAATTATCTACGTAAATATATATTTAAATTAAAAGACGGAAGATCTTATTGAAAAAAGACTGATAGGAGTTTAATAAACTCTAACTCTTATCTATCGCTAACTCTCTCGCTTATCATAATAACGAAGTGTTAAAATACATTTTGTTAGATAAACAATTTACTACAAGCAATATTACACTGTATTTATAATAATTAAGATAATGATGATGTTATTAACCAAATATTATATAAATACCAGCATATCAAATTAAACACCATATACGAATACTTTAAGACACCACTATCTTTTTTTTTAATTTATAAATGACACCAAAGCAACTTGATAACTAGACTTCTACCGTCTGAAAGAAAAATAATATGCTCTAAAGAGTTCATAGCAATCGGAATCAGAGATAAAAACTGATGGGAAATCGAATGTTTATTATTGAAAAACTATCAAAAATTCTGAGACTTTTTTTTTTACAGCCTAGACGAGTTTTCTTTAAAGTAGCTTTGCTTAAATATACTTTAAATAATCGAAACCTTAACTCTGAACTAAGTATATATACAGACGTGTCTGGATATAGTGAACTATTTTTTGCAAGGCTTGTTCATAGTATCCAGGTTGTTCTCTATATCAAGGTTGAAATTTTTTTCAAAAACTCGTTTTATTTACTAAAAATACATACATGTAAATGCAATAGCTAATTAGAAACAATTTGTACAAAAAAGGAAATATATGTACATATGTATGTATTTAAGTTTAATAAAAGAATTGTTGTTGAAGTTGTTTTCAAAATTTTGTTCACTATTAGAGTTTTTCACTATTTAGAGTACTCCATGCAAAAATTTTGGTGTTCACTATATGGAGGTGTTCACTATATCGGGTTTTCACTATATCCAGACACGACTGTATATAAATAAATATATTTTTCGATTTTATATTTACCAGAATTCATATTTGGTAAATTTTTATTGCTCGAAGCAACATTTCGCTCAGCGTCGTTCCCAAATAAATTAAGTTTAGTGTCATCACTCCGTAGTACGTTATGCCATTTTTAAGTTCCGTCTGGGCCGCGCCCACTTCTTTTCCACTTCTTTATGTTAGCTTTTTTTATGAATGAAACATTTCCAGCTATTCGTCGCGGAAGATCTATATCATGTAGCCGACGCCGCACAATTCTTGCGAAATTTGATTATTTAATTAAGCTGCAAGCATCCGTAATTGAACTGATTTTTTTCACAGCATCACGTCTTTTTATTGTGTTTCTAGGCTTAGGCGCATAAGCAATACAAATTTATGTTCGTCCATTTGAATCTGCTTTAAATTTATAGGTCTATGTTCCCGAAACTTTTAAATAAGTATCCCATCTTCCTCAGGGCAATACTGTGTTCGACCCATCTATTTAAGTTTAGATGTTAATATTGATGTAATTTAATTTAATAAAAACCTTAAAATATTCAGTTCGACCTTAGCTTTTGCCAAATCCAAAATAATTTAACCAAATGTCTATTTTACTGAACACTATTTGTCTCTGAATACTAACAAAAATTACTATATAGCGGATTGTTGGTTATACAAATTAGTGTTGTCTCTTGAAACCATGTAAAGTATGTAAAAAAAAAACTGAAAAACTGTAGCAGGTATATCATGATAGCTATTTTAATGATCATATGTGTATACAGTAGACTCGCGGTAACGTGAACAAGTCAAAACCGAGCATGTTCACGTTTGCGAAGTTGTTCGTTCATGTTGACGAAGGTGTAACTTTTTAAAATTTCCAAATATATTAGACGTGTATTTTAATTCAAATTCATATTTTTTTGTGTTTCGAATTGTTATGTACATATGTTTTGTTAAATACCTTTTTTTTAATAATCTTTTAATTTTTAAATTTTAATTGCTGAACAAATTATTTCTCTCAAAATAGCTAACGGGATATCCTCTTCACAGTCTTCTTCATCTCCTAAATAGCTAAATATGTTCGTCCAGCATTTTGCTACTGTTTTCTTTTCAAGACGTTGCCAAGTTGAATTTAAATAGCCAATAGCGTCCATTAATGGTTAAACAAGTTTTTAAAAATGGCAGCTGTTATCCATTACGATTTGGAGCAATTATAGGTAACAGGAGATTCAAATTTCTAAAAGAGCGAGGATTTTTTACCTTTCCAATCACAAAAAGTTTAACTTTAGAATTTTAGTAGTTTTTTGTGACATTTTTCACGAAAAACTTTAGATTAGATCATGCTAAATCAGCAGCGCTCACTAAACTAAACCTGAGAAATCATTGACGGGGTTACCCCTTTTTATGAAAACGATTTGAATAACCGACAAATTTGTTCACGTTATAAGGCTTTCTCACTGTGTTCACGCTACAGAGTAGTCAGTGTAAAAAAAATTATGTTCATGTTATCCGGTGTTCACGTAAGGCAGTGTTTTTGTTACCGCGAGTCAACTGTATATTCATACATAGATAAATAGTACTAAATCAGTTAAAGTATCGCAAAGTGTCGTATTTATATGTTAATCGAACAGTTTTGCCAAAATCTAACAAAAAAAACTAAAACTAAATAAGTTGAATAGTGAAGTTGAAGATAAAGTCTATTTTTGTCATAAAGTTTAACTAACAACATTTATATTAACAAAACAGTTTGCTGATTTTACATCTTACAACTACAACGCGCACCCTTAATAGTGTGCATTGTTCACATAGAATCTGGTTGCATTAGTTTAGCATTTTTGCAACAGACGAAAGGAATGCTTTTTATTCCACGTTGTAAACAGTCTACCAAACAAGGCTTTTTAACCAAATTTATTTATGTTCTTCTTCATGTGCTTTTAACCGGCATTGGCTGGTCTTGCTGCAACATAAAATGTTGGTACTGGCAAGTATGTAAGATGCCTTATGACAGTCAGTTATAAGTTTTGGTCCTAAAGCAATATTTTCTAGCTTTCAGTTTCTACTATTCCTCCAAACCATGTGTAAATTGTCTTGTGGAACATGCGCTATTATTGTCAAAGAAACGCAGATTATGCTTTTCAAAAATATTTAAGGAATTATTGTTTTTTAAGAACTTAAAAACTTTGCTTTTATATTGCGGCTTGAAAAATAACTTGGTTTTGATCCTTTCTTAGGTTTCTTCTTTGTGATTCTGTATAGTTTTCAACTAATTTAAGAATTTCACAATACAGCTAAAGTCGTTGTTAGAAGCTTGTAATCGTATTAAAAAAAAATATGAATTGCTTTTAGGGTATTTTAAAAAGCCATACAAACGGATTTTATGTGAACAATGATGTTTTTAGTTTTTCTGCACACCATGACCTAACGCAATTTTTTGCATTTCTGTTTATGACTTGTATTCCTCAAAAGTTTATTAAAAAACAATAAATGCTATGAAATAAAATACACATACACATAGCAAGGAGAATCATTATATGAACCCATAATTTTGCAATGCAAAATCAAATCAAATTGAAAAATAGCGCTCAAAAAGTTTTCTTAACTCACAGCTGCGCAAATTAACCAAACACAAGAACGAAAAATACAAATTATATGAGTACAACATACAAACATACATACATCCCTATATAAAAATAAGGTTTTGCAAATACAACTCAACAACAAAAACAATTAAGAAAATAAATAAGAACGAAGTCTACCCGATACAAATAAAATAAACAAGAAATCATTTCCTACCTTTTGATACAGATAATCATACTAATACAATCAGTCAGTCAGTCATTCAGCAAGTCACACACACAGTCTCGACAGACATCCAAAAACACTACTCTCCCCATCCACGTTCATATTCCGAATTTATGCATTTCGTACCTTCTTTAGTTCTATAGCACGAGACAAAGCCTAACACACACTGGCACACATACATACATATACGAGTAGATATTTAAGATGAATACAACAATCAGCGTTGTCAACTTTAAAATTTCAAAAAGCACCTAAACCCCTAAAAAAGCGCGTAATTTTCATAAAAAATCACTGAGTTTAAAATGTGTACAAATATAACTTTACATTTGCTAATATAATCATTACTTAAAAAAAATTAAAGCTTTTAGATGCCAGTTGCCCCCTAAAATAAATTATTTTACAAATGGCAATAAGACTGGAGTTTTGATTGATATCGATAATCGAAATACAAGTCTAAAGATATTCTGTTCTTTATATTATTAGGCCAAAACATCCAAATATACTATCAATGCAAATATCAACCTCATCAGGGTGTCAATTTGTGCTCAAAAAAATTTTAAAATGAAAAGTATTTGCATATTAATTTCTCTTTTTTTATTTTCACCAAGGTTTGATCAACTTGAAACTTTACTTACAAAATAAATTCTCGTAACAATTTCATTTTATAAAAAGTAGGTGGTTTATGTCTCATAAACCATACAGGATATCAACAAACCAGTATCGGAAATAAGTTTCAATTAATAAGAAACAAGCAAAACACTCAAATAACAGAAACATTGTATACTATCAATCCTTATAATCTTCTTAATTATTAGTTTTAGTATCATAAGCTGAAAGTATTATCAACATTATATCATTTTACAATGAGTAAATATTTTTTAGCTTTGTTAAGATACAAAATACGTAAGGGTAATTAAAGATATTTACCCTTACAAAAATTGTTTTCAATTAAAAAAATTATTTTCAAATTTAGTATTTGGTGTCACCGAAATAAAAATAAAAGCACTAAAAACTTAAAAAAAAAATCACCAAGCACTAACTCGCAATTTTTTCGCTTCCAAAATGTTAAAAATCACCAAAAACGGTGATAAAATCACCGAGTTGACAACGCTGACAACAATTGCACTATAGTTATAGCATTAAATAAGCAACAACAAAAATTTTAATAAATCCACATACAAATTGCAAAAAAATACCAGCAAATCGCAAACCTAAAAGAACAGAAAAAATACGGTGCAAAGAATCGATCAACACTTGTATGCGTAAACGACGACGAAATGGAAATTAAAAGAGAATTAAAATAATAAAAAAGAAAAAATCATTAAAAATGCAAATGTGTGAATTTCAATCTGCATTGAAAAATGAAATCCTTACAACAACCAAACCAAACATACTTGCAATTAGTTTTTGTTATACACGTACATACTTACGGTTGTTGTTGCTGCCTGTTATTTTTCTTGAGAAACAACAGCAATTCGTCATGTGTGCATTTTGGCGCCAATGATACATTTATTATATGCAGCGTTATACTTTTTGTTTTGCCCTTTTTTTCAATTTTTTGTTTGGAAATGATATTTATGATGTTCATCACAAAGTTTAATCAAGAGTTTGAGGAAAACGTATAATAGATCTACAAAACGTACAATAACGGGAAAAGGGATGCTCGATGAAGAGTCTGTATATCGACTGCAATTCCTTATTTTTATTGCTTTTTTAAGAAATGTTTTTGTACCAAAAACTTGCAAAAAAAAAAACTCAATTTGCACGTAAATCACTGTGAGAAATCAATCACATACGTGAGAGATTATTAAACAGGATCTTCTTTCTTCAACTTTATTTTCATAAGAAATTCTTTAAAATGCATGGTAAGCATTGAATTTGCAGTCATACGATTTAAACAAACATAATATAGGATGCACTGACCGAGTAAAGTTTGCCACATATTATTTGCCATTGACAAGTGTTTAGTTCAAGAATGCAAGAGCTGGTACAATTGATTTTTTTTAACGCAAAAGTAAAATACATACCAATGACCAATTAGGCATTTTTTAAAAAATTTTCCTTTAAACTACATTGCACGCATGTATTTAAAAGAATTGGACAGTCTCCGATTTAATCTAAACCAAGAATTTGCTAAAGTAATCTAATTTGTGCTGCTACTGCCTAGAAACGAGTTAAGAGTTTGTCAACAAAAAGTATAGTTTTTTTAAGCCCGATAGGACTTAAATTATAAATAATATAATAGATAACACAAAAGAGAAAGTTTTAATAAAAAAAAATTGGCATTAAACTTTTAAAATGGTTTCTGGCATATGGCCACCGAGAATAGTCTTGACAAACTGCATTTTGGACTTCCCATTGTGGGCCATGAACAATGTTGGTTTATAAGCATATGCCCCCTAACGGGAAATAATCGAGGAGTGAATTCACATGACTTTGCAGATAAGTACATATTTACTTTATTGCAAACTGTTTTAAGAGCCTGTTAAAACTAAAATTAGAAAAAATATTCTTCTATTAGTAGAACCACCTAAGTTAAAGGTAAAATTTTGTCAAATAATAACTTATCAGTCAAGGTGCATATACTGCAAACTATTTAGATTTAAATAAAAAAATATAGCAAAAAGCTATTAAAGTCCTTGTTAAAAATTAAAAAAATTATAATTAAAAGATTAAAAGAAAGTGAGAATGCCACAAATTGCAGCGAAGCCCTCGTATTTTTTAATCTTAATGTATGTATGTATGTGTAACATAAAATACTTGTTAATTTTAAAGTTTTTTGTTTTTATGCCTTAAAACACTTTCAAATTACCATCTTTACAAAATTTATTAAAACGAAATTCATTATAACTTTTGAAAAAAATTACTTAATAAAACAAGAATCAAATAAAAGCGTAAAGCATAAGAAAAAAGCGCTTTTCTTAAGCGTTTTTAACCTTTGAACCCACACTAATGTTTTGTTTATACCAACGTCAATCCTTTTAAATCCATCTAATTTTTACTTTTTTTTTTAAATTACAATTTGGTTCGTAGAAAACAAGTTAAGTTGGATCATTAACAAGTCTGGATGCTGTATTTATCGGTATGTTTTTCTCGTTAGTTTTTTCATTAATTTTTGTTGTTTAAAAGGTCACTGATCAAACAACATGATTTGAAAGGAGTATGAATTGGGTTGTTTTATGCGCTTAAACAGCATTTTTTGTGTGTATGTTTCTGCTTTATTTTAATTAAAACTCATTTGTAGAGAACGCGCGCGCGGCAAAATCTTTTTCCCTCCTCTTTTTTTCAGCTTTTTGTTAAAATGATAAAAAAGGAGTCTTCGTTAAACAAGAGAACATGCTGTCTGAGATGAAATCTTTCATTATTTTTACGGCAAAACAGGTTCTATTTTTTAAAGAATGACACTTTTTTCGTATATAAATTTAATTTCAGCAACAGACAAAACTGGCGGTAATAAAATGCTTAGAAGGGCATTAGAACGAACATTCTACACTTTAATAACCTGCCAAAGATGTTGTTACACCAGTTTTATTTGTATTACTTATTTAAAAAATATAATTATGATAGATTTGAACAGCTGATTAAAGTACTACTGGGACGGTACATTCATTATTCATAGAAGTATGTTGTAATTAAGGTAACTTAAATTTGTAAAAAATATTATACGATTTCTGATGATTCATATTTTTAAAACCACACTTTAACTTAAGATGTTAAAAATTTTTATTGTTCGATATGGACTACAGACTTAAAAAACTTCAAATTTATTTTAAGATTTTTTAGTAGCATATTAGCCGCGATAGCGCAGTTCTCATTATTTATAGAATACTCAAATTCTTTTTTTAATTACTAGATTTTTTTCCTTAAATTTATGAAAACTTGCTTTTCTGATTAATTTTACTTAGAAAAATAAAGTGCCTTTTTAGTCGCCCATAATATTTTCAGTCTCACCTGAAACAAATTGTCTCTTGTTTTACAATTCTACCTTCACAAATGTTGAAACTACAAAAAGTATCATAAAAATTAAAAAAGTACCATGTTGGCCTAACAGTCTCCTCCGGAATCAACTGTCCCTTATTTCACAATTCTACACGCAAAGAAAAAATATGGTTGTGGTAACCATAACCGAAGAGCAACATACTATGATTGATTTGTATGATTATGGTTAAAATAATAGTGGTTACCAGTTATCATTATTATGTTTAATTTAAGTATCATTCAATAATCATATATATGACTACAATTGAAACCGAAAATTTTTTGCCTGTTTATGGCAAATTACTGTCTTTTGCTGTAACATACACATATTACTTGTACTCACCAATTTAATTGCAATTTTTTTACCAATATTTTTTTACATTTTCTCGTTTATTTTTAAATTTTCTTTAATTTTTCAAAATTTATTGTTCCTATTTTTGACATCTCAAACTTTTAAAATAATAAAAATTTATTCAGCAAGAAGAAGAACAATTGAAATCAAATTATTATTCAAAAAATCATAGCTTGATTATTGGGTAATCATACTGTTGTCTCACTTATTATTTAATGATTATTTTTAATTTTTAATGATTTTGAATATAATGTTATTTTTGTCAAATTAATTTTTTTAAATCATACTATTTTTAAATGATAACTATTTTGAAATTTTTACGAAAAGTAATCATTAAATGATACAATTCAAAAAAAATGCTTGATTATCGTGACAAAATATATGATGAAATGAAACAAAAATAACTATTACTTGTTTTTGACAACCAAATATTGTTTTAGAAAAAAAAAATATGACCGTCGTGATCATGTCGTAACCATGGTTTTTTTTGCGTGTAGCTCCATAAACGTTGAAACTACAAAAAGTACGATAAAAAGTACCTTTTTGGGTTTTCCATATCAATGTACAAATCGAAGTTTAAAATGTTTCAATACCTATTTAACAATAAAATATTTTATTATACAATAAATCTACTCTTTTTGGCATAAAGATTAATATGTTCTAAAAAGTTCCAAACTGTTTAACCGAATTTTTCCAATGAATGTGTTTAAATTATTCTAAATTACATAATCTTGTCTAGTGAAATCCTTATTACAAATTTTATACAAATACGTCCTGTATTAAGGAATTATGCGTAATTTCCCCTTTTTGAAACCTTTTTTGTCCCCCAAAAAGTTCCGAAAAATATCACCCAAATAATTGTCCATATTCTTCTAGTCGATATCGATTATCAAATTATGTCTGACTGAAAAATGTTAGAATTTTTTTTAAAGTATTAAAAATAGGGAATATAGGGAATAGTGCCAAAATCTAATTAATATTTTTTCCGGATTAAATAATACAATGTAAATTTTTGTCTAGCTTTTCGTGTTAAGAAGTTTACCCTTTTTTTTAACTTGTTAAAGTACAAATTCCTAAAAATCCTTTCTTAGTGAAGCTGTTCTTCAAAAGAGGAACCGTTTGCAAAAGTTTTATGTCTCTAGCTTTTTGCGTTTGGTCTGTATACATATACATAGATAGAAATCATATATCGGGTGTCCCAACTAGAACGCAATTATTAAATTTTAAATAAAACACAGATATTTAAAAAAAAAAAAAAATCGTGAAACTTTATTATATCGTAAAGTAGACAGAATGAGGTTATGTATTGAACAATATATCAGGCAGATGGCCGCCGCGGCTTTGCTGGCACACACGCGATCTTTTAATGAAATTTTCAATGACCTTTTTGCATAAATGCTGCGGTATTTCCTTAATGCAGCGTCCAATTTCCTCTTTCAAGGCTTGAGTCGTCGTCGGCTTATTCGCGTAAACCATCGACTTCAAAAAACCCCAAAGAGAAAAATCTAAAGGTGTTAAATCACACGATCTAGGCGGTCAACTCTGGTCTCCAAAACGCAAAATAACACGACCGGAAAATGAATGATGCAGCAATTGAAATGTTTCTCTGGCTGTATGACATGTGGCGCCATCTTGTTGAAACCACATGCCCTCCACATTCATTTCTTCAATTCTAGGCAAGAAAAAACTGGTTATCACCAGTTTGCTGAGCTCGGTGTCAAATTGAGGTGGATGGAGTTTGAGCGACATCATCACGTACTGCTGCAACATTTTCGGTCGATCGACCGAAGGCGAAGGCGCGTTGTTGTCTTTACATTACTTACAGACCCAGTTTCGGCAAATTTATCCATTAATCTCTTTACAATTGACTCTTTTGGAGCAAATTGCGAACTGTAGCCGCAAAACTTTCACCATTTTGGTAAAACAATTTCACAATGAGAATGCGTTGTTCATTCGTGTAGCGCTCCATTTTTACTAACCTCGTACCTTCTACTAGCAAACAATAACAATTGTTCAAATGTCAAACAATGACACTTCGAATGGCGCCAAATTTAAAAATTGCGTTCTAGTTGGGACACCCGTTAAAAGTAAATAATCATTAGAATAAAAAAAATTTATTTTTTATTTTGCAAAACAAAAAAAGAAATGTCCTGCGAAAAATTGTTCTTTCGTATGTTATCATGTTGCCTACAAATTTTGTTTTAAAATATCGAGCCCTAAAAGCGAAAAAACGCAACTGACATATATTTCGAAATCGACTTTTTGATGCAGAATTGCTCGCCAGCATCAAACTCCTCGTCTGTTAAAATATTTAAACGAAAATAATAATATTTGCAGAAATACAAGTCAATAAATTTTAATATAAACCACACACACCTTTTTGTGTGACTGCAAAAATAACTGACATTAAAAAAATTTTAAATTCACCGAATAATTAACGAAACAAACAAATGAATTTATTACGAAGAGCAACTAATATTTTCATGTGTAACTGTGACCGGTTAATTGTTTTAATCAAGAAACTTTTCAATCACGATCAAGCAGCTCACGATAAAAAAATATCACACGCATTTGTTTGTTTGCTACACGTACGTAACCTGTTAGAAATATAGACGACAAAATTAACTGACAGAAAGAAGATTTCAATATGAAGAATTAAGGTAAATTTTGTATATGAGTTGCATAAGATGATTAAAAGACTACATTTAAATTTTTTATTAAAAAAAAATCCTGAACAAGTTAGAACAAACCTTTTCCTGTACAATTTAGTTATTGTGGGTTACGCTGTTTTAGCGGTTAAGGCTCGATATGTATGGAGTACAATTTTATTTCAAATATAATTTCAAATAATTTCATTTATTTAAAGTTTTGTTAACCTAGCCTCTAGGCCATAATCGGTCACAACTACTACTACTACTTCTTTTACTACTACTTTTGATTTTCAAGCAAGAAGACGTAGTTATGTAGATTGAAATGGATATTTTGATGAATACGGGAAAATAAAAATATCCTTTAAAGTATTGTATATTTGGTCTATTAGGAAATTATGGTTGGGGTCATCCATAACAAAATGTTTTATTTAAGATAAAACAAAACGTCAAAAGGTGATGTAATGATGAGCTTTTAAAAATCTATTTTTTTTATTAGGATAACTATGAGTTAAGATTTAGCTTGTTATTTCTCCCAAATAAACAGAATTTACTTTTTGGAAAGTGCAAAAATTAAATTTGTGACAAAAAAAAAGAAAAAAAGTTTTTTGTAACTGTGTAACTTTTGTGGATAAAAACAAACTACTTCAAAAAAATTAATAATTTCAATGAAAAAATAAAACAGCAACAACATATTGGAAGTCACCAACACCAGCTAACTTTTGTTTTTGTAATTTTTAAGCGCACTTTTTCGCATCTGCTGGTACAGAAAACACAGTTTTCTAAAGACGACAATTGCTTCTTGTGTTGCAAATGCTATTTTTGTGATTTTTCCCCCAATCGCTTTTTGAAGTCTTAAGACAAACAAAAACAATCATGTAGACGATGACGATGATGACGAGAAAATGATATTATATTCAAACACCCTACTCTACGTATGAGATTTGAATGCCCTTCTATGCTACCCTACCACTGTAGCTTGCCTTAAGGTCTTTGAACAGAAACAAAAAAAAAAATAAAGCAAAAGAAAAAAAACATTAAAAATAAAAGATTTATTTTGTCATAAACAGAGTATTGATAGAGTACGATCGTTAAAAAATATATGGTTTTAAAATGATCTTAAAATATCAAAAGTTTTCAAGTAATGAACAGATCTACTAAACAAAG
This sequence comes from Phyto melanocephala, assembly GCA_941918925.1. Classification (NCBI taxonomy): domain Eukaryota; kingdom Metazoa; phylum Arthropoda; class Insecta; order Diptera; family Rhinophoridae; genus Phyto; species Phyto melanocephala. The sequence continues at coordinate 182,169,950 of OW799233.1, forward strand.
CATTTGCGAAAAATGTAACACCCTTGCAAATGATATTAGACCAAATGGTTAATTTTAACTAAAATTTATATCGTGATTCCATGTAATAAAGTCATGGAATATGACAGTTTCATACAAGAGTTTGTGGTTAAACAATGATCGTTCATGTTTTAACGATTGCCAAGAACTGTAGTATGGCCTTGCAGGTATGGTAAGAAAAGTTTTACGACCGATCCGATGTAATGCTCTAAAAGGTCGTAATTTTAAATTGATTACATGTGTTTCATTCATACCTTTGGCCAAATCCTAGTAGTGTTTATTTATACCCATAAAACTTTAGATGTCATACTAATGAAGTGTGTTGGTATTTTTTTTAGTAAACTTTGAAAAATCATCATGCAGAACAACGTTTGCAAATTGCGGAAATATATTTCCAAAATTCGCACTCTGAAAAACACTGTTTAAATTCGAAACCAGTGCCAACATTACCGTGAATGGCGAACGGTAAAGGCAAATGATTCGCAATATTTTTTAATTCTCTTGTCATTGCAACTTATTTGGAGAAAGAAAGAAATAATTTCCAAATAATTTTGTCTATAACGTTGACGGTAAATTACCGATTTTTCCAAAATTGTTTACGAATACCTCGAGAGGTACATATATTGTATTGTATAAATAGTGAAAAACGTGTCAGTAAATTGTCCTACGGATAAAAAATTTTGATTTTTATGGGAAAAATAGAGGTATTCTGTTAATTTGAACATATCTAGAAATGTTATTGGGCGATTGTGTTGGATTTCAATATCAAAATTTTCGAAATCATTTCTAATAAATTGATACTACATACATACGAGTCTGTGGAATATAAGGAGCGTATCGAAAAAAATTTGTAGTTGCATTAAGTTAAATAATTTTACTATTTTACTATTATTTTAAAACTCATTACTTTTTAATTGTTATTACGATCAAAATCGACTGCGCAAAAAGTACGTGAAAATATAATTAAAACTTTTCCAAAAAATCCTTCATGGACTTTAAAAAAAAAAAAAACAAAAAATTTTAAAGTTGACCCTCGAACTGTTTCAAATGCCATTAAACGGTATAAGGAAGACCTGAGCATTGAAAGAAAACCTGGATCAGGGAATAAAAAAGGTACAAGAGATATTGGTAAGGTAAAAGAAATCGAGCAAATGTTTCGAAGAGCACGTAACACTTCTATCAGAAAAGCATCTCGTACGGTGAAATGATCTAATAGTTTTGTCCAAAGGGCAAAAGCTTATGCTGGGCTGAAGACATACAAAGTTCAGAAAGTTTCAGATCGCAGAACTTAAAAGCAAAACGACGAGCGAAAAAATTGAAATACACGTGTTGTTTGATGGATGACGAAACATACGTACTGGCACACTTTTCTCAGCTTTTCGGCCAAGATTTTTATGTTGCTGATGAAAAAGGTAATGTTCAGGAAGGGTTCCGGACAAAAAAACCAACAAGATTTCCTAAGAAATTTCTTGTGTGGCAAACGAAGCCAAGCATTTGTGGCATCAGGCACGATTAACACAGAAATTTATATCACGGAGTGCCTACAAAAACGATTTTTACCTTTTTTGAGACAGCAATGAGCGTCTACATATTTTTGGCCTGATTTGGCATCATGTCACTATGGAAAAAAGGTACTTGAGTGGTATTCAAAAAATAATGTCACATTTGTACCACGAGAGGCAAATCCACCTAACTGTTCAGAACTAAGGCCTATGGAAAGGTACTGAGCTCTTGTAAAAAAGGAATTGAAAAACACAGGAAAGATGTCCCAGAACATGTCTAATTTTAAGTGTAGATGGACCACCTCCTCCAAAAAGGTAACAGAAGAAACTGTTAAATCTCTAATGGAAGGACTTCCGAAAAAAGTCGATAATTTTATAGATACGAAATAATAAATTAAGATTTCAATATTAAATAAATTTGTACAATATGCCAATAAGTTTGCATATTTTAAAGATTTTCTTCTATATTGAACGATTTGAGTTTCATTTAATTTAATGCAACTACAAATTTTTTTCGATACCCTCCTTATATGGGGCTTAAAAAAGTTGATTTCAACGCTCGCACGGACGGACAAACTGACTTAGATTAATCTTTTAGATTAAACTTTTCAATCTATAAAAACATTCAGAATATATATATTTTCTGGAGTCGGAATGACTAACTTATATACACTTTTGCACTCTCGTCTCTTTTGCACTAAAACGTTCGGTATGCCAAAGCTGAAAGCAGGATAGTAGCCAGACACAGGCTCTAGAGTATAAGTGCATGCAGAATATTCCATTAATAACGATGATTAATTAACTTAATTAGTTTTTGATATAACACAAGATTTGTTAGCCTTAAATAATTAAAAAAAATAATAAATTTTAAACGAAATCATCCTTTAACATCATGTTTTCATAGTTTATTGTATTCTCCACCATGTCGCTGCAATATTTAAAAAAAAAAAAAACTTTTGCACCCATTAAAAAGTAACAACAATCAAATCTCAAAAAGCAGACTTGAAAGAATGAAAAAGAAAAATACAACTATAAAATATAAAAAGGAAGGAAACTAAATAAACATGCATAAAGGAGCGTAGACATTTTATTATTAAAAAAAGAAAACAAAAATAACAACCAGCAAAGCCTGCACAACCAGAATATTACCTTTTTGCAATAGTCATTCGTACAAGTCTATAGATTTGTTATTGTTTCTAAAAATTTTTCATTTCTGATTTTTTATTTATTCAAGAAAAAGAAAAGGAGAAGTGCCTCTAATAGAGAAGAAATTGTTTAGGAAAAAAAAACTTTACGCCAAGGGGAGTTAAGTACAATGAAGGCAAGAATTGCAAAAAAAAAATATTAAAAAAAAACTGCAACTGAATAAAAAATTGTTTTCATTTGAAATGGGTGCTGCTGCAGGAGACAAAATACATTAAATATTGCTGTATGTTTCCTTGCAGCTACAAAAAAGGCAACAGAAAGAATACCAATTGACAGGAAAGAGAAATTGAGTAACGTATTAATGTTTAATTACTTTGATTCAATATTTTCATCAATATTTCAATGTAAAACTTCTACAAGTTGACTAGCCATTGCATAGAGTGTGTTCGAATTTAGCATCTGCTGGCTTTAATTTGACATTTGGTTTAGTGGGCAATACCTCAATATCATTAGATGTCCATTGTTGGCAGCAAACGAATAGTCAAAGATAAAGTTAATTTATTTCTTAGTTTCTTTGTTTCGCCAAATGTATCCCTTCCAACAATTCTATCCTTTTTTCATCGTAACGTATCATATCTTCTCTTAATCAAAGATCTTTGATTGACCTCGTAGAACAAGCCTTATATGTATACTACAGATCCTAGTTGTATTGGCTGTATCCAAAGAAAAAAAAAAAAGTGACTCTACATTTCTTTAGTTGTTGCAACTTTACCACCTTTTGCCGCAAGATCAAAATAGCCAACCCATCGACATTTGTTACTTGGTCATTCTTAATATTTTTCCAAAAAAAATGTAGGTGGTAAAAGTCAATATTTCGATGTGTTTTCTATTCCACTGACAGTCATTAGTATTGTTGTTATTATTTCTTTATTATTCTCATTGTGTCGCAGTGTCAATGTGTATTGTAGGATGATGCTTTTGTTTTGTAATTTGCGGATGGCACGCGTCCTAACATCCTTATTTGACAAATAAACACGCACGCACACATACACGCTCATTTAATTGTAATATGTATACTTAGTTTAAACTAAACTAATTGGCAATTGTCACTGCTAGCGTTTTTGAATGTGTGTGCGTGTGTGTACAAAAAACTACTCCAACACAATGTTACAATAATAGTAATGATAAGTGTATGAAGTATCAGCTGGTTCTGATTACCTGGCTTTGTTTTGCTTTTCAAAATTTAACATTTTCCTCCAACTTCTTGTTTCTACTTTGCATCCTGTTCAATTGTTGATCGTTGTTGCAATGAGTCACGCCTTTTGTTTGTTGCAGCATTGACAAGAAATTTTCCGTTTTCTACAGCAAGAATTTAGCAAATATAATACAGTTGATTACCGAAAGGCCCTTCGAATAAAAAATCAAGTTTGAATTCCTGTTTGTTCAGTTCAATATTAATAAACACATTAAAGCGTATACATAGCAGGACATACTTTTTTTCACACAATTTTAAATGAAATTTAAACGAACTGATTAGCTTGATCATAATAATATCTCCCATTAAGGACCATTATGGGCCACGCCCATAAAAAATTAGTTATCATTTTTAGCTACTTCCACTTGACCGTTTTTTCTGAAACTTTGCACACATATTGAACTCTCATGACTATATAATTTCGTGATTACAAAAGTGGGCGGAGCCACGCCCAAAAAAAAATTATAATTCTGAGGTACTTCCACTGGACCGATTTTTCTGAAACTTTGCACACACATTGAGCTGTCATTATTATATAATTTCGTGATTAGAAAAGTGGGCAGGGCCACGTCAATAAAAACAAGTAAGACCACTATATTCGGCTGTGCCGAATCTTTTATACCCACCACCAATTTTGTGTACATTTAAAGCACAATATTTATTATTTTGTTAATCGCTATAGAATAATCCCTTTATAATAAAATATGTATCACTTTCTTTGTAGAGGGTGATCAAATTTTAAGGGCCCATGTTGAAGGTGAACCACACCTAAACTTCAACTTTTTTCTTGCATTTCATTTGACATTTCTCAATCTCAGACTAACTCAATTTGAACCGTGGAAAGATACGCAATCGAGCAATATTTAAAATATTAAAGATTTTTATAAAAATGGGCGTTCAAATCAGAATGCATTTCGTGCACTTCGTGATTCTTTTGGGCAACATAATCGTTCGAATTCGCCCACAATCGTGAGAATTGTAAAAAAATATTTAAATGTCTGCAAAGTAGGTCTGTATGAAATGTGAAAACATCTGTGAATGCCATCTTAGTTCGTTGAATGGGAAACATTGCTGTTTTTCACGATAACGTGGCAAAAGAGCAAGCAACCTCGACTCATCATCGTGCCCAACAATTGAGCATCAACAGTGTCATTGAAAATATGGACTATCGGATCGAGGTGTGCCGCGTAGGTTGGGGGGGTCATTTGGCCGATATTTGTTCCATACATAATTGAAGCATACAAATATTATCATTATAAAAATAAATGATAATAATTTCATAATAATTTTATTCAAAATCAACATAGTCCCTTAAAATTAAACCACCCATTATAACTTCGGTATGCTAGCAAAATGTTTTCGTAAATAGTCTTTCAATGAAAGTGGCCGTTAAAATTTGCGTGTCAATAAAGTTTCTGCTAATAAACATAACTTAGATATTTCAATATAGTCCTTTAGTATTCCAAAATCTTTATTCATAGAGAATTTACATGAATTTAAGAGGAAGAAAGTGAATTTAAGGTTAAATTTTAAGGGCCACAGGGTGATTTAAAATATACATTCTCTGCATTTTTCTAAAACGGGAAATTTTTTAGTAAGATTTTGATTTTTAAACTTCTATAACATTTTGCTTTTAAAAGATTTTCAAACGAAATAAGTTTTGTATAATATTAAAATTTGTTAGCCATTAGTACATGAAAATAAATTGTTTATAATGTTTAGAGATAATTTTTTTTACTTAGGTCAAAATTTTCCTAAATTCCCATTTTTAATAGAGCATAACTTCAGGAGAACATAAGCATAAGTTGTTAGCATGCCATCTAGTAGTTGCTAGTAGAGTCATCTATCTTATCATCTTTATCTTATATTTAGCTACAGTACAATAAATGGCGCAGTGTAAGATGAATAAATGCTAATATATATGACTAATATATTTTTATAAAAATTTAAGGAAAAAAGTGTGCGTGGCACATCTATTTTCCGTTATAACGAAGACTTTGACCAAAAAGCCATGTTTGCAAAATTTCAGAATCGTACATATAGTTTTGTCAGTTTTATTACGTTTTAAATTTGAAATATTCACTGTGCGGTATAAATTTTCGTACATTTTTATCTATAACTCTTTTCCTAATTCATAGATTTAAGCGATTTTCAGGGAAAAATATTCTTTTGACTCGATAAATATATATTAGAAGTTTCATGACTACGTTTATGCGTCTGGACACAATTCAAAAGTGAAAGTGGGCGTTATAGTAGGCGTGTCAATGTTGCTTTTGCTAATGAGTACAACTTAGGTGTTTTAATATAGTCCTTTATTATTCCAAAATCTTTATTAATAGAGAAATTATATGAATTTTAGGTAAAACGTTATATGGGAGTTGGGCGTAAAAGTGGGCGTGGCACCTTAATTTTTTGTCATAGTAATGAAATTGCCTAGGGGGATAGACGTAGCAAAATTTATCATCATACCTCTAATTTTAGCGGTTTTATGAGCTTTTAAATTTCATTAACGGTAGATAACGTGAAAAGTGGGCGTTATAGTAGGCGTGTCAAAGTTATTTTTGCGAATGAGTACAACTGAGGTGTTTCAATACATGCCTTTGTTATTCCAAAATCTTTATTAATAGAGAAATTATATAAATTTTAGTTAAAACGTTATTTGGGAGGTGGGCGTAAAAGTGGGCGTGGCACATTGATTTTCCGTTACAAGAAAGCGTGTCACCAAAAAGCAAAGTGTGCAAAATTTCAGAGTCGTACATCCAATTTTGTTGCTTTTATGACGTTTTTGTTTTTAAATATACCGAAAAATACACTGTGCGGTATAAATTTTCGTACATTTTGATCGATAACTCCTCTCCTAATGCATAGATTTAGACAAAATATTGTCTTTACCCAGGAAATATATATTCGAAGTTTCATGAGTCTACGTTAAGGCGTTTGGACACAATTCCATTTTATTCGATGTTCGAAGGACACGGTTTTTCGACCTACTCTTGCTTTTCGAGCTATAACTCTCTTCCTAATATTCCGATTTAGCCCATTTTCAACAAACCTTGTCTATAAGAAAGATTCTGGCAAAATTTGAGCCCCCTAGCTTTTTCGGTGCGACCTCTATCGTGCTTTCAACAGACGGACAGACGGACGGACATAGCTAGATCGTCATCAAATCAAATTCTGATTCAGAATATATATACTTTATGGGGTCAAAAATGGATATTTCGATGTGTTACAAACGGAATGACAAAATGAATATACCCCCACCATTTTTTTGGTGGCGGGTATAAAAAAATATATAATTTTTAGGTACTTGCACAGGACCGTTTTTTCTGAAACTTTGCACACGTATTGAGCTGTCATTACTATACAGTTTTGTGAATAGAAAAGTGGGCAGTACTACGCCCATAAAAAAGTTATAATATTTAGCTTCTTGCACTGGACCGATTTTTCTGAAACTTTGCAAACATTTTGAGCTGTCATGACTATATAATTTCGTGATTAGAAAAATAGGCAGTGCCACCCCCATTAAAAAAGTTATAATATTTAGCTTTAAATTCAGAATGCATTTTTATTCATTAAGGGGCGTAGCAACTCGCGCCGGGCTTTTCTAGTTTTAAATAAAAGACAGACTTGTATTTTTTAAGCAAAAGGTTTTATAGGGTCAGTTAAGATTTTTTTTTTGTTACCGAACAAATATTTTTTTAGCTTTTCATTAATTATTTAAAATCTTTACACCCATTTTTGCGGCATATTGGTTTCATTTGGGCAATATTTTTCTTTCTTTTGTGCGATGGAAATGACCATCTGACATGCCTGCCTGTATAAGGCGTTCAGTGCATGTGTTAGTTATAGCGTATTAAAAATGAAATTGAATTTTAGTTTGGGGTTTTTGCAAATGTGACAACTTTTAGAAAGTTTTGGCGTTTAAGAGCCACGTGAACAGTTGTTCTTCTTTTAAGTTATATTATCATGGTCAAAAACAACGAAATGTAACCTCTAGAGGAGCTGTAAATTAAATCTTGTATACATTCAGATTTTGTATGGTGTATTAATAACATGTGTCTTATGTAACCAATACATTGCATTTCTAACGGTCAGCATAAAATAAAAAACTAAAATTGTTTATAAAATCCCTATTGAAATTCGTATTCCAGAACGGACCTTTTGTTTTCAACATCAAGAAAAAGAAAAAAAAACAACAATTAATCCATTACCATTTATGACGAGCAACTTCTTAAGCATGTAATCTGATAATTTTTTATTTATTTTGAGGTGCATTACAACTGCCACGAATTAGAAATTTTTAATATGTAAAAAAATTATTGTAAAAATAAACAAAAAGTTGTATGAATTACATACAAAGCCAGCGGACAATTAAACAAATTGCATTCGTAAAGGTTGACCGAGCAACAGAAAGAGAGAGTAAGTGAATAAAACTTGAAGAAAACAAAAGAAATCATAATAAAAATTCAATTTAAATAACAATAGAGTAAAGAAACACTTAGAAATATGCAACTTTAAACTATTTTTATTAACTGACCACTAGTCAACCAGAACAAATAGGATTTTAAGGCAAAAAAAAAAATAATAAAAAATCAAACAGCAAAAAGAGTCCTTCAGCAATAGTTTCATTATAGAAATTCTAATTAAAAGTCAGTTGCTCAGATCTGCTCGTAAAAAATAATCGCTTATTCTTTGTAACGATAAAAAGGTCATAAAAACAACAAAAACAAAAAAGAAACAAAAGCTTTAAAACAAATAAAAGAGGCAATAAACTACCATTGATATATTTTCTTACATTTTGTTTACTGAGAAATTAAATTACATTAAATCAAGAGTTCAGTTGACCATGCTTAAGTCAAGCGAATATTAAAAGGATTTACATACTTCCAAAAGCAAATGTTTGTTTTAGCATTAGAAAAACAAGAAAAACAAAGCAGAAACATTATTACAATATTTGATACCTTAACCACACCAAAATATAATAAAAAGTTGCGAAAACAACAACAACTACAGCTACAACTATTTGTTTACTTCAGCATGAACGCTGAAAATCGAGTGATAAAATAAAACAGCAACTGCATAAACTGATCACACAGGCTGTGATCAAAAAAAGGTCAAACTTGACCACACTCGTCGCAACTTTATTAAATTACCGAAACAATAAAACCCTTCTAAGTAAAATAATCACACACAAATATAAATAGACACACACACGAACACACATGCAAAGATTTCTAAAACGAACAAGAAGCAGGAAAAACTTGACCGTTGGTCATTTTACAATGTGACAGGAAGGAAGTAGATATTTTTATGCTTAATGCAACAAATGGTAGATTGTAAATACACTTACACGTACGAAGGATATTATCTTGCATTTGGAAATTAGGAAAAACAATAGACTTTAATAATCTTTTGAGACAACAGTATGCAAATGAATTTCAAATACTTGAACTTAAGATTGGAAAATATTGTTGGGTCGTATGTTTTATTAAGACAAACTGCGATCATGGTGGTGGTGGTGGTGGAACAATAATATCCTTTAGGGGCACAACCCCTTTTTTAAAAAAAGACTACTTATAGTGTTGTTGTTGATGTTGTAGCGGACAACGCTCTATTTATGACATGTAAATGAAGACAAATGATTTACATCGCAATTTAGGCTGTTGGTAGTCGTATAAGAAAAATGCAGTTGTTATATACGATATTCTTGAGATAATTTAATAATAATAGTTGTTGTTGTTGTTGTTGCTTTGATAATTTTATATTTATGTGTAAAACTTTGGTGTTTGAAAATTTTTCAAAATAATTTCACGCTTAAATTGTAACAATAAAAAGAAATCCATTAAATCTCCGCGGGATAAAGGTTCACGTTTACAGAAATGTTGAAATAGTCTTTCAAGCCTTTCAAATGACTAACTCACATGCAATTTTTTTTTTATCAAACCACCTAAAAACACAAAAAAAAACATCCCAAACTCTTTTCAAAAAACCAAATTGCATTGAAGCGCATGATTTTGTACAAAGAAGTAAAAAAGAAAAAAACGATATTGATAAAGGGTCAGACAACATTTTTCAGAAAATCCTTTTATAACTGCAATAATGAAAGTTAACTCTTTTCTCCATTACTCTCACTCTCTCTCTTCTTTTCAACGTTAAACATGTGTTAAGTTTTAAGAAGTTGAAAACTTGTTAAGTCGTCTGTGGTTATTTCCAGTTGTGGAAGCACTAAACTAAAAATAAAAATGTTTAAAAATAAAATAAGTTTTTCTAAAGGGGTTAACAATATCCTTTTCGGTATTTCTCTTCTTACCGAAACTGCGCAATTTATTATTTTATTGCAATTTGAAGAGAATCAATATTTTTGGTTATGGGAATACATTTAATTCTTTTATTTAAAGGTTTAGTAGCAAATATTTGATTTATTACAATACGCGCAATAGTGAGTGTTTAATGCAATTAGTCGTTTGTTTAAAAATGCCACTGCGATTATGGTTTTGTCACTTGATTTATGTGCGACTTTTTCATGTTGCTTTCATGTGGCAGTTTCCTTTAAGAGTTTTTACTGCATCGTCTTACGAATTCTTTTTTAAAACTCTGCCACCTAAGGTTTATTAATTAGATGCGAAAATTACATTCAACACCTTTTAATAAGTCAACAATAACAATCAGAATAATGCAAATATCGAGGGGCGTATCTATGGATGCATGACAAAGGATCCATAAATTGAAAAAATAAATCAATGGGAAATGGGAATGAAGGTACGAATTTAATAAATATTTCAGTGCGCTATTGCTGTGAATGCAAAATATTGGTTATTCAATTTGTTTTGAATTCTTTTGTTTAAAAAGGGTAATTGCATCTCAAAGGAGAGTCGTACCAAACTTTATTAATTAAAAAAAAAAATGATGATCTCATATGAGTTCGATGTTTATTCTGGAGGCAACAGAATCTTGGCTCATGTTCTCACCTCAACTTAAGATTGTTGATTTCAATTTTAACTTGATTTTTTTATTTATATTTTAAAGAACTAATCGATTTTCTAGGATTCAAGCACTTGCGTTCTACGTAGTATTCAAATCAATCCACACGTTCATGTAAAATTTCGATTGTGTTCGAATGCGATTATACTGCACTACAGCATTTTTGATGATTCTGTTATGTTACATGAAATGAGTTAAATTTTTGATGACGAATTCAATTCCGTTATTGAAATTTCTATATCAGTTTTTTTTTTTATAATAAAACACTTTAAATTAAGAGATAATTCTAATTAATCTAATTTGCCTTAGCAGAGAGCTATGCTGAATGCTGCAATAACAGTCAGCCATCATGAGTGCGTTTTAGAATTCCTGATAGCGTTCCTTTGTGGTAAGGAAGTCCTGGTGGAATCGTTCTCCCTATTTTTCACTTAAGTCTCTAAGATTGGCGGAAAAATAGTCCAGGTGGTTATGAAGAATAACCCAAGCCTTTAAAAGTAACACAGCAATTTTCGACGTTCTGAGAAAAAATAGTTTTTTAAATTTAAGTCTTTTATTAATGATATTATTTGTGGCCCCTCATTTGTCTTTTCTGTACTTAGTCTTGAAAACTTTTTTGATAGCAAAAGGAAACAATTTCCATTTTTGTCAGCACCTTTTACAATATGTAACGGAGGCAAATTATACGATCCTTGTCACTTGTCAGGTGTGTTTATCACGTTCTTTTGTTCTACAACAGCGCTTCCCGGTGAGGTCAATATTTTTTTAACCCAATGTTGATATCTACTATTCTACTATCCCACAAGCAAAGAAAACAGGGATATTTTTTAAAACCAGCTAGTTGGCCATTTTTACCATTTTTAAAAAAAACACATTTAATTTTGCCTTAAACCAGAGCAACAGTTGTATATTCTTCTTTTGCTTTTGTGGAATAAGCAATAGGCAATGACCCTAATTTATTCTCATTGTGTAAGAGAGCATATTTTAGATTTCGTTTTGAAGAGTCCCTGAGTAGAAGCCACTAACTATAAACAAAATTTGAAGTTTCATTGCAGCCATTAAACCAGGTACGAAATAATTTGCTTAAGCAAAATATTTTCGTTTCTTTTGCTACTAAGTTTTTCTGTTTCTTTGGGTCGATTTTTTCGGTTAAAGATCACCGAACAGTCGTAGTGGTGGTTTAAGGGTTTGGTCCAAGGCTAGAGATGGGTTTAGACCTAAGTATTTACCTTACGCTGGGTATTTACCCATTTATACCCACTTTCATGCCCGGGTATTTATCTAATTTCGGGTAAATATTCATTTGAATAACAAATACTCGTTTTTACGTAGAGTAACTGAAATTTGAACATTTTCGAATTAATTTTGAACATATTTTTTTAAGTGTATTTTTTGACTGCATCAAACACAACAACAATTATTAATAAGAACTGCTGATCAGCGTGCTTATGGGAATTCAATGTTATGAGTGGGAGCGAGCAACTAAGCAAATTAGATGTTCGAATTTTAACAACTCCTTGTACTTCAGCTGCTACTGAACGTTCCTTTAGCACCCACAGCTTCATTCACTCAAAAAAAAGGAACCGCTTAACACCACAAAGAGTAGGAAAAATAACATATATACCGTGCAACTGGAACTTGATTTTAAAAAATAGTTTACCACCTTCAGCAGAAAGCACGCACTCTACTCAATTTGAAAATGTCATGAATTCTTCACAAGAAGGTAATCAAGACGATATCCCTCCAACTTCAACAGGGATCACGCACTCTACTTGATATGAGTTTTCATCGGATAGTGACTGAGACAGCGATTAGAAATAAATTTAAAAATTATTTAATTTGTTATTAAAAAATCTAATTCATAATAAAAAAATTAGATTCTTTTAATTTAAAAAATTTTTGTTTGTTGGTTGTTTGGTTTAAGCTGGTCTATATGCATTTCACTGGTGCTTATGCCAGATCATCAGTAGACCTTTAAACCACAAAATTTATGAAAAAGTTTAAAATCATCACAAGCTTTATTAAAAATTTTCGTAAACAATATGAGAATTTTAAATAAATCAAGAAACAAAATTTTAAAATTCTTCATAAACCCAATCAAAAATTTTTATTCATTTTTATTTTTTTTATCCCTCTATATTTGGCTAACACATGGTTAACACTAAATATAATCGAAGGCAACCGAAAAATAAACATTCTTTTATCAACATAAAATATTTTCTAATTATCTAGGATATTCTCCCAATAAATTTCCAAATTTTTGTTTGTTGGTTGTTGGGTTTAAAGCTGGGGCCTAATTCTGTCATTCGTGATCGAAATAAAATTCGAAACGAAAATAATTTCGAAAGCGCCTTATTTTCTAATGATGTTACTCGATACGAAACGAATAGAATTACAGCTTAAGTGTTGTAAAAGTTAAAAAAAATCGCTTTTCAACACTGGATAAAATATAAACAAAAGCCATATTTAAAAAATAATAATCTGTAAATTGTAACAATAAAAAAGTTATTTTTTAAAACATTGAATAAAAAAATATAATTATGGATCCAAGTTTATTTTTTTATCAATCTTCCGATTCTGATGAGAATGAAAACATCAATCTCATAAGAAAAAAAAATAACAAATACCACAGATGTCTTAAGTTTGCCAAATAATGAGTAAGTACAAATGCATTCATATAAATAAAATTTAATCTAAAATGTGTCTTGCTAGGTTCAAAAAACGGTTTAGGGTATCAAAAGAAGCGTTTAATTATATTTTTGGAGAATTAGAGTTTGATGGACAACTATCTACTGTTGTCCCACCTAAAACTCAATTGGCGGCAACTTTATCCCTTTTGTCTCCGGAGGTTTTCAACATACAGTTGGAAATGACTTTTTCATTGGGATAAGTCAAAGCTCTATAAGCAAAATTACAAAGCGAGTGGTGGATGAGATGGAGCGAAAGCTATGTTGCCAATTTATCAAATTTGAACCCAGGAATAGTGATGAATGTAAGGAATATTTTATGGAAAAATATAAAATTCCCGGAGGTAAATATTTTATTATTTTTTGTACATTTTGAAATTATTTGTTATTTATCTATTCTTAATAGTTATTGGCTGTGTGGATGGGACACATTTTGGACTACAAAAGCCTTCCAACGAGCACATGTTCTTTAACAGAAAAGGCTTTCATAGTCTTAACTCCATGATTGTATGTTTATATTGTTTAATATTTTTGTTTGTTCATCTTTTTATATATTATGCATTTATTTATTTATCTAAAACTATATTAGATATGCGGCCATAAATACAAAATTTTGGCCATTAACTCTAAATATGGAGGAGCCGCCCATGACGCATTTGTTTGGAAGGAATCGAATGAAAGAATACTTCTTGAACAGGAATACAACAAGAACCTACGAAATTTTTGGCTCTTAGGTAATTCATTTTAAATATACACACATTTTTCAAGTTAATTCAAATAATTTTTTTCTCATAGGAGATTCTGGGTATCCCTGTGAACCATGGCTCATGACACCCTACCGAAATCCCAAAGAAAATACAATGGAGTCCAGATTCAACGAAATACATGCCAAGGGAAGGTGTATTGTTGAGAGGACGATTGGGATTTTAAAGGCTAGGTGGAAAATTTTGTGCCATGATAAGAGAAGCCGTTATAGAGCAGAAAAGGTTGCACAGTTCTCAAATGTATGTGCTGCACTGCACAATATTTGCATCCATCTTAAAGTGCCAAATTATGAGGATGTACGTCAACCAACAGTCGATGTATCGATGCCTGAAATTGATTATGAAACTGATACCCAAATATCCAAAGTAGGCAAAAAAATTCGAGATAATATTAAAATAAGCTTATTTAATAATTAATTATATTTTTTATTCATACTGTTAAAAAAAAAACTTAAAAACTCCAAATAAATAAAAAAATAAAAAATGAGATCAAATAATTCATTGCATTTGAAGGTTAATACTTTCTAACTCCTTTTGTCGTATCTGTAGTTCCATTTGCTTTATTTGAACGTTTAGTTGTTGTTCCTTTTCTTTAATTTCAAGGGTTTTCTTTTTTATTTCAATTAGTTGACTATTAAGTTCGGTATCCTTTTTTTAAGTTCTAGATTTTTATTTTTTATTTCTATCAAAGTATCCAATCTTTTCAACATCTCCTTTTGGTAGAGTTCGGAAGTCGAAATATTTTTCTTAAGCAAACTATTTTTGGTTTCCTTTTCCTTACGGCATGTTTTTGGAAGATTCTTTCGCACAGGCACAGCATTTTCCTTCCCACCATCATCTTCAATATCCAATAAGGAAGACATCTCATTTTCAATACCAATGTCTTCATCTTCAGAAAATAAACAAGGAGATTCTTGTGATGTTGTAGCATGGACATCATTTTCATTTGTAAAATTTGGTGGAGGTAGTTCTTCCACTGCGTTTGTTTGCAAAAGCAATCCATAACTTTTAACAGTTTTCAGACCCTCGACAGCGATTTCTATACCTGCTGCAGCCATTATCTGCTCCTCCACTTGAGAAAGGACTTTCTCTTCATATGGGCCACCACCTGTTCTTCTTTTTGAAGACTTATTAAAAGAAAGCTTCTTCTTGACGTTTTGTTTTTGATCAGCGTATACCTACGTACAAATTTATCACATACTAAAGTAAGAAAACTTATTTTTTATCTTTAACTTGCGCCACATCTTTGCATCTTTTGTTGGTGGGCCAGAGGCATTTAGCTTAAGGGTAAGTTGCTCCCAAAGTTGATTAGCTTTTGCTTTTCCTTGGGAACTATTAGGCAATAAACTTTTTGCTAAGTCCGAATGTTTTGCCATAAAATTTCCAAGTATTTCCTTCTGCGCATAATTTATGTTTTGCACTTTGGACCTAAAATTACTAAATTTATTAAATTTTCTTTAATTTCCTTTTAAAAATTTTCAACTTACATTTTTTCAATTTAATTTCTTGTACAAAAACGTTAATTCGATTGCTTCTTTGCTTGCGAGTAAAAACTCGCAAGGTTGTATTCGAATTATTGTTCGTTATCGAATGCCAACATTAGAAATTTCGATTAATTTTACTCGTTATCGAATAACAGAATACCAATTACTCAAAAACTCGTTCGTTCGAATAAGAATTCGTTCGTATACGAATGCGAGAATTAGCCCCCTGGTCTATATGCATTTCACTGGTACTTATGTCAGATCATCAGTAGACCTTTAAACCACAAAATTATGAAAAAGTTTAAAATCATGACAATCATTACATAAGTTTAAACCCAACAACCAACAAACAAAAATTTTGAAATTTATTGGGAAAATATCCTAGATAATCAATAAATATTTTTTCTTTTAATTTATTTAATTTTTCCTTATTCTGATTTATACCCACATTTTGGGTAAATACCCAGGTGCTTGGGTAAATACCTGGGTATTTACATTTAAATACCCAATTTACCATTTGGGTATTTACCCTTGTCCCATCACTAGTCCTAGCTAGCAATGGCCAATACGTGGAATAATCTTATTTTTATTTATAAATCGCTCATTTTTAAATTGTACATTCAATTAAATGTTTTAATTTAAATTTATATTTTATTTGTTTCGAATCGTTAAACTAGACATTCGTATGAGATTCGGTTAAGTTTATTGCAGGCATGGAATAATAGTTCACACTAATTATTTACTTTTGGCGTAAGACAATAAGATCTTAAGTCAATAAATTGCAGTTGGAGTTTTTGACTGGGTTTCACTCAAATTTTTGTCTCTTTCGTGTTTGTTACCAATGATTTAAAACAAGCACAACTGCTGGCAAGCATTTGCTTTTAAAGCAATAATTTGAGAAAATGCAAACTTTGTTTGGTTTTATACTGCAGTTAATGACTTAAGACTGTTTTGCCTAACTTCAAAGATATGTGAAAGATGTATAAAAATGGTACCCTTAAAAGTTTGACCCGAGAGAAGCAAAAGTCAATTATGAACTGTCTCCAAATACCAGCAGTTGTAAAAGATAAATAGACATTTAATCTTAAAAATGTTTTCCAACTAAAATCCTGTACAATCAAGGTTTAAAATCCGCAATATTTTGTAGTGGTTTAGAGGCAAATTTACAAGCGTTTTTTTATGTAAAAATTTAAGCTGCGATATTGTTATCTGGAAAACTGCAAAATCGTCAAACATTCAGATTGTAGAAAGCATATGCATAGAAACCTTATTTAAAAAAAAATATAAATTTTGAGAAGAAAACAAATTTCCCGCAAATATCAACTGCCTTCTACCATACATTTCTACTTACACCCATTTTTTTCTTTACAAAAACTGATGTAAAATTTTCTCTCAAACTATAATTACCATAAAGTTTGATAAAACTCATAAACTAAAGAGTTTATTTATTCTATTGTAGATATGAAGAAAAACATATAATTTTCTCTTTTACACACTGTATCAGTCTTTAAAATTTGGCGCGTGCTAATGCCAACACTTTCGAAAACATCTTAAAGAAACGCTGCCGCTATTTTTTCTTTTCAACCAATTTTATATTTTCTTTTATTTAACGTTTGTCCCATCGGTTACAACAGTTCTGGCTATGAGAGGGTGAGCATATACACATTTGACATACATATTTTCACCCTCATTTTTCAGGATAATCAACATTTCGATCTTTTAGTTATTCACTAAATGGGAACATTAGAAAATATGAAATAGAAGAAAAAAAAAAACTCCCTCTCTGTCTGCGAGGAAACTAACTTCATATCACCACTATATTACACTTTGATATCCAAAAGGAGTTGACTGAGTAGTTTCTAATAGCAAGCGCTCTAGCATGTGCTTTGTTTACAATTTTATTTTAATATCGAAGTAAGTATGTTGTTGCATGCAACAGAATTACGCAACTGCTTTTACAAACAAATATTTATGCACCCTAAAAGGACTATGCGCCAATGACGTCATCTTGCAACAGTCAATAGAAAGAAATCAAAAGGAGAATAAAAGTGCTAAAGTGCTAAAGTGCAGTCATAACGTCACTTTTAGATTAATTTCTATTAATGCAAACACTTCATCCTCGCTGTACAGATAAGTACAGACTAAAATTTGTAAACTTGACTTCAAGTTCAACGAAGTCAAAATACACAATTGATTTGTCTAATTTAAACATAAAAATTTATTTTAAAATATTTTAATTGAAAATTATCTACTATTGTTGTTGTACCAAACTCTAGTCTCAGATTTATGCAAAATCAAATTAAAATGAAAAATTCTACTAATTTTTTTTTTGTTATTTCTAATGAATCAAATTGATTGAACTTCACGAGGACCAAGTGTAAATTGTCGTACATGTACGTGTATGTATGTTTTGGATTGTGATGTGGCGTTAAGGATATTTTTTTTTTATATAGGAAACAATGTTGATTAGGATTTCTTTTCTCATTGTGTAATATTTTTATTTCACTTTGTTGTATTTATCGTAGTTTGTACGACATATGCATGTTTGTATGTGTGAATGTTGAAGTTGAGGGCTGTGAGTTTGCACTGTAGAGTTTGTTTTCTTTTTGGAGGGAATTGAACTGAGTTTTGTTTTCTATGCAACTTTTAAATTGAAATAAAAGCAAATGTTCTTTAAGAGAATGTTGTTGTTTGATGTGGCTGATTCTGCCAAGATATTGCAAAATATCCAGGTGTCAACGACTCATTACAATACCGGTCGGTCGGTCGGTCGGTCATACACACAAGTAAAAACCGTAAAGTAGTAGATTAGAGCAGCAGTAGTATATATGAGTGAAGAAAATTCATTGTCTGGCTGTCAATATCGAATGGGATGCATTTGTTTTGCTTTTATTCTTATTGCGTAATAATTTCAATAATTTTTATTTTGATTTAACAGAATTTTTGCCACCCAGAGAGTTTTACAATCAAAACTAAATCGGAAATAATTGCACTTTTGTGACAATAGTTCAAGTCATTGAATTGCTTATAAGTGTTTCTTATTAATGTGATGCAATTGAGGCTACTGATGCAGTTTTTTTATCTTGTCGACTTTAAAGGTGATTATGTTTAAGATTGTACAAAATCAAAAAGCGCGAGCTTTGTGTTCTTCAGTAAATGTTTGCTTAAGAAGGCTTGCTGTATGAAAGGAAAGAAATTATGTCTTTTTATTAAATTAATGAAATAAAAGTGTTCTTTGAGAGTAAAGGTTATCTGTTTGACATTTGATACAAAATGTAAGCTGATCGCATTACACTTTCTTTATCATTTAATTTATGTTGCTGTTTCGTTGTAACAGTAAATAAATGTGATTTACCACACCCAAGTTTATAAACTTAATGAAATGTAATCAAATTTACAAATCACCCTTTAAATAAAATTGATGATACTTTCAATTAAATTTTACTTTTCTAATATTTCATCTTTAAGACAATGAAAATTTGTGTTTCTTCCTGTGTTAGTTTGTGATGTTGGAAGAACCCAACCAACCCATTTGAAGATCATGGCATGTTTTTTTTCGTCATTATTTCATCACATTAAAGTATTTGCAATTGTTTTTTTTTTTGTTAAATTTTTATAAATTTTTCAGGGATGCATTAACGGCAGCTGCAACAGAAAACAGTTAAATGATTTGTTGTAAGTATGAAATATTGATTTGATTTGGCGTCTTAACTTGAGTAAAACTTATGAAATGCGCTATGGTTGAAGAAAGAAAAAATTAAGCGAGACAGCTTTAGAAAAATGGGTTTTGAGTATCAGAATAAATAGTCATTCTTCTTAGTCATCCGATTGGGGTCAGGAAATAACTATTTAAATGTAAAATGTAAAAAAGCGTCGAAACACTTTTGAGTATAAAATATTTTTTTTGCAAGAAAGTTTAACCAAAAATTTATTTTTTCCGAACACATGGTCGCATTTTTAAACTTTTCGTTATACATATTGTCGGTGCTCTGACAAAATCTGTTATGTGACGTGACAATTTTCAAATAAATTTTATTACTGTATTTTAAACCATTATTGTCCGTACATCTATTCACCAAACCGTTTAAGTTTATCTTGATTGGTTCAAATATAAGCAATAGTCAGTATGCGTAAGTTTAATACGGTAAAGTAATAAAATAAAATGCTCCTGAAAACTCAGTAAAAAACACTTAGCTAAATTTCTTAGAGCTATGTATCTTTAGCATTTAGTTAAACTGTATCGATATTTTTGTTCTGAGTAGTCCGATGCTTTGATTAAAAGGTATTCGCTTGATTATCATACAACGTATTCGTATAATCCAAGGGAACCCTTAAAGATCTTTTACACGGAAAAACGTAATTGATGTTTTTTTTTTAATTTCCCGACTTTTTCCGGATTAAAAAAAAACATTTTATCATACTTTTAAAAATAAAACCTTATAAAGGGTGATTTTTTGGCAATTTAGTTTTTCAGTGTAAAAAAAATCGTGAAATGTGGCAAAGCCAAAAATGCTCTGGAAGGTTTGCCAACTCACCATGACTAACCAGACTTATAAACGAAAAACGGCGCAATTAATTGCATTTTATTATCAAAATTCGTTTTGTGCTGTGAAATGTGCTTCTAAAGCTACGGTCACATATGGCAAATATTTGCTCAAATAAGCGTGACCACTAAAATATATTTATTTCTCCCATAATTAATAAACGTTTATTTTATTAAAAATTATCTTGATTTGATCAAATTGCAATATTAATCTATTGTTCTATGTTTTGACATTATTTGATGTAAGAAAAATTGCATTAAATTAAATAATTATTTAACAGAATTAGTGGTCACGCATATTTGAGCAAATATTTGATATATGTGACCGTAGCTTAACGAAAAAAGAAAGCTCATTTTTGGCTCAGTAGGTACTTCAATAAACAGAATTGGCCGAATTTGCGTGAAGAGCAGTCAGAGGTATCTCAGTACCTGATATACCCTGATATATGTACTGTTTTGTGAGGTATCATTGGACCGTACTTCTTCAAGACGATTAAAATCGCAACCTTACAGTTAATGGAGCACGGTATCGTGCGATAACAATCGACAAGACCATTAAACTATTGACAGGCGAGTTTTGTAAGCTCTTAATCTCACGTTTTGAAGCAGTACATTGAACGCCAACATCATGCGATTTGACGCTACAAGGCTTTTTTTGTGGGGATTCGTAAAGTCGCTCGTGTACATCGACAAGTCAGCCACAATTCCAAGCCTGGATGACAACATTACAGCTGCGGTCGAAATGCCGAAAAAAGTACGCCAAAATTGAAGATCACAGAAGAACAAATACAGTAGAAACTCGATTCTTGCACGTAATGAAAATCGGGCTCGGTACAAGTTTCGAGGTTGTTGCAAGTACCGAGTATTAATTTCCCATGCAAAATAAAAGGCACATATGTAAATCTGTTTGGAATCTAAGTTTATTATACTTATGTATATTGCAATTCAAAACACTTAAGTTCAAGGCATTCGTATAACAGTAGATACATATTTTATGTGGAATTAGGAAAATTTAAAATTTTTGTTTGTTTTGTACAAAATCGCTTGTTCAGTACTACCTACACTGCTTCTTAGTCTTTGGAGCATCATAATATCGTCTAATGAAGCTTTGTTTTGCTCCGCCCATTCTAAGCAAATTGTGAACGCTGATATAGTCTCCTCCGATGTAACTTGCTTCGTATTGAGTACCACGTCACCGGTTTCTTCAGCATCAGTAAGTCTCAGCTTTGTCTTTTATTGTCAGCAACGTTAATTTTTTCTTTGCCATTATGACACCGCACCTCTCAATAGTCAGCTTAAAATTGATTCAAATTATGTACAACATTTCATCAGCAGCATAAAACGATGGGGATTTCCCGATATGTATTCAGTCTAAGAAAATTAATACAAGAGTAATGTTGCAAGTATCGAGTTCAAAATTTTTAAATGTCGCAAGTACTGAGTGCGTAATGAAATATATTTCTGTGTTGCAAGAATCGAGGTGTGCAAGTATCAAGTATGTGCAAGAATCGAGTTACTACTGTACGACATTTAGATAATAAAATCTTTCAAAAGCAAATAACAGACATTAATTTATCGCCCCAAATAAATATTTCAAACACTTTTGAAAAAAAAAATTTTTTTTTTTGTTTCAATTTTTATTTCCCAAACGGTTAAAAGTTCACCTTCTACTTCAAGGAATGGATGACTTACATATGTATTTTATAATTTCTTTTTAACAAGATTGTTTATATTGAAACCTGTACCTCGTTTCTGAATTTATTTGCGAAAAGTTTTCGCATTAAAAATTGTGGAACAAAATATTCAATCGTTTCGTTATTTTTAAGTAGAAATTGTTTTTGTATTTTAATGCGAAAAGAGAAGACACTAATTATCTGCTTACTGGGTATTATCTTTAACACACATATTCCGAATTTTGAAATAAACTTAAAACTGTAATAAAAATTGTATTTTATTTAAGTGTTCTCTTCTGCAAAGTGTTCAAATTTGCATGTTGTATTTTAATAATTTCCCCTTATTTGTGGCAAAAAATATCACATTATTTGTGGCCAAAAATATCACATTTTTTGTGTTTAAAAATATCACAGGTGGTGACCTGGGGCCGAATTACGGCATTCGAACGTGATCGAAATTTAAAAATTCTTATTAGAATCTCTTTACCTAAAGCACAGTGAATTCGATCGTTCGAGTAAAATTTCGATCGATATCGAATGCCGTAATTTGGCCCCTGATTATTGTTTAATATTAATTTATTTTATATTAAATTTCTCCTTTTCTCATTTGAGTTGAGTGTTTTTTTATCCACAAATAATTTGTTTAAATTTTACAGAGCGAGTTGAAAATATTAAATACGTGCATTAGAAAAGGGAAAAATTGTTTAACGAGAAAAAAAAATACTAAAAAAAAAACGACTTAAAAAAGCGATAACAAGTGCAGTATTTATAAAAATGAGATGTTTTGTAGTACGAAATGACAACAGCCATTTTGTCTATTAACACTGAATTTCGGTCGACTGCTGAGAAAGATAAAAAGAGATATTTGGCATGTACAAACAAACTGAACTTTTGCGATAAAATTACTGGCGCGAATATCTTCAATATAAAAATTCTCGGGTAAGAATTGAATTACCTGGGGAACAATTTGGAATTCTATAACGAAACACTCTTTTATATTAGGCGATATAAAACCATAACCTTATAGAAGATCCTGTTAAACCGATTAAGTTAAAAATTGCCTCCAATTATTTAAATGTGCTTGTAAGTAAATATGTACATTTGTAATATGCTAAATAATGCAGTACGCAGTTACACACATACATAAAACGAGAAAAATGTTTTGGTCTAGCGACTTTAAAATGCATGCCATCTCATACTTCTCATACTTAAAAGTTCCCTTAATATCTTTTAAACACCGAGCAGAACGAACAAAAATGAGCGGTAAAACTATGTATGTATATTTAAATTATGTACCTTTGTACATATGTATGTACATATATACATGTATGTATGTATGTACTATCTGTATATAAAAAATTGTTGAGTAGCACGGAAAACAATGAAACACAATGATGAAATACCACTCATTTACTTCATTTACTACACATTCTGCTACTTGTTTGACTTTTTTTTTAAGCAAAAGCAGTAATGGACACAAAAACAACTGCACTATTATATTTGCGCATTAAATTCATTGTTAGACATCGAAGCCGACAATCTTACAGAAACAACGAAAATGACCCTTCAAAAACCAACTTAAATCGTATAGAAAAATTATAGTTTATAAAGAAAACTTAAAAAAGTCATCAAATATTGAAACGGAAATAAAAGAAAGAATGATTAAAACCAAAAGAAATCAACAACAAGAAAACCTTCCACATGACTGCGCGTGCAGCGACAGACAACAACAATTATCGAACTGTAGGTAAATTAAAATTAAAGATAATAATAAATAAATCAAGTGTTTAAAAATCTAATCAAGTGAAAAAAATTAAAATTTTATAAAATTTTCCTCAAAAAAAAAAAATAAAATAAATAAATAAAAAAATCACTTTCAATTTTCGCAGATTTAAAATACACATTTTAAGGTCTTATCCTCTTGTTGTAATAGAAAGTTAGATATGTTTTTACCCTTTAACATGAGTAACAACAATGATCTAATATATTTGTTATTCCGTTTGTAAGTTGTATATTTTCATTTGCAACCCCGAAGTATAATAGCGTCATTCACAATCTTGTGCAAATGGTCTTGCAATAGTGCATTTGTACAATAGTAGAGTAAATTTTTACTTCACACAAATAAAGTAAACACAAATAGAACATATTTGCAATGGCAAATACACAAGATTGTGAATTGGACTATTGTATATTTAAAAATCTTATACATATGTAGGATCATACTCAATTAAGCTAAATATGTTTGTGTGTTAGTTGGAGCTTCCAAAGCTCATATACATACATTTAAGGAAAAAAACTCTACATACACTAAGATATTTTTAGGTTTAAATGAATTAATGGTAATACCAGATATTTACTTTATCTGAGTGATTAAGATGATTATCTGAGGGGAAAAAGAAACGAAATTATTAGTTATGAGGGATAAACATCAAAATTAGTCGGGAACAAGGGTGCACACATTGCGGCATTCCCTAAAATTATACAGAAAATAAAAACGAAGGAACTGAAAACAACCGTTAGATTACCAGATTTGGGTTGCTTTAGAAACAATACTATCATTCGGTTACAAAAAGTATTTGTTGAAGCTCGACGTTTTTGAAAATACACCCAGAAAACAGATAATCACATTCATTGCCAATCGAATAGTTCAGTTTCTGCAATTGAACTTTTCATTTGTGATTATAAAATCTCTATTGCAAGAACCATAATATATTAGTGCTGACTACATATTTATATTCCGAAACGAAATTCTGTAGATATAATCGTAAAATTCTACTATCACAACTAAACTGACCGATACTGTTTTCTCTGTGTAGGAGCTTGATATGAAATACAAACTTCAGTACGTGTTTTAGTGGTCAAACTCCGCAAGGAAGGAAGGAAAAATTATCAAAGCTTTAGAATTAACTCAAACTATGGTCCAAACCATTATAAGAAACTATGAAAACATGAACAGTGCTAAAAGAAAGCCACGATCCGGGCGACCAAAAAAGTTTTCAAGAAGAAATGTTATGAAGGAAGTAAACTAAAATCCAAAATTAAGTGCTTTAAAGTTGCGGTAATGCTTTGCAAGATGTTACTGTAACATCCATAACACTAGTAAATGCTTTACATAATAATGGCTTTAAGACCAACTCTGAAGAAAAAAAGCCATTAATTTTGAATAATTACCGTCATTTCGCAACGAATTCGCTAAGGCTTATTTGAATGAAGACCTGAATTTCTGGAAAACTGTCCTTTTACTGATGAAAGTAAGTATGATAATTTTGGAAATGATGGCAGGTTTAAAGTTTAGAGAAAATCTGAAATTGCTCTTGACCCAAAGATTGGATCAAAATTTAAAGTTGTACGTTTATACCTTGGGACCATGGTATTTAAGACATGTACCAAGGTACTAAGTCAGCTGAATTCTCCATCCCAGTAACCGAACGTTAGTCCAATCGAACACATCTGGAATGGTTTGGTAAAAGTGGCCCGCAAATAAGACATAGCAAGACGAGAACCCCAAAAAAAACCTTATTAATTCGTGCATGGCCTGAAATTATTAAACGGAGAACCTTGTTGTCAATGCCTCGGCGACTTCAGTACGTAGTTGATGATCAATGTGGGCCTAGCAAATATTGAAATGCCTTTATTTTTTATATGTAAAAAAAAATAGAAAACGTAGTAAATAGTTTAATGGCTGTATGTTGACTTATTTCATATGGATTTTTTTTTGTCTCGTTTTTCTCATGAATTAAAATTTTATTTTATAAATGAAGGTCTTTTCAATGCATTAATTAATTGCATACATTTATTTTTAAATTCTTTCAAAAGCGCAAATTTAGAGTTTTTTCGTTAACTGTATGTGCTACACACGACAGCATCTATACGTTGGATAAATTTAAGAGATTTCTAAAAAATTTTAAAATTGGCCAATAAAACTGCTTCTGAATTTCTTTTCTAGCTCCCAAATAAATTTGTTTGTTTGCTGTAGACCACAGACGAATAAAATATGGACGAAAAACATTAAAAACAACCGAGTATTTATAAATATTAACACCGCCTGAAATATCAGCTGTTAGGAATCGATAACTAGTTTTTTTAACTCAAGTTTTTACCTAAAATTTTTAATTGTTAAAACTTTTAAACTATTTGCATACACGTCAATAAAGGGTATGTAGGATTCGATACAGATCGATAAATGAATATTCTTTGTTTAACAACGATTCTTTTAATTTCGAATGGAAAAAATAAGTCAGCGGGGGATAGTTCTATGTCTACAATAACTTCACACTTGCAAACACTAACTTTCAATTTCAAAACAATTGACTCTTCTTATTATAAGCTCAGAAAACAGACACTTAAAAGAAATACATCTTACAAAAATTTTGTAAAAATACACAGTTTGAACAAGATAATTAAGAAGATCACCAAACAATATTGCAAATAGTTTTATTCGAAGATTAAATTTAGTTTTATTACAATTGAAGTAAATAAAAGTTTGACATAAATTTGAATCTTTTTTATGCAAATACTTATATGAAACAATTTATAAAATTTTTGAACACACTGCTGCGATGTGAATTCAGTTTTTAAAGTTCTGTTTTTAGCTGAACATAAACCAACCCCCGCTGTAATATTGAAAACCACTAAATGTCAAATTGATTTTAAAGCAAAAACTAAGGACTAGAAATCAAAAGATTTCTTTCTTTACTAAAAATATCCTTTTGGTTTTATCCATGTGCCTCGAACTCGTGTTCCTATTTATGAGTGTGAATATTTTGCTAAAAATGCATTTGAGTGTGCGGAGATGTCAACGTCTTTGGTTTGTGCTGCTGCAAATCGCGCTGTGTGTGATCAACGGATGTGAATGTCAATTTAAAATTTACAGAATTCGGTGCTGAAAAGAAATCACAGAGTGGAACACTGAGTGAGGCGCCCTTTCTTTATACTCTTTTCTAGCAAATAAAATATAAAATAGGGAAGTCCATATAAGAAATTACGTTGTTTTATTTTATTATTTTTTTCTGTTGTCCAGCTGTGTAATATACCTACACGAACACATGCATGCATGCATTCACACAAGCTACAAAATGTATCGAAAGGAGACTGACATTTTTATTTTATATTGTCGTTGTATAAAGGATTGTTTAGAGTTTAATTGTATGACTTCTATGAGTTTCTAATGAAGGTAATAAATATCATTTAGAAATACATCGTATCAAACGCAAATTTAAATTGATTTTACTTCTCTTACCAAACGAGTCAATGTAACACCGCATGCCAGTTACGTTTCCTAATTAAGGGTTAATTTTAATTCGACTCCATAAAAAATTAAAGTTTTAAAACACGTGTTACTCTTTGTTTAGAGTAAGATTTGCAAGGCAAGTACGTTCATACGTAATAGTTTTTTAATGTTAAATCATCTTCAATTATGCAATTATTAATGCTACTATTAGAATTATAAACTTGATTAATAAATCTATTCGTTTTTGGGCATCTTGTAAGAAAGAGGATATTTTTCGTGTTAAACAAGGATGTGTCACAAAAATTTAAACGTGCTACAGTGAAATGTTCTCAAAAACAGCACGTGTTAAGAGAGATCTACCTGTATATGTAAATATTTATGTATGTTTTGTGGTACGTTTCCATGTATGGTATAAAAGGATGAAAGAAATTCATTCACTCTTATTTATTTTAAAATTAAAAAAAAAAAAAAAGAGTTGCCACTTAAAAACATTTCAATATATAAGATTTTTAAAAATTTCAAAATGATCATGAAATAATGTATTTTTCTTTAAAAATAAGTATTTTATTTAATAAATTTAAACAAAATAAGTTGCTGAATAAAACGTTTAGAATTCAATGTAAGAAGAAAGACTGCTAGAAATTTATTTAAAAAACAAAAAAAGAGCTCTTATTGAAAGGAATTTTTATCAGTTTTTTTAAATCTTTTTTACTCTTCATTCGTGGTAATCAGGTGTGACTTTCTATAGTCACTGCGATAATATCATCTCTATTCTGTGCTATAACTTGTTGTGAAACAGTGGTAAACACTTGCACATATCGTTAAGTTCCTTGAATGTGTGATGGAGTTTTTGAGTAGTGGATCACATTCTTTATAATCCAACTAGTGTTCGTATGGAATGCTTGCAGTCAATGAAGGCACAAATAATATTCTGTCACCATATAAGTCAATCAAATTCGCATAATCTGTGCATAATCTGGGGCCGAATTACGGCATTCGATCACGATCGAAATTTTACTCGAACGATCGAGTTCGCTGTGCTTTAGGTATAGAGAATCTAATAAGAATTTTACAATTTCGATCACCTTCGATTGTTAATAAAATGTTTTCGGGATGAGCAAAAAAAGAGATATTTTGGATTGATGTATTTACAATTTCTCGTAGATCTTACAATAAAAATTTAGTTGACCGTATAAATTTTTACAAAAAGTAAGCTGTAATATACACCTGAATTATAGATCTTAACGCTTAAGAACATTAGCACATAGACTTTCATAATGTAAGTTGCAAAAATTATCAAATTTCTTGAATGTGAACTAGTTTCAATGTATAGGCTTGTTATTGCAGTTATTTGCAGGGCTTAGTTCACCTAATTCATTTGGTAAGAAAAAAATCGCTAATGTTCAGAACAAAAAAAAAAAAAAAAATTTACCTGGAATTTATTGAAAACACATCCTTTTTCGTTACAGAAAATCGATAAATATTGCTGTTTCCACTTTAAAAATTATTTGAGCATCAAAGGAATTCGTAACGTTACCTTTGAATTTACAATAAGCGAAACAAAAATGTTCAACATGCTTTTTAATATTTCTTCGTACTTAATTCAATCTTGTAACAAAAAAAAAAAAAAAATAATAAAATAAACAAAGATTCGTAGATTTTTTACAATATTAAATAAACTGTGCTACAGGCACATTTAAACATTTATTACCCGATCATTTTTTTATACCGATTTTGAATTTTTAAACGCCATTTGAAATATGAAATAAAAATTTGAAGATTTTTTCTGTAATATTAAAAATTTTATATTTTTTATTCATTAGTGTCCATTCAAAACTATAAGTAGATTTGCGCAGAATAGAATATAATTTTAAACCTATTTTTTCTTTAGAAAAGTTTTTTTTTATAAAAGGTAATCCGTAGATTTTATTTCGGTTTTTAATTTGTTTAATTTGTTTTTTATTTTTTTATTTATTTAATAATGTACATACTTATCGTTCATGCGTTGCAATAATAGCACACTTCATTTTATTTTGCTTTTAAAGCTGTACGTTTGTTTAAATTTTTAATCTATTTCTCAACAGCACTTACTTATCAAAATAATTAATTTTAAATTGTCCCACTCTTGCAGCCTGTTAGCAGTGTATATTAGTACATAACGTACATAATTTCACTAGCGCTCTCTGTAGGTGATTCAAAACCCTTTCAAATGTTATTTATTCTTGTTAGAATATTGCATAAACTATAAAACAGTTTGAGAGTCATTCCTTCGAAATGCCTTAGCTAATACCACAACCAAATCAATCACTTGAATCACCCTGTCTATTTCTTTGTTATTCTAAACACAATTTAAAATTAATGCTAGACACACAAAGGACACAGAATTTTTGCGAAATTACGAAAATATTTTTTTTCATAACAACAGCAGCATAACAGCACTTCTTTTTACTTTTTGCATAACGTCTAACCTAAAAGCAGTCACTCAATTCGCCGATGGCTTAAGTAATTAAAAAGTGTCAGGCACCTCCATTAGCCGATCGGCCTCTTTCTCTCAATTTTTAACACATTTTTTCCCTAAAAATCGTTTCCATAAAAGAGTTAATTTTCACAATTTCGCAAGACTAAAACTGGTAACGTGCAGTATTTGATACTCGTACATTATCAATTAAAAAAAATTACCTTGTAAAAAAATAAGTAAACAACAAAAGAAAAAAAACAATGACTGATGATAAGCACATAGAAGAAGTTTCTTCTATCACATGCTAATTATTATAATAAAAATAATTACTCGGCAACAAATTTTTAAGCAGTGCAGAGTGAATTGCTTATCAGGACATCTAAATCACTAGTGCAAAAGAATTTATCTGAATGCGAAAATTGTTTACATAAATGATGTGCTTAAAAATAAATACAAAATCATTTAAAATATCTTAAACAATTCATGTAAACAATTAATATGCATGAGTTCTATCTATGCACTCATTAGAATGGAGTGCATTAATATTCATAAAAAAACACATAACATTCCAATATTAAAATCATTAGTGTTTCCATCTAAATGAAATCATTTTATCATCAGTTGAACTCATGCAAAATTACTTCTTCGTCATACTTTTTGTTTTATACACTTCACCTGTAGTGCAAAAAGTATATATAGCTTTATCATATCGTTTGTAACTTCTTCAATATTCATTTCAGACCCCATAAAGTATATATTTTCTGAAGGCTTACGAATAGGAGAGTCGATTAAGCAATGTCCGTGTATTAGTTGAAAACAATTTGTAGAACCGCACTCAAACACAACCCCCCCCAACATGTTACTCAGATCTGTATGTGGTATCAATCTTTTGCAAATATCTGGGAATGAATCCCTATTAAAATCCAGCATAATCGCCCAATAACTTTCTCAATATATAAGCAAATAAACACGACTGTTTGTTTTTTCTCATGTTTTACCATGTTTTACTTATATATAAGTCAATATTTTTCAGCATTTGGATCATTTATAGACACCCTTGTTACTATCTGTAGATATGATTCGGTTATTCGTAAGTAGTAGGCAAAAATTTATTTTTTTAAATATATCAAGTTACTAAATAAAGTACCTAATCAATTTTTGGAAACGATAAAGAAACCAAAAACTCAGGCCTAGTTTCTGAGAAAAACTGACAAATCGGTTGAAAACTAACATATAAGCACAAAAATACGACTCATCCGTGTCTTTTTTTTTTTAATTTACAAACGAAAATCGATTTTTTTAGTTTCTGTATAACAAAGAGCAGTGATACTAGTATCAAAACAAAGGGCTTGACTAGAAGCATATAATACATAAAAACAAATATTTAATCCTTGATGGTCGTCAGTGGAAAATGCCATACAATACTTTAACTCCCTCAATATTGGTATCAAATTAATGGGCTTGAGAAGTAAAATTCAATGAACTACATACATATATAAAAATTAAAAACCAAAGATGGTATCGTAAATAATAAAGCAAAATAGCGTATAACATTAAATTTTAAATATAGGCTAAATAACAATGTTGTCACTATACCTATGTACATGATGGTGAAAGGTATTGTTAGATTTGACTGAACAACAACACTTTGCTGCAACCCTTCTCACGTGCTTATAGCAACTAAGGCAAATTGATTTATCAGGTAGACTTTGTCAGCTAATTACTATATTATTTACTTATTTTAAAATTCAGCTGTCAAAGTAGATAGATAAAAAACAATTCTCTCTTTTCTCTTATTTATTTCAAATGCAGTATTCCATATGTAAACAACAAAAAAACAATTTCTTTCTGAACTACTATCACCTGATGAATAATTATGCATTTATAGGAACTATGTATAAGATTATATGTATAAATTAATTTTGCTATAACGTTTTTTTGGACTACCTCTAACGGTTTCGTTTATTAATTGTTAAAAGTGTTGCAATGTCAACAAGAGTAAATTTGAGCTATTTCGCATTTTTGCAAGACTTAAACCGGTCACTACAATTAATACCTTTAAAAATAAACGTGTATTAAAAAATCTTAAGTAGAAGTTGCTTTTTCCATAATAAAACAAATATTTTTTAAGTAAACATTTTACCTACTGACTTTAGTCACCTTATTTTTTTATTGATGCTATTTTACTTTCTAACAAAAAAAAAATTGAAGTATTTTTTACATATTGTAAATATTTGCGTTTTTCGATTAACCAAATCGCAAAAAAACAAAGATTTAAAAAATTAAGCAGAAATTCTTGATAAAAATTGTTTATCCCAATAGAATGTTAAATACATTTGTGAGAAGGCTAGTCATGTCGTATACCTGTTAATTAGCCGAAGATCTTAACTTAATATAAATGACAAGGTACTTATTTACAAATTTTGTATTCGTCTGGTTATGATCTATTGTTATGGCCGACAAAACTCGTATAAAAAATTTCAAATTGTACAAAATATAAATTTGTAAATAGTACATTTTATTCTTATATTCTTAGATATGTATGTATATTCTACATAGGATTTTTCTTCAACACAATAATAAATTTGCTAAACAACCTATGAGGGTATTTTGTTTAAAGTAGTAGTAATAGTTTAAAATTTTTTATAACTTCCAAGTTGATACTAATACTTTGTTGTACGCTTTTCCCTTTGTCTGTCCTCTTCAATCCACGAATTATTAATTTTTTGTTTTGTTTACACACGAACATACATATGTACATACATACATATATGTTAAGATGTACAAGTCTACCAATTGTAGGTATATGGCCTTAAAGGCTTGATTAATTACTTTGTTACAAATAAATGAAAATGAAATCTTTTCGAATATAGACTTTTTAAAATAATAAAAAATAAACTTACCCGCAATATACTGTTGAGACTCAGTAAGCAGCTTTGATTTCTTAATAGGTGTTGTACTATCGTCAAAACTATTGTCGTCTTCAGTTCGTGATTCCACCGTACTGCGATCAGAGTTTAGAGAAGTTTCATTGAATGTTATCGAAATTTCAGAAATGGGAGACAGAACTCCGTTGTGGTTAATTTCTTGAAATTGAGTCTTATTTTGAAAAATACGTTTCGGACGAAACATGGCACCAACATTCACAGGCGATTCAAAACAAGAATCGTTCAGAGAGGTGTTGTCCAAGCCTTTAAAACGTTTTGTTTGAGCATTTTCAAGCAAAAACTGTTCATTTGCCACCAACATTGTTGAATCATCTGGCTCCATATAACGTTCCGAAATACGTTTTAGATTTTTCCATTCCTTTGGTTTATGTTGATGAATACTTGAGGATGGAGTAAGTGCTGCTGATTCCATACTATTATTTTTCTACACACAATATAAATTCAGAGCACAACGCGAGATACAATTAAAATTTAGGAGTGCACAGAAACAGGACGTATTACGTAACTTAATGTAAAATTAAATTGAAGTTAAATTCAAAATATAAATATAAAAATAAACAATTACAATCACTGGACTGACGAAAATTAAAAGATTTACAGAAATATACAATATTATTTAAAGTGAATATTAAGGCTTTTGTATTCAAGGGTTGCTAAAAACCCTTTATTTGTTAAATAATTACTAAATGAAACATTTTGAAGGAAATAATTATATATAAGCTATCGCTTAAACACAATTTAACAATTCGAATGTCTTTTTTTAATCTTTTGTAGCGAACAAATTCCCGTATTTTTTTATTCTTCGGTTTTTAAGGTTATAAATCTTATGAAACTGCTAAACAGAATGTTGCGTTTGCTAAAGAACTGGAAATGTCAACGGTCTGTAAATAAATAAAACAACAAAATCAGTAATGAATGAAACTAAAATAAAAAAAAAACTGACAAATTTAAAAAAGTTACTTATTTTCCCGCAAATCGATAAAAACTAGTTAAGCACAATATATAAGTACATAAAAAATACACAATTCTAATAAGAAAAATAATTAACACAAATTTACCCAGAATACCCCATGAAATTTTTATTTGATTCTTTTTAGATCACTATAATTTAAAATGTACAAAATTATACATATAAACTTTTAACATATCTATTAAATTTTTATAATCTGTGTCACAAAATAATTCACTTACGTAAATACGTTTAATCAAACTGCTTTAAAAAAGGTTATTTAGTACAAATACAAATCAAAAATAAAATAATTTACAGAATATATTATTTCACTTCAATGAACAATTTTTAGAACAGCTGATGCCGTCTTGATCAGGCGCGAAGTAGTGCAATAAAGAAAGTGTAATAATTTACAGTTATTTTCTGTAGAAAAAAACAAAACCTTGGTACTTTCAACAGAGTTGTATTAGACAAGTACTTGTCGTATTCTATTACAATTTTAACAAATTATATGCAGAATTTTATAATAATTATTATCATATATATGCGAATTCAATATTATATATAACAGATCAAATTGATCAAATTGATTCAGCTTAGAAATTTAATTTGCTATCTTAGTTTGTGTTAACATTGAAAGTTTTCTTACAAAATATTTTTTAAAGTTGTTTTTTACGTTTGCACAGAAAAAGTTATATTGCGTACAATTTTATTTTTAATACGTTTGGAAATCAAAACCAAACGAATTTTAAGAACATACAAGCAAGAATGATAAAAATAAATATTACTCCATATAATAATATAAAATGTGCAAAATAATGTGTATATTTGGTTACGAAAACGTTAAAAATTAAGGTATTCGGCTTGTATTATGAGAGAACTTTTAACACTGTAATTAATATAACAAAAAAATTTATTAGCTAATATGAACCCAAGGTACAGGAAGCGGTGCCAGCCAGCTGATTTTTTTTTGTGACGCAATGTATGTCAAACTCCATATATAAAAAAGACATTTCAGTGTCAAGAATTTCCAAACTCCATATATAAAAAATAGAGACAAAACACATGTAACCTTATGCACAGTAATATTCTTTTGAAAAGTTTTTACTTGAAAAGCAACCAAAACTTAAACGTGTTGCTGCAGTGTTAAACATACTTTTGATATGTCAAGAAATTTGACATGCATAAATTAATAATTTTGGTAGACTTAAGTCCACAACTGATCATTGTTTTGTTTATGCATTTTTCTTCCCAAATGTCAAAATTTGTTTTACCTATTTTTGTTTGTTTTATACTAGACGTGCTTGCATCATTAATATTTTTTATTTACTAACTACTTTTCTTATCAACTGTTTACGTGTTTGTTTTGACATTTAGGAAGTTTTTTGCAGCAACAATATACACGGTGCGTTTCCTTGGAATATTTTCCAAAAATTCGATTATTAATTTTTTTTTTTTTTGGTTTCGTTTTAGACTATAATATATATAATCAGAAAGGAATCAATGTAATGAACCTAAGTTAGCTGAACAAACAGTTACTAGTTGTACCTAGCTTAGACATTTATCATTATAATAATGTTAAAAAAATATTTTTTAATTTTAGAGTGTTGACATTACTGTTTCAATCTTTTTAGAATTTTGCCGTAATTTTTCCCTTATGCGTTAAAGTTTGCTTTGTGCTTTGATGTTATATTATTTATTAATAGGTGAGTCGATTTTTGTTACCCACTTAACGCTCACATTATACAACCGATTTTAATTATTTGGTTGTTTATTTTTAATAATAGCAAGGTTTTAAAACTATAGTGCCAGGGTATCCCACACAGGTTTAGTATCCGTAAAGGCCATGACTGATTATCCTACAAAGTCGCGCGATTATGTCAAATAAAAATCTAATGAAGTTCTGTCCTACATGAGAAAATCGCAACAAAATGTGTGATTCGGTGCCACACTGTCATACAAAAAAGATGCAAAATAATAAAGCAACTCTGATCGCACAGAAACTACCATTTTATGAAAATTTCCAAAAGATTATCAAATCGGACACACTTGTCAAAAAATCTGTCGCACAAATAAATCTTTTGTCCACACTATCACACTTTCTGAACACACATACTATTTTTGACATATCGAACGACTAAATCTGATAGTTAGTCATGGCCTTAAGTCGACCTATACCTTCATATAGGAAGTCGGAGCTGAACGCGAATATTCTTTTTTTTAAAGTTTAGCGCCGATTTTAATAAAAGTTATAAGCGTTTCAATTTGATTTTAACACATGCGCAAAACATACGTGTGTAACAAAACAAGAGTGTTTTTTGTTTATGGTATAAAAATCAAAACAAAGAGAGTATAGTTACAAAAACAATTAGACTACGGTAGAATGGGTCGATGAAGAACATTAATATTAGGTTCGTTCGAGTACTTTTACTGCACTTTGTAGTAAATGAGTAATTATTTAGTAAATTGAAAATTTTACTCTCAAAAAGAAAATTTGTCCAAAAAGTACTCGAACAGACATTTGTAAAAATTCGTAAGATTCAAGCAACAGCTGATGGCAAATAAATATTGTGTTGAAACAATTTTTTTGCTTTTGATATTTATTTCCTTTTCTATCGGTACTCGACAAATCAAACAATTTAAATTAATCAAATAAAAAAATTAAAACATCTGTAGACATTGTTAACTAACTTTATTTCACAAACACTTTAAATTTAATAATATTTTGCACTTTTGTTTGGATTTTCCTTTTTTTAGATATTTTTTTCACAAATTGTATACTTTTTGTTTGCTTACTTTTGTTTTTTTACCTTTTGTTTTTTTACCTTTTGAATCATATGTTTTTTGGTTTTGCTAAATCTTACTGCAAGAAATTTCTGTAGTAAAAATTTGCAAATACTCAGTCAAGAACTGTCACTTTTCGCTCTCTATTTGTGCTCTCATTTACTACAAATTTGTGTAAACGAACGCAACTTCGTAAAATGCATTAAAAATTTGTGCAAATTCGTACAAATTTGTGAGTTCTCGAACGAATCATCAGGTAGCCTCAGTTCTGCAACAACAAAATCCTAATTGTATTTTGTTGCTGGAAAACGACGATTTAAATGTCAAAAAGCAAATCTGTGTGCGTGTTTTTTTGGCGGTAGAATATATACGTACACAATATATACGCATACATAAACAAAATTTGACATCTTAGTTAAACCTTAAGGTAGAGAAAAAAATAATCAGCTGTTTTAGTGAGGATACCTGATAATTCTACCATGCTATTTACATACATTTATTTAAGGCCCATACCTAAACAAGAGCGTCAAGCGTTGCAATTTTGCATGTATGTATTTTGTTATTGTAACAAAAACAAAACACATGTAAAACTCCACGCTTGACGCTCTTGTTTAGGTATGGGGGTAAGTGTTTATACAAATTTGTTAACATTAAAAGCATTAAGATATAAATCAAATTTGTTAAATAATTATTTATTAAACGTTATTTTAACAATTCTGTTTTAAAAATGATTAATAAGCAGTATCTAGTCTCGTAGGAAACTTTAATACAGTTTCTTGATTAAACAACATTGAAATCCTTATGGTTGTTAAGGAGTTTCTGTAGTTGATTTTGTTGCAGAATTATCATAACGTGGGTAAACACTACTCTCATAAGTGGGCACCATGTATTTAATATTAATAAATGCATTTGGGCCACCACATTGTTCCAAAATATTTAAAGTATCTTCAATAACATCACCAATGCGACAGTCACGGTCAGGATCTATGAAATTGCCCAGGTTTACATTAATATTTTTGTATAAATTGCAAACAGCTAACAGTTGACGATAATAGGGTACTAATGCTGGGCCTACGCAGGGTCCTAAATTAAAATCAAATGTACATCTCAATTGTAAACAACAACAAGAAACATGTTCTCACCTACTAAAACCATTAATTGTAAAACTTTTAAAGCTCCAATTATAATTTTTTTGTCTCTGGTATTAAAAGCTCTCTTTAGGGGTAAAATTAGCTTGGGCAGCACGGTTAATACTTTTTGGGGAGCTTTTAATATTAAATCCATAGCACCATATTGAGCCAGTTTACGTATTTCTACATCGTTATCTGATAAACTAATGATAATGAATGTACCCAATTAGAAATAAAATAAATTAGTAAATTTTTCTAAATACCTACTCACCCATCAACAAAAATTGGTAAATAATAACAATAGTCCAAATCTTCTGGTCTACAATACCATTTCAAGGGAAATTCTTTGGTATTTTTCTTGCGCAACAATTTTCCTGAAAAAGTCACTGGTATATCGCCACGTTGCCAGTAAATCTTAAAAAATGTATCTTTAGCGGGTCGTTTTCTAAACAATTCAATTCTGGAAAATATGAAATTATAAACAAACTTTGTGTAAAATTTTGGCATTCTACATATGTACATATGTACATAATTACTAACAAACTTACTTTTTGGGCGGTTCTACCATGGTGTTCCTTTGCAATGCTTGATATGTAAAAGCCGGCACAATGCGTGTAGGCTGCAAATATTAAACAAGTACTACATGTGATTATGATTTTTCTTTATTCCAATTAAGATTAGTTATAAATTACCGTTTTTGTACGGATGTACAATAGTTCGCGACATTCTTTGCCGGTTAACTGTTGGACGTTTTCAATTTCTGTAACCATTTTATCGCTTTCAAAATCTTGCAAAAAAAAAAATATTTTGTACAAAAATGTTACTGAAATAAAGGCCAAAATTGTTGAAATAGATTAGAAATTTTTGTTAATAAAATTATTAAGTAAGAATAAAAATTTTTTAAATTAATTAACAATGACAGTTAGTGTACCCTATAGTCATATCAATACGAATTTCATATATGTATAAAGTTTTTTTCGGGTCGAAATTTTGTAAAGGGTGTACTTTATTCTACATCAGCTCTCTTGATCGATAACTACGTGTTGGATGTAAATATCATCAATTTAACTCACAGGTTTTTAAGTTAATTGAATAACTGGACAAAACTAGAGATAAATATTTAAGTTTAAATAATAAATAATTATTTATGAAAACTTGATTCTCTGATTAATCCCTAATTTTAAAATTCTAGCTTCATAAACGTAGAAAGTACAAAAAGTACCATAAAAATAAAAACAAAAAGTAAGATAAAAATTCGAAAAGTGTCTTTTGTGTAACTCATATCATTTTCATGTCATCATAAAAAAGTAAAAGTACCTTTTAGGATTTCCATATCAATTTAAGTACCAATTTAAGTCATAAATATTTAAATATATATTTAATAATAAAATATTTTAATAGACATGATTTAAAGTGAATAAATCTACACTTTTTTGTTAAAAGTTCTATATGTTTTAAAAAGTACCAAACTGTTTTCCCCTTTCTAGCCTGTGTTTTTTAACCATTATTTCCCCTTAGCGGTTGAAAATTTAAAAATAGGCCTGACACCCGTCAGCTTATTTTTTTAACAATTTTTTAAAAATCAACTTAAAAATTTAAAAGTGCTTTTCTGTAAAACTATAATAATATACATAAGCAGTTTTTTCCTACTGCCACAGATATATAGATAATAACCAACAAAGAAAAACGTTTGCTGTCAGTAAATTTCGATTTAACTCGTTGTGGAAAGAAAAAAAAAAGAAAACAAATTAGTTATCGGATTTAAATACTTAAAAACCTGGGATTTAAAAAAATGATGTTTACATCGATCACGAAGTGCTGATAAGTAAATCGCAGCTGGTTTCGAAAACACATTTCACTCGGCTAAGTCGTCAAACATACTATATTCGGCCGTGCCGAATCTTATATACCCTTCACAACGTGTAGTCATGCAATAACAATTGTTGTGTCACCATTCATCCCATATGAAATACGTACATACATATAAAAACATACATATATAAAAACGTCCCATTGAAAAATTATAAATTCACGTATGTATGTTAAAAAAACAAAAAAAAAAAAAAAAATTAAAAAATTTCATAAGAATAATAGAAGGAAGATCATAGATATATTGTATGATAATAATTTTCCTAGGAAAATAATTTATAGTTTAATTGGACAATATAAAGGTCAGAGAAGACTTGAGATAACCAACACTAGTCAACCAAAGATTTATAAA
Organism: Phyto melanocephala; assembly: GCA_941918925.1. Taxonomy (NCBI): domain Eukaryota; kingdom Metazoa; phylum Arthropoda; class Insecta; order Diptera; family Rhinophoridae; genus Phyto; species Phyto melanocephala. The sequence goes on from OW799233.1 coordinate 182,209,720, forward strand.
TCATTTATCTACGTACCTATAGTGTCAGAACGATTAGAAAGATCGAGAATTTTTGAAAATGATAGATATAAAATGACTCATAAAACGTACAATACATTAGGTAAATTATTTAGTAAGACAAAAGACAAAATTGACCATTTTGAAAGATCTAATGTAGTATATAAAATTCCATGTAAGGGTAATAGTAGTGAAACATGCAATAAGGTATATATAGGTACAACTAAGAATAAACTCAAGACTAGGATTGCAGGACATAAGTCGGACCAAAAATACAGGAATAATGTTTCACAGAAAACTGCATTAACATCACATTGTGTTAATGTTAATCATGATCCGGATTTTGGAAATACAATAGTTTTAAATACGGAAGATAGTTACAAACGTCGTTATTTATTAGAAATGTTACAGATAATAAACACACCAATAACACAGAGGATTAACTACAAATCAGATACAGAGGGAATAGCTCAGAGTTATAGATATTTAGTTCAAAAATTTTAGAAAGCGGAAATGGAATATTTTTAGAATGTAATAGATTAGTAATTAATTTTTTGTTTTTTAGTGTATAATTTTTTGTATGACAATTTTCTGAAATTTGTTTCAAAAATTTTTATTATTAGTATAAAAAAAGAAAAATTTTGTAATATTTGTTAATTTTTGTTAATTTGTTAAATTATTTTCCTGAAGATGCTACACGAAGGAGTAGCGAAATATTGAAGAAAATAAAACATTGTTTAATATTGTTTTTTATAAAAAAATAAAACTGTTGCATGACCTTAGGCTCGAATAATTAAATACAAAAGAATAAAAAAAAAAGAGGTAAAATAAAGTGTAGAATTATTATTAAAAAAAACTAAAAAAAAAAATTTTAAAAAAAATTTAAAAAAAAATTATTATGTATACGGACAGACTGACAGAGCTTAATCGACTCCCCTATTCATAAGCTTTCAGAAAATATATACTTTATGGGGTCGGAAATGAAAATTGTAGAAATTTCACACGGAATGACAAACCTATATATACCCTTTTTCACTGTGTGAAGGGTATAATAATTGATTAAGTAGCTGTTGTTACTAGAAGGATTATAAAGGTTTCGTAGCGGTTCTGAAAAACTAGTTTTAAAGATAAAAATTTAAAACAAAAACCATCGGTCTACACAATAGTGTGGATTACGTAACAATTTCTCTTAGAGCTGCATTCTTGATGAATATTTTTTGTGTAGATTTTCTAAAATACTAGTGCATAAAACATGTAAATAGTTGTACTAAAATTAGTTATTTAATTAATAAACTAAATTGATTTGTTAAAAAAAAAATTGCCATTTTAAAAGATAATTTAATTATTTTCTATCAAATTAAAAAAATAAAAAGAACAACATGATTTCAATCATCCTGTCCTAATATATTAATGTCATTAAACATTATTTTAGAAATTAAGTTCATTTGCTAAGTGTAAGTAACTTTGTTAAAGACATGCGTAATACTAATTTAAAAGTTTGTTTCTTTTTTTTTTTTTTTTAACAAAAATCTTAAATTACCTAAACCAACAACAATAAAAACTTCAAGTTTTACGAGTTCTAGGGAGTTTTTTCTTAAGCTCCTAAAAGTAGACAATAATTTTAATTTGTCTCATATAGTCAACATCATATTGTCTAAGGTAATTAGGAAACATAACGACATACAACAACAAAAACAGTTATAAAACCTAAAATTTCATTAAAAGTTCACTTTTAACTTCTTTCAATGAATGTAAGAGATGATGGTGATGTGTGTTTTTGCACTGGTTGATACACATGCATATATACGTTGTTACATACATATGTTTATGTTTGTATGTGCTTATGTGTACGTACAACGTACAAAAGTATATGCATTTGTGCGTGTGCTTTAATAATGTAAAAAGTAATCAGTATTACTGCTTTGCTGATGATGATGGTGACTCTGCTGATGACAATGGTGGGCGTTGAGTGCTTGATGGACAAACGGACGGACAAGATAACAAAAAGGTATGTCTTTTATATAAGCATTATCATTATAGAAGTGTATTGCATTGTGATTTAGTGTGTTTGTGGGCTTATGTGTAGAAGAGCCGTCATAATAATATTAAAGGTGTAACGGGTGTTATGTAAAATATCCGTCTGGCCAACAAATGTTTATCTAATTCGTTTGTCTATATGTTTAACCACCTTCATATATATATATGTATATGTATAGTACCGTGCACTTGAATTGCATTGTCATACATATTGTGTAAAACCTATATTACTTGTATAACTAAATATAATGCGATTAATTCAACGCAAATTAATTATGATTCACTTCCTTATTTGTAAAACATTCGCATATCAATTTTGTCTCAAAATGTAGAAATAAATTTTTTGTCTTACCGGAATAAAAATATAAAAGTTGTCATTAAGTTTTCTTTGCCGTTGATTAAACTAAAAATTATTAAAAAATAACATGCTAATGACTAATGGTTAATTTAAGTCATAAATATTATAACTGCTATTAAATTGCACGGCACTGTTTAAACATAGATATGTGAAATACACATTTATGTGAGAGTAAATGTGATTGTTTTTTGTATTTATGCGATGTGTCATTTGTCATTTGGTTGGCTATTTGTTTAAAACAAATAGCGGAGTACGAGATAGAAACAAAGTGTCATTAATATTTATGAAGTATTAAGCACAAAGTTGTAAACAAAATTTGCTAATCCAAATAACAGCAACGTCAACAATAACACACATACATAAACACTCTTCGAGCATTGTAAATAAACAAATATGTATGTATAAGAGCATGTGAGTATGAGCACATACACAGTATGTACAAATGTGTGTGTGTATAAATATAGTTAAAGTTGGCGTATAAGTGATATAAATAATAAATTTTTATTACTCATATATGTAACAGCAAACAATTTCCATTAAATAATGATCAATTTAGCTAATTGTAATTAAAGAGGAAACTTAGTTTATGTTTAATGTAGAATGAAAAAAAAAGAAAACATTTCCTAAAATAACTTTAAAAATTCTAAAGAGCATTTTATTTGTTTAGTAAATTGAAAGTGTTAAAATCACGTTACACTTATACACTTTTTGACTGTGCATTGCTGTCATTTTCCAAATGGACTTCTGTTGCTTATTTGCTCGAATGTTTGTTTGTGTAATTTGACATAAATCAAGAAAGGATAGAGAGAAATCCATTTGTTTTGTATTTAGTTCAAATGCCAATCGGTACCTTAGTAGTGGTCAGGATTGTTATATATCTGGTAGCAATTCCTTTTTATTTGGTTTTAATGGAATACACTTGAAGAAATTTATGCGTGTATTGACAAATATAATATTTAATTTTGTTGTTCTTATCAAGTTTACTAAATATAAATTGAAATTAAGTTTGCAAAACAAATACACGGTTGGCCAAAAGTATGGCCTTCGTGTAAAAATTGAATAACTTTTTTGTTTATCATTATTCTTTTAAATATAATATCCATTTTGTATGATACAAATTTTAATTAGGAAAAATAATATCAAAGAGATGACCACCATTTTCATCGATGCACAATTGGGCTCTCAAACAGGCACATAAAGTTTGAGGCTCTATGGCCTTGATCTCGGGATCAATGTTATGCTTTAGCTGCTTTATAGTTTGGGGCTAGTCATCATACACTTGTACTTTGAGATAAAAAATAATCAAGGGAAGTAAAATCTGGTGAACATGCAAGCCAATCGAATTCTGAATTTCTTGAGATAATGTGGTCATCAAAAAAATTTTTTTTAAAGAGTAATAGTGGCATGGGTCGTGTGTGCTGTTACTCAATCCTGCTGGAACCATTTGTTTGCTGCAACAGAGCGTTTGGAGTATCTCAAAATCGCTTATTTAATCTTTTTCTATATTTATTAAGATAAAAATATTCTTTTAATTTCGTTATTAAATTGTTAAGAAACTCGTTATTTTCAGCGCACAACTCTACAAAGCATGTTGTTCAAGTTAATATTTGACAACTGGTAAAAGTTGTTGGGCCAATTGGATCTTGATGTTAAAATGACATTATAAAATACATCTAGGTGGTGGCTTAAAAATGCTTTGTTGTCTAGAACATCTTCGCGTTAAAGTATCTGAATATTCTTTAACACTGTCTCATACACGATCAATGTTCACTTGGTTTTGTACAGTTCTCGATGTTCGTGATTGTGGCAAACTGCTTCTTATTTTTGGAACCATGTAATTTAATGGTTAAATGCGGTCTGGCTATGCTCGTTGTGTCAGTTAAATTAAATGCGTATAAAGAAAGTAAAATGTTATCACTTTTGTCATTGCCCATTCGTTAAATTTTGCGTTACGGTGTAACACGGTCCTGCGAATAAAATGTGAGAAATAAAAAAATATAAAAAAAAGTTATTAAAGTTTCACACTCAGGCGTGACTTTTAGACCACCCTGTATGTATGAATGTTCTTCTCTGGTTCGATGTGATTTTGTTTTTTTTTTTATGACATTGATCAAGTGGGCTCCGACATTGTTGATGGCAATTTAGAATCTTTAGATCTTTGGACAAAAAGTTGTAGCACTCTTGTCATATATTTTATTTAAGAGCCTTTGACCAAGGAAAAAATTTAAAAACGATTAAACCGGATGATATTGCCGGCCACTGATGATTGCCAAAATGAGACAAAAGGCGATTTAAAAATAATAATCGTCAGGCGTGCCGTGTGTGTAATTGCACACAGTGTTTTAACATATCTATTCAGATGATAATGGGTCTCGTGGATTATGGCGTGTTTGAATAAAACCACTGAAATTATTTCGCAAAGCTGCATGAGCTTCACATGTGAATCAAAATTTGTTTGAGTGTATTAAAGTTAAAAACTGCTGTAATAGTGGCAACAACCATTGCTGTAACTATTGTCAGCAAATGTGTGGTTTTAATACCAAAATATAATTGAGTGATTTAGCACAAAAAAAATGTAACATGCAGTTGTTACTTATTACTGTCTGTCTAAACTTGTGCACACTTTAGAGTCGAGAGACCAGCAACTGCTGTAATTCGCATCAATAGCACTTACATTTTGCACTACTGAAAGTACCAGCATTGCTTTTAAACTTTTTTTTTTAAATCTTGATAAGATAACATAACTCAGGGACGGCTACAAAATACCAATTCACATAATGCGTGAGTAGTCTTATGACAAATTGCATTTATTGTATTTCGAGTCATATTGTTGTGACCACCACACCATAAATGGGGAGTATAACTGCAAATAGGATTGTCACATCACATAAAATATTCATATAGAAAAACAAAATTTTGAAATGCAATTTTGCAGTAACAAGTTCTCTAATTTTGGGTGACGTAAATACTGTTAACGTATTACGGATAGAAAACAGAAGCATCTGGAGGCGGTGTAATAGATTTTTTGTCCATGTAATTAAAGTATTTAGGTTTAAGTGGCAGCTTGATAATATTAGAAAATTTATTGATGTTAATTATCATTTAATATGATAAATCCAAAACTTTCTTCATTTCTTCTTACCTCATACCGATGACTACAAGTAGAAAGGCACTGTTACGTATTTTTTACGAAATTGAGTTTTTCAGTGATTCCAATACATTTTACATAGAAACACTTGGACACAGAAATTCAATGAAATAGTATCAAATATTACAGTTTCATAAGTGACTTTACAAAAGCTTACATCATGATAATACAATTTATATTACGTTTTTGCCTTCTCCTCTTAAGTCAAAGTTTTATAGTAAGAATCTTTCAACTTGATGCGCAGATTTATCTGTTTTCACAGTTTTTGGATCTATTTGTAAGTTTTTCAGTTTTTGTCAAAAAAATATTTTTTTCGTAATTATAAAATATAAATTCATAAACAAAAACAACTATTCTAGAGTATGACTAGAAAATCGCTTCGAAAATAACTGAGCATAAGCACAAAAAGTCAAATGCTTGGGCATTTTTTATGAAATTTACAAGCGGAAACGAACTTTTCTTGTTTCAAGTTTTGGTATCGTGAAAAATTTCTGAATCTAAGATGGAAAAACATGGTTCTGGTAATCATAATCTAAGAGCACCGTGCTAGGATTGAATTGTATGATTAAGGTTTAAACATATAATGTTCGTCAGTTATCATTATTGATTATATTGGAAAAATATTTCCCCACCTTTTTTACAAAATAGGTTTTCAATTTGAAATTGTTTTTGAATTTTTTTTTTGTTTTATATAATTTGTACACGCAAAGAAAAAATATGGTTGTGGTAACCATAATCGAAGAGCAACATACTATGATTGAATTGTATGATTACGGTTAAAAATAATAATGGTTACCAGTTATCATTACTATGTTTAATTTAAGTATCATTCAATAATCACATATATGACTACAATTGAAATCGACAATTTTTGCTTTTTTGCGGCAAATTATTGTCTTTTGTTGTAACATACACATATTGATTGTACTTACCAATTTAATTGCAATTTTTTTTTGCCAATTTTTCTAACATTTTCACGTTTATTTTTAAATTTTATTAATATTTTCAAAATTTTTGTTCCTTTTTTTGACATCTCAAACTTTTAAAATAATAAAAATTTATTTAGCAAGAAGAAGAACAACTGAAATCAAATTATTATTAAAAAAATATCACAGCTTGATTATTTTGTTATCATACTGTTGTCTCACTTATTATTTAATGATTATTTTTAATTTTTAATGATTTTGAATATAATGTTATTTTTGTCGTCATAATTTTTTTTAAATCATACTATTTTTAAATGATAACCATTTTGAAATTTTTACGAAAAGTAATCATTAAATGATACAATTCAAACAAATGCTTGATTATCGTGATAAAATATATGATGAAATGAAACAAAAATAACTAATGCTTGTTTGCGACAACCAAATATTGTTTTAGAAAAAATAATATGACCGTCGTGATCATGCCGTAACCATGGTTTTTCTTTGCGTGTATACATATTTACCCTGAAGAAGCTACCCATTGTTTGGTAGCGATATATTGGTGATCTCAAGTTTGAATAAAAATCATATATTATTAATTAAAAGATCAAGAAATTTAGACGACATACATATAAAAAATTTATTTAAAATAACTAAAGAAGTGCATAAGTCTTCTTTACCTTAATAAGCTTTTACTTTTCTAAATAAAATGTGTTATTGTAATCAAAGTTATATAAAGAAAATAGTTAAAACTTGTTAAGCCATTTATCTCATAACTATGTTTTTTGAGTTATGACACTGTTGAAGCGATATATACACATATGTGTGTACGCAGGGTAACTATTTATACGTTCGAAATTGTCATTGCACTGTTTTAAAAATATATATTTTACAAAAAGTGTCTGACAATAAAAAATTTCTTACACTCAACACACAGAAGAGGCGTTAATTCTGCTGAGTATTGCTAAGTAACAAAATGAATAGTATAGGGAACTTACGAAGAGTAAAAATAGCACTTTAAACAAAAATATTATTTTTTATAACTCGCTAGATCGCAATTTGCTATTGTCATTTTCACATAAATTCATTGTGATAAAAAAAATATATATAGGGAAAAATAAATAGCCAATATATTTTAAGTTTTCTTTACTCTTTATTTTCAATTAATTCTTAAAAGGTTAAATTTTGAAACGTGGTGCCCAAGGCATATCCATAAGGTATATGCATCGCGGCAACAAACACAACAATAAAAAACACATGTATTTTGTTTTTGTATATATGCCGGCATATGTCAAACAATTTTTTTTTGTTTTCTTCTCAAATTTGAACAACTTTTAAAAAACTTTATAGCGAAAACTTTTAATTCACGGTTTTGTATTTTTTAACACGCTTTAAACCAACTGAATCTGCGAATTATTTATTGTACAATAAAATTTAAAAAAATTAGTTTGACAACTGCAGGCATGACTTTTAAAAAAAGTTGGTAACGCTAAGGCGAATTCATACAGGTGCACTTATCAGCACATGATGATGGGGAAACATAATGTCTAAATTTGTTGAATTCTCCTTTATTCTATTTATTAATGCAGGAATGTAAGATTAGATTTTGGATACCGAATTAAATATTTAACTTAATTGTGCTTTTTATGATAATAAATTTACCAAATTTATGTATATTTGTTGTGCTTGCACCATTTATAATGTGCTTCACAAGCACATATCCTTTTTTAATAAAATTTTATTGAATAAAACATACAAAAACAACTTTTCCATCCTTGTTATACAAACTGGCCTTGAAAGAAAAAATTCCCTAAAAAGTTGCTTTGATGTACCAACTCGCCGTTGCATATACCTGTATGAATATGCCTTGGTAACGCTCAAAAAATGTATATAAAAAAAAACAGTCAGCTGATTGGATACGAGTACCTTATGGATATGCCTTGGTGGTGCCGATACCAATGAAAGAAAGAACAGAGAGAAGAAAAACAAAGCGAGTTGCCAGATCATTTTTGTCGACTCTCCATTTATGACGACTGTCAATTGTGGCCGTGTTGCCACATATATATTATAACACAATGAGATGAGTGGTGTATTTGAAAAGATCCTAGTTTCTATTACATATGATAAACGCCACTATTTAACTACACACAGATAACTAAGGAGGTTCAATAGCAAAGGTGTTTTAAATTGTGAAACAGTCTTATTGTTTAAAAGAAAAAATTAAAATAAAACAAGTAAGAGCGCTATATTCGGCCGTGCCGAATCGTATATACCCTTCACAACGTGTAGTCATGCAATAACAGAAGTTTGTATCACCATTCATCTCATATGAAATACGTACATACACACATAAAAACATCCCATTGTAAAATTATAAGTTTACGTAAGTATGTATGTATGTTAAAAAAAAAAAAATATTTAAAAAAAAATTAAAAAAATTTAAAAAAAAATTTAAGAAAAAAAATTGAAAAAAAAATAATTAATATAAATAATAAATATAAAACAAAAAAAAAAAAATTTTAAAACCAAAAATAATTTTTTAAAAAAATAATATATAATAAATATAATATAATAAATAAATACTGAAAAGTGGTACGAAGCAATATGAAGATTAAAAGCTTCTAAAATAAATTTTTTTAAATAAAAATTATACAAAACAATGCAGACGCTAAGATCGATGTAATAAATTGTACTGCACAATGGCTAAACCTTAAACTTATGAGCAGTTCTTTTCTTTATAAAATAATAATGTTAAAAAAAATGGCAGAATATTTTCTGAACCCTCAGAAATTTCTCAATGAAATGCAACACCTTATGGTTTCTAGTGACCTGTTAACCTTTATTTGAAACAATTGTATAAACACTTTTTACTCTGCCACCATTTTAATAATTTTTATTTGGCCAAACTTAAAATAAATATTTTATTGTCAGACTAATTATATCTTTCTGAGAGCCAGATAACAAAAATATACAATTTATAAACATAAACAAAGAATAAAACAAAAATAAAATAACTCAAGCCAAACAGAAATAATTTAAAAAAAGGAAATCACTGTTTTAAACACTTTTCTTCTACTTAATTTGTATATCAGCATTTATTTAACCATTTTAATAATTTAGTCCTTCAACCAGTTTAAACAATTTTTTTTCTTAATTTTTTGTTGCTATTTTGTTCTACACACACTTGTTTATTACTGCGGTTGGTAAAATGTTTGTTCAACAACATTTGTTTATTATTGACAACCAAAATATGATGATAAAAAACTGTTCAGCAACGAAAACAATAATAAACACAAATTATTATGCGGGATTTTAATTAACTTAAATTTTGTAACAAAAAAAAAAAAAAAATGAAAATTACACACACCAACATGCACAAACAAAAACAAAAAAACAAAAAACATCGTTATTGTAGAAAAAGGGTCTGACATTAAAAATGATGACCTAAAGTTGTTCAAGTTATTATTGCTGCTGCAGTAGCTGTTGTGTTAATTTTGAAGCGCTTCTGCAAAGGACACAAGGAAATCAAATTAAATGAAAAAATGTTTTATTTCAAATTATAAACACATCGAAACAAAATAGACCCAGAGATAGTAAAAAATGTGGACCATTTTTTCGTTTAAATTTTTTTATATGTTGAATTAAAATTTGTAAATTAAATTTATTTCATTTTATATTTTGTAGACGTAGTACAAAGGCTTTTCTTACCTAAACTTTTTTTACTTACATGTTTATTGTATCTGTAGTGTTTCACTGCAAGAGAAAAACTAAATTTAATTTTCACCTGTTTTGTATAAATACGTTGCAACCAGAGAAAAATTTAAAAAACTTTTTATATAAAACACGCAAAAATATAATGATGCGAAAAACATTTATTTATATTCTCATTTTAATTACAGTGGGCTCAACTGAGATTAAATAGGGTAAAACTTAATGTCATTGACAGGGATACTTCAAACAACTTAACTAAAACTAGTTTTGAATGTTATTATTTATTTATTTAATCGATTAACTATTAATGGCATAACTTATGTTCACTTGGAAATAAAAAATTAAATTTTTCTTTGCCCATCGCAGAGTTGTATATCATTGAACTAATCAACAGTTGTAAATATTTTGCGGATTCTTTTTCTACTAATATTTTATACAACAAATGCAACAATTTCACATATGTTTATATAACGTGGTACAAATACATCAGAGATGGAACATTTAATCTTACTGCCCTTTCTTAAATTTCTTACAATATACAACTCCTATAATAGGTTGTTAATTAGGCAATTTTGCTTTTCCAAATATTGTAAACGTTTTCGACTTTTTTTTTATTGATTTATATTTTTTATGATAACTTGGGCGACGTTGTCACAATGACATTTTCAGCAATGAATCAAAATCAATATTGTTACGTTTATACCTTTTATAAATGTTGGCTTATTTCCTTTAAATAATTATTGAGTTCTTTTATTGCAATCAAAAACACTTTATTTACTTAAACACACTCAGATATTGTTTTATAGCACTTTACTTATTTCACTTATTATTATACACTTTTATTATCAAACTCACTTCGATACGCGCTTTACAAGCTCTACTGTTATACTGATCATGTTAGCTGTGTTGTTCGGCTATTTATAGTAACATAGTAATGTTCGGTAACATTCGACAAAGTTCTCATATGTACACACTAGTACATTCGAAAACCGTTACATTTAAATTAAGACGTTAAGTAATATGCAGGAATAATGAGAGTGCCTAAAAGTATGCTGCACATAAAAACTCACATCATGTTCTAACAACCAGCGAAATAAACTAATACAAATAAAACTACATTAACTTTAACTACTACAACTAAAATAAATTATAATGTAAATTAAGCTATTTAAAAATAAATCTGTAACAATATCAAGTCGAAATTTGCACAAAATTATCGTAAATGAAAATTTCAGTGATGAATCCACGTGACAATGATACAAACAAAGGGACTTATGCAGGACAACACTTTTTGTTATGAGTCAAAAATAGTACATGAGAGTACTCAAATGAATCCTGATGATATTGTTTATTAGGACTCATTAAAACGCGGAAGCCTACGAGACCAAATCAACTTTAGTCATCTATAAATATTTGTACGTTTGCTTTAAAAATTCTTATATGACGCCAAAGAAAAATCAGCATTTGTCATCGGTGACTGAACAGTATCAGAGTTTGTCACGATAAATTATGATGGCGTTTGCCACTGGCTTCAGTTACAAATTCTACTAGAATTCTAATTTTATTTACCAAGCGGAGTAACAAAGACCGCTTTTGTGTAACAGACCATAGTCTTTGTTAGGGTATCAAAACTAACATACTAAGTATAGCCAATAGGAACTAAAATTTCTCTTTAAGATGTGATATAGATTCCACAGTGCTTCGTGATGCACTTTTGACATTCAAGTATTTTTATATGTGTTCACCTCTATAGTTATAAAAAAACCTACATATTTATGTGTTTAACCTTTATGTGTGCGTGTATGAGGGCTACATTATGCTTGTTTAAGTAAATATGTATGTGGATATAGGTGAGATTACTAGTATGTATTTGTGTGCTTAAGTGATGTCATAGCAACTATAAAAACTAGAAACACAAATACATATACATTTAACAGTTATAACTGTGTTGATGTAAGAATTTACATAAATAGTTACATCCGTTCATGTGCGTCTTTCTTTCTGCTCAGCGTAAGAAATACTTACAATAAATGCAAAAAATATCAAAAGGTGGTAACAAACAAGTTTCTTGTACAATTGTAGGTATTTAAAAATAATTGCACTATATAAAAGAGATTCCTACAGAAATATATATGTGTGTATGTTAGTATGTACATATATACAAATTCTTTTACAAACTTTATACGTCAGTTATTTAAATACAAACATAAATGTGTTTGCATATTATGTGTCTCATTCGAGATATGTTCATACACTAACTTGTGTTTCTGCAGTTCCTACTCATTCAAATGCACAATTTATGTATTCTTTAGACAGTTTTTTGATTTGATGCATATTAAAATGGGATACCAGCGGGAAATTTAAATGTTGTATGCATTTCTGTTATTATAAATATTTGACTATTTATGTGTATTTGTGTTTGTGTTCACATACCCTGCCAGCAAATCAAAGTTTAAATTTAAAAAAAAAATTTAATTTTCAATAAATGAAAATTAAAAAAAATGCTATGATTCCCACTTTCTAATTTCATTAAATTAAAACATTAATAGTGGTTTCACATAAAGTATGAGTATACCGATAAAGACTGCTGGTGACGAAATCATAGCTGGTTTCGAAAATGAATTCCACTTGACTGCTATCGGAATAATTTTTCTGCATTATTAAATGCTTAAAATTAGATTTCTAAATTATTAAGAAAGTGTAATAGATAATGAACTATAAAATTGAATAAGGAGTCTATTAATAATCACTTTTTCAATTACATCCACATTTTACAAGAAACATTTTCATTACAATTGATTTTGTATACAAAATATTGGTTATAGTAATAATTAATTAAAAAATCATTGAATTAATAAAATTAATAATTATAATTTTAATATTGTATTAGATTTAAAAAAAAAATTAAATATATTGTTATTAGTGCAGCAGTTTTATCTATGGCAAACGTTTGCTTTTTTCTTTAGTTTTTTCTTAAAGTTGAGTTAAGATTTATTGATACCAAAGCTGGTTACATTGTCATTATGCGACATTTTAAATAATGGGCCAATTCAAAGTAGACTCTAATATTGTACTATGTCATATAATTCATATTAGTGACTAGTGACTTTGAACACCTTTTGTTAACAAATTATGTATTTAATACAAGAAAGAAGACAAAGAGGTGACGCTGTTAAAAATTGTATGCATACAGGAAAGAAGAAAATAGAAAATATTCTCTCTAAGAGGTGAGAAGCGAAAAAATAATCTCTGAGACACAGTATGGTTGAAAATATGACATAAACAATTTCTTATACATAGGAAACAAATGTGTAAAGTCATATTATTTTTTTTGCATGGAAAAATACTAACAAAAATTGTATGCATGCATAAAATAATATGATATGCAACCACTTTGAATTGGCCCAATATTTATAGAACTTATTTATAACTTATAACTACAATGCCTTCTATTGAATCCTAAAAGTATATAATAATCATTTTTAAAATGAAAGTACACGCAAAGAAAAACCATGGTTACGACATGATCACGATGGTCATACTATATTCTCTATCCCAATATTTGGTTGCCGAAAACAAGTAATAGTTATTTTTATTTTATTTATCATAGGTTTTATCACGATAATCAAGCGTTCGTTTGAATTTTATCATATAATGTTTACTTTTCGTATAAATTTCGATATGATTGCCGTTAAAAAATAGTATGAATAAAAAAATTGTATAATATAAGACAACAGTATAATTGGAAAGCAATAATATTTTTATAATAATATTTTGATTTCAACTGTTATTCTTCTTGATAAATAAATTTTTATTATTTTGAAAATTGTGATATCAAAAGTATAGACAAAAATTTTTAAAAAAATAAAGAAATTTAAAAATAAACGAGAAAGAGTAAAAAAATATTGGTTAAAAATTGCAATTAAAATGGAAAGTACAATTAGTTTACGTAACTTAAAGCAAAACGCAATAATTTGCTGTAAAAAAGCAAAGCTTGTCAACTTCAATTGTAGTCATATGTGTATATGTGACAGCGCATAGAGAAAGGGACCTAAGAGTAAAAACAGGGTTTGTTCAGGAGAGCCATTTTAAAGATTAAATGATTTTTCTATTTTTTTAAATTGTTCATAAGGAAAAAAATACATTTTTTGTAGTTTCGTTAAATCAAGTTATTTTGTTAATTTAGTAGGGGAAAAAATGTAAATAAATAAATTTTACCGTTAGGTTCCTTTCTATTTGCGCTTAAAGTCGTCAACTTCACCTTTATAAAACGCGCATATCTCTGGGAGGGAACACTTTTGGGGCATGGGATCTAATGGGACCTTAGGTCCCTTAGAAATCGACAATCTTTGCTTTTTACGGCAAATTATTGTTGAAATCAAATTATTATTAAAAACAAATCATAGCTTGATTAATTTGTAATCATACTGTTGTCTCACCTTTTATTTAATGATTATTTGTAATTTTTAATGCTTTTAAATATAATGTTATTTTTGTCGGATTAGCTTTTTTAAATCATACTATTCTTAAATGATAACCATTTTGAAATTTTTATGAAAAGTAAACATTAAATGATACAATTGAAACAAATGCTTGATTATCGTGACAAAATATATGATGAAATGAAACAAAAATAACTAATGCTTGTTTTCGACAACCAAATATTGTTATAGAAGCTATAATATGACCGTCGTGATCATGGAGTAACCATGGTTTTTCTTTGCGTGTATCATCTAAAAGGAAAGCACTATGAAAAAACTCATGTTGGCCGCCAATAAATTTAAATATGGGTCAAATCTAGTATTTTAAAATATAACTTTTTGAACCCCCTCAATATTGGTATCAAATAGAAGGGCGTTACCAGTAGAATACAGTAAATTATTAAAAAATGTGTGCGTGTACCCATTTAAAAATAGTGCACGAAATGTTAAAATTTCACTTACAAACATTTTTGCATTTTCACTACTGCTTTAATAGTTTTTTATTTATTAGATTTTAATCTTTATTCGACCTTTTTCTTTTAAAAATTTTTTTTTATTTATGTATTTATTAGTTGAGCTTGAGGTCAGTTTGAGCTTAAGTAAAGTTTTTGATGTAGCTTTTAACGCCAGGGCAGCGAAAACCTCGACTTTTTAATCAAGATTTTTTAATGGTTTAATCTCTTTGTGACTAGGTCAAGGAAAATATAACGTTTGGTTGTTCAACCAGTTCATAATATGTTTAACATTGTAAACCTTCTTATGTCTTATATTTCTTCTAATTATAATACTCGTATGCTAAATGTAAATAAAAATATACATACATATGTATGTATGTATATATGTACCTATTTATTAAAAAATAGTTAAATATTTAAAAAAATATATATTTTCTTTTCACGTTCTTTTGTTTAAAACAGATTTAATCATTTATATTACTGATACAATAAAAACTTTATTTAATTTAATACTGAATTTCAGTTATAGGCGTGAATTATTAAATTAAAATAATTTTCGAAAATTATAGGAATTTAAATTATTTTTTTAATACTGTCATACATAAAACATTATGGTTTTCGATCAGAAAGCGGTGGAGTGTCAAAAAATATACTGCAATGTTTTCTAATATGTGATAAACTCTTAATAACACTTAAGACATAAAAAAGCTGGGTATATGATTTTCAATCAGGGAGCGAAGGGGAAAAACAAAACAACGTTTTTAATATTTTCTTCATTAGGCGATATTAAAGAAGTAGGCGTGGCACATCTTACATTTTAAAGCATAAAATTTGTTATAATTTCGATTTTGTATGTTATGAATAGATTAATGCTGTAGAAATATATTTTTTTTTATTTAAAATTATTAGTATTTAAAATACTTTACCATAATCTTTTAATTTAATTTGCATATATTTACAAGTGAAATTTTTTAAAATATATCAATTATATTATTTTTTTAGTGTATGATATTTTTTCTGATAATATTTTCATTTGTCTCAGTTTTAGTTTTATTAGGAAAACTATTACATAAATGTTGTCCTTTATATAGTAACAAAGAAATAAATACTAGTTGAATACTTTTTACTAGACACTGTACTTTTACAAAACCATGTAAAAAATATATATGAAACGCATAGTATAATCACATTGTGTGTATTTTATTATTGAAATCGCATTAATGTTGGTAGAGATATTTAAGTGGTAGTAATCATGTTTTCGGTGTTATAAACTCACACACACACTAGTCATCGCACATATTTATTGCATGTTTTTACAAGGTGAAACAAGTTTCATTATGTATTCTGTGGTAAACCAAGGCGTATGCTTAACATTAATGGTGTTCATTTGATGTTGTATTCTTTGGTAAACCAGGGCGTATGATTAACATTAATGGTGTTCAATTGAAGTTTTTTTTGGTGTTTTCCAACCCCATGTTAATATTTTGCGAAATGTCTTTGTGATATTTACGCAATACTTGAAGTACGTATTGTAAGACAATAAAAGTTGTTTACCATGTAAAAAACTTATAAAATTCTACCAACCAGTCGAAGGCTAACTGCCTTATATATAAAAATAAGTAAAAAGTAAAGATTTGGAAAACTGGTTTTCTATGGTAATTTAATTTAGTAATTCTTAGCAAAATTATAAAATTTTTTATAAATAAGACCGCTAGTATTTACTGCTTTTATCTTTGAAACAACTTAAAGCTTGAAGTTTGTTTTGTGCGCTACTTTTCAATAGAATTTTTGTATGTCTTTCTGGCATGTTAAGTGCATGTTTGATATTCATTAAATACTTTTCTTGTATATTTTTATTCTCCTTCTTTTCTGTTTTAAGCTCTTTATTTCATAAATACATTTACTAGTTTTTCTTCTTCTTCTTTTTTTACCCCTAATGCGAAGGAATTGCAATAAATTGTTGAATTGTTTATTTTCTTCCATCAAGGTTAAGTGGAAAAATGTGGTTTTTAATTTACGCTACCTTGTGGCAAAGGTTAATTAAATATAATAGAAATTCAAGGGATATCTTTTGGTGCAGCTGCTAAATGTAATATTTTAATGAGTTAATTTGTCTACGCTGAGAAAATCGTATCCAATATACGCTTCATAGTAAAGTTAATATATCTAAGTCTATTGAATTATATTATTTTTTTAAAATAAATTAAAAGTAAACTTCTTCATTAGCTTGTGTCCAATAGTATATTAAATTATTTTTACTATTCATAGATTTTTGCTATAAAAATCTTTATTGTTCTATACCTGCATAAAAATTTTGCTACCTGTAGTTGATTGTGTGTAAAGTTTAAGTTTTAAATATTTGTTATTAAGTAATGTTGACTTTGTTTCCAAGTTGTTTGTTGTTTTCTTACTTACATTTCTTTCCTTTTTTTCTTTCGAAATCGGCTGCAATTTTAAAGCAATAGAAACTGATATTTTTATACACTGACAGATAATAAAGTAGAGTGCACTGTGGCACTAATAGAAAAAAATGAGTATTTTTATTCAAGGATTTAAAAAAAATTTGGGCTGCTCAATATTTAGACACATGAAATTAGTTGTAAAATATAAGAGAATATAAAGTTAAAGGCATTTTATTTAGCAAATATTTTCTTCTGGTAATTACCTTTAATCACCTTTAGAATAGGTTTTATCATTTGAGTGGCGATTCTCGTTCTAGGAATTACCTCCAGCAATAATACAACATTTAAGTTTTTTTTAAGTTTTATCAATTGGTAGGATCTTTAACTTAACCTACAAGGATCCACTAAATTCTTTTACCAATAAAAAAATAAAACAGCAATATTTTTCGAATTAGGTATTCAGTGCTGGGATGTCTTCAGGAAATTTAAAATTCTTCGAAATAGGTTGGAAAATTTTACTTTATTGTACTAAAACACATTTTTTTTTAAATTTATATTTATTTTATTTAGATTTATTAAGAATATAAAAAAGGTGCATTAAATTTTATTTGCACTATAATATTTATAAAAAAAATCAATTTAGTAATGAATATCAATATTTAATAATGAATACTATTTAAATATAACGAAAATTAAGGTTCTTCATATACTTATATCATAATATAATGTAATTTTGTAAATCCTTTGCTTGTATTAAGCCGGAAAGTGGTTCAGTGTGTACTCTGTTTCTCTTTTTGGCTTTAATTATATTTTGCTAAGGAAAGATTATTTCCACATGTAGTAATAAATGTGGAACTGATAGTATTCCTCTTGCAATTATTGTAAGTTCTGGAAACATGAATTCATTTGCTTCAATTTTTGTTTTTGAAAATGTTGCCCAGAAATCGCTAATATCCCAAATCTTTATGAGATTCTAACATTGCAAAATCAGCAACAATGAGGATGTACAGCTGGTTTACAAAAAGCAACTCCGATCGCACAGAAACTACTATTTTAAGAAAATTTCCAAAAGATTATCAAATCGGACACACTTGTCAACAAACTTGTCACACATATGAATTTTTTGTCCACACTATCACACTTTCTGAACTCACATACAATTTTTGTCATATCGAATGACTAAATATGATAGTCAGTCATGGCCTTAAAAGGTATTTAGTGAATCGCATAATCGTTAGTACAAGCAACAATAAGTGTCGACAAATTAAACGATTGTCGGATCTTTAAAAGCTAGTGTATCGCATCACTAATCGTATGTATTTCACAGCTATTCTACTTGTATTGAATTCTGAGGAATAGCTGCTTAAGTCAACTAAAGATAATAATACCATTATAAATTCGCAATTAAAAATTACATTCAAATGCAGTTTTATTTATTTAAGGCAATTTTCAGGAAGCTATAGCTTAAGGGCCGTATTCATTAAAAATATTTCAGGTTTATTGAAGGCTTATTTGACAAATTTCTCTACAACATCTGTCAAATAAGCCTTTAATAAACCTAAAATATTTTTTATGAATATGGCCCTAAAATCTTATTGGTTTTCTTTTCTGAATTTACAACATCTTTTTGTAATTTTTGTCTCAAAGTCAGTGCTCCATGCATTTTTTTCCTTCGGTGATACCAAATAATTCTTCGAATTAAGATTTTTAATAGAATAAAATTTTCGTCAGGTGATTTAAGATACAAAACTCAAAAAAAAAAAATTACTAATTGAAAAATAGGTACAAAAAAAATATTATTTAGAACAAAATTTTCCTGTTGTTGTTTTAAACTAGCAGCCATTAAAAAGGCGTTAGGAGTGGATTATATATCTTACAATATTTATTGGATTTAATTCCTACACTCGTTTCTTGATATCCTGTATGGTTTATGAGACATGAATCATCTACTTTTGAAAAAATTATATTGCCACGAGCATTTATTATTTAACTAAAAGTTTCTAGTTGATCGAACGTATTAAATATATTAAAAATTACATTTGATTTCCGTTAAGTTAATTTGCATATGCGTCAAAAAAAGTGCAAATAAGACAAAAAGTAAGTTGATATGCAAACCTTTTTATGTAACAATTTAACAGAGCAACAATTGACACCCAGATGAGGTCAATATTTATATTAATAGCAATTCTCATATTGATAGCATTATAATTTATAACGCAAAGTTTTATTTATTTATTTATTTAACCAAAATAGAAAAACATAACTTAAAATTATATTCAGTAAAAAAAAATCTGAATTAAAATTTGTATTTACTTTATTCAAAATACTTAAACTACGTACAATTGGCTCATTCATTATTACATAATTAGTTCTATGAGTAGATATGTAAATATATGAAACTAATCATTAAATAAATCTTAAAGACTCAAATGGCACACGAAAAGATATTAAATCAAACAAATATTCGCAATCAATAAAAGCATTTATTAATTTAAAAATTATTAGAAAAGAATGCAAAGCTCTTCCTAAATAAAGAGGTTTTAAACCCAAAAGCAAACAACGAGCACAATATGAAGAATATGATAAAAACTTGACAAATATTTTTTTAAATTCTTTCGATTCTATTTAAATAGACGATATAAAAAGCATTCCACTCAAAAGAACAGTATTCCAATTTAGGAATTATGAAATTAAGATGTGCTTGGAACTTTAATTCACAATCTAAAACAAGGCCAAGATCTAATATTTCATTAGCAACTTTTAAGTTAATATTACACAAATTATATTGTAATTTGATAACATTTTTCAGTATTAAATGATAAATAATTATTATAATTTATAATTAATTGAACACTAAGAAGATATATTATTAATACATTTTTGTAATAATGAAGCATCACCAATGGAAATAATTTCTTTAAACATTTTAATACCATCAGCATATAATAAGAAATGAGCAGATAATCGAATATATTTAGTTTTAAGGCCGATTATTGGTGTCTAAAAGCTGTAAATTTCCAAGCTGTTTAAAATGTATTATTTAAAATAAAACTATTTTTAAATTTATCTGCTTCTTATTGTACTTAAAGAAGCGATGGAAAATTATTAAATTTTTATATTTTTTTTCTTGGTTCATATGCTTTTTGTAATTTCAGAGTTGACAACGCTGCAGATTTTTTTATAAGATAAACAGTTATTTAAATTCTGGTGATTACTTTTTAATGCGTAGTACTGTCTGTAATTCCATCTAATAAAAAAAAAAAAAACTAAAATGCTAAACTCTTTATACAATTCCGCATTTTAATTGTTGAGATATACAATTCCAGATAAAAATCGAATTGCAAAGTATTGAGAAACGAAAGTACAAAACACAGTTCTTCACTATTTACAGTTTGGCATCTATACCCATTATAAGTACTTACTACTTATATATAAATAACGACTCAAGTAAGTATGTACTTACATTTTTAAAATTGAAGTAGTACTTGATTTTAATAGTATAAATAACCGATTGAATGCATGTAAGACAAGAGTTAACTCATGAATAGCTCCGTCGCCATTGTTGAAAATATTATTATTATACTTTAAGTGTGTTTAACTAAGGGACACATTGCCAGTGAAAATCATAAGAAGTTATTTGAATGGCTCCTTACAGTTTTTATATTTAAATGTATTGTATTGTACGCATATCTTAAATAATGCTTAATAAATAAGTACTTATATATCACATTATATATCAATTCATTACTTGTTGTACTGCTTAGTAAGACGGGCGATATGTTATTGTCACTGAAAAGTATGTTTTTAGTAAAAACTTGAAATTATATATTTTTTGCTGTGATCCTTCTATATTTTTTCATTTTATTTTGTAATTAATTCCACAGTGCAACCTTAAATCGCAAAATTATAAACAGTTATAAATACGGCTGAAAATAATTCCAAAATACCTATTTAGTTGTCAGTAAATTTCTATAAATTTATTTATATTGACGCACAATCCATTCATAACAGTCATATTTTTAAAATTATTTCCTTACGAAATGAAGAAATTTGGTAAATTTCTAGTAAATTATTGACATATCCAAAAAAGATTGTGGAAAGAAATTTGCAAAAAAAAAAAAATATTGTAAAAGTAAGAAATTACCGAAAGCTAAACACTTATAATTGTTGCACATTAACTGGTAATCAACATAATATATTGTAAACTTTTAAACGTGAACATTAAACAAGGTTAATTTCAAATAAAATATTATTTATTACATAAAATTGTCAACCATAATTCAGATTTCCATTTTTTTTTGTGGAAATTTAAATGATAAAAAATAACGCGCTTAATGCACATTTATTAGCCAAAGACAATTTTAATAATTGTTTCCATTTAAATTCATAATTTCTCTTTATCAAAGATTATTTACCAACCGCATACATAATAACAATGAATGATAAAAAATTCTAGAAAAACTAAAAGCACAAAAACTTTTTAAATTTTTGTTAAATGCTAAAATACTCACTTGTATGACGTACTAAAACATTTCACATACACCCTCACAGGCAATGGGGAAAAATACGCACAATTTTGCATTAAAAATAGAGAACAGAAAAATGCAAACAGCCAACTCTATCTCTTGAACATGTGCCATTAAATTTCTTAATGCATTTTAGCCAAAAGTCTATATAAAACTGCAAAAATAGAAGGAAACGAAAACTCACATTTGCAAAACGTATGTGTGCAAATATGTATGGAGTGCGATAGAGAAAACACAAACAAACAGCTGCTAATTTAACAATTACATAGACAAGCATATGGAAAATACATATATTGTGTTAGCCCTGTAGTTTACAGAACTACTTCCATGTGTCTATTGTATAATGTTATGGTTACGTGACAATTTAATTTTTATGATTGTTATATAGGTTGACCTCATAAAACCAGTTTGCGTTAAAATACTATTGCAATAAATCAATGTCATTTACAAATGGATTTAAATGCCTTAATATTTTATCGTATTTTAAATGTTAAGAAATTAATGTTCAACAATTAGTCGCTTTTTTTGAAAACCTAGGAAATCTCTTGTTTTGCAAAACAGTCTAAATTTCCCTTGAACAATAATTGGCTGATACAAAGAATTCACAAAAATAGCATTACAAATATAAAACTGACAGCTGAGGCCTATTTAAAGGGGTTGTCTTGCAGTAACTATCTCACATCAGTGCCATAAATAAGGCTATAAACTTATAAGGTTTATAAACTTAGTGAATTCCAGTGTTGCTTTAAAAACTGGCTCTATAAAGTCAGTTATAATGATATCTAAATATACAACAGTTCTGTATAGAACACAAATACATAATACAGTGAACTCGCGATAATATGAACTAATTAAAACCAAGCCTACTTACCAAGCTTACTTTTGCGAGATTTTTCCTATTTACGAATGACATTTAACTTCTCTTTAAAAAAGTTTTTTCCGCACAAATAAGAGTGCATTATCTATATATAAAAAATCAATGCCACTTTTCGTTGTAATTTTATAAACCAAGAACGGGCTCACCTATCCAAACCAAATGTTTAGGCTTTTTTTGGACTGTTTAGTAGATGGCTTCTGTAAAGCTTGCACAAAATCCGTCGATCGGCTTACGGGTAAAACTCAGTATCTCCGGGCTTAATATAGGTTAGGTAAGGTAGAACAGGCAGCTGTTGTGCAGCTTACTTGGGTCCATTATATTGATGCCTTTGTGATACCTGAATAGAAAAGTAAGGATAGAATAGAAAAAAAGAGAAAGAGAAGCAGACCAGTCCAGAATCTTTGGCGGAAATTGAACCCGCAACCCCCAGACTAGCAGACCAGCACGCTACTGACTAGTCCACCGGGGCACCCCCGGGTTTAATATAAATATCACAAAAATTCAGAAAGGACCAAAAATAAAAAAATATTAAAAATAATTGGATAGGTATCTGGTACTTTTTGGAAATTTTGAGTTTTAAGGGGATAAAACGGGTAAAAACTAAATTTTGGTACTTTTTTGAATAGCATTTATCTTTCAGAGGGATAACAATAGGAAAAAAGTAAAAACGTAGTTTTACCGTCATTAAAACAATCTATAATGAATTTTAGTACTTTTTCAAAATATTTGAATTTAAGTGAAAAGGGGCTAAAAAGGGTAAAATCGGTAATATTGTATCTTCGGACCTAACGCATGTAGCACAAGAATTAAAAAAGATCCTAGAAGGCTAATTGCACTTTTTCGAAATTTAGTATTCCAAGGTGATTTCATGTTCCAATTAATCTGTGGTGTCCTTCATATCGGCCCATTCTCTTAACTTTCTGAATACATTCGGATTTCGTTAATTAACAATTTCTCTTCAAAAAACCATAGGATAGCTCTTCCTCCATTTCACTCAAGATGCACTATATGTTATCCCCACTTTTGGCGTTATATTTTAACATAATAATAACAGCGACCTTCTTGTCTTTAATATACAAAAACCATTGGTATAATTGATGGAGTTTCCTCTTTTTGGGTACTCGGATGCTCACGCAGTTTTTCTTTTCCAAGTTCGATAACCGCATTTAAATTTTTCATTCTACATATTGTAAAACAATTTTTACCCCAATTTTATTCGCTATATTAGTAACACTTGCACCTTTACATAAAATGTTCTAATGCTTTTTTGTATGCATATTTAAGAACTTTTCGCATTAAATTTATATTTCAATAATTATTATGGAGTGTTCGGATGTAAGAATATTGACTGCTAAAGACAATTTAAAAGCACACACATAGGGAAACCGACAAATTGCTATAGAAGCACTGCCCTGTTGATTTAGATTTTAACACTGTGTTGATACAATCTTTTATAAAATATCAAATTTTAAAATCAAATTTTAGAGCTTTTGAATTGAGTTCATATCTAAGAGTGGTCAATTGAAGAAAAAAAGTGTTCATATTATAGGGTGTTCTTATTATCGCGAGCGCACTGTACAAGTATTATCCTATACTTGCACATGAAAATACTTTCTTGAAATGTCTGTATGTATACGTATTATAAATAAGAATTTCAATTAAAAAGAGAAATTTCTTGTTCGTTTACACAGGAAAGTGAAAGTCCATTTTAAAAATACGTCGAAGCGAAGAGTCGCAATAATTGCTATTCATTGTACATTGATAAGTTAAATTTGCCTCCATCTTTTTACTACCTTTAGAGTTACCAGCAATACAACAGTCAACAGTCTTTACCTTATTGTCATTTTACTTTCTGAAAACTTAAAACAATTTCTTTCTTGAAAATAATGTTGAAATTTCAGTGAAAAGTAAATAAAATGTGAGTGTGATAGTGAAGCACTGAGAGTGTATTGCGAAATTCAGGTATTTAGTATCATGTGTAAATGCTAGGTTATACAATTATATCTAGTGTATTCACAAGGTGTCCTTAATGTCGTGTTGTCATAATGTCATACAAATTTTACATTAAGCAGTACAATACTTTATATTAGTTTTGAAATTTTTGGGATATTATGACATTATGACAATACATACAACACTTAGAATTCTTTGTGCATACACCAATTATATAATAAAATTTCAGGCTAATCTCAATTTTCTAAACTAAGAAATGCAGGGTGCACTTCGTATGTGTGTGTGTGTTAATATAGCCACAAACAGCTTCTGCTTATAAGTATTAGTTGGAATTGCAACATCTACTACTGCTTTAGGGTTTGCAATTTAAACAAGTGAAAATAAATTAAATGGCATTAGACTATTTAGTCATATCTCCATAATGCAGGATTAGTAACACAGACTACTACAGCCTATGTATTTACATACATACGTTTGAATACGTACTCTTACTTTAATTTTCATACATACTCGTATGTACTTGTTTACACATAAACTATGGAAATATTTGTGTGCGTTTCTGTGCATGTATTTAGAAGCTGCTTTCTGCTTCGTTGTAACAGGCAGTGTTCAATTAAAGTTGTAAGGAAATAATCAATTATTTATTTATAAGTAATGGGATTGTTATTGTTCGATAATAACGTAGTGTGATGTTATACTTTCAAATATTGTTCTCTCTCTTGTTTCAATATTTAAGTATTAATTGTTGTTCATAAATATTTGGCCAAGTCCTTTACACTTTACACACAAATTTTGTTTTTTTTGTGTTCAAGTAGCAAGAGAACCATTAAATTTTATAGTTTTTTGTGCAAATATTTCCCTAATTATGAATTGGAAAAGTTTTGTTTAATAAACCATAAAAGAGTTTTTTCATAACTATAGGAAAAACGTGTCCTTTAAGACTAGAATCTGTGGGAGAACCTGTGGTTGTCCTTTTAAAATTAATTTTTCAACATCATCTTAAATATTTGAAATTTGCTTAGTTTCGTCTAGACGCTATAAATTTAAATCGAAAACCTTTGAGATTATCAATATTTTGCTGTAGTTTAGTTTACAACTATTATAGTCGTACAATATTGTAGAAAATAAAAAGTAACCAATACATATACACTAGCAGTGCTTCAATGATAATATTTTAGTTATGCCTACACCAAAGGTAATTGAAAAAGTTAAAATTGTGCGTTTGGCATTGCGTTAGGGTTTCATTTAATTTAATTTGATGGCATTTTAATAAGGGAACAATTTTAACAATTCGATCAGAAAAAAATTTTTAAAACCTTAACTGCGATTTAATTCGATTGTGGAAATTATTTAATTATTTTTGTTCTTAATAATATTAATTACACTGGTCTGCAAAAAACAACAAATTGTCTCTTCTTTAAACAGAAATATGTGGACTATAGAGATTATGACGCTTAGTTCAATTCCGTTTTCAGTTTTTTTCTATGGGGGTTCAGATTTTGTTATGGACATGTTTAATATTTTGCCCATAACAATGCGATTATGCTGATGAATTTCATCATAACTTGAGAATGATTAATCCGATTTTGATGAATATACCAGCAAATGGTTAAAACTAAAATTTTCTTAAAGTCAGCTAAATAAACTTTTTATATTTTTAAAGTGTTTAAGAGTGTTTATGAGAAATCAGTAGCGATTAAAATTTTTTCATTCAAAATTAGAACTATTTTTTTGTTTTTAAAACGTCATAAAAAAAATTAAGGAAGATTTTACATTTGTATCATTTTTTTAAAAGTAGGAATATTGTGAAAAAAATAAAATTTAGTGCGTCAAGATCTCTATAAACCACATATTTTTATTCAAAGACAGGTAAATTTTTTTGCACACCAATGTTATTTATGTATCGATCATTTACTTCAATAATGTCAGAACTCAAAAATTGTCTTGAGTGAAACCTATTAAAATGCGTATAAGCTGAAAATAAAACCTTTTATTGTAGTAAACGGGACTTGTATGCTTAATAATTTATTGTTAGCAGGTTTTTTTAAAATTGTGACATAAGAGAAATCTTAATTTTTTAATCTCGTAATTAATAAGAAAAATGACTGTAACTGCGAAAGTATTAGATATTTTATAAACAACATCAAATCGTCGTAAATAGTTTAACCTGAAGAATTTTGAGTTGTGGCACTATTAAAGTAAATGAGTGATACGTAGTTATTTAACTACGCTAGATTATTTTCGAGTTATTACTGTTTTACTCTTTGAGAATGATATACTTAGAAGCATGTACGTGTGCATGTTTATGCCAGAGAACAGCATATTTGGCCTAAATTTTTTAATATTTACAAATTGTTACAAATTATTTTTTTAAATATTGTAATTTTTTGTGAAAAATTGCATTGTTATTTTTGCATTTCATTTCTGCTATTGTTTGTGTCTGTTTCTTTTACCTGTTTTTTAATATTGTCCAGATTTTTTTTTTTTTTAACAGAACACACACCAACGAATGAATGCATGAAGTAAAGGATAAATTCGAAAACATTATAATAATTTGAATTAAACAGTCAATACGTGTATTTATGTTCATC
Source organism: Phyto melanocephala (assembly GCA_941918925.1). NCBI lineage: Eukaryota > Metazoa > Arthropoda > Insecta > Diptera > Rhinophoridae > Phyto > Phyto melanocephala. The sequence goes on from OW799233.1 coordinate 182,237,182, forward strand.
TTTGAAGTTAGGCAAAAAGTTCAAAAACTGCAGTTTTTGTTAAAAAAAAAAACAAAATATAAATGTTTACAAATACTTGAACGATGTTATTCTCTGGTTGGTATAACATTTTGAAGGAGAAAAAAAAGGTTTAGATGCAAGTAACAAAGTCATAAATTGTAGATTTTTTAAGTTTAATGCAAATTATATTGAGACATTTTTTCACTGACAGACGACCAAAAGAAGCTCTTATATACACTTTTAATTACATCTATATTTCCTTCTACACTGGGGAGCAAAAAAGTATCAGTTGAAGAAAGAGTTAATAAATTAGTTGGCCATATGTTTCACATATATTTCAGTTAAATATTCGTTTGGCACACGGTATCGAATTTGGGGCATAGGAAAATCCTGAGCTTCGTATATAAGAGGAAGCATCAGATGCCTTCGGAACGCATGAGTCGAATGAAAGTGGTCATAAGGCTTTATCGCACGTTAATAGTGAATAGATGGAATGGATAGTGGCATCAATATTTTTACCAATTTGATGGTAGGACAGTTGTTGGTGTATAAGTACTTGAGTTAAACTTATCCCGTACCTTGAGTCTGGGGAAGTATGTGTCAGTGTATCTGACAGAGATGATTGGTTTGCTACTCGCGTTGCATTATTTGCTGGAGTGTTAGGTGCAAGGAAAGAAACTTTTTATTGCAGTTGGCAACCACTCGGTTAAAAACCGAGACCGGCGGATAGTTGTTAAATTCTCTTTGGTGCTTAAGTATATTATGAAGCTCAATAGATGTGCTTCAATAAATGTGATAATGCTGATGTGGGTTAGGGGACATGTGGGTATAGCTGTGAACATTCTGTTGACAAGAACCCAGAATTGCCTTAGTTTTTCAATGGGTAAACTATTTAAACCTGCAAAGCTGGATCGACGAAACACTTGTAGATATCATCGTATGGTGCTCAAGGAGCCTCGTGGTTGAAGAGCATCAAACCTGCTCGCAATTACTTTAAGCTAGATAGCTGCATGTGTTATGGGACACTTTACGAACATATTAGCTGCAAACAATTTTAACCAATAGCCCAGAATTGGCAAGCAAAAATTAAGAATCACAGGCAAGCACACACTGAGTGTGGAAGCAATAGGAGATCTCTAATCTGAAGGAGATGCTGGCGATAACGAAATACTGCAATAAGGACTACCGGCTATTACCAGTCAGCAGTGTGAAATAGTTTTCTAGTCTAGGGTGGTTGAGGCGCGGAATTAAAGGAAGATATACTGACTGGGATCTTGGAAATTACTGAGGGGATCGAAAAGGGACCAGAAATTGAAATGGTCTGCTTTAGTATTCACTCTATACTAGACACAATTACATACATAAGTATATATTTATATAAACATTCGTAGGTAGGTAGGTAGGTAAGGCTGGTGCAAAGTTACCCTCACACCTTCACTCGGAGACCATTACGGTCCATTGTGACGCCTTAATAGAGAGAAGAATAGGTTAAGAATAGAAATATTTAGGAAAGAAGAGAAAGAGAAGCAGACAATTCCAGAGTCTCCGGCGGGAATCGAACCCGCAACCCCCCAAAAACTGACTTGTCCTTTACTGACTAGGGCACTCTCTGAGGGGCACTCTAAACATTCGTTAGTTTCATTCTAATATTAAATGGTCTAAGTATACGGTTTTCGCTCTTAACTTTTAAATAGCAATTTCGGGAGTTGTACATATGCTTGTTACTGTCTTGTCTAAAATTAATTGACTTCGTTTTAATTCCCTTGTGGTTGTTTTTGTAATATTGTAATGATGGCGTCTTTAACTAACCAACAGTTTTCAACAACTGTAAGTCCTTCGTTTCTGTCAAAACGAGCAGTTATAACTTTTGGCTATTTTTTTTGTATTTTCTTTTAAGTATTTGATGACTTGACTTAATTACAAAACTTTTTTTCTTAGTATTCTATGCTTGTTCGTTTCACTCGGTTACTTGCTTATGTTCGTATATGTTCATGTTGTTACCACACGTTGCTGTCAGTAATTAAGATGGAGTGAGTATATATTTACGTAAATCGGTATGTAAGTATGCAGCTTTGAAATGAATAGTTAATATTCTTTACCACAGTTTTTTTTTATTTATTTATTTTTTTTTTGCTAAAAACGTAGAAAGTCTATTATCGAGTATTTGCATGTTTTATAGGTAATTGAGCCTTTGCTTATGGCGTAGGAGGCGAAATATGTTTTTGCTCTCATTCATCACATTAACATTGTTGCAATGAAATATAAACTCATTTTTCAAGGAAATTATTAAATTTTATATTGAACATATAATATAACAAAACATTAAAGACGTCTATAGAATCCGTTGTTTATCTTTAAGACATTTATACCAAATCGCTCTGACAAGTTACACAATTAGTTAGTGCGTTAAAATAATAAAATTTTAATACAATTATAATTTGAATTTTAAAGTATCGTCTTATAAAAAAAATCGTACTTAAATAAAATTCAACATTCAAGAAGCAATTTTCGTGTGACTATCGGTTTACCTCCATATTCAGGAATGACACTTGTCACATAATATTTATTTTATTTCGGTTGAAAAAAAACCGTCTAGCTATAAAAGCTGCAAAAATAGTTAAGATAAAAATAGTTTTTCTTTTTTTTATATTCCACAAAAAAAACTTATTTTTCACTAAATTCTAGTTAAATTGTTGAAATCGATAAACAATATATATTTGTAAGTTTCAAGTCGACTTAAACTTTCTTGTCAAAAATTGATATCTAAATTTCCCAGAATTTATAAAATTAAATAACCTTAAAATCGATCACAATTAAAATAAATAATTAGAACTACAAAGTTATATTTATTCGATTAATCTCGATTCGATTAATCTTAGATTAAGAGTATACACCCTAAAATATTTAAAATTAATTTCAGGCATTTAAGAATTCAGGAAAATTATCCGATTGGAAAGCATTTTCGAAACCAGCTACGATTTCATCTTAAACACTCTTTATCGGCATACAAATTTTAAGCCTGAAGAAAATGGATGAATAAAAATAAAGTTTGCCAGGAAGGGAATAACTGTTCATGAGAGAAAATACTAATGTATGATGCAAAGGTTTGATTTAATTTTTGACAATCAAAAACAAAAGTTTTAAGAAAATATTATATTTGGTTGTTGGGTTCAAGAATTTGGGTAAAAGGTCTACTGATGATCTGGTATAAGCACCAGTGAAATGCATATAGACCAGCTTAAACCCAACAACCAAATAGAATATTGAAAAATTAGTTGGGAGCATATCCCGAATAATTATGTAAATTGTTTTAAGAAAATTTTATATTAAAAATTGTTTTAAAAATATAAAACTATAAATAATTTCAAAAATAAGAATTGTATTTTTTATTACAGGCATACTTAGTACATTCCCGTCAATACATACATACATGCATACATAAGCATGACTGATATTTACGTCATTGATGTTTGGCAAATAGCAGTAGAGTGAGCAGTTCAGCAGTCTTTTTCCTTTTGTAACTTGCTAAAGCTACATTTTTTACTGCTAAAAGTCTAAAAAATATATTTAGAGAATCTATATAAGCCAAAAATCACTAAAAATATGTTTTTTGGAGTTTCAGTGGTAGTGTCTAGCTTTAGCGAGTTACCAAATGAGGCTGCAGGGCCGTTTACTTGGAGAATAAGGCTACAAAAATCTCAAATATATTTTTTAGAGTTTTAGCGATATAGATTTAGTTTTAGCGAGTTAGCGAGAATAAGGCTGCATTTCTATTTTTCCTAAATGTTTTAAATAATACAAAATTTTATTAGTAAATGAACGAACGTAAATATTTTTTTGACAATTTATCAAACATTTTCACTAGACTTGCGTTTACAACAAAATCCAGTTAACGCGAATACGAATTGAGAGCGCAAATCGATAGACTATTTTAAAGTTCATGCTGGACATATTTGACTTTTAAAGTTTACTGCGAAAAAACATATGATTTTAAATGCAGTAAAATAAATCAAAGTAAAATAAATCAAATCAAAGTAAAATAAATCAAATCAAAGTAAAAAGTAAAACCAAATTTTATTGACTCAATTTTTTTTGAATAAGAGTCTTCCCTTGTGCGAAATCATTGTTTCGTCTACCGAAATTTCTGCACCACCTGTATATCTGGGTAATTATAGCCAGAATAATTTTCATTTCAGTCACGGTTACCTCTGACCATCTATTCATACGGGAATTACGACGCAGCTGACATTTTTCAAAAATTGTCTTGCATACTTATTACTCTGTTACCATCAATTCCATTATTTCTAATTAAAAAAACTGCTGAAATATATTAATTGGCATGGGTTTGCCGTTATCAACTGTGATACGTTTATTTTGACCACTTTTTTCACTAAAAATTAACCTCTTCCCTGCTTCAAAAGTTTAATTTCATTGATGCTGTCGAAGTAGATGAATTTTGCACCAATTCTTTTTTTAATATACAGTGTTCACAGTCTTTTTAAAAAAAAATTTGTGAATCATATGTGACTCACAGAACGTCTGGTTAAGAATTATGAAAAAAAATGTCTGTGCATCACATATTATTCACACTTCTTTCTTATGAAAAACACTTTCTACACTACTAAAATTACATATTATAATAAAAAAAAAAACAACTTTCAGTACATAACAACCGTTTTAAACCAAATTAAATTTTTGGACGTACGGCATAACAATTTTTTTTGTATGGGGACAGGGAAAGGATTAAACCCTTCACACAAAAGTGAAAAAGGGTATATGTATATCGGTTTGTCATTTCGTATGAACTTTCTACACTTTTCATTTCCGACCCCATAAAGTATATATTTTCTGAAAGCGTATGAATAGAGGAGTGGAGCCCTATCCGTCTGTCCGTCATTCCGTTCGTGTGTTGAAATCAACTCTTAGAAGCCTCCTGATATCGCCTGGACTCGCGTGAAGTATATACATATCAGAAATATTCGGGAGCAGATCGGTATTAAAAATCAGAAAAATCGGTCAATAAACAACTGAAATATAAGGAAAAATCACGGCCACCTTGTTTTTTTTCACAACAACAACATACAACTCATACATACAAAAGTGGTATACTGGTCAGAGTTGGCATCAAATCCCAGCTGAGCTAAGAAAAAAATTTGTTTGTTTGAAAATATATTTTAAGAAGAAAAAAAAAACAATAGCAAATGAATTATATTAGAATATTTTATTAAATTTCATTAAACAGCTGTTTCAATTAACTTGCAATTTTAAAAAAATTTTCGTTTAAAAACAGTTTGCTTTAAATGTTTTATGTGGGATTTTTTTTCAATTACTCAGAATGTCATTAATTACTTTAGTAAAAAAAAGTAAATAAACGAACCTGGTAAATATTTTTAGTAAGTTTACATTCAAACATAATTTACATACATTTAAGGACAATTTAATGGAATTTTTTTTTGTTTGCATTGTGTCGACGTGCAACATAATTGTAAACTCAAATACAAATATGTAATAACTATCATTGCTATTATTGGCAACATTTGATCGGCGTTAATAATAAATTTGACAATTTATCATGTACGACAGAAAATTAAATTCGATTAAAAACGTATTGGCAGACCAATTGCCTAAATAGAACAGATGGACACATGTGCTGTTGACCTAAACTTGTTACAAACATAAACACTAAAACAAATACAAATCAATACAGATATTTAGCACACAGCCACCACCCATAAACCCGCATACAGACACAAACACACATGCAACACTTGCATTTGTAAAATGAAAACACATTGTAAAAAACAGTATCAGTATTCAATTTAAAAGGAAATACAGAGACCACATTCTAACACACATGTTAATACAACTTCATACATGTATACTTGCATGTGCATTTCTTCAAATACATGTGCTTAAGCGGTTACAAACATTTTTACAATGTACATTCTAACCACAATTGAATTGATAAGCTCAAATTGGGAAAGCAAGCAGAAATACAGACTATAGGAGTAACGGAATAATTACAGCTTTTAATCGTGTAAATGTTTGTACGCTTTTGAGCCACATTAGTATCTATGTTATGGTTAGATTAAAGCACATGCTTTTCAAAATATTTTTAGTAAAAAAATTTTGAATAAAAACTGTTTATAAGACGTTTAATTTTTATGTTCATTTTAACTGGTTTACAACATAATGCTTTGCAGTAAAACTGCCAGTTATATCTCTAAGGGCCATTACTACAATTTGCCGATTGTTAAAAATAGGCTTTTTGGCCCGAAAAATAGCCTTGCATTAGTACAACTTCTTTTTTTTATTATTTTTATTTATAATAAAATTTAATGGATAAAAATTAATAAATAAAGGCTTTAAAATGCAAAGTCAAAATCCTGCCTTTAACTAATGGCAAGTTGTAATAATGGCTCTAAGTGTACTTGGAAGACACAATAAATCAGGGCTGGAAAAGTTAAAAAGGATCATATTAAAAAAAAAGCTTGTTGTTAAAATATAATGTTCTATAAAACAAATTCGATGTGACATCGATGTTCAATCGAATTTCTTTGTTTGTTTTAAAGTTGTGAAGTGGTTCAGTTTTTGCACTTAAATTTTCTATTAAAAAAAATTATCAAGTTCTCATTAGATATAGAAATTTTGAATTGTTATAATTTTCATAATTAAAACAGGTTTTCTTACGTAGGACTATTTTAACTATTTATATTTGAGAGCAGTTGAAAATATCTGTCGAATTATATTCAATGAATTGGCAATGTGACTTGTATGTGTGTACTTTACTAATACTGTAGACAAGGAAAACAATTTCACACTGCTTACAATCCTTATCACGTAGTCTTAATCGCCAGCGTCTCTTCAGACTGATGTCCCCTATAGCATCTACACTTAATATGTGCCTGATTGTGATACTTAGTCTTTCGCCTTCCAATATAAGACATTCTCTGCATCCTCTAGCCACGTTCTTAAAATATGATCATCCTCAATGGACATATTTTTCAGATGATATGCGTCCTGATACCAACGCTGTTATATAGGTCATCGTTCTTCGAATAAGTCTAAGTGCCTATACTGCATCACAATCATGAGACTCTGTTGAGCCTGTCTAAAAGTGTGTCCCATTTTCCTCTACAGGCTTACCAAATTTTTTTAGGAAACTCTGAGTTCTGTTGCACGCAAAGTTGCCACCGGTTCCCTCTTCTAAAGTATGTCGGCTGCTTCATTACCAGCTATGCGCATGTCTCTTTTAATCTACATCAGTGTCACTTTATTTGTTAAAGCACACCTAATTAAGCTTTAGAATAGATTCATATCCATTCACCCGACTCATGTCCTCCATTAAAATTTCACCAAAAATAATAGCATATTCTAATGGTTTGTAATAAAATCGCTGACCTTTCAGCCATTTTCTTTCAACGGCACTAATATTAGCATTGCTTTAATTGATTGCGTTGCTGTGATATTCATCGAATCATCTACACCCAAGCAAACAATCCTCTGAACGTAATTTAACTTCGCCTAATCGTCCCCTGAGAGGCCTTCGGTCACCATATAACAAACATTTCACCCCAAATATTTCACCTTCCTGGTCACGTTTATTTTAAGTTCAAAAAAGCAATGTACCTTTATATTATACCCTTTTTTCTGCGTGTAAAAATCATATCATCAGATTTTTGAGCACTTAAGGTAAGTCCCTATTTAAAACACAATGTTTCTATTACTCTGAGCACCTGTCTGAACCTGGAACGGTATCTTGTCCGCTTCTAAATCTATAAATACGAACAAAGCAATATCATCATAGAAAATCGTTCCTTTTTTGGAGAGCGATGTCAGTAGATCTTCGGATAATTATAGGAAATGCAAAACACTCTTTTCATTACCTTCGAGAAAAAATATGTTAGGCAAATTGGTTTGAAGACTTAGCCTCCATAAAGTCCTTCTTCCTTGATTTGGGAAGAAGAACTACACTAGTGTCCCTCCATTACACCAAGTAGAGTGTTAATGCCCCATACCCCTTCTTTTTCAGCTGCCTTAAATGGGGCAAACTGCACTTCTGACACCATTAAGAATAATTTTTCTCCCGCATCTCTACGCTTAGTCTCAATAGCTTCCCTGTCCTTGTACACCTATGACCCATTCAAAATGAAAATTTCAGGAAAATGTATCTCCGTCAGAGACGGTTTATTTTTTAGTGATCAATATGATAATTATTAATTTCTTTAATTGTAGTTATAATAGAAATTAACTTTCAAATAGTTGAAATACAATCACACAAGTCAAGGTATGATTAAAACTGTATGGCTACCACCTCAACCATATTTTTTCTTCACTTGCAGTCATCACATATATCACGGTAATTCCATAAACACAATTATGTGGTGATTGTGATTTGTCATCAGTTTGAAAGGCTTCCAAAAATTGTCAATAAAATGAAAATATACAATTGCAATAATTTTGATTTTTTTCACTCATTCTCAGATCAACCTCATTTGGAAAAAGTTACCTTGATCTGTGTTTAAACAGTCAATTTGGGTTAAGATTATATTTCATTAAATATAAATAATTTTTACACACTTCACACGAGAGTGTTTCTTATTCCGTTTGTAATTTTTACAATATTCATTTTAGACCTTAGAAAGTATAGTAATATATTTTGAATTCTTATAGATATTGGATTTATCTGTCCGTCTGTCTGTGTTTATGTTGAAATCAACTTTTTGAAGCCCCAAAATATACTCCTGACTATTGCATGGTGTCAATTTGTGAGACATTTTGCTATTGAAAATTAGTTATATGGGTATATTGCGAGCTGAAATATGAGCGAAATAACACGATTGTCTATTTCTTTTACCCAAAACAAACTCATATTTCGAAGCTTCTATTGAACGTCTGGCAACGTTTGTTACGTACATATTGTACATAAAAATTTTTATTTTTGGCAATATTTCCAGAAAATATTAGTTCAATGGGCAAATTACCGACCGAAGATATAGGCGAAAAAAATATAAATTAAAAATAAAACAATTAACAGTGCTATATTCGGTCGTGCCGAATCTTATTTACCCTTCACAACGTGTAGTCATGCAATAACCATCTCATATAAAATACGTAAAAAACATACCAAAAAAAAAAAAAAAATTACAAAAAAATATATTAAAAATAAAAAAATTAAAAAAAATTAAAAAAAAATTTTTTTTAAATTTTTAAAAATTTTTAAAAAAAATTAAAAAAAAAAATAATAAAATATAAAGAATATATTAAATGAAATAAAATAAAACTTTTTTGGCTCAGCTGGGTTTTGATGCCACGTTTACTCTAACCAGTATGTATGTATGTTGTTGTTGTAATTGTTAAAAAAAAACGAGGTGGTCGTGGTTTTTTGGTCATATCTCAGAAAATTATGGGGCAATTGTGCTAAATTTCAATAGCGATTCATTCCTGGATATTTCCAAGAGATTGATACCATATACATTTCTGAGGAACATATAGTTGCTTCTAAAAGTTGATTTCAACCAACACACAGACAGACGGACATACGGTAAGGGCTTAATCGACTCCTCTATTCATAAGCTTTCAGAAAATATATACTTTATGGGGTCGAAAATGAAAATTGTAGAAATTACAAACGGAATGACAAAGCTATACATATATACACTTGTGCACCACAGGTGAAGGGTATAATTAATGATTTCCTAAATTAGTTTTACTCGCAGCAGCACTATATATTTGCCAGTTATCATAATTTCATAATGCTATAAATTGTGTGAAGGATATATAAGATATATTCTGCTGTTACTTGTTATTAACATTTATTAAAAATAACTTTATGTTGACATAAATTTTAAAATTTTCAACCTCCGTTGTAATGTACTATTGGTATTAGTTGTGTAAATATGTGTATTTACAGTGTTGTATGCTTATTGCTATAATCCTATTAAAGCCTATGATGTAACAATACAATTTCATTTCATATGTTTTAAAGTGTTGTATTGGATTCATGCATTGATGGGAAATGAAATGCTTGTAGTATTTTTGTTTTTGTTTCCAAAATATTTTTTTTATTCTTTTAACTCAAACGTTTGTTAGTTTTTTTAACTTTAACAAAAATTTTTACCCAAAATCGTTTTAAGATTATGTTTGCAACTCTGCAGAGGTAGGATTTGCTCAACATTCTCATTCGTGATTTTTTATTTGTCTAACTTTTAACATTTTTTGACGTTTAACATTACAACATTACAGTCGATACAACAGAAATTGTGTTTGCAAATAAATAAACTAAAAGTAAATTTAAATAGGCGATACAAAATACAATGGGGGTTGTGGATTGAACAACTATCCTTTCTTTTAATAAATATGATGCTGTTGTTGTTTATTAAATGCACAATTGTTACAAATCATACTTTAGCAGAATGTAACTGTTCTAATGTTTCATTTGTTTCAAAGAAAATTATTTCCAACTGACAAATTACCACATAAAATTACTTATTGATTTCAAATTTGAAATTTGTATTTACTTATTGTTGAAATTGGTTTCATTCGTAGATTATGCTTTGCACTGCGGTAGATCATTTATGGGTATTTACTATTTATCCAATAAATATTTACGTACATATTTAGTATTAAATGACAACATACAAACAATTTTATATACATACATAAATATTTATGAATATTGTATATAAGTACATATGTACACATTCCCCCGCTAACAAATTAAGGTTTTATTTTATTACTCTATTCTATGAACTTAAGTATAACTGGATTGATGGAATCAAGCGTAAGTGTTAAAAAAAACTGAACCTAAAATAGTGACACTTGCCTTATTAGTTGGTTGTAGTTCTTTTCATATGAAAGAAAAAGCATAATTTTATATGTTTACTGGAATAATTTAGCAACTGAATAATAAGGAGGAATAAAATAGTTTCATGTAGTACACAGGGAGTGGTCCAATTTTTATTATAAACAAATTATATTATAATAGTATTAACCGAGCTTAATAACTAATACCATTTGCCCGTTGTAGTTGAACTGACCAGAGTCTCTGGCGGAAGTTGAAGTCGCAAACCCACCACCCCACCATACCCTTACAGACTGACAACACACTCCTTTTTTCGTACTTAAGAATAAGAAAATTATGGCATGTACGATAAGTTTTATTTCCATTTCGTTACTTTTAAGTGTATTTCTGATCAAAAATTATTTGCAGGGACATGTGTCTATTGTCTCTCCTTTTTATCAATGTGTATAAGTTAGTTTTGGAGCATGAAGAAGCTTTTAAATGTATGCATGTGCATAAATATTAACATTTCCATTCTATTCAATTCAACTGTAACAAGTCAAGTTTTTTTGTGTTTGTGTGTGTGTGTGTTTTTTTTCATTTCATTATTTAAGTAGAGCTCCATGGTTTTGTGGCTTTAATTTTGCAAAATCAAAGAGACCACAAATGGAAAAATGCAAATACAAAATTGCTTTAACTCTCATAGATGATCACACACATACATGTGAAAACTTACAAATATATATATGTATGCAACATACATACACACAAATATACCTGTATTGCAACAAACAGACACAAATGAGAAAACAAAATATAAAGATGCACTCATATTTGACTGTATGTGTAACAGTAAAATTTTCATTAACTTAAGCAGTTTAAATTTATAAAAAAAGAATTTGCTTATTGTTTGTTATCAGTGAACACAAGTAAGAGCGCTATATTCGGCAGTGCCGAATCTTATATACCCTTCACAACGTGTAGTCATGCAATAACAGTAGTTTGTATCACCATTCATCCCATATGAAATACGTGCATACATACAAAAAAACATACATATATAAAAACATCACATTGTAAAATTATAAATTTACGTATGTTTGTTAAAAAAACAAAAATAAAAAATAAAAAAAAAAAATAAAAAAAAAAAAAAATTTTAAAAAAATAATTAAAATATATATAATAAATATAAAATAAAAGAAAAAAATTAAAAAAAATTAAAAAAAATAATAATAAAAATATAAATAATATATTAAATAAAAAATAAAAATAAATAAATAAAAAAAAATTAAAAAAAAATTTAAAAAAAAGTTTTTTTTTGGATTTTCGATGCCACGTTTACTCTAGCCAGTATACACGTTTGTATGTATGTGTGTATGTTGTTGTTGTAATGTTGTTTTTGTGAAAAAAAACGAGGTGGTCGTGGGTTTTTGCTCATATCTCAGTTGTTTATGTACCGATGTTTCTGATTTTCAATACCGATCTACTCCCGAATATTTCTGATATTTTAATACCTCACCCGGGTCAAAAAGTTGATTTCAACATACACACGGACAGACGGACAGACTGACAGAGCTTAATCGACTCCCCTATTCATAAGCTTTCAGAAAATATATACTTTATGGGGTCGGAAATGAAAATTGTAGAAATTTCACACGGAATGACAAACCTATATATACCCTTTTTCACTGTGTGAAGAGTATAATAAATAAATCGCGACTGTAATGTTGCTTCTTTTTGTAAAAAATTAATTAAAAGATTTAGTAACTTGAAGTATTTAAAATAGTAAAATTTTTACAAATTGTTTTTACTTAAATCTTTGTCGATAAGTAACCGATTTGCCAAAAATTTACCAAAAGCCCTAGAAGCATATCAAATCTATAAATAGTAACAGACGTGTCTAAAAATTATCCCTAATTAATTTTTGTGGTACAAATATGGGAAAAAATAGAGGCAGCCACGTTTGTTTGCTCATATTACAGAAAGTTATTTGATTCATTCCCGGATTATTATAAAAGTTTCAAACCATATAGTGATTTGTTCAGATACCACATACAGGTCTGTTTTGTGAGTGTCTTCTAAAAGATGATTTCAACCAAAACGCAGACATGCGTCCAGTGTTTAATCGTCTTTCCTATTTAAAGGCTTTCAGAAAATGTAATATATGGTCATTCCGAAGAACTGTTATTTCTAGAAAGAGTTACTGCTTTTTTATTTCATAAACATTGCCGACCAGAACGTTACAGTCATTGGTGATCGCTTTTAAGTAACACAATTAAATGCCCTCGACATAAAAAAGATGTAATTTAAAAAATCGACCCAGCATATGCCATAATTTTTTTTTAAAGAAACATTTGGTGAATAAATGATTTCACTATGCATAAATGCGTAACTTGGTGTTTAAAATATATTGATTCAACCAGACTTGACTATTTTTTGTTGAGCTATGTAAAGTCCCTGATCTACGCCGATAAGCTACAGAGGATTAATGCCTTGGAAGGCAACATTTAACACAAAAAGCAATACAAAATTGGGAACTAAATTGAAATGAGTATGAAAAAGGTAATCAACACAATTTATCTGTTTTTCCTTCTACCTATTAAATACTTTTGAAATTCGTCTTTTACTAACGAAACATATCTGTCTGCTTTATCTCAAATCCAAAAAAAGAAAAAAAGACTTATGTTAAAAATTTGTAGAAAAATTACGAACGTAGTTGTAATTTGGTCCATTTTAATCCAATTTTGTAGTCTTGTTCTGGATTTCTGACCGATTTGTCCAAAACTTTCTACGAATAATCCTAGAGATATTCATAAAAAATATTTTAGGTTTATTGAAGGCTTATTTGAAAAATTTGTCTACAATATCTGTCATATAAGCCCATAATAAACCTAAAATATTTTTTATGAATACGGCAGGTATTGTATAAGTAATAAAAAAACATGTACTTTATTGTTGTGGTAAAATTTTTTTACAAAGTACCAATTTATCTTTTTGCTTACACTGATTCATTATCAAATACTTCTGAAAGATTGATACCACAGACGAAAAAGTACATCATATAGAGCTTTTAAGGAACTAAACAGGCGAACATGACTCAATTGACTTCTTTATTAAAATTTTTTATTAAAATATTGTCTTTATGAAATCGCAGATGAATATTGTAGGTAAACAGTATAAAAAGAAGCAGAGAGATATTTCGAAAAATAATCTTTATTTGCAACGCTAGGTGCTGACAAATTAACTCATTTTAACTACTTCAAATTTGAACTTTTTGTTAGAATCCTTTTCGAAAATAAACTTTTCCTATTCTCGATTTCTATTTTAAATACATAATTATTGCGATGAGATAATGTTTTTATTGGGCTATAATTATGATCGCTATACTATAAAACTATTTTTTAAAAGAGTTTCTCAGTTTTTTCTGTTTTAACATAAAGCTCCTGCACAATAATACATGCAGTACAACCGGAGATTTTTTATTATTCTAGGTTGAATTTAAACTTCACATACAAATGACTCCTTCATATTTTTTTGTTTAATGTTTATGCAAATATGCAGTATAATTTTATAGCTAAAAAAATTTATATATTTTTTCATGTTTGTCTCATTGGTATGCATGAATGCGTAGGTGTAGGTGTAACTTACAAATTAATATTTAACTTTATAGTTAAATAGATGCAAGTGCATGTGCATGTTCATGTGTATGTTAATGTGCTGTGATGTTATGTACTTGTTCAAATAGAGATACAAATGAGATAATCATAATAGAAATGAGTTGCCAGATGTTATTAAAAAAAAAAAAAAACTGATTATAATTAGAAATTAAAATAGCTTAATTTACATTATAATTTATTTTAGTTGTAGCAGTTAAAGTAACTGTAGTTGTATTTGTATTAGTTTATTTTGCTGGTTTTTCGAACATGATGTTTGTTGTTATGTGTAGCATACTTTTAGGCACTTCTATTATTCGTACCTATTACTTAACGTCTTAATTTAAATTTAACGGTTTTCGAATGTACTAGAATGTACATACGAGAACTTTGTCGAATGTTACCGAACACCACTATGTTACTATAAATAGCCGAACAACACAGCTAACGTAATCAGTATTACAATAGAGCTTGTAAAGTGCGTATCAAAGTGAGTTTGATAATAAAAGTGTATAACTATAAGTGTAATAAGTAAAGTGATATAAAAGCAATCTTTGAGTGTGTTTAAGTAAATAAAGTGCTCTTAATTTTAAAACTAATTTCAACTGTTTTTGATTGCAATAAAAGAACTCAAGAGGTTTATTTAAAGGAAGTAAACCAACGTTTATAAAAGAACTCAAGAGGTTTATTTAAAGGAAGTAAACCAAAGTTTATAAAAGGTATAAACGTAACAATATTAATTCGTATAAAATACTAGCCAATACTAGCGTTGTTCCGTTTGTGACAAACCTTTGAGTGAATTTCGCATAAACTTTATTTGAACTTCTAACTATACTTCTTTTTGTTGACTATATACGGGTGATTTGTTAATAAATGATTGGTTTAAAAATAACAACAGCGCCAACTATCATCAATTTTTGATTTTAAATATTTTTTGAGTGACCAATAAATTTGTAACAAAGTAGCTCGAAATTCACAGAAGGTCCTTTAATATATATGTGACGCCATCAATTCATATCTGTTTAATTTTTTGCTAAGTTATACATACAAGAAAGTAATAGATACAAAGACTAAACCATTTAAGGTTTTTTAAAGGCTTATTTGACAGATGCTGTACAGAAGTTTGTCAAATAAGCCTTAATAAAACCTAAATTTTTTTATGAATACGGCAGTGTTTCTCCAGATTTGCAATAATAAATATTTTCATTTCTGGAAGGTAGAATATCCACCGTTACTTTTTTTGGCAATTTTTTGTATGTTCATGTACACTAATAGAAAAATTACTCTGGCAAAATATAGATTCTCGGCATCACTGTTTTTCAAATACAAACATTTGGGTTGTATGTGTACCTACGACAGTACTTAATTACTAAAAAAGCCTTCTTGAATCGCCTTATTTAGTGCTAATCTGCCTTTGTGGAAGCACTTGATGTGTCATTTTTTAGTTCTTTATTTTGCTACTAATAAGCGCTAATTTTGTTCCTACCAGGAGCAGTTTAATCATTCCTTTGCCTTACGCACTACTCATAAGAGTTGAAGCATGTAAGGGGAGAAATATAAAAAATAATTCTAATGGAATAGATTTTTGTTTCTTTTTTCATCTGGTCAAAAAGGAAGCAGTACAGGAGACCTACTTCGTTGCGCTTACGTATGCAAACAAATTTAACATTTTTATGTAAGTAATATTACACAAAATTTATTTTCGAATTTTGGAAAGCAGTGCAGACTTCTTCCTTTACTGTATGGCATCCATGAAAATGCTTAAATTGTTTGCTTACGAAAGCACAACAAAGTGTGTCTTTTGTACTGCTTATTATTTAAGCAGTTGAAAAAAGGATACTATTTTATTTCAATAGTATTCTCTTAATATCTTTTTCTTACTCTCAGCTACATTAAAGAGGAAGGCATGGTAAAGCTGTTCTTGGTAGCGCTTACTAACCGGAAAATTCGCATGAAAAAACCATGCGATCTAGAAGCGCTCTTGAAAACAGGTCAACGATGAAAGAAGCGCTTTTGGTAATAAAGTTTTTTGAAAATTAAAAAAAAAAATGGTGGTGTGTAATTTTATTCTCACTGTTTAAATCTCTTCCATTTTTGACTTTGCTATGCAAACCTAAGACAAACTTTCAAGAGTTTTGCTAAGGCACATTTATTCATCAGCAGTGTTGCCACAACCAAAAAATGTTTATTACCAAATTTTCTTAAAAATGTAACCAAATGAGGAAAAAACTAAGCAAAATTAAAAACTATTTTAATATTATTAAATTTAAAAAATTTAAAAAGTTCTTAAAACAAAATTGTGGCAGACCAGACATAATGGGAATCATTTTGATTTATGCACAATTCTTTTGATTGCATAACATTGTTAATTGTTTGGAACTCAAGCTTGTTTCCAAATTTGCTTTTTATCAAACTAAGCAGTGAAAAAATGCTTTCTGCAGCAGCTGAGCTATGTAGCAAAGACATTAAGTTTTGAACAAAATAAATAAATTCTTCGAAACACTTTTCGTTCATTGCACTTTTATGTTTGGACACTTTATCCCAAAACTCAACAATACTTATATAACTGTCTAAAATAATATTTGAAAGTCTTAATAGTTTCCATTGGGATACAATTTATTTATCGTTACCACCTATTCAATTTGGGAATGACAATAACTAAGGTTCCAAACTTATCTCTGAACTACTTAAAACTTTATTTGGTGTAATTATCTTAAGATTTTTAAAATCTTTTCTTGGAAAATCAAAGCGTTTCATAATTTCGGTAAAAAGTCCAATATAAAACAACTTATATATTGTATATCTTTTTTAATTTAATGTTTTTGCAAGCTTGATAGGCTACTTTCTTGCATACTTGCTACTTTATTGCAATGTGAAACATACATATTTTAAAGCGCGATTTGAAAAATTAGCAT
This sequence comes from Phyto melanocephala, assembly GCA_941918925.1. Taxonomy (NCBI): domain Eukaryota; kingdom Metazoa; phylum Arthropoda; class Insecta; order Diptera; family Rhinophoridae; genus Phyto; species Phyto melanocephala. Next base: position 182,254,533 of record OW799233.1, read on the forward strand.
ATGAAATACATAATGTATATACATATTAAAATTTTGGTGAGAAGTAACCAAAATTAAAAAAAGTATACAGCTACACATCAGAAAAAAAAAACAATTTTGGTTAAAAGTAACCAAAACGGCAACTCTGTTCATCAGGTACTCTTGTTTCATCAGCTGAATATCTTTTTCTTCACTTATTTTAAATTTCAAATGTCAATGTATCTATAAACAATTTTCTCTCCTCTCTCATTTATTTCAAATGTCTATTAAGTTTTACATCTATATATATAAAAGTGAAACTCTGTGTGTGTGTGTGTGTTAGCTATAGACTCCGAAACTGTAAAACCGATCGGACTCAAACTTAGGCAAGTTGTTGTACACATACCAGGGAGTGTTTATAGGTGGAAAAAAGTGGGCGGGGCCACGCCCATAAAAATTAGTTATCAGTTTTAGCTACTTGCACTTGACCGATTTTTCTGAAACTTTGCACACATATCGAGCTGTCATGACTAAATAATTTTGTGATAAGAAAAGTGGGCGGGGCCACGCCCATTAAAAATTAGTTATCAGTTTTAGCTACTTGCACTGGACGAATTTTCTGAAACTTTGCAAACATACTGAGCTGTCATGACTTTACACTTTCGTCATTAGAAAAGTGGGCAGTGCCACGCCCATTAAAAAAAGGTATCATTTTGAGGTACTTGCACTGGACCGATTTTTCTGAAACTTTGCACACATATTGAGTTGTCATGACTTTACAGTTTCATATTTAGAAAAGTGGGCAGTACCACGCCCATAAAAAAAGGTATCATTTTGAGGTACTTGCACTGGACCGATTTTTCTGAAACTTTGCACACATATTGAGCTGTCATGACTATATAATTTCGTGATTAGAAAAGTAGGCAGGGCTAGGCCCATTAAAAAAATTATAATTTTAAGGTACTTTCACTGGATCGACTTTTCTGAAACTTAGCACACTTATTGAGCTGTCATGACTACACAGTTTCGTAATTAGAAAAGTGAGCAGTGCCACGCTCATAAAGAAAAAGTTATAGTTTTTAGCCTTGCACTTGATATTAGGTTAAAATTTAGAATGCGGTTAAAATTCATGAAGGGGCGTAGCAACGCGCGCCGGGCTTTTCTAGTAAAAATATAAAAAAAAGTCTCCATGAACTGCAATTACCTGATGAATTATTATGCCTTGAGTCTTGCTTTATTGTTCCCCAGATACATATATAATAATTATTAATTATATTATTTGGGATGTGGCTATGGCATCAATAATTCCTCAAAAATTTATATACTATTAATTCTTCTTCTTTTTATTAGTAAAACGGTGTAAGAATTTTAATTTAATTCCAAAGTGTGGCCAGCCATAAAGTTCCAAAATAAATACAAACATTGAAAAATTTTATATGTTGAAGATATACCAAAGCTTGTTGTACACGAAGTGTAAAAATCCACATACGCATGTGGCTTTGAGGTAATTTTGACGTCATAATTAAGCATAAATATATCCGCTTTGACCACATGTGTTTTATTAGCATTTTTGGACTAAAATACATTTCGTGTAATATCAATATCTTACCGCATGCAGCCGCTACTACTATTTAAAAAAAATTTAACCAAAGTACTAAACATTTAAGTGACGTGTAATATGAGCTTAAGAGAAAGATGATGAATAGATTAATAGATAAGACTTCCTAGAAAGCAATACTAATTTAATATTGAATAATATTTTTTTATAAAAAAAAAACAATATCGCCGCAATATGTCAAAGCGTCGAATGAATGTCAAAATGTCAATAATTTTGTCAAATCTGGCATCTGCGATGGGAACACATGTTAGTCTTCATCAATGGCAGACAAGTTAAAGCTGTTTTCTTAGTGACTTTAAGTTACATTGTTTGTGTGTGTATGCGCATAAGTACATTTGTATATTTGTCTGCATGTATATATTTTTAAATGACACCAATCTGCATATGTATTTTGTTTTACCAAAAGTGTAGATACGCATATATTTAATTCGAAGCATTAGTACACAGATACAAAACCATATAAAACTATATATCCCAGCGAATCAAAAGTATTCGCATTCTTAAACAAATATTATTTTCATTTAAATCCAACACCGTGCATTCAGCAAAATTGTTAGCTGTTAAATAAAAATATATTCGGATCTGTAAAGAAAGTTCAACTATAACTATACTATTGGACAGATTTCAAGAGAGTTATTAACGCTTACTAATTGACCTTTTTTGGCTAACATTTAAATTTTCACATTAACTGGGTTTTTACTTGCGACCATGTTTCTTTTGGTGCTTTTGGCATCATGATGTTACTTTCGCGCATTATTTGGTTTACTTGTTGTGGTGTTTAAGTTGGTCCGTTGGTTTCTGTTTACTGATGCCATTAAAAATGGAAATGAAAATGGTGGCACTGATCATTATCTCCATCAACACCATCGTCAGTCATCGTCATTATTGAAATGAATGTATCAGTGTAAGAGTGTTTGTTATTGGTTTAAATACAAATACAACTACATATCCATACATAAACATGCGTATGTATGCAAGTATCTGTGAGTGTGTTTGAAATTACTCTGAGTAAATATCCTAATGAAACTACAACTGGAGAAGTGTTTTGTAACACAACACTTGTTAATAATGGTTAAACTTTAGTAACATTTTGTTAAGTTTCCTAATTTAAAAAAACTAATGAAAAATTAATTCTGTCATTAGTTGCATGAAAGAAAACTTAAATTAATATTAGGAAAACAATTGTTTTATTTAAAAATGTTACGTATGTAGTTCTCTTTAACTTTAATTTATTTTAAAAAATATCAGGTATATGATGAAAGTGGGAAACAAAAAAAATTTAATTAAAAGAATCATGATTCTACCCATTCAAGGGTAGTGGAATGTCCTTCCCCTAGAATTTAAAAAAAAATTAACAATATAAATTTATGCGTTCCAAGAAGTTGAGATTTAACACCATTAGCCTATTTCTTGTGTCATTGGTCTTTTGAAATAAAAAAGACTCTTCTTAAGCTTTAAAAGTTAATGTTAATACGTTTTGATTTAGTGGAAAAAGTGCTCGAAAATTGGGTTCATTAAAATCGTTCCTGCAGAAGAAGTCATGAAGGCCATTTGAATGACGTTCTATTTAAAACTTAATTGTATCAATTGTACTTCACATTAAATTAAAAACTTTTGAATTTTTATTTATTTAATAAATTTTCTGATTTTTGGAAATTTTTTGAGTAATAAATATACCATGGTACGTTTGCTTGCAAAGATAAATGAACATAAATCTAAAAATTAAAAAACCCGGCTTCTGTGAGTAAAAAAACCGGTGTATTCGACATTCGAAAAATTAACATTTGGAAAAAACCGCTAGCTGAAAGAGTAAAATAACCGGGTTTTCCACCGGTTGTAAAACCGAATCGATCACCCTAATAAAAACTTTAAACACGCATAGAAATTTAAAATAAAAATATTGGTAAAAGTGTTTGAAAAGAATTTTTTTTAAGAAAATTATTTAGTGTAAATAAGTATGCGTAATTTATGAATCACACGTACAATTTATTATTTTTATTATATTTACTTGAATATCGGGAATATGGGTAAAACCTAATTGTGTCAAATGATAAGGGCAAAATCTTTCGCTGACCTATGATTTCTGAATTTAGATAATAATAATAATATCTTTTATTGTAGTATTATTTTGTAATCAACTCAGTAGCTCAGACGATGTATATTTGTTATCATTATTAACTCACATTTTTATTATTTAGATTTCAAGTTATGTGCACTTTTGACAATGCCTGAACTTTTTTCTGCCACCTGCTGTATAGACGTGTACTAATTAATAAAGAAGTATGGAGGTGTGTGTATGAAATTTTGTATTGTTTCTTTTTTCTTTTTTTCTCTCTTTTATTATTTATTTTTTCATCGCACATATAATTATTTGAAAAATTGCGCGAAATATTTGTTGTGTATGCATGTGCACGTGAGTAGTTATTTCAATATACAGGGTAGGCCAAAAGTCACTATTGGAAATAAAAATTAAATAAATTTTTTTGTTGATTTTTTTCAGTTTATAAATATGTATATGTCACATCAGGAGAATACATAATAGATTAGAAACTGATCACAGAGCCAGAATAATACATTTTTACTATATAAACCATTGATTAATTATTTTAATGCAAAGAACTTATCTTTGATTTTTTGACGTTAGAATTATGCCCTCTGAAGCAATGATTCATTAGTTCATTGTCTTCACAAACGTGTCACAATAAGAAATTTGCCCCAAAACGGAAGACTACATTTAATTTACACTGGGGAAAATATTAAAAGCGCATAGCAACGAGTTAATGAAACCCCAGATGCATTTACCAGAAGGCGTTTTGCTTAACTAGGAAAATCTCGTACGTCACTACTGCACATTTCGCAAGGCGATTTATTCCTATATAAGGTGCACTTGTTGCAAAAATTAAAACCAGCACCTCATCCGAACGTCTAAAATTTGCAGTTAGCCAGAAATGAAATCAGCTTGAACTTGAATGGCTAAACTAAGAGTCCATTAATTGATGTACTCTATTAGGTGTATATTATGGTGTGGCATTGAATCTGAAAATATCATTGGACTTTCTTACTTGCTTGAAAATAAAAATGGAAGTGATGTAACCGTAAATGAAGAGCGATATCGGTTTATGATAGAACATTTTTACGAGCTGTTTTTGAAAATATACCTGAAATGTGGTTTTAGCTGGATGGAGCCAATGTCCAAACTGCTTGGGACACAATGGCACTTTTTAGTCAAACTTGTGTAGAGCGAATAATTTGTAGATATTTCCTCTGAGACCATTGCAAAGAGCGATTATATGTGAAAAAGCTAGAAACAATTTTCAAGCTCAAGGGCATCATTGTTGCAGAAATTTGAGCGCTTAAGCCAAAAAATATTAACGGATGTTTTTTCTAAAATGCTTTAAAGCGAATCCATCAGTGCGAGCTAAAACTGGGTACATTTAAGTGACATTATTTCACTATTATTTTGTATTCATATTGTATATTTAATAAAATTAAAAAATAAATAAGATATATGTGAACTCGTCGCTAAAACAACTACAAAGTGAAAAAATACAAACGTGTATTTTGTTAGTGTAAAACAAAACGATATGTCAAAAATACACAAAAATTTGACAAGTGGTCCCTAGAAGTAGTCAACAGCTGATGATCAGCTGATCTAATAAGTTCACCTTATTGAATTCGCCTTGATATATGTAGAAACAAAAAAGTAAATAAATTTTAAAAATCCATAATGCCTTTTGGCCTACCCTGTACATAGAGGCAAAAAATATAATTATTTTTGTTGTTAAAACAATCATTATTAGTGGTTGTGGTGGTAGAGAAAATGTATATTTTCTTTTATATTTATAAAAAATACTAATATTTGCATTTAAACACAAAAGTATTTGAATATATTTAAAGTATTAAATATTTGTTGAAAATCTAAATGAGAAATTTTATAACAAAATGAAACGAATAAGAGTGTTACATTCGCTGCGGTTGTTTAACATTTAGCCATGATGATAAAACAATAAAACATTTCCTACTGGTATGACAGAATAAATTTTTCTTAAACTGTCATCTTAGTACTCTGAAAAATCGTACCTGTTCCGTGTTTAGAAAGAAACAAGACTGTTAGGAATCGTCAATGCAGTCCTGTTGCTTACAATAAAAGGATATAATAATTCCGAACATTCTAATTTAATTCCAAATATATAACAGCAACGAAATCGATGTAGTAAAAAATAAAATTATAATCAACCTGCTTCCTGTTCAGGTGAGACAAATTAAACAAATAAAACCCATCAAAAAATACTTAAAAGGACAGGTCTTAAAACAAAATGTCTATAGCATATAAAGGACTTGCAATAAACTCGTAATGTTTTTGCTGCATTGAACTTTAATTTTTATAAAAACCCTTTGGAAGATGCTATAATAATTTATTAATTTTTTGGTTTGTGCCCTTCCTTAATGATTTTATTTGTTTGTTTTTTTTGAATTCTATTCTAAAATATGTAGTAATCAGCAAATGTTTAACGTGTATCCAATTGACATCTGTGTATTATACAGATAAACAGAGGAAGAAAACATGAAACTTTTATAACAAATTATTTTAAATATAAATTTTATTTATTTTTTTTATCTGCAAAGAATATCATTATGTTAATATGTTTACAAATGCACTTTTATATTAAAATTCAATTACAGTACTGTGTAATTTAATAGCAGTCACTTGTAATATTTTTCACAAATGTAATACAGATCCGTAACTAAATATAATAGATTAGCGTTTGGCCCTGACTTCGTCTGCTTAGTTATCTCGATGGAAGGTAGCCAATGTGTTAATCTAGGTTTTTATTTGTCTGTGTACCGAATTTCATGTAACAAAAATCCAAATATTCACATTTATTATATTTGTAGGATTACATACTTTGCTGTGTTTTAATATAGCGGAATTCACTCTTGGTTGCATTTTTGCAATTAGTGCAAATATACACTAATTTTTTGCTACCAAGCGTGAGTGCATTTTTCATGTGTGTTGCAAACTTATGGCAACGAGCTGATTTTTTAGGTATTTAAGAAACAACAAATCTTTCTTTTTAATTAATAAGTAAGATTCTGTGTTTTAATATTTTCCGAAAAGAAAATTAATTAATTTTAAATAAATTACAATGCCTAAATCAACGAAAAAATGTTAGAAACTTTAGCTCTTCGAGTTAATTCTAAGTAGTTATATCGAACTCAGAGATAAATGATAAGAAAATAGTAGGCAATATATTTAAAATTTTAATTTTCCAAGTTTTACCAGATATTTTATAATTTTTTCCTTATAAGCCATCTACTGAAAATTTCGAATCAAAAAAAAAAAAAAAATCAGCTAAATCATTGCAGACGTTTTTACCGTTTCAGATATATAAACCATATAAACCATCCTATTCAAATCTACTAATTATTCGTCACCGATGCGAATTAGTTACAGATTTCCTGCTACCAAGCATCCTATAAATGGAGTTAGAGCACCAATTTTTCACGTAAATGTTTTTTATAGAACTGCGTACAATTATAGCAAATTTCATTACTATAGCTTGGGTAATTTCCGAGTCAAAGGTATCTCTGGATCAGCGGGTTACTACGTTCATTTGTTGTGGGACTTTCAATATCGACTCTACGAACTAACCCACCGAATTTCACTCGTGTACGATCAATAATACCCTAAATATTCAATTTCACCGATCTTCCACGCCCACTCTTTTCTATATTGCAAAAGTTTTTTCCTATAGGCCCTCTACACCTGATAAGCTTTCCAATAGAAAAAATTTTAATTGTTAAAATCGGTTTAGTGGCTTCCGAGTACATTTATTACACACAAAAATGTGTAACTTTTTACATATAGAATGGAAATTGTAATGAAACTTGCTGGAATATGATTGAAATTGAAATTAGGCCTTAAGGCCCTGACTGACTATCATATTTTGTGGTTCGATATGTCAAAAATTGTATGTGTGTTCAGAAAGTGTGATAGTGTGGACAAAAAATTCATTTGTGCAGTAAATTTTTTGACAAGTGTGTCCGATTTGATAATCTTTTGGAAATTTTCTTAAAATAGTAGTTTCTGTGCGATCAGAGTTGCTTTTTGTAAACCAGCTGTACAATAAAATTGTTTTTGCATCTCTTTGTACGGCGACAGTGTGGCATCCAATTACACATTTTGTTGCAATTTTCTCATGTAGGACAGAACTTTATCAGATTTTTAATTGACATAATCGCGCGACTTTGTAGGATAGTCAGTCACGGCTTTTACTACTCAGAAGGGCAAAATTATAAATTGCAGACAATGGTTTCATAAACATTAGGACAACTTTAATAGCATCGATATCCATTATGGAAACTTAGTATTTTTATTTTGTATGGCAGTGACATAAAAATAATTACTGATTTTTGATTTGTAACACTTTTTTAATAACACGTTTGGTTTTTCACAATTCTTAGTTGGAGAAATTCCGTGTGCTATAATTTGTAGATCATAAAATATTTTTTACCGATACGAATTTTGTGGAGGTACCTTTGGTTTATGTTTTTACAAAAACATAAAAAGGTTTAAAACGAGTGATCTTGGAGCAGGTTATAAGTCTGCTCGAAAGGATATCACGAAACACATTAAACTACCAAAATCATTGTTTTTGCAAAGAAAGTTCTCAATCGATATTGATAGCAAATCCAAATGGGAGGAAATACGTAAAATTGGTATAGGACAGAAAGGTCCTTCATTATGTCTAGAAGATGTTGACGTTAACATTTTGAACAACAAGTTTGTTAACTGTAGTGTGCCATCACCTACATCTACTATTTATGATGACCTTTGTCATGTTTCAATAAAAAAATCCCTTTCGTTTTCGTTGTGTGGATCAGAGTGAAGTTCTTGAATCTTTTTCAGCAATAAAGTCAAATGCAGTTGGTATAGATGATATAAATCCAATTTTCCTTAAGGCCATAACTCCCAAGTTGCTACCTTACTTCACACATTTATTTAATTCTATTTTAATGACATCTTGTTTTCCAGAAGAGTGCAAACTTTCAAAAATAATACACATTCCTAAAGCTAACAACGAATTTCGACCTATATCCATTCTTTCCTTTTTATCTAAAGTGGTTGAAAATCTTATGGAAAAACAGATGAGAAATTTTCTGATTTCTGGGAATTACTTATCTGATAGACAATCAGATTTTATGAAAGCCAGAAGTTGTATTACGGCACTAGTTGATATAGTAGAGGACCTTAGATCTAAACTTGGTATGAACATGGTAGTTTTTTTAATTCTTCTGGACCACAGTAAATCATTTGATACTGTTGACCCACACAGTTGTGATAAGAAAGCTTCAGAAGGTATTTCATTTTTCTAGCTCAGTTTGTAGTCTTATATCTTCTTACCTTAGCAATAGATCACAAATAGTTCAATATAATGGGAATAGATCAGACCCACTTAACGTCAGCAGAGGAGTACCTCAGGGCTCTATACTAGGGCCTCTTCTCTTCTGTCTGTATATAAATGATCTACCTGATTTGTTAATTAATAGCAAAATACATATGTATGTAGATGATGTTCAGCTTTACCATAGTACTAATTCCACAAATATTCAACATTGTGTAAGTGAAATCAATAAAGATGAGATGAGATAAATAACTGGGCTAAGGATATTAGTCTTGTTAGTTCTGCATCTAACCTAGGTGTTACGTTTAATGATAAGTTGACTTGCTCAAATCATATTAATGTTGTCGTGGGTAGAGTACATGGTACGCTTCGTAACCTATGGGCTGTTAAAGATTCAACTCCATTTTCTATACGCATGCTATTAGCGAAAACATACCTTATCCCATCACTTCTATATGGTTGTGAGCTTTTTGCGAACTGTGGCCATAATGACTTTAATAAACTAAATGTTGCATATGATAATATCGCAAGATATATATTCCAAAGGAGGCGCCGTGATCATATATCGCTATGCTCCTATCAGATCTTTCATATGGAATTTAGGAATTTTTCAAAATTTAAATGCCTTACCTTTCTGCATAAAATCGTTACATCTGAACAACCTCCGTATTTAAATAACAGGATTCAGTTTGCCAGATCTAACCGTGGAAGAAAGATTATCCAGCAAAGATATCGGAGCCTTTTGTCACAACGTCAATTCTTAATATACAGCACAAGTCTTTGGAATGCTTTACCGAATCATATTCATAACTTAGGCAACGCAAACACATTTAAAAGGGAGTTAATTAAAATGTTTACGTAATAAATGTATACATGGAGTTTTATTTATTCACAAATGCATTGTTATTATAATTATAATGATAGATTATTATGTATCTTTCGTTTGTTTTTTAACTAAATAAAATTGTTTTTTAATGCTTATAACAACTCCATTTAAATATAATTATCAATTTGTTTTTATACTAGCACTCTCATTTATAAGATTATTATCTTGTTGTGCTGGATTTCAATTTAAGTAAATAAATAAATTAAGTGCAATAGAATTGAAAATATTAAGAAACAAACTGTTTTGTAAACGTATTTAAAAATTTAATTTGACCCGAATATAACTCTAGGAACATCGAGATTATCTTTCGGCTACGGCACGAAAGTTGCGATGTACGCCTGATATCAAAATAGGGTCACGTCAGGCTGGCCTCTCTATATGTATCTATTCTACGTCATCTTTCTTTGGATTTTTAAAGATAGTGCCTACAGATCTTGCCTTTGATAGTCCCCAACGGGATTGCGACTGCACTTGCGTTGGAGATATTCAAAGTAGATCTACAACATCGGCCAAATTACCAAGCCTTGACAGCTCTTTCCTGAATTTACCGACTAATTTGGACGTGGTGTTGTATGATCTGAATGACAAGAGTGCCGCCTTACTGTAGAAAAAACAATATTCCCGTAAATGTTCTTTTCATTCAGTATCCTACATGTTTTTCAAAGAGCGAATATTTTAGCCTGAAATAAGCAACATTCATCCGATATCCATGGGACCCAATAAGTCTCTGATCAGTCGACAACAAATCCCTAAAAGAGTCACTGTTTCTCACGTTTTGGGTCCAAGAAACCAAAGGTATTGGTTCCACCTCTATACCCCATACAGACAAAAGGGAGATATTTGCCCCGTGGGCAATTATACAAATTAAAAAATATTTATTGTTTGTAACAATACAAAAATGTCTAAGTACTTTTAAACTATTGCATTTATATACACTTGACTGTTTGCTTGTAGTGAACTGCTACGTTAAATAGTTAAAAAATGTTCGCTGCCATTGTTTTGCACTAAACTGTATTTTTTAGAACATGCACACATACATATGTAAGTTTATTTCTGATTTAAATTTATTTCAACACAACTAATGCAATAATAAATATCACTACTACAAATGGCACGAACACACAACGGCAGATCTAATGATAGATTTGGTAGACAGAAAGATTTGCACTTTTGCTATTTGCATAAGACTAATATTTTTATAATCATTATACATTCTGTTTGATTTAGTAATTTTTTATGTAAATTTATTTAATATGAATTACATTTGTATAATTTTCACACACAGCCACACACACACACACGGATAGCAACTGACTCACTTAAATATACAAACAATATTTACACTTGAATTGGGGGAAAAATAAACAAAAATTTAAATCAAATAACCCAGCAAAGGTTGCAATTTTGTATATTAAAATTAATAATTTTTCATTGAAGGTGTTTTTGGGGCTACAAAGGAGTTAAAATTTTGTTCAGCGGAAGAATAAAACTAATTATCTGTCTACTTAGACATGAGCTACATACATAAGTGTTACTATTCACCGTTACCGTTAATCGTACGTGTTACCGGTACCGTTACATGGCAAACCCTTTATATTGTGTGTATCTAATCAAATGTTCATGGAATTCACACTTATGTATCACATTATAAATCAAATCATTATAAAAGCACCTCTGAGTGGGACAAGACAGACGATATGTAATAGTCATTGAAAAGTATGTTTCTTAAGAGCAAGTCCAAGGCATATTTATTCATCAGGTAATTGCTGTTCGGAGAGAATTTTTTGTTTATATTTTTTATATATGAAGTTTGACATTTGAAATTAATTAGAAAAGAGAGAAAATTGTTTTTTATTTATGTATTATGACAGCTGAAATTAAAAATAAGTAATAAAAAATAATCAGCTGACGAATCAAGAGTACCTGATGAATAAATATGCCTTGAGCAAGTCATTACCTAGTTTTTGCTGGGAAAATGTGCAAGTGTCAGAATGAAAAAAATTTAACGAAAATGTAAAAAAATTTGTTGAAAAAAAGGAGAGACAAATGCATATACGCCAAAGATTAAAAGTGGACAAAAATGAAACAACTTAATCCGCTATAAATTGATTTCAGATATTTGTGATTTTGTATTTTTTTTTTAGTATTTTTTATTTATTCTTACTCTTTTTTTTTAATTTTAATTTGTTGTTAATATTTTTTTACAATTTATACATTAATTGACACATAAGACATGTTTAAAAATGTATGTAATTTTAAGCCTACAATTCACACGGACTTATTGATAATAATAAAATATGGAAATATTTTTGCTCTATTATTTTTTGTTTTTATTTTAAATATATATTTGTTATCTAGTAATTTACATATGTATGTGTTTGCTTATTTTACATACAGTCCACATAGTTTGTTTTATTATGTTGACAAATATCATTTTCTTGTTTTTTTTTTTGAAACTTAATGTGTTACATATTTTTTATTTCATTATATTTAATTGTTAATTTGTTTCGTTTTTTTTTTTTTTTATAATTATTGGTTTAATATCATACATACAATTTTAAACAAATGAATATTCTAAACAGAAATTAAAAAAAAAAATGTTTAAAATCATAAAAATTAATTGAGAAACATAAACATAAAATTTACACATTTATACAGTTGCTTTTATTTAATTTCATTTAATTTAATTTTTTTTAAATCTAATTTTAGACTTAACATTTATTTTAATATGATTTAAATTTTTAAATAATTTATTTAATAAATAAACTACGATCACAAAATAGTTTTGAAGACTTGTTTTAGTTTCTTTTCTTATATATTTTTAATTTTTTAATTAGAGTTTACATTAATTTCGCTTCTTTTTGATAATTTAATTAATTCTTAAGGACGAGTAGAGAGTTAAGGCAAGAGTTGATATTTTGACTTTGATCTTCCTCAAGTAAAATTTGTTTAATAAAATACTGATGTCGAAATCAATGCTATTTCTTCTATTCTTCTTTTTAACTACTTTTGTTTTGAAAATAATTTATGTCGCTTTAACAAGTTCGTTGCTTTTGCCATCGTTGTACATTATATTTATAATTATATTTGACTGGGACTTTGGTAAAGCGTGTAGTTTGTTGAAAAATTTATTATTTTTAAAAAATTTTTGAAAACTTTTAATTCCAATACTAGTCTATCATTGAAAATTAGTTATTTTTAAAAAAATTAAATTTCTACTTGTTCTTTGTTTGATTTTTTTCCAATTCTGTTCTAGTTCAATTTAGTCATTTGTCCACTTTGTGGAAAATCTCAACAAAAAATTGGAAAAACTTTATCTGCAACATTCGAAAATTTTATTAAACAAATTTAAATCAATTTGTTGGTATTGGGGAGAAGTAAAGGGGACAAGGATGGGTAAGTCTTCTAGTTTTGTTCATGTTTTCTTTTTTCTTTTTTGTCTTCTTCTTTTTACAAAAATAATATCTAAGAAACTTTTGTTACACGTAAAATTTTTTTTAGTAGTTGTAGTTGTTGCTGTTGTTGTTGTTTTCAATATTTAAATAATACCAATCTTTCAATCAACCAATCATCTCCATTGTGTCGTTAAAAAAACTTCGAGCAGCTCTTGTTTTGAATATCTAATAATATTTCGTATGTATGTGTGTGTGAAAGTATGTTCATAAGTATAAAAGTGGGCAGTGAAGCAGTGGTAGATTTTGTATTTTTTTTTTTAATTTTATTTCTTATTTAACATCAGTTTTGCTAATAGCGAAAGTATTTCAGAAAGTTTATGTGAAAGTAATGTGTGTTAGTGGTTTGGGTATTGAGTGGGGGGGAGGAGCAACATTTGATTTTGTAGCAACAGCAGCGGCAGTCACAAGGTATTTATGATAATCAATTCATTGGTATTCTACCTACAAAGGAAAAAACTTTTTGACGAACTTTATAAACTTTTGACTAACTAACTAAGTTTTCAATATCGGACACCATGACCTCTAAATCAGAGGGCAGCTCCGAGTTGTTGGTATTCGTAGTCGTATTTGAATTTAGGTTGGATTGTATTTTATTGCTGCTGCTGGTAGGCAGTGGTGGCGGATGATAGTTGTGGGCATTTTGCCGTACCGAGTTAGATCTTTGTTGGCCCCCAGCCGTGTGTATTGGTGGCGGCGGCAAACTAGATCGACTACGTCGTTGTTCGCCCTGCATATTGTGGGCAGTTGTGGCTGAGGGTGTGTTAAAGGGGAAATGTGTGTGACTTGTATTTAAATTGGCTGGTGAATTACTACCTGTACTAGTGGAGGATGAATTGACCAGACTTAGACTAGCTCTGGGTATATTGCTAAAACTGGCTCTTGAAGAACGTTGAGCATTGTAAGATGGCAGTTGTGTTGGTAAAACACCAGCACTGGTAGGTGCTGAGGAGGACGAGGATGACTTGGCTAGAGGATTGACAGTCGTCGTTTGATTTGTATGCGTTGAGTTGCTTATACTACGTCTTAGGGGCACTGCCTGCGACGACAAATGCTTGGGAACTTTAAGATTGTCCGCCACAGGATTCGTGTTCGAATCTCTTCTCAGATTTAGGTTGGAATTGCTTCGTTTAGTTGGTGCCATACTGGCAGCTGAGGGCGAATCTTTGCCATTTTTATTTAGACTTGATTTTAAGTTGAGACTGCTACGTTTTTTAGTTTTACTTAAATTACTCTGACTACTGTTGATTAAATTTTGTGTGCTGCCAAAATTGCGGCTTAAGTTGTCTGCATTACTCTCACTTAGCTTGCGTGAATTGCGTGCAGCATCCACAGCGGCGAAAGGATTGCTAGAACTGGAGGATCTTTGAAATTGCTGTGACTGTTGATGGGCTTCTAGATTAGTTTTGCTGGATGAGCGTTTGACACTGTTGGTCACAGAACCTCCACTGGCAGAAGCTACACCCGAATCACCAGTAGTTACTAATGGATCACTGTGACGTTTGTCGTTCGTTTGCAAAAATTTCATATTTTCATAGAAGGGATTTTCCATTTTTGAGGGTGCAGTTTTGGGATTAAGGGTTTCATAGTTGGGTTCATTTAAGGTTAAAATTTGATTGTCCTCATCATTGTTAGAGCGCAGTAATAAGGCGGCCCTTTTGGTTTTCTCACCTAAAGACTTAACACCTACACCTCCACTACCACCGCCACTACCACCATCCATTTGATGACTGCCACTTGAGCGTTTGATGTCTGTTCTGAAGTGTCTTTTCGATTTGTTATTGCTTATGTTGCCCATTACATGAGTTTTAACTTTGGTGTTCTTGGACAGACGTAAAGCAAATCGGAAGGGTGGCTTGTATACCACTTGTAGTTTGACCTTTTCGTTGGACAGGTGACCCATGCTTTTGCTTTTGGTGGGTGTTTTCTGTACCAGTCTTTCGGGCGTACTTTGGGACTTGCTCATTACCTTTCTAACTTTGGAGGAATGCTCAATATGGGAGAGTGGCTGAGATACTATGGGAGATTCCAGCAGCCATTTCTGCACTTTACCAAAGGTATTAGTGTGATTACTGGGACCACCACTCAAACTTGGGCCGGTGCGTGACGAATAATCTATTATTTCTTTGCTTTGTTTCTTCTTTTTAGACTTTTTAAGATTCTCCAGATTGGCCTTCTCTGCATTTACCACAGCATTAATGACATTGTGTGTTGTTTTGCCCGCTGTATTACCCGCCACTCTATTCTTTTTGGTTCTAATCGGTTTCTTCACTTCGCCCACAGCTCCAGTTGCATTTGAAGTGGCGGTAGTAGCGTTACCATTTCCGTTTAGATTCGCCACATTGGCTGCTGTGACTTTGTTGGCTCTGGCATGATTATGTGAAGATTTATTGGCATTCTTGTTGATTTTGCTACCGCTAATCTTGGATTTGTTACCACTGTTGGGCGGTTGGTTGTTGGAGCTGCTGCTGCGTTCGCCTCTTACCTTCTTTTTGAAGGGTACTTTTGTACGGACGGCCGTATGTACGATAACGCCGTTGTTGTCGTCGGGTAGACGTACGGTTTCTGTGGTAGCGCTGTGTATTATCGTAACGGATTTTAGTTTCAGATTTGATCGTTTCGCCAGTAGTTTCGTGCTCAGTATCTAAAGGTGGAGACAAATAAAAAAGAAATTCATTAACAATGAGTTGTCTAAAATGCGATTTTAAATTATATTTGAATTGATGGCTCTAAATTTCTCAACTGAAGCTCAATGACTACTATTAAGACGTACAACATTGAAGGATTACAAAGTAAAGGAGTGCATTTCGCTTGTATCACAACTGCATGAAAGAGAAAAGAATGAACTCAAGTTTAATATTTTAAATGATTGGAAGGGTATTTGTAGCTTTAAGTTTGTTGAGGATGATTTTCCAAATTACTACTTTATTTCTGGTATTTGTCTTTATTGTTTTAAAAACTTACTATCCTTGGGAAAAGCGTTTTCTAAACATTTTTTCTCATATTCATCCTTTAAAATATTTGTAACAAACTTCATAATCTTCAAGCGACAAATTTGTGTACGTGAAATAGAGAAAAAACAAAACGAAAATGTAAATGAGAAATACAAGACAATTGAAAACGTTCTGCTCATTGAAATGAGGCATGGTGTGAAATGGAGATGAGAAATATTAAAGAAGTTGACTCATGTACACATGAATCTCATTAGCTTTTATTAGCTCAAAGAGGCGCATGTATAAATAATCTGGACAAAACCAGCGGTCCACCAAATATATGTAGAGGTGAGCTGGATACAAAAACAACACAGTTTCCTTTATTTTCAAGGGCCACACGGCATTTGTCCATTTTGATAGTTTTTCGCTTTTGCATGGGTTTCTTTGATATCTACGATTTTGCTGTTGATGTTTTCCTTTTACTTACCAATAATATAAAGACGCCAATTGCAGCCAAAGCAACGGTATACCAGTTTTGTTGCATCCACTTTTTAAATGTTGCAATACTCTCTTCAGACAAAAGTAGTTTTCTCAATGTTGCCAGAGGGCCAGAGGGATCAACTTCACGACATTTCTGGAAGACATCACAGTAACTGATGTTGCAAACAGGTTATACACACATAAGCACATGGAAAATGACATGAAAAGAAATACGTAAAATTGAGATGAAAAATTATTTAATATTTAAGTTTATTTTAGTTCATTTTAATAGACAGCAAGAGCTCTTTTTTGTGTAGAGAACAAACTAAACAACTCGTGCTTGGCTGCATAGTTGCTGAGCAATATCGAAATGGATGCGGTCATTTTAAGAGATTTGACACTTGACATATAAAATATTTTACTGTTACTTAGCAACTGTAACTGCAGTATTTTGTCTTTAAAGTTGAAATATTTCTTTATATTTGTTTTAAACTTTTTTAGCTTTTTTTTAAATAGAGAAAGAGAAAGTAAACACTCACCCGTTGTAGTCATTGCATGGAGTACCCGGTTTGGCAAACATATCGGGTACATCAAATGGTGCATCATTCCATTCGAATGAACTGCGGCAGGGATTGTCTTCACCAGGCAGTTTGCAACACAATTCACAGGACTTTATTTTGTCATCCTTCGGACCAGGAATACACTGACAGGACTCCAAACCGTAGGCCAAGCAAATACTACCTGTACATTCGCCCATGTAGCATACAAATTCCTTGTTGCAAATAGTTTTATTGGGCTTGTTTATGGAGGGCGGGCATTGTGGCATGTGGCCATCACAGAAACTGGGATCTCTGCAACCGTTGTCATCGCGACACTTGTCACCATATTTAAGCTTACAATCTCCGGTACAGCAAGGCCCTTGAGAAGGACTGCACATGGCTTTCGGTGTTAACGTGCAGGGTTTCTCATCAATGCGTGAATGTCGTGACATGGGAAAACAGCAAGAATCTTTACAGTCCTCCTCCCAGCCACAGTCACACTGTTCCCCGGGCTCAACCACACCATTGCCGCAAATTGAGGATTGTGGTTCGGTAAAGCAACCTTTGGTACTGCGAGCTTTTGCATTCAATACCGGCTCAATGGATTTCAAGGAACAAGGTGAAAACTTATTGTTGTTCTTTTTATCTCCGGAGGTGGCACGGGCAAACATAATATAATTGCCATCTTCACCACCTGGTGTGCATTGCTCAGGATCGTGCTGTAAGGAGAAAAAGAAACAATTTTTAAATGTTTTTATCCAAAGCTTCTTTAGCTCAATGCCAAAACCCAAATCATGAAAAGCAAAAATGAAAAGCTTAACAAGAATTGTCTATAGCACACCAAATGGCTCTTTAATTTTGTTAAAAATGCTTTCAACTTTAAGGTTACATAGAACAAGGCTCCCTACCCCTTTTTAATTTCAACATAATTCTTCTTTCTTACATCCCTTTTCCAAGGATAACAGCACATAATACAATTCAATTATTTGTTTCAATTTATCTAGGGTTTGTTAAATAAATTTTGCATGGAAATTTTGTTCCAAAAATCTTTAATAAATTTAAAAATAGTTTTTAAATGAGACCGCAAAAAGATGTAAATTTATGTCAATAAGTTAAAAGTTATAGGACAGTTGATAATACTAGACACTCAAAATAAAGTGTTTGATATATGGAAACCTGTATGTATGTATGGGTGTATACTAAGTATAAAAGTGCGTATGTATTTGTGTCAACATCTCAATTTATACGCTTTGTAACGCATTGTCTCTTTTTCTCTCTTAGACTTTTCCTTTTTCTTTTTATTTTTTTTCTATAAATCCATATTTTCTTGTGTAATTGCTTGTAAATACTGAATCGATTTTAAATCTTTTCACTTCATCAGTTGCCAGTATCTCTATATGGCAAATCAACTCAATGTATCATTATTCAGTTTCTCTTCTTATTTTTTTTGCAACAATTGCTTTTGGCACTACTGCACAGAAATTGAACTAGAGAAAGTCATTTGCCCTTGTTACAATTAAATCGATGCTTAAAGATGTGTCTGGTACAAAGAAAAAAAGTACAAACCGTACAAACTTACTCTGACAATCATTCAACAAATAATTGCAAAAAGTAAGAGTGTGCGTATGTGTGTGTGTGTGTTTTTCTATTTATTTTGGTGTGTATGAGAATGTGTAGTGAATGTAAAATTAAATGAAAAGCGAAAAAAGAAAAATCAAAATTTAAGAAATTTTTACTTTTGTATGACATTGCCGAGCAACAGCCATGCATATATAGACTCATACTAATACCCAGCAAAAAAATCTATGACAAAAAAGTGAATTTGCAGGGCGTCAACTGGTGACGAAGTGATTAAATTTAGGTGAAAACACTAATGATTTTAACATTAGCGTATCATTGGAGATCATAAGTTTACATAAATATTTTAATGAACTGCATTCTATTTTAACAAGTGCATAGAACTCATGCATAAATGGTGAAAAGCATCCGCTGTTACATGAGTTAATTTTGTTTGTTTACATAAATTGTACAAGAAATTCTGCATGATGTTGCATTCATTTTTCAGCACATCATTTATGACAAATTGCTTCGCCTTTAGGGAGTTATTTATCATTATTGCTTTTACACAATTATTTTGGAAGTCTTTAAAATGTAATTCGCTTTGCACTACTTCAAATTTTTTTGCTGGGAAGATTGATATTTATGCATGTGTGTGTAAGTCAAATGTTCGTTGAGTTTTTAAAAGAATCCTTTGTACTTGTGAGTACGCGTTAGTGTCTTCATTATGTGAGTATTTGTCTGTGTCTGTGAGTGCATTATGTAACTTCCTATGACTATCTACAAACAGATTCTCTATAACACATAGTGCTGCCGGTAGTAAAATATGAAGAGAACACGAAAACCGTTCAAATGTATCAAAATCGTATTAATGTAAGTTACATGCTAGCGAGATCTATTTTCTAAAACCAGTTTTTGGTTTTTCCATTCAAGAAAAATTTACGGTTCTTAAGCTTTATTAGCAATCAAAGTGTACTTTTCATTTTATAGCACCTATTTTTTTTAAATATTATAATAATTTACAAACTTTCAAGGATATTAAATAAAAAAAAAAGTTATTAACTTCAGTTCAAAGCAAAGCGAAAATATAACAAATCAACTGTCAAATAACTTCTTACACAAAACTTAAAACTTTAACTTTATATGATTTTTAAGTCTTAAACACACATAAGTTTTTTTAAAGTACTTAGTATGACCACCAGTACTTAGAGGAGCTTCTTCATGGAACTAACAAGCTTCTATAGATCATAAATGTCTGGTTTTGTGTGCTGGTCTTTTAATAACGAAGCTTTTAGTGCGGTTTTGCTTAGTGGCTCTCCTCCTCAAATACAACAATAAATTTTTAAAATGTTTTAGGTCGGGGCTTTGAGCCCCATTTATTGAGCCATTTATTATTTAGTATCATTGTTCTGGTAAAATCAAAAAATAGGTTGATTTTTGAATGGAATTTAAAGCACTGCATGTCAAATGCTTCTTTGAATTGCTAAGTATTGCTTTGTATCCATCATTTATTCTACAACCGCTACGTCCCCACCTCTACCTTAGTTTGAAATGCACAATCACGCCCCCCAAACACCGCCCCCCAAAACCACTATCGATATTTTTTATTATATTGCGACTTTCTAGCGACGTTAGAGCTTTGCGTCATACTCTGGTTAGACTATCGTTGTACAGGGTGGCTCAGAAAGACCGAAATGGTGTGAATTCCTTACAACTTTTTATTTAAGACATATTTTTTTAATTTTTTGTTTTTTAAATACAGTAAATTTATAGGGAATATTTTTAGATTAGTTATTAAAAACGATATTCTGCAAGTGGTGGCCATTTTCTGCTTCGCACAAATGTGCTCTTTCCAACACATTTTCCATGACCTTTCGCAAAACTTCCGGTGTTATGTTGTTAATTTCTTCTCGAATATTTGCTTTTAATTCCTCAATAGTCCTAAGCTCATTAACATAAACTTTCCCTTTTAAATAACCCCAAAGGAAACAGTCTGGAGCGGTTAAATCCGGGAAACGCTGAGGCCAATTAAAATTGCTTCTACGTGAAATTATTCTTTCACCAAAGATGTCGCATAAAAGAGCCATTGTGACCCTCGCAGTGTGCGCTGTGGCTTCATTCTGTTGGAACCACATTTGCAGATGGGTTTCCACGGCTGGCCTTACAAAATTTTCCAACATGGCCCGATATCGATCACCATTGATAGAAATTGCGACACCTCGTTTATTTTCAAAAAAATATGGGCCAATGATCCTTTCTGTAGAAACACCGCATTAAACAGTACACTTAACTGGGAGTAGTTGTCGTTGATGAAGTACTCTCGGGTTTTCCGTAGCCCCTTATCCTACAGTTTTGCTTGTTAACGAATCCATTTAATTGGAAATGGGCTTTGTCACTCATAACTAAGTTATGAATAAAATTAGGATTCTCTTGTGCTTTTTGCTGAAAATAAATTGCATAGTCAAGTCGTTGCTGGTAATCTGTCGGTTTCAATTCTTAGACAAGTTGAATTTTGTATGGAAACATTCTTATGGTATGCAAAATTCGCTGCAGCGACCCTCTTGAGAGGCCAAGTTGTGTCGAACGTCTCCTGGTTGACGTTTCTGGATCCTCCCGAATACTCTCCTGTACCACTTGAATATTGTCAAACGTGTGGACAGTTCGTAGTCTGCCGGAACCAGGAAGGTTCCTTACTGCTCTTTGTTGTCGAAAATTTGCAACCAGACGGTTTATTGTTGACTGAGAGGGTACAACCCGCACATTAAATTGACGTCGGTATGCACGCTGGGTCAACACAATGAACCGTTGATTTGAATAGTAAATTTCAACGATTTGTGCGCGTTGTTCAGTTGTGTGTTGCTCCATTATAAATTGTCCAAGTCTTCTTTACAAAATACGGAAAAGAAAAGAAAAAAAAATATAATAAAAAAGTTATAAGGAATTCACACCACTTCAGTCTTTCTGAGCCACCCTGTAGTATAGCATGATCTTTGTTTGATCGCGGAATATAACGTTGTCCAATTTTCAGCCGGCTGTTTAACGTTCAGAGTGGCAAAGAAAATTCGTTTTTGTATATTTAAAGCAGACAGCAGATGTTATTTTCGTATAACTCTTGACGTGTAGTTGGTGCTCAAAATCACTTGCCTAATCGCTTAATAAGCAACAATAATACCACATTCTCCTTCAAGCTCTGCTGCAATATTACTTGTAGAAATTTGTGGATTTCAGGGATTTTACTAACAATTGTCAGATCCACATGTTTAATCCCTGGTAGACTAGTCAGTAGTGTGCTGGTCTGCTAGTTTGGGAGTTGCGGGTTCGATTTCCGCCAGAGACTCTGGAGTGGTCTGCTTCTCTTTCTCTTCTATTATCTATCTATTCTAACTATTTAATTCATATGGAGCGCATAACATGCCAATTGGGCATAAGTGTATACCTGTTGTGGGTTTGGGCTTTTAGTGCCCCTCCTTTTCAACCTAACCTACTGTTTTTGGACTATCACCTCTTTTTCGTTCAATCTATCCTCATTTTTTGTACGATTTAATATATTTTATATTGTGTTACGACACACTGAAAACATTTTAGATAATTCGCTTGCCCTTTTTGCCAAGTTGTGATTATAATAAAATAATTGTATTACGTTTTAATTTAATGTTTTTTCTGTCATTTTTACGTTGAAGTATTGAGTCAACGATTGCCTGCGGCGGCATGTTACCTTTACGAAGTGTCCACGTCTTAGTTTTGCTAATCCGGGGTAAAAAGGTATTACCAGCACCTCTGACAGGCACAGGATAATCCTGGATCTCGTTAGTAAAAAGGTTAGGGAGACTCAGATGCCGATGAAGCGCATTAGTCGAGTGAATGTGGTAAGGGGCTGCATCGCACGCTCATAGCAGAGGTAGCCATATACATCGAGTTCATGGATGGTGTATCAATACTAATGAGGTATAGGAGAATCCTGGACATGAAAATCTGATGCTGGTTAAGAGTTTTAGTCGTGTGACAACTGTCAAGGGGTAGACTTAAGACCACAGCACACATTAACTCTAAATGCTATGGGGGATCTCAGTCTGACGACATTGCTGGCAATTACCAAGGACTGTGCGATGGCCATTGTCGAAAATCATCAGTCTGTGATATAAAATTGCTAATAAGTCCAGAAAGAATTTTTATAGTGGCGCGGGACTCAACCAATTGAAAGACGTGAACTTATTGTGAGCGTAGGAGGTCGAAAATTGGCTCGCAATAGGTTAAGGATTGAACAAATATATACGCTATGGGGTATAAAGTTAACATTTTGATAAGATTTAAATTTAGTGCAACATGTTAGACACTGACACTATTGTTTAATTAGTCGTTATACAAAAATAACTTTGAATATGGGAGTAAAAAACGATGGGCTAAGACGCAGCTCTCTAAATTATTTTAATACTTATTTAGATGAAAGCATCTGTAGAAAACCTTTTATCTGTGACTTGGAGCTAAAAGGGCCAGTGTCACTTTTTTGCTCTTTTGAGTTAATCATTGCATTAGATTTGTTTTCTTGCTCGATTTCAATATGATAAAACAGCTAAAGTCGTAATTAACCCAGAACAGCTTCATAAATAAAATGCTGGCCAATGTCACTATGAATTTCATAGTATGAAAGCATATGTAAAAGTTAAAGTTCAATTCAAATTTTCTCAAAAGTAAATATTTTGACATTGGCCCTTTTAGCTACAAGCCACAGTTATATAAGTTAGGTTTTTTTTAAGTTCTACAAAACCTGTATACATTTCGGCCCACAGTGCACTGATTACAAAAACTAAAAAGAGGAAAGCTTATGTTTGGTAAATCATAATGTTTTACAGTTCCTGTTGTTAAAAAAGTTCAACATAAAGGATTTTATGCACACGCGACGAACTGTAACTAATTGCATTAAGTGCATTCTATAATATACAAAACTATATGTACTAATACAGCTGCACTACGCCACACACACACACATAGTCCACAAATATATATGAATGTGTCTATAAGGATGGGTGTGTGTATATTTTCTATGAATTTTCATCTTAATAATTGTGATGTTCATATTACATTTGTTGTTTTTATGTGTGTTTTCGTTTGGTTCTAGTTATTTTTAAAACTTTTAAATTAACTTTTTTATGATTCAATGTTTTTTTTTTACTTGTTTAATTTTTGACTTTTAAAAGTTTTGCAGTCAATTATTTATAAACTTTGATATTTACTTCTTTTATTAGTACAAAAAGCCTTGTGTAGTAATAAAATACATCATATTTTATGGAATGAAAAACTGACAAAAAACTAAAATAAAAAATCTCTCTGCTTACCGGTGAACCAAAGTTATGGCCAATTTCATGGGCCAACGTTACATGAGAAACAGCTGGTGGCACATGTTTTCCATAATTTAATAGTGTGACAATGCCAGTATTTAAGGACTTCAATGAACCACGATAATGCTGCAAAAAAATAATATAAAAAGATTAATTAAACTTTAAGCATTATGTTACAGCATTACAAAAATACATTTTAAAATTTAACAAACAAATAAGATAATTTAAAAGCTGTCCAACGACTTTATTTGACAAGCCACACACATGAAACTTTAATTAAAAGGTTAACTAGCAAACAATGCTTGCAAAACACTCATCCGCTTTTTAATTAAATATCACTCATACGTGACGGTTGTGGTTAAAAAATAAAATCGAAAACATTTTATATCGGCCTGTATGTTTGGCTGGTTGTCTGGAAATACCAAAAAATACCTACAATTTTTTTCGATTTTTTTAATCTTAAGAAGTATTTTGAATGACAAAAAAAAAAAAAAAAAAACATCAAATAACTGAGAGATTTAATTCATACATGTCTTGTGAGTGCAGTTGTATTGAATTTAATGCTTTTCACATTTACCTTGTTATTAAATAAGAAGAAGAAGAAAAAAGATAAAAAATTCTATTTTTTCCTTATTCATTCACATACACATTGATGATACAAATTGCTATAAAATGTATATTTTCTTTAACGTAAGGATATTGTACATACATATCGTCGGCTTAATATGCAAACCTGCCAAGTCCACTTTTTAAGCAAATTGAGATTTTGATGCCGTGTGGTAGAGAAAGATACGCCTTGTGGACTAGCATGTAGTTTTTCATCAATTTTAGTCTTGAAGTGAGTAAAAAGGTTTGAAGAGAAGAACTGTTAATTCCTTTCACAGAAAATTTTTTTTAAGAAAAACTGCTTAATCCAGTACATTATTGGTTCAGTGTTTATTACTAACTCCAATTTGTTTATTTTTTATTTTTTTTTTATTTTAGTAGATTGTAGTCATAAATTAAAAAAAACTATAAAATAAACCAACTATATTTTTGGTGTTCGTCTCAAGCTACAAATTTGTAATATAAGAAGTTTCTTGTCTCTCCTGTATAATTTGATGAAAGGGAGTTAGCAGGTTTGCAATTTAAGCCGATGATATGTAAATGAATATAAGTATTTGTGTTTGTATGAATACTGGTAGTTTTTATTTTGTTAT
Organism: Phyto melanocephala; assembly: GCA_941918925.1. Lineage (NCBI taxonomy): Eukaryota > Metazoa > Arthropoda > Insecta > Diptera > Rhinophoridae > Phyto > Phyto melanocephala. The sequence goes on from OW799233.1 coordinate 182,279,897, forward strand.
TGAACACTTTTAGTTGAAGTATTTTAAATATTTTCGTCATAAACTTTGGTGTTTTTAAATTCTTTGCCATCTTTCTTAGTGCAAGCTATAAAGTAGTCAATACCATAGAACTGGAAGGATCACTCAAATGTGGTCTACTAATTTTCTAATTTTACTGCCCTTACAAATACATATGTGAGAGACTTAAGAAATTTTTCATTCTATTCTTTCCTATACGAGATGGATTTCTTCTTGTTTTCGTTATAGAAATTATAAAATAAGAAAACTAGAAGTACTTCATTCAACTTTACATGTATGAACATTAAAATGTTGAGCAATTCTCATAAGTGATAAATACAACATGGAGAAATAACACACATATATACATATGAACCCAGCAAAAAAATCTATGACAAATAAGTGAATTTGCAGGGCGTCAACTGGTGACGAAGTGCTTAAATTTAGGTGAAAGCACTAATGATTTTAACATTAGCGTGTCATTGGAGATCATGTGTTTACATGAATATTTTAATGAACTGCATTCTATTTTAATAAGTGCATGGAACTCATGCATATTTGGTGACAAGTATCGGATATTTCATGTGTTAAAATTTTTTGTTTACATAAATTGTTTAAAATATTTTGCATGATATTGCATTCATTTTTAAGCACATCATTTATGACAAATTATTTTGCAGTTAAGAAGTCATTTAGAATTTACGCTTTTACACAATTGATTTAGAAGTCTTGTAAATGTAATTCACTTTGCACTACTTCCAATTTTTTTTGCTGGGAATGTTTATTATTTTTATTGCCTCTGTCGATTTGTTAAAAACAATATTTAACTGAAAGATCATTAATGAGCAAAAGCAATTTTTTCACTTCTCATAAGATTTTATTTTTGTTTCTCTAGATCGTGCTGTGTGCTTAAAAAAACAAAGAAACATATACACTCAATTATGAGTAGTCATAAAGAGAATGTTTTTGATGCTCACTTTCATTTTAAAATTTTGGAAATCTCATATAACAGAAATACCAAAAATATTTTTATTTAACGGTTCACATATAAAAACTTATAAAACATTTTATGTTCAATAGTCTTGTTATAAATTGTAAAAAGTCATTTGGTTTTTCTTTGAGTAAACAATTTTCTTTTTGCAACCAATTTTAACTTTGTGATTCTAAAGAAATTCTTTCTTACTGTAGGGTTTGTATCTTGTCTTACACTACGTATTACATATGCAGTTATTATGCAAATTTGTTTTAAAAAAGTTGTTGTATTTCACCTCGATATGTGCAGAAATGCCATTTTAACTGGGTCATTACTTGTTATTGATTTCCTGACTTGTTTCTTTTTCTTTTTATTCAGTTTCTAACTTTTAACGAGACATGCACACAGACCTTGCAATGAGTGGGTAAATTTAAAAGTTATCAAATACTCGATTTAACAAAATAGTATTTTTGTTGTTTATTGGTACTACTACTGGCAATGTAAAGTTAGCGTGCTTTTTCAAAAAGATATTATAAGTAATTTACTAGATCATTCGGGATATGGTGCATAAGCACCAGTGAAATGCATATAAACCAGCTTAAACCCAACAACCAAATAAATATCATTGATATTATAAATATTTAGTGGATAGATTTTTTTGTCTGTAAATTCTATGTAGATGTATCTAGTTTCAAAGCCACTGTTAAGAGAAATATGAAGATATTTGATATTTTGTTTATTTTATTTTTAATTAAGCTGATGCGAGCGCCTTATTATTAACGAATTCTCAGAAGATTGGGCCAGAATAAAAATAGTTTAAAATAAATTTAATATATAAAGTTCCCATAAATATTTATATTTAATTATATAATTAACGAAAACTTTATTTTTAAATAGACTTTTTTAATATGATGATATGAACTTACATCATAATTTTTAAGAATACGTTTAAGTGAATTTTTTCTAGATTTTAAAAAATCTTGTTTTGCACTTGAAACAAAATTACTGAGTATATTTGTGAACATAAACCAATTATGGCCTAGAGGTTAGGTTACTAAACTTTAAATAAATAAATAAATAAATAAAAAAAAACAAAAAAAATTTATAAGATATAAGGAAGGTAGGTGGGAAAGGGGGCTGCAGGAAGCTAGAGTCGCCTCCAACACCCACACTCGGACACCAATATGGTGCATTGTTTAACTCATTATACAAAAAAGTAAGGCATTAACTAGGAAATAGATTTCTCTAGTACGCTTCTTCTTCTGAATAGGTGTTCAAACTTTGCTGCTTCAGAAATGAGACGTAAACAAGACCTATTGACCAAGTATATGTACCTTTAAGGACATCACCAATTCCACAAGGACTCGATTCGAATCAAGACAGCCAAACTTAGAGTTAGCCAAGTACGCTGATAAAGCCTAGTTAGTGCAATTAAAAGGTTAACGATGCTATATAACAGTTCCGTATTTAAAGAACAAAGCAATTACACGAACTTCAGCTATGGAGGATATAATTATAAAAGATTGCGAATCGTTACTAGTGAAACAAAAAACACAGTCCTCGCTGGTTTAATCAGCAAACCCAAATGCAACATCAGACAACCGATCACACCCTCTCTGAATGTAACATATGTATACTCAGACATAGGCCCATTGAGTAACATAAACAACATAAATCCAGACACTTGGTCTAAATCTTTAAATCTTTAATTTAATAATTTGTGTTCTTTTTACAAAACATAAATATATTGTTTCTTAATGTAAACTAAATAACAATAATGTTAATATCCAAACATTTCTTTAAATAAATTGATTGTTACAGATGAGGCGTCTTGTTGATACCACAATCTTCCTATCAACAGTGCGAAAGAAAAATGCATTTATCATTGCTATAGAACGTTCTGCATTGAGAGATAGCGTTTTATCATTTCCTTAGAAAAAATAAGGAAAATTACTCCACCAACATTTTATACACACTGCATATAGGGTAGGCCAAAAGTCTTTTAAATATTAAGACATTGCCGATGATCTGTACGCTTGCACTATTTCCACCTTATATAGAAAGAACAGTAAACTTTTTTTTATGTGCCATAGTGAGCCATACATAGCTGAGCAAAATGCCTTCTGGAAGATATTTATGGTGTTTCGTTAACACTTTGCTTAACACGTACAACATTTTATGCAGTGCGAATTTAATGTGACCTTTATAGATATAATAATAATAGTAATATTTAAGCAGACTTCCTCCATAAACGGGTCCCTTCTCGACAAAAGATGGCCTAACGATTCGGGCAAATCTCTTACGGTGCCACTCTGGTAGTGTCTTTAAAATAAGCAGTGGATCATTGCTTTAGAAAGCAAAGTTCAGACGTTAAAATGTCAACGATCTATATTTGCGTTAAAACAATTAAAACAATCGTTGAGTTTAATAATAAAATTATAGGATTCTGGTGCTTTGTTCAATTTTGAACAAGTCTAGCAAATATAGACAAAAAACTTATTAAATTTTTAAGCACCATGTTAAATTTTGGTTCACCCTGTATTAATTTTATTTGTTTCATTATACGAAATTCTATTATTGTGTCCTTTTTCATAATCGCTGAACCAAAAATGAGCTTCATTACTAATATCAATGATCGTGACAAAAATAAATCTGCATTGATTTCAAGTATTTTGATAAGACATTTATGAATTCGCAAGGTATCCTAAGCACCATATTATCTTTATTTTTAAAAATTTTACCAGAAATAATACGAAATAATTTCTTAATTTTAAAATTTTTTTTTGGAAATTATGATAATACGAAAATTATTTAGCACTTTTTGCGAATAGAGTAAATATAATAATATTGTAACCTGGCTAAATAGTTTATTTGTCTTTCAATAATGAAATGGCATAACACAGCTACCAAAATTATAAAAACAATATTAAAGCTTAAAAAATAGTATTGCCATAAAAGCCCTTTGAAATTGTGCCATCCGCTTGAAAAAAATTCAATAAAAACAACTTCTATACTTTCCCATATCATATAATTAAAAAAAAAATTTTTTCTCCAAAATATGTCAAAAAGAAATTTTTAATTTTCTATAAACTACTTTATCGCTTTTTTCCAATTGTGTAGTTCTGATCAAAAGAGTGCTGATGATGAAACCGTAGCTGGTTTCGAAAATGCATTCCACTCAGCTAGTATCGGATAACTAACTTTTCCTAGATATTCTGTCATTATCACATAGAACTTATAGCCTAATATAAAAATATAAGAAAAACGTTTTATTACAACAAACCCAATGAACAAATATCACTGCCAACTATTTAGTGTTTTTATCATTTGTTTGTTTATTTAATTAAATGCCTAATTAACCATGAAATTTAACCGATAAAATTTTGTTGTAAACAAAAAAAGTTTTTAGCGCTTAAAAAAACTCTCAAAACAACAAACAAATATTAACATTGTTCACACTTTTAAGCAACATTTGAACAAGTAAAATAAATACAATTAAACACAGGCACATGATTTTACAGTTGCTGTCAATAATTACGATGCAATAAAAAAAACTTTGCAGAAATTTAGATTAAATGAAAAAGTATTGTATAATGAATAATTTAGAGAACAACCAACTGCTGGAGAATTATGTGATGTTTGATGACAAAAAAAAGAAAACAAGTAACAGTGCTATATTCGGCCATGCCGAATCTTATATACCCTTCACAACGTGTAGTCATGCAATAACAATTGTTTGTATCACCATTCATCCCATATAAAATACGTGCATACGTACACGTTAGAATAAATGTGGCATCGAATCCCAGCTGAGCCAAAAAAAATTTATTTTATTTAATATATTATTTATATTTTATTATTTTTTTTTATATTTTTTTTTAATTTTTTTAAATTTTTTTAAAAATTTTTTTTAGAAAAATTTTTAAAAAATTTTTTAAAATTTTTTTTAAAATTTTTTAAAATTTTTTTTTTTTAGTTTTTTTTATTATTTTTTTCTTATTTTTAATATTTTTTTTTTTGTAATTTTTTTTGTTTGGTATGTTTTTTACATGTATGTATATATGTATGTTGTTGTTGTAATTGTGAAAAAAAACGAGGTGGTCGTGGTTTTTTGCTCATATCTCAGAAAGTTATGGGGCGATTGTGCTGAATTTCAATAGCGATTTATTCCTGGATATTTCCAAGAGATTGATACCATACACAGATCTGAGGAACATATAGTTGCTTCTAAAAGTTGATTTCAACCAACACACGGACAGACGGGCAGACGGACAGACGGACAGACGGTCAGGGCTTAATCGACTCCTCTATTCATAAGCTTTCAGAAAATATATACTTTATGGGGTCGGAAATGAAAATTGTAGAAATTACAAACGGAATGACAAAGCTATATATACCCTTGTGCACCACAGGTGAAGGGTATAAAAATGGAATATTTGTTTCACTTATTCATATGCCATAACTTGCCACCAGGAATAAATTCACTACAATTTTTAAGACTCTATTAGTAAACACTAATTTTCTTTAAGAAAATTTATCATTAATTTTAATTTAATTGTACCACATTTGCATCACTACACTGTAACTGCATTGTCACTGCGAATTCCTGTTTTTTCTGTGGGGTACTTCTGTGTCTAAAAACGTTACTGTTTTTGTATGTGTGTTAAACTTAAACAATTAATATTGTGTAAATGTCGTTGTAAACACTTAGAAATTACTAAAACTTTCACACATTTTCAACAAAAACCTACTAAATTTTACAAGAGCATAAACATAACTTTCAAATGTAAATGTTTTCCCCAATTACCGAAAGACCATAAAAGTGTGTAAAAATGTAAAAAGAAACAAACTCGACTGTATGGTGATTTAATTGTATTGTTATACTGAGTGTGTCTATGGAGGTGTAACGGTCAACTGTGTTCAATATTGGCCTATTTTATAACTAGTATGTACACACTCCAAATATATCTCTGCACCAACTCACATCATGGCTGTGTAAGGCTGTGCTATTGAATTGGAAAATTACATTGGAACGTTTATTGACAAAACTCTATTTTACACAAACATTTGCGTTTTCATTAAAAGTGAAAACTAGGTTGGCTACCTGACTGACTAGTTTCTCTTTAACCCAACAGCTAGACAGAGACGGCAGGATGGCAGAATGGCATACAGGAAAATAAACATGTAGTCTGACAGTCTGCCTTAATGTCTTTTAACCAGATCTCCTGGCAGCCTGACAGCCTGACAACTAGTGTACATATTTGTACATTATAAAGTGATGCTTTAAATGTTTGCTGCACTTTCATATGTGTGTTTGTTTATAGAGTATGTATCTATATGTATGTATTTGTCTGCGAAAGCATATAAGTATATGTATTTGTTTGAGTGCACAAATGAATGTTCTTATTTTTATGTGTGTATGTATGTTGATAATAAAAATGTAAAAATGTTAAATGTGAAATGAAGTCAAGGGTGTTGCAAATAAACACACATACGCTATCGACGGACAATAAATACAAATGTTAAATAAGAGCAACAACAACATTGAAAAGGTAAATATGTATGATAGAAGTTTGTAGTTGTTTTTCATTAAAACCAAAATATTTTTTTTTGTTCATTCTTGTTATTTCATACCTAAGGGGAATTAACTATTGTTAACAAAAAAAAAAATTATTTCCACATATGAGCAAATAAACAAATGCCTTGAGATTTATATGTTTTGGAAAAAAGTAAAAAAATTAAAGCAACTATGCAGGCTTTCCTTCTCTGTATCAACCGGCCAATCTAGACGTCTATGTACGTTTGCGTATTATTGCTTTAATTATGATTTAAAATTTAATTACATATTACGTATACGCAGTGTATTCGATCTCTTGCAAGTAAAATAATCAAATATTGCACAGCCTATTAAATAAGTATTTGTAAGAGTTTTTATTTAAGATGAATTCTTGGCGCAGTGGGTTTTTATAGGAAATTTATATAGAATTTCGAATATAATTGAATAGTAAGCGCATAGTGGTAATAAGAAATCAATATAAAGGGTGAGCCAAAGGTCGATATACAGGTGGTGTTTAAAAATTTTATAAATTTTTCGTTTACATTTTCCGTTTTCGAGATTACAAAATTGAAATTAAAACACTACGTACAAAAAATAATGTCACTTAAATAACCCCCGCTTTCGGCTTCGTTATAATAGGCGTATAGAGCACTTTCATTAATATCTTTAAAAATGTGTGTCTGTAGCGCTCGAATTTATGCAACAATGTTGGCTAGAGTTCCGTCAAATAGCCCCCAAGAAAATTATCGGATGCTTATAAATCTGGCAAAAGCGCTGGTCAAATAATTGCCGAATTTTTTAAAATTATCGCTCTTTTAAAATTTGACTCAAAAGTGCCATTGCGTTTCGGGCAGTGACTTTATTCTGCTAAAACCATATAAAAGGTCTGTTTTTAAGATTATGACTTAGGTTAGGTTAGGTTGAAAAGGAAGGGCACTAAAAGCCCAAACCCATGGCAGGTATACACTCATGCCCAGTTGGCATGTTGTGCGCTCCACATAGAAGATTAGGACTAAAAAAGTGTTCTATCATAAATGTATTCTGTTTTCCATTTACAGTTACAACACTTCCATCTTCACTTTTGAAGAAGTAAGGTCCAATAATATTTTCAGATGTAATAACGCATCTTACTGTATGGGGTACAATTGGCGTTGTTGAGTGGCCATTAAATTTTCAGAGCACCAGAACTTACCGTTCTGCTTACTAATAAAACCATTCAAATGAAAATCAGCTTCATCACTCGAAATAAGATTTTCAAAAAAGTTGATTTCATTTCTGCTCATATGTTGAAATTAAACTGCAAAATGTAGGCGTTGACGATGATCTTGAGGCTTTAGTTTTTACATCAATTGCACCTTATGTGGGAATAACAGATTTTTTTTTGCAAAACGACGTTATAATACACGATAATGAGAGCAACACTTTTTGAAAAATGTATCTGGTTTTTCTTTAACACTTTGCTCTGCATGTTAAGTATTTTCCGCGCGAGTTAAATATGGTCTACCGGTTCGAAACAAATCTCCTACGATACCATGTTAAGATGTCAGCGATATGTTTTTTACATATAAATAATTGATCAATTATTTTAAATAATAAAATTCTTTAACTCATACAACAAGCTAGCTCTTGTTGAGTTTGACGATAATCGTTATGGAGAATTGCCTCCAGTTCTTGGTCTTAAAACTGTTTAATAAACTGGGCGGTCTTTGTCTTCTGTGCCAAATTTCTTTTAACAAATTTCTGAACGGATCAAATTATCCCTTGAACCTTAAAACCAATCAAACGCATTCACTATAAGCTTCGCTGAGCAATTGGTGTGCAACAGCGTCCATTTTTTCTAACCAATAAATTAGAAAATTTCATATTCTTCTTTGTATTTAACAAAACCTGCAGTTACTAACTCAAGATTATTTGACTTAACTTCAAAGATATATATATATGTGGCGAAATGGAATAACTGCTTAAGTCAATATAAGTTAAGTTAACGTAGAAGTTAAGATCATTATAAAATTTCAATTCCGAGATTTAAAACTACTCTCAGATGAATATACAAGAAGAAATAGCGTTTTAAAATTATAACGTATATTTTTTCAAGGAGCAAAATCACTTAACTTTTTAACTTTTAATTTAACTAAACATACGAATATTGATATGTTTTCTAATTAATACAGCACAAAATTCATATAAAAGTTTTTGTTTTGAAAGAGTGCCAATTTATAAATATCAGTCCAAAAAACTTTTTTAATTATGAGTGTTAAGTACGATTGAGTCATGAGGAAAAAATTTTTCGGGCGATCAAAGCACTCAAACGATATATAACTTGTACTTGTACTTGTACATTCGCTTTTGGTTTCAAAGGATTCCAAAGTATTCTACTCTGAGATTTATTTAACATTTTTCTTAAACAATTATCACATTTTGTTATTACATGATGTAGGGAATAATTAAAATTAGTGGCAACTCACTTAAGCTTTGCCTAGAAAAAAATCGAAAGTAAGCCAATTTGAGCTATAAGTTGTTCAAAGAGAATTAATTCCCACTCTTTTAAAAACATAGATGGCAAATTGTATTGAAAAATTTCTTTACGGAAATGAAACATGAGTGAATTCACCTTAAGTTTTTCAAAAATATTTATAGAAAAAATATTGTTAAAAAACATAATTTTAAAAACAGTTTTTATTTTCGGCTTTAATTTGTTTTTAAAAATTTCAAATTAAGTTGCTTATATTTCATTTTATTTGCCTAAAAATCTCTTTTCGCCTTTGCTTTAAAGATTTTATATTTTAATTAAACTGAAAGCTTTATTGGTGTAAAACAAATACTTATCCTTCTCTCTAACTCTTTATATTTGTAGCAGAAAATAATAACAATATAAAAAAAAATAACAACAACAACAGTACAAAGAAATAAACGCAAAGTCAATACAGCCAAATATGAAAATATAATTAAACTTAACAAGCAGAGCTGAGTGGAATAAAGATCGTAGGGAAAATAATTTGTTTGTTATGCAAATGTATGCATATTGATGTGTCTGTATGTAGGAGTGTTTAGATGTGTGTCTCTTTGATATGCAAAGTATAGTTTTGATAAGCATTAAGGGACCAATAACTATTATTAATGTTAAAGATACATGATGACATGCATGTGTAAATGATAAAAGAAAATATTTTTTATTTTTATCTTTGTAGATGCAAATGCTTATATAATAAACACATACACATGGATTTACACACATACATGTGTTTACAGCTACAAATTACAATTTGCACATAAACACTCACAAATCAATTTATTTCTACAGACATACATTTGCATGTATCATAAAGATCAATTTCATTTTTAAGGTAAATATGCACTCACACATACACATACATACGTACAACATTTTCATTTTATATAAGTATTGATTTAAATGCTGTTTGTTGTCTTTAAGTAAATACGTACATGGATTGGAAAAATAATAACAATAATTTTGATTAAATAAAAATCTCTCAAAACAATAAATCCCTCTTTGTGTACAACTTAAAGAGACTTTATTTATGCAAAGAAAACATTTTAATTTTGAATATTGTAATATGCAGTCTTTTTAATAATTTAAAATTTATTCAAAAATTTATATATTTCAAAGATAAATTTTTTTTTAATTTGTTTTACAAATTTCAATTTAAGGATTTTTGGGTCATAGGAAAGACTTGCTTAATAAATTCCTTACAATTTTTAAAATATATTTGTATGCTTCGAAGAATATATGTGACTGATTTGTTATCGATTATAGTTATTCTAAAGAAAAAAAGTTAATGCGGTCATAAATATTTAAGAGAGTATGCAGACCGAAAAACTTATATTGAGAAACGTATGTAGGATATCCTTTTGATAATTTGAGGATTGTTTCTTTTCAGGCAAAAAAAAAAAAATGTAGTTTTTAAATTTAGTATCATTTTTAGTGTACAAGTTAAAATTGGCAGCTGTCACATGGTGATTCCAAAAGTGGATTACTTTGCAAAAGCACAACGCCGTTTAATTTTGTCGGTGTCTTAAAAACATTGCTGCTGTAACTAATTCAGCATCATTTTTTATAACTTAAAATTTCACGAAGCTCTATACAGCAAGCTTTGACATAAGATCTTCACCTTTATACTTATAAAAATCAGGTTTCTTAGGAGCTCAAACCAGCAGATAACGGAAAGCGAGGGCAATTTGTATGGGCAATGGAGCAAAGTAAAGCCAATTCATATTTTTGGCAACAAATAGTTCCCGATGGAACACAAGATTGTCAAATTTGGAGCTCAGAAGTTCTTTATGCAATCTGCGCGAAAATAATACACCAAAAAACGAGTAACTGCCGGCGCAAGTCGGCCTTACTTATTTGCTGATGAGGCCAAAATTGCAATAACTGTAAACGGTATTTGTTACAGTAACATGATAACGGAGTTCTTGTACCCTAAAATGGATGGCATGACATTCAACATGCCACCTGCTACACCGAGCATTAAATCCGGTACTGATTTCCAGAACAAGTTACTTCCAGAACTTCCGATGTCAACTAGTCACCAAGATCATGCGATTTAATGCCGTACGAATTTTTCCTTTAGGGTGTTGTGAAATCTTAGGCTTATGCGATTAACCAGACGCTGACTGTGTAGAATGTATCGTTCTACTGAAACTACTACATATGTACATACAACTACATATCATTTAATTTAAGCCAATATAGTTCTTGTTATTGGTTGATTACATTAACCAATTATGATGATGGAACTATCTGGATAGTAACTTTAACTGTAAGTATTACCGCCTAATGAAACTAGTGTGAGATTATGCCATTATATATGCGAAACATATTGATTCATTTGAAATTAACCTCATCCTTAAATTTTTTCTACTATCTGCATCCATTTCCTGCTCCGCTTTTAAGAAACATGAGTAAATAAAATTCGAGTATCTATCCAAGCCACGATGAATTATTGCATGACTGCATACTTTAATTTCTTTATTGCTCATCAGGTCATCACTGACACGTCACATCCTTTTGTACATTTTACAAACACCGCAGAATACACTTATAAGGATCCAGAATATAACTTTGTCTAATAGGTGGTTAAATGGCTGATGCTCACAGTGAGGCGACGACTCTGTGGACTTCGATGAACCGGGGTTCTGTTGCCCTTTAATAGAAGTAGTTACATGGAGGGTTGTTCGGCTTCTTTCAGGAGGCATATCTGATTCTATTGCCGATCAAGTTATACTTTTAGAGAAAAACACAATTTAAGGGGATAGATTCCACATTTTATTCTGAGATACACTGGAAGCTGACGAGTGATGTGGTCCTGTCAAAACGGAGTCATACAGACTCTACTTGACTGTTGGCGTGCAGCGAACTACCACGATAACCAACCAACCAAGGGGATAGATTATCTACATAAACCAAGAATTAAAGTAGGTAAGATTACTACTTGAACCATGTCTGAGTTGCACAGCATGATCACAGGAGCTCTGGTTGGAAGTCTCGGACACAACCCAGTGGTAAAACCACCGTCAGTTATGGTATTATATGTCGGTGCTGACGGTAATCGAATTACACATTGTGTCTAATGGAATCTTAAACTAATATTATGATGTATATCAAATTAAATTCCGGCTTTACTTTCTTTAGGCAGTTCTTAATATTTTCCGTAGTAGTAGACTTCTTTTTGTAGGAACTTTTTGCCTCCAAATATTTAACTCCACTTTTCTAGTTAGGTTAGGATATTTATGGATAATTTTACAAATTTATTGTCAATTTTTAAAACTGCATACATATTTTGTACATAATTATTTTTTTACACTTGCAGAACGAAGTGCATTTTATACTCTCATCATAATTATTTATCATCTACAAGTTGGTTTAAAATGCAGCAATAAAAAACTTGAGTATTTTTTTTCAAACACTGCGAATTTAAGCTCTATCAAATATATATTTACAACAAAACGAGTCAAATACATATAAAGTGGCATTAATTATATAAATCCTTTACAATTTTGTTGTTGTTACTCCTCTCCTTTAAAGATGCGATTATATAAAACACGATAATAAATGTAAAATTGTATATTCGAACAAGTTCGTTAGTTGCATGAACAAAAACAAAAGCCCAACGTCTCTCATCCACAATAGTAAATACGATGAAAAGAGAAAACTTTATTCTGTTATTCAGAACAAAACAAAAAATCCTCTTATAATTTTACAGCATGAATACTTTTTTGAAAAAAATTTTTCGTTTTTGTGTTGTGAAGCCAAAATGGTTGAATGTTTAAATTTTTCGTGTTTTTTTTTTGTTTTTTTGTTGGTTTGGTTGGTTGAATGGCGGCATTCAACAGAGTCATTCAATTTATATGCGGACTCTAGGAAATGAAAAAACATTAAGATATTGTTTGGAAATGTTTCGTTGGCTGGCTGGAGCATTCTAGTGAACAGAGGACTGAAATGGTATGCTCGTGGTTTCTGTTGTTGCATGTGGTAATCAGCCAAAGTCCATAATAAATTTTCAAGTTCACAGAGAAATTCGGTAATTGTTTTTTGTTTTGCACAATTCTACTTCCTGTTTGTTGTTTTTATTTATTCCAGTATTTTTATTTCAACAATAAACTGTTTTCAGCATTTTATGTACAATCAGTGTATTTGCAATTTACTGTGCTATCACAGCTAGCGAGCCAACAACCAGCCATCCAAGCAACGAACCAAGTGGGTGGTGTATGAGTGTCATTAATAATTCATTCACAAGACCGTGAATACGTATGAGTAGAATGTAATTTAATATTTATACACCGTATACAAGTGCAAATAAAACATTTGTGTGTCTATTTCATTATAAAAACTAAATAAATATTTTTTAAATTTTTACTCACTAATTTGAACCTTTTTTTTAAATGTTGGACAATTTTAAGTCCATAAATTTTAATTACTTACCCCGTTCTTTTCGCACACACCGCCAGCATTTTTTAAATCACCCGTCCAGGCTAAACCCAAAGTACCCATTTCAAAATCTCGATAGGTAAACATATAAGCCAAACAGAAAGCATCGTAATCCTCCTCTAAAAAAAGAAATAAAATCAAAAACTTTAAATGCACTTGAATCCTCATAGAGAAATACAAAATACAACATAGATTTATATAAGTGTGCAAAGATGTGTGAAGCATTACTAGATATAGCCAACGTATATTATAAAAAAAAATCCAGGAACATAATACACTTAAATAAATATTATTCTAACTTTAAAATATAGCTGCTCTCGTTTAAAAGTAAAAGGATGTAAAATTCTTTAGATTTTATAAGTATGCTGTTTTACTACTTTACTTTCCTGTGCCGTGTTGTGACATGTCGTCCTGTTGTTTGATTTTTTATCTACTTTTTTTTGTAAAAATTAATTTACGTTGCTTTACAAGGTAACTTGAGAAGTTAGCTAAATCAGTTTAAACATAATATTTTGTGTACATTTTTCCCATCATGTAGATAAAAGAATATAAAGATAGAAATGAAGGCAATTTAATGTCACCTATTTCTCCTTCTCTTTTTCTCTCTCGCACGAAATATTTTGTTTTTGACAGATTTTACGCAATGGAGACAAAAACAAGTTATGTAATTCATAACATAACAAAAAGTAAGGACTAATTCTAACTATATTTGCTTAAAACTAAACATTTTTCTTAATAAACAAATGATGTACAAAAAATTAAACCTTTTTAGTTTTAAATTTTGAATTAAATACTAAAGTCAGCTTTAATATTTTTTTTATTTTTGTAAAATTACTTTTATTAAATAGAGCTGCTTTTTATAAATATTTCTTCTATAATCGATTGGCATCACGAGGATTTATATACATTAAAATAAACACAATATAATAACAACATTGATTATAAATACGATTACTGTGTAAAGAAAGTAAAGATTGTGAGAGGAGAATGGTAAATATTGTTAAATATTTAGTCTGATTTAAATTTTTTACATGATTATGTCCCTTGTAACAGCAAGATACAAAAGTTTAAATAAGGACTAATAATTTTTTAAACGCAGCGTGACTTAAAAATATCTTGTAATATCATATACGGAGTTACGAACTTTCGGTTTCGTAAAAAAGTAGTACTATTGTGATATAAATTTATAGAATCTTAAAAATCGCAGCCACTATGGCAGTGCTAATTCAAATAGTTTAGTAAGCGCAGCTGGTACAGCAGTAACACAACAGAGTTCGTTGCGTGCATATCAAATTAAGTTTGACAACAACATGGTGCATAAGAATAAGTAAAACAACAAATAAAGTACCGTAGAGGATTAATCTAATTGGCTAATTCACAAGGGTCTCCAAAGTGTCATATTGTCATAAAGTCATAACTTAAAATGAGAGTTTTGTTTTTGCTTATTGTAAAATAGTTAGGCTGTTTTGAAATTTTTGGAAACAATGATATTATAACAATACAACAGTTAGTACACCTTGTGAAAATATCAACTGAGTAGTTCATAATTTTTACTTTATACCGTAAAGTGTTATTTTTTTAATAAAACGAACCGAAGTTTATATAAAAGAAATGAAACTACGTATATAAATGGTATAAAAGTAATAAAATTTTGAATGACAATGTGACATATAGAAAATTAAATAATTATCAAATTACGTCACTGCAGAGGAATAGTTATGAATTATTGAGTTATGAAAATTGTTTTGAACATGTTCAGTGGAATAAAATCGAAAATAAAACAACATTGTCTGATGGTTTACTTATCAAGTTCCTAAAATTCTTTGTGAAACATAACATCTATTTAATACAGAACTCAGTGGCTCACCAATGTGCTCTTCAACGTCATCCATAATTAGTGATAAAGTCATGGAGGAATTATTACATGTACAGTATAGACAATTAGAAAAAAGCAAAAATATTGAAAAGAACAAGAGTGTGAAAGTGATATAACGTTAAAAAAACTTTCAATATAGAATTAAATTTACCATTTAAGAAAAAAAAACACAACGACAACTTCTATATATAAGTAGCATAGTTATTAAAATTGGGAAAAAGGCAACATCAGCGAGACGTCTTTGAAAATAATTTTCAATATATACGACAGCTATGTGTAAAAAAAGAGTTTTAGCAATCAGTGACTAATTATTTCATTAAATTATAACATAATAATAGAATATTCAACGTTTGGATTAAAACTTTTATATAATTAAAAAGACTGATTTGAAAACATTAATCAAAATAAACACAGCTAGAGCAGAATATATTATAAGGACTAATAAATGCTAAAATTTACAATAAAGAATAATTTGATATTGAGAAAAAAAATAACAACAACAACCAGGGAAAAAGTTCTTGCGGCCCACTATGCGCAAAGCAAGCACACACCAAACTTAGAGAATATGAAAAAGTCTTGCAAAACAAAAACAACTACAATTGATGACCAACATTGGAATTGCTTCATTATTAATACACCATAAGAAAAAAAAATAAACTTTAAGAGTGACATTGATAACTGTGTAGGGAGCTAAACACAAACAAAGAAAATAATCGAGAAGATAAGATCAAAACAATCCAATATTTAATGTTGATTCGTCAATACGTTTTTATGTACGTTTATTTATTATACTCTTCACCTGTGCTGCCAAGGGTAGGTACAACATTGTCATTCCGTTTGTAATTTCTACAATATTCATTTGCAACCTCATAAAGTATATATTTTCTAAAAGTTTATTACAAGGGAAGACGTTTAAGCCAAGTCCATATCTCCCTGTTAAGTTTTAGAAAGCTACATGTTACTTAAATCCGAATGTCACATCAATCTTTTGCAAACAAAATTTTCTGAGATATGAGCAAATAAACTCGACTGTGTTTTTTTCTATATTTTTTCCAAAAAAAAAAAAATCAAAATTGGAACAATTGTTTCTATTTTTGGGAATGATATGCCTTAGGGATATTTTAAAAAACTTTGGTTAAATGGTTTACTAACTGACAAAGTTATAGGAAAAAAATAATTTTGAAAAATATATATTTTTCTAAATGTATAAAGTTAATAAAGCTCCCAATTAGGTGTTGGACTTGCTAAGGCCAGCAAAATACAAGAAATAGTACCAAAAATTACTGCCGCAAAAACTGAGAAATTAGTCAAAAACTAACTGAGATATAAGCACAAAAATTCAAATGCTTCGTGTTTTCCTTAAATTTACAAACGAAAATCAACGTTTTTCTGCTTCTAAAAAAAAGAGTTATTGCGGCTTTGCTTCTTTCAATAACCACAACATGGACTTGACCAATAGAATACTGTAAACTATGATAACGTTAAAATCCAACATACCATTCTTAACAAAATGACGAATAATTTTTTTCTCCACCCATCAGTATGGGTATAAAATGAAAGGGCCTGCCTACTAAATACAGCTAACTATGTAAAACTTTAAAATAAAATATGGCATCTGAAATAATAAAGCAAAATTGCATACAACATTAATTCTAAGCTTAACTACGATGTGGTCACTATACCTGTTTTCATAATGGTGAAGGGTATTATCAGATTCGGTACGGCCGAATATAGCATTCTTACTTGTTGCAACTAATTTTGTTGTGAGATTTTTCTCTTGATATTATTTGTTTAATACTTTGCCATCTATTACCTGAGTTTGTATTAGTTGTTGCTGTTTTATATTTTGTTTATTTTTATGCTTAAGAATCCTTCTAATGCCAAGAGATAGTGGGCGAAACATTAAAAGTAAAAAAATCTATTTAATAAATAAAAAATGTATAAAAATTAAATAAAGATTATAAGATCTTATCTCATGCCTAACGAATATAATGCAAAATTTAAATTTAAAAGCAAAGGATCAAATAAATATAAAAATTCAATATTTTAATATATGAATTTTTTGTTTGCAATCTCTGTCATATTTTTTTCAAACGCATGTTGGAGGAGATTTATTGAGAATTTAAATGCTAAATGCTAAATGTACATAGTTAAGCTGATATGGCATTAAATATATTTTCTTTGCAGGGGAGATACCACGACACTATATTTGAAATTAAATCCAGAATTTGTACTAAAATGTCTACTACCAGGATTGAAAACTCATATATTTTTTTCTGAAATAAATTATAAAAGTTTTTTGATGTTTTTGCTATGGTTGATATCATTCCCCGTATCGATTTTCAGTTGGAATGTAATAGTTTTTTTTAAATAGTTTATGTAATTTTTTTTAATTTATTATACCCGCCACCAAAAAAATGGTGGGGGTATATTCATTTTGTCATTCCGTTTGTAACACATCGAAATATCCATTTTAGACCCCATAAAGTATATAAGTATATTCTGAATCAGGGTTTGATTTGATGACGATCTAGCTATGTCCGTCTGTCCGTCTGTTGAAAGCACGATAGAGGTCGCACCGAAAAAGCTAGGGGACTCAAATTTTGCCAGAATCTTTCGTATAGACAAGGTTTGTTTGGTATTGAAAATGGGCTAAATCGAAATATTTGGAAGAGAGTTATAGCTCGAAAAGCAAGAGTAGGTCGAAAAAACCGTGTCCTTCAAACATCGAATAAAATGGAATTGTGCCCAAACGCATTAACGTAGGCTCATGAAACTTCAAATATATATTTCCTGAGTAAAAAAAAAGTTTTTCCCCGAAAATTATCTAAATCTATGTATTAGGAGAGGAGTTATCGATCAAAATGTACGAAAATTTATACCGCACAGTGTATTTTTCGGCATATTTAAAAACAAAAACGTCATAAAAGCAACAAAATTGGATGTACGACTCTGAAATTTTGCACACTTTGCTTTTTGGTAAGACGTTTTTTTGTAACGGAAAATCAATGTGCCACGCCCACTTTTACGCCCACCTCCCATATGACGTTTTACCTAAAATTCATATAATTTCTCTACTAATAAAGATTTTGGAATAATGAAGGGCTATATTGAAACACCTAAGTTGTACTCATTCGCAAAAATAACTTTGACACGCCTACTATAACGCCCACTTTTCACGTTATCTACCGTTAATGAAATTTAAAAGCTCATAAAACCGCTAAAATTAGAGGTATGATGATAAAATTTGCCACGTATATCCTTCTAATCAATGAAATTGTTGTGCCAAAAAGTTTAGGTGACACGTCCACTTTAGCGCCTACCTCCCATATAACGGTTTATCTTAAATTCATATAATTTCTCTATTGACAAAGTTTTTGGGAAAATAAAGGACTATATTGAAATATCTAAGTTGTATTTATTAGCAGAAACTTTTTTGACACGCCTACTTTAACGCCCACTTTCATTGAAAGACTACATTTACAAAAGCATTTTAGTAGCATATCGAAGTTATAAGGGGTGGTTAAATTTTAAGGACCGATGTTGAATTTAAATAAAACACAAATTATTTAGGATATTATTATTATTTCTTTTTGTAATTATAATATTTGTATGGTTCAATTATGTATTTAACAAAATATCGACCAAAGGGCCCCCCATCCTTGGCGCCACTCCTCTATCTGATGGTCCAAATTTTCAATGACAATGCTTATGCTCAATTGTTTGGCATGATAATGAGGCGAGGTTGACTGCTCTTTTGCCACACTATCGCAAAAACCAGCAGTGGTTCCCATTCAACGAACTAAGAAGGCATTCACAGATTTTCTAACATTTTATACAGACCTGTTTTGCATAAATTTAAATATTTTTTACAATTCTCCCGATTGTGGACGAATTTGAACGATTATGAATTTGAAAAATTAAGAATTAAGAAGTGCACAAAATGCATTTTGATTTGAACGCCCATTTTTATAAAAAAACTGAATAACTTTAAAGCGTTGCTCTTTTGCGTATCTTTCCACGGATCAAATTGAGTAAGTTTGAGATTGAGAAATGTCAAATGAAATGCAGAAAACAAATTTAAAGACTAGGTGTAGTTCACCTTCAACATGGGCCCTTAAAATTTAACCACCCTCTACAAAGAAAGTGATACATATTTTATTATAAAGAGATTATTCCATAATGATTAACAAAATAATAAATAATGTGCTTTAAATGTACACAAAATTGGTGGTGGGTATAAAAGATTCGGCACAGCCGAATATAGTGCTCTTACTTGTTTTTTTTTCAGCTCGTTTTTTCACCTCATTTTAAGCTCTACTACGCAAGTTGTTATATTAATACCCGACACGAGTTTTGAAGAAAATTAGCGAAATTGATGCAGCTGTTCTTAAGTGATGCGATTACCAATAAAGGACAACAATACGATTTTAGAAACTTATTTTATATACATACACACACACATACATATCCAGTTACTGTGAATATAATTCTTTTTCATCTAAATTTGCAAACTTATGTAAGCTGAATTCACAGATTTTATCGTATCGTCGTATATTGCTAGACAAATCTATTTTCTAAAAATAAAAATGTTTTGGCATTAGTTAGTAAAATAAAAATTCACTGCAAGAGAGGTGGCCTAAAATATAAAAAAAGTTCGTAATTTCTTTAATTAAAATGTAATAAAAATGGAAAATTATGAATTAAATATAGAAGCTTCATAAGCTTGGTACACCACTTTCCGATAAATATTTTATCAAAAACATGCTGAAAAGATGTACATTAGCTAAGTTATGTCCTAAATTTTGAAGAACTAATTCAATTTGGCCATAATATAAATGTCCAGCAAAGTAATTAGTTGGAAATATTTTTAGAGTAAAAAAACCATATTAAATTTGATTTTTTTTAAATATGAATTCATTTGAATATTATACTTATTGCGAAATTTGCTGGAAGCCATTAAAATACTTAACTTTCATAATTTTCATTTAGTTTAACACACTTTATGTATAAGTAATAATGATTTTGACAACAACAATGCGGCAAAGCATTTCATTAACAAAGTAATGTCTTGTAGATTTTCACTGATTTTTAAATTTCAAATTAACGCATCGCAAAATAATTAAAGAGAATTTTCTTCCTTTTAAGAACCGAACGACTTCTCTAAGTCCATAATATTAATGGGCCATTAAGGTTATTAAAATCAAGTACTTATTCAGTGCTATAAAAGTAAGTACTTATTTAAGACCCTATTTATAAGCGATCGTAATAAGAGCTTATACGGGTCCCCAGCGTTGCCATAATCATGGTTTTATCATATTTTTGATGATTTTTTGCTAAAATATGATTTATGATTTTTTCCACCAAAATGATGATTTTTACTTTTAGAAATTATATATTTTTTTTGTTTTAAGTTGTAGATACAAAACATAGTTTTTCTACAATTCTCAACAATCAATTTTTAAGCTAATAAAGTTTTGTGTCAGCTTGTCGCAGAGTCTATTAAAAACATTGACATTTACGATGTCTATCTGTGCTTTTTAAAGTATATTATCAACATAATAAACAAAGTTAACATAATTTTTTAAACCACATCCTCTCAAATACAAAGAATTTATGATGAAATGAATGCAACGCCTTTATCTAAAAATTTTAGATAATTTTATAAAACCAAATTACGTTAACATCAATTTTATAAATGAACTTGACTTGAAAGATAAATTATTTCGTTTACAAAATCAAGATATTTATTTGGGGGTGTTTGTAAAACAAAAAAATTCCAATCTAAAACTTGCAGAAAATGAAAAAAATTAATTTTTTGAAAATTGTACTTCATTTTACATTGAGTTGTGTAAGCAAATACTGAAACTATTTAATTTTAACGAAAATTATTTTAAAGCACTTTCATGTCTTGACCCTTCAAAAATAATTGATAGAAAAGTAACTTCTCTTGCAGGTTTAATACAAAACCTTTTAAGTTTAGAGAACTATGTCTTCTCCACTTTGACGAACACTTTATAACTATAGATAATCTAAGTTGTGAAGACTTTTGGTTAGAAGTCCCCAAAAAAAAAACTCGAGCTGACAATGTCGTAGCTTTTCCGACCCTGTCAAAATTTGTTAAAAACCTAATATGTCTTCCTATTTCTTTTGCAAATGTTGAACGAATATTTTTAGTTGTAAATTAAGAAAAAACAAAATATAGAAATTGATTAGATAACAGCACTCTTAAGATTATATTATATTTAAAAGAACACTTAAAAGTTAAACGATTGTTCATGCTATATGTTTGAAATAAAAAAATTGGTGATTTTTTGCTTGAAAATATGATTTTTTTTTTGCTCTAAGTGATGATTTTCACTCCGAGGCTTCTGGCAACGCTGCGAGTCCTTGTTTGTAAACGAGGATGGTAAGTACTTATTTGATTCATTATTTGTAAGCGAGCGTGGTAAGTACTTGCCTCCAATAACATCACCGTGTCAAAATAATGGATAAAGATGCCAAATTGTTAGTAGTGAAAAACTGTTTTCTAGTACTTTCAACTCATTATTTTGTAATGAGAGTTTTTGCTGGGATCGCGCACATGTTCATTCGTCGATATCTAATTGACGACTAAGTGAAAGAGCGTAAGAATGTGTAAGATTTTAATTTATACAATTGTGGTATAGACTGCGCATCACTGTTTTAAAATATAAATTTTTGAACACCAGAACAAAAGAAATAAATATTTTTTAATTTTATACGACCAACATCGATACAACAATACATTACAGGTAATGAGTTTGTCAATAGAGCTTAAATTTATGCAAAAGGTCTGTGTTTGTGAAATATGGAGAACTTCTAAGCATGTAAATCATACATAGAATATGCCACGTATAAAATTATAAAATATTTTTGCTTTTGATGATGCCGATAAACGATAAAGAATAAATTTATTTGTTTTTTTAATCTTATTAATGAAAGTTTCATTTCAAAATTTTTGTGGTAGAAAGTAGGACGGAAAATAAAAATAAAAATTAAATTGTTTTCGTTTTTACAAATTAAATTAATAGGTGATTAATGATGAATGAAGAATGTATAGAAAAATCATCAATCATACAAGTACATACATATTCATTAGCAGTAACTGTCAGCAATGTGTGTGGCTATGGACTGTTTAAATATAATATTGAAAAATGTGTCAAGTCAGTTTCTCAATTCGTTAAATTTTAGAAAATTTTTAATTAAAAAATTTAATGAAGTATACATACATACAAACACCTATGTGTATATTATTTTGGGACACTAAAAAAATCATATAAAAATGGAATTAAAAATTTAAGTGTAACAACAGCATTAAGATTTTAAACGTCTTAAGTGAAAAGCAAAAACAAAATTTGAACAATATTAGATTTCGAGGAGAAAGCTAAACAACACAGGAAAGCCAGTTTTTATTTTGAGTAATATTTTCTATATATTTATTTTTCAAATTATTTAAACCATTTGTGTTCATGTTTGCCATGTTTCTGTTCATCATTAAGGATGCATCACTTCATGCAAAACTGCCACTTTCTGTCTATAGTATAAGTGTGACTAACGCAATATTAACAAGTATGAATGTACATATACAGCGAGCGTAAACACGTACATAAAATTTTGTATTATACTATGTTCACACACGCGCCTTAATTGTCAATTTGTGATATTCTCGCAATTAAAGGCCTTAATTGAGCTCAATTTACTGTACTAAAAATTACTTATAAATTGAGCAATATATACTTTATTGTTTCACTTATTGTTCAAAATTCGAAAATTCTTAGGGTGGCATCCCTCATTTTAAACAAATAAATAATAAAAAAAGTAAAAAATGGAATGCGAAGTATATGATAAGTTTAATAAAATCTTTAAATAAATTAAAATATATAATTGCAAATATCTTTTATAAACAGGAAAAGAACAGAAGCGAATAGGTCTGGCATAGACTGAGGTCAGTGAAATGCTAATGGAGTAAGATAAATTGAGTATGTGTGAACACTTGTTTTAAGTGCTCAATTAACATTAAATTTAAACAATTAAAAATGTCGTCGGCACAATTATTTTGACAGAAAAAAAATACTTCTTTTTATTTTTAACTTTAAAAATGCTCTATTGAAATTTGATTGTAGAAGTCTTACATAAATCTTTTTTTTCGATGAATTGCATTGGGATGAGCTTTCATCAGTGCAAAGCACTTTTCTCCAAAACTAAAAAATTAGCAAAAGAAAAACGTTTGAGTTTGTTTTGTTTTGACATTTATGGAATATCTCTTGCTATGTAAGTCTTAGAACATGCTTCTCTCAAGCGGTGCCAAATCGTTCACTCACTAATTGAAGTACTGTATGATTTATTTCATTCATCTGTTTCAGTTTTTGCAAGATGATACGGTCTTCAGTTGTTTTGTGTTTCGCGACGGATCACGATAAATTTTGTACATCATTTTTCTTTTTAAATATGTTTATTTGAAAATAAGCAGTTTGACGTGACAAATTGACGTCGTTAGCTATGTCTATAACCTTGAAACCGGCATTGAACTTTGAACTATTGAAGCTATAACAATATTAGTTAACTTAGCCGTCTTCCAAATATTTTCAAAACTCTAATGAATCAAAATTAAAATTAAGGACACAAAAATTAATTAGAACAATTTTAGTTGACCTTCAATTGCAAAGAACACGCAAGAAAAATGTTATGAAGTGCATGTCAAAATACTTATGCCGAAGCGAATGTCACTGTCTATTATGATTCTTATCAGCAGTTTAAGAGTGCACAAAACAAAAGACAAAATATTTTACACAAGTGTTTTTGTTGATGTGCACTTTGTTTTGTGCACAGCTGAAATAACGGCATCTTACACACTTGAACGGAAAAAACGCCAATAGACAAGAGAACATTTTGTCAAAATAATTGTGTCGAAGACTGTTTATTGAGTTATTTTCTTTAAAAGAGCCGAGAATGTGATGGATTTAGGTAAAATATCTATGGAATTGTGTTTTTAGATTGGAAATTATTTTGTTAAACAATATTAACATTTTGAAGTAACGCTTGAATTATATTTTTAAAATTATATGCTTTCGACATAAAATCCCTTCATTGAAGAAATTTATTATGTTGTTGTGGTAATATTTCTTTATGTACAGAAATTTCTTTACCCATAACTTTATGAAAATATTTGTTAATGAAATATGTTGGAAGCTGACACATACATATTTAAATAAAATATCGCCTTAATGGAATCTAAGTCGAAATTTGTTTTTATGTCACGTGCAAATAAATAAAAGTATAATATTAGTTATAATAACACACACATACATTAACACAAATACAATGTGTAAAATTTATTCAAATGATATTATTATTTTCACACTCTATCTGAATATGAACAATTTCGAAAATTAAATAATAAATATTTTGACAAATTTTAAGAAAAAAATTTGATAAAAACCACAATAAAATAAATTTAATTCCTAACAATAAATGTGTGTTGTTACCTTCAATAAAAAATAAAAATTGGCAAACAAAAAACACTGGTCCTGCACAGCTCAATTTAAACTTTCAAGAAGAACTTCTTAAGAGCATTTTATATTTGGTTATTTCAAGCTCAAATCAAATCACTCTTCTCTTGCCGTGATTATTTAATTCCATTAAATATTTTCTTGTGACTAGAAGAGAAACGACAAGCATTATTCAAAGTTAACAGTTGACTGTAAAACTTTTTTTTTTTATTTTTATTATTTCTGAATAAATCAAATTTATTTGAGTTCCATGAAAAAAGAGCTCTCAACCACAACGTTCGTGATTAAACTACAAACAATTTAATATTTTTTTCTTGTCAATCAAATAATTTCCAATAAAAAATGATGCCATAAGTATGAGAAAAAACGAGCAACCGCAAGGTCAATTAAAACAAGTCAATTTGAAATATTTGATTGTGTCGAATTCTGTTTACCCACCACCAATAAGAATGATTGACGTCTACTGTTAAAGAACTAAATAACAGAAATTTGTAAAGATTTTTTTGATGCCAAAGGCAAATTACTTCTTAAAGATTTTTGTAAACAGATTTTATTTTTGGACAATGAATGTCCTGCGAAACGCAACACTGCTTATTACAGGCGCCCTTCGAAAGACATCCTAAAAGTCATTATTTGCATTGTCTGACTGACACCTACGGATTTGATGGGTAAGGAGACCATTAAATTACGCGCTATTAATACATGGGAACCATATTCTTACGGCTGTGCCACTATAATGGAATGCATTTCAAATATTTCAGGATATATTTATATACAGACCACTGCACCTCAACTCCCTTCTCCGCCGGTAGATTCTCTGTATCATTTGGTAAATAGGTTGGCCATCCGGAGGTCTTTATTGATAGATCGAAATCAGGAAAGGTGGTGGCTTTTTCATCCATTTTGTTTAAAATAAAGTTGTCTTTAAGGCTACCGGATTACTGTAGCATTCTACAGGCTGAAATATTTGCGATTAAAAAGGTAGTAAACGGGCTGATATATTTTAGAATATACTTAGACTATACCCGTATCTATACTTTATTGATAGTCAGAACGCTACTAAGACGTTAACACACATTATATTTTTGAGCTCAGACGGGTACCTGACCACTCAAGAGTGTCGGGAAACCGTGTTTCGGATGGACTATCGAAAAATATAACTTTTTTCTACTGAAAGGAGATAGACACATTCACTGATTCACCACTTGCGATCCAACAGGAATTATACAAATATGCATAGACAAGATGATCTACAAATACTGCTACTTTAGAAATAGCAAGACAGACGTGCTCCCAAGTCCGGGGTCTATACACTGCATCTTGCGGGTATACGCCAGGAGATTGAATATCCCTTTCAAAAACTTTTGCAGAGGTTTTCACTGCGAGGAAGAGGTTGATACTGTTTGTCATTGCCCAGCTCTGGCGGAACTAAGAACTCGGCATCTGAGGGAAAATTTTTTTTCACAATCTGCCGAGTGTATCGCATGCTGATGTTTTGATTCTTCGTTCGTCTGGTTAGTTTAAGATTTTATTGCTCTACGTGAAATAACAAAGGGATCAGTCATGGACCCAAGTGTAATGGTCTTCAGTCCATTAGCTTGTTTAACCCAACCTTGCCTATGTACTTATGCAATAATTATGTAATTAGTTATGAAAAAAGCTTTGTGGACAAAAAAATTTTCATGGTGCTAAAAAAATTTTAACGAAAGCAGTTTTTAAATATTTGACTGCCTTAATCATTAAATTATTAAAGATTAGAAAGCGTTTTTAAACCAAATTTTTGTTGGCTTTAATTTAAGAACAGTGTTAGTAGACAAATAATTTTAAAACAAACAAATTAATCCGTTTTTTTTTTAATAATAAAAAGCACTAATTAGTCAGCGTTTAGATTTTTTCGTGCATAAAGTTTTATTTTATGTGCAAAGAGAAGAGAATTGAAAACGGAACTGACCTACACGTGCTTCAGATTCGTTTGTACCATGGTGTAATTACATAAGGTGATAGCGTAAAGGAGAGCGATTTTCGGCTCTCTTTTTTTATGTATGAAGTTTAACAATTTCCGGAGAACACAAAAAAATTGTCAGCTGGGCTGACACCGCCACCTTGTATAAATGTACCCTGGTTTGTACTAAATCATTTTCAAATAGATAAATCTTCGTACCAGCTGATCGGAATAGAAATTTTTTCATACCTTGATTGCGTAGATAGGGAATTTAAGGTCGAATTAAGTTCAATCAACCATAGAAGAAATAAATTATTAATTTAGCAATTAGTATTTTCTTAGTTGCAGCATTAATCGCGATAGATTTCACAGAACGAACCTCACAAGTCACAATTCTATAGAATAAAAAAAATTATTTTTTATCTATAGACTTTGACAGCTTAAATTTAAAATAAGTGAAAAAAAAATAATCAGCTGACGAAACAAGACTACCTGATGAATTTATGATGGGTTTATTCATTAATTTTGTTAAATTTTTTTAAGTTCATTAAAAAAACAGGATATTAAATGTACACACATATGTGTGACAGCTTAGGCTTATAAAAATTATTTTAAAATTAACTTTAAAACCAAAAAGGGAATAAAAGTGCAAGAGTTACTGAACCAAATAAATATATTTTCAGTTATCAAATGCTAATTGGGAAAGCTTAATCGAATATGTGTAAAGACTAAAGTCGACAACTCAGCTTCAATTACAATGTTCTTAATTAAGATAAAGTATAAAGTAGTATAAAGTATAAAGTATTCAAAGTTGTTAAAATTTGCCGTTGTAATGCAATGCAGTAATAAATTTACAAACAGCTTCATACCGCTACTACAAAGAATTTCGTGGGTCTTAAAAAAAATTAGTTCGACCAAGAGACGATCAGACTGATAGATTGATCGCAAACGAACTTTGTAGACATTTTAAAAGAAAACAATAAACTAATGCTCATGTGCATGTTAGTCGTTATTGTTGAAGGGTATAAAACTTAAATAAAAACTGCATAAAACTGCAAATATTGAACAGTAATTACAGTTTAAAAACATAAGCATGACGGAAAAAAACTTTTAAGCACAATAAAAAAGAAGCAAATATGTGGTTATTGATTTTTAATAGACATAAAAATTGTACATAAAAATTTTATATAATTGAAATTTAAATTGCATATACATACATACGTATGTATGTATATATTTATGAATGTGTAAAATTCAATTG
The DNA here is from genome assembly GCA_941918925.1 of Phyto melanocephala. Taxonomy (NCBI): domain Eukaryota; kingdom Metazoa; phylum Arthropoda; class Insecta; order Diptera; family Rhinophoridae; genus Phyto; species Phyto melanocephala. The sequence continues at coordinate 182,307,982 of OW799233.1, forward strand.
ACTTATTGACGGAATGCTTAATTGATAACCCACCTGAAAATAGTTCTAAAAATTTTTCAACACCATAATTGCCAGGAAAGCGGTAGGAAGGATCTTTGACAGCATTCATATTATGGACCTTGATGCGTTTAATCATAAAAGTAATATTGTCAGGTTTGCCGTCGTTGTTGAAATCTGTAAAATATGAAGAGAAAGAAAAAAAAAATAGAAAAATGAAAACCATTGCAAAAATACTCACTAAATAAATTAATACAAAAGATGAACTAAAAATCAATACCATATTGATTCGGATTATATGTCAAACAAATTGTATAAATTTAAATTCATTTGCGCCTTTGTATGAATGTACTTTGTACACAAACACATTCGCATGATATATACTAGTGGTAGCAAGAGAAAAATATAACAGTTTTATTGTTGCACTGAGTGTGTAAGCGTGTCAGTTATTGTTTGCATAAGAGTCAGAGAATCGGCATAAAATGTGGCTTTGATTCATTTTCAAGTTGTACTTTAGTTTGTTGCCATATTTCCTTTCCATCTACTATAACACATATATTCCGCTGCATATGCTATATGCAAAATTTTGTTTTTAAATACATATGTAGTTACGAATATTATGTGCACACACTGTCAAGTGCATGTGTGTGACGAAAAATCAAGTTTGTTCTGCTTTTGCTGTTTACTTTGAATATTCAAAATAAATATTTTCTTTGGAGGTCGAGTTTTTCTACTTGTGTATTTTTCTTTTTTCTATAAATGTGCATACATACATACCAAGGTAGTATGTATATAAACTATTATTATAAGGGGAAAACCAAAAAAAATGAAATACTACATACACATTCATATATATGCACCCAGCGGTGAAAGTCATCAAGGCTTTACATTTCAGGAAGGTGATTTCAAACTTTATTTTAGATTTTTATTGTCATTCTACCCTACCTTCCATTTAATGCCTTTTAGAAATCCTCCGAATTCTCTTCTAAAGATCGGATAGTCATTCTAACGTTCCTTTTTTAAGAAGGAATTAAAGGTGTATATTCTCGTGTGTTTTTTTAATTTTTAGAGACAACAAATAAATTCTTACTAATAAAAAGGAATAAAATATAATATTTTTTTTAGCTTAGGGTCCTTTTAATAATAAAAAATCTTTTTGTTTTGTTTTATATTATTTGATCAATATTTCGCTACTTCTTTGTGTAGCATCATCAGGATACAAGTTTTTTTATTATATATTATTTATTTTAGGACCTTAAGCTTAAAAAACTATTATATATTATTATAAAAGGTCAAAGAAACCAATAATTATTAAAAAGGAATAAAAAAATATAAGAAAAACATTTAAGAATAAAGAAGAAGTCATTTACATACATATGTAGTTGATTAAGTGAGTTTAATAGTGTTGAACTCAAAAAAATAAAATGTATAAAACGTTTTATTATATAAATAAGCAACAATTTTGTTACAATTTAAAATCACAAAGATTTTTAACAGGTTTTCACGCAAAGATTCCAAAGAGGCCTTTATCAAAAGGCTTTCTTGAAGCCCCGTTTTAAGATGCCCCTTCTATTTATCCAAACGCGTGTAAAAAAATATGTACGCAATGGGAACAGTAGTGTCCGCTAAATGAGTCTAAATAAGGCCTTTTATAAGGCCTGCTTATCCCTAAATTTTACCGCTTGGTATGTATGTATTTGTTTTTGATTTAAACATTTGGTTTTTGCTCATCTAGGGTTGAAATATTTTTTTCGCGGTGTTTTTTTTCAATTTACCATAAAAGTTGAGAAAAAAACCTGACATATGTTTTTAATTGTAAAGAGTACAAAAGAGAAAGCAGAAAATGAAAATAGTTCATATATTACTGACATTAGCATACAAATGTTTTAAATGGCTTACATACATACATATAAATGTAATATTTTATAAATTAATGAATGTATAAGCTGCATAAAGAATAAAGAGGGATCTATTACTTGCAACTTTAAAATTTTTTGAAACGACTGAACTCGATGTTCGATTTTACCGGTTAATTGAGGTACAATTTTGTACTTGTGCTTACATATGTATTTGTTTTATTTAATCAATTACACGCTTACAATATACTCATATTAGTATTGAACTAATACATTTTTAATTATTACTTATCAAATTACACATTAAAAAAGAAATCATTGAATTTAGTTTGTTTCTTCTTCTTAACCTGTATACTTTCTGCCAAAAGCTTCTCTTTGACACGGCAGATTTGAATATTATCTTGTACTATAATGTTCGAAGAAGCAGAATTTTTCAAAAAGCTAAGCAGGGTGCTGGAGACGTTATAGCACCTTGCAGTGATGTTTTCGTAACAATTATATCATCTTCATCAGAATCATACGAGCTTATTTCGGTATCAGGTTCATCATAATGATTGGTCAAGCGTATAAGTTCTAACTCAGACAAAATCTGAAATGAGGGTGCATCTTTATCACAGTTAAGCCAAAGTTTCTACATCCTTAGTGCTCAAGTTGTCCGCTATATTAACTATTTGACTATTTTTCAATCCAGGATAATAGAGGTAATCACAATTAATCGATTAAAATAAAAAATCTTCCTTTAAATATCGATCCCGGATAATTTATATTCCCGAATAACTGAATCACGGTTAATCGATTCTCAACTGTATTTAGTATCAATGTAAAACAAAGAGGAGTGGTATTACTCACTTTTTTTTATCATATTTAGAAGTGGGCTTTAAATAAGGCGTGTCATACAAATCTCTGCTAAAAAATTCGATAGCGCAGTATAGAGTCCCCTGTTCTCTAAAATTTTTGTCCATAGAAAAATTATAAGAAATTAAGAGAAATCATTATATGGGAGGAGGAAGTGGGTGTGTCACTTTAATTTTCCGTTATTACCATTATATAACCCAAAAACCTGTACTTGCTAAATTTTAAAATCGTACATCTACTTCTGTCAGATTTGTGACGTTTTAAATTGCATTAATAGTAGATTATGCCATATGCGAGAGTTGGGGGTTTTTGTAGTTGGAGGTTAAAGTATTTTGTTATAATGACTACTTCATTAATATTAAATCGCAGAGACTAATTATTATTCTCCCAAATCTTTGTCAATATAGAAATTAAATGAAGTTAAGAGAAAGCGTTATCTAGTACGTAGGCATTAAAGTAGGCGTGTTGCCTTTATTTACCGTTATAACAATAATACAATCAAAAATCTCTATTTACAAAATTTGGGAATCGTAGATTCAATGCTGTCGGTTTTATGATGTTCCAAAATTAAGCCAGGACTAAGAAAGTATATAGTTACAGGGATCTTAAATTAATATTTCGATGTGTTACAAACGGAAACAAATTTAACTTTATCAAAAAAATAGTATTTACTATTTTTCAATCCCGGATAATAGAGATAATTACGGTTAATCGATTAAATTAAAAAATCTTCCTTTCGTTAACGATCCCGGATAATTTATATTTCCGAATAACTGAATCGCGGTTAATCGATTCTCAACTGTATTAAGTATCAAAGTAAAACCAAGATGGGTGATACTACTCAATTTTTTCATCATATTTAGAAATGGGCATTAAAGAAGGCGTGTCATACAAATCTCTGCTAATAAATTCAACTTGGATAGCGCAGTATAGAGTCCCTTGTTCTTCCAAAATTTTTGTCCAAGAAGAATTTAAGAGAAATCAATATATGGGAGGAGGAAGTGGGTGTGTCACTTTCATTTTCCGTTATTACCATAATATAAGCCAAAAGCCTGTATTTGCTAAATTCTAAAATCGTACATCTCATTCTGTCGGATTTGTGACGTCTTAAATTTTATTAATAGTAGATTATGCTTTATGCGAAAGCTGGACATTTTTGTAGGCGTGTTAAAGTATTTTGTTATAATGATTACTTCATTAATATTTAATCGCAGAGACTAATTATTATTGTCCCAAAACTTTGCCAATATAGAAATTAAATGAATTTAAGAAAAGCTTTAAATAGTAAGTAGGCATTAAAGGAGGCGTGTTGTCTTTATTTACCGTTATAACAATAATGTAATCAACAATCTCTATTTACAAAATTTGGGAATCGTACATTCAATGCTGTCGGTTTTATGATATTCCAAAATTAAGCCAGGACTAAGAAAGTATATAGTAACAGGGATCTTAAATTAATATTTCGATGTTGCAAACAAAAAAAATTAAATTTTTCAAAAACATTTCTTTTTTATTTCTTCACTTACCCGTATTCTTGTAAATGGCATTGGCTCGCTGGACATGTCTTGTTATTGCCTCTATGCTCGCCTCATCCGAACCCATTTTTTGAAAAAACGTATGATCTGCCTGCAAATACAGCATACAGGTGATCTTTCGATCATACAAAGATTTACCCGAATGCGAGGAATCACTTTGGCCAAAATCCCCACTGCCCCTATTGGTTAGCAGATTGGTTATGAGCATGCTATTGAAATTGGGATTATGGGGATTGGGTGCCATCATTATTTCGGGATTATAATTGTTGACGATGATGTTGGGCTTTTTGGTGGCACCATTTTTGGTTATAATTTCTACATGAGTCTTGTGTATAGGACGATCATTGCCCATGAAGATGGTGGTCCAGTTGTTGTTAAAGAAATTGTTGCCATCGTTGAAATCATCATCCATACGATCATAAGGTGAGATTGACCTGTTATTGGCATTATTATTCTGATTGTTGTTGTTGTTGTTGCTATTGAAGGTACTAACAATAATATTTTTATGTTTTGTATAGGTTTTTCTGTTGTAGAAATTATTAATGTTTTCTCCATTGTTGTTGTTGTTGTTGCTATTATTTGGATTGTAATTATTAACAATGATATTACGATTACGGTTGTACTTGGTAAACGATGATGAGGCGGAATTAGTGGGAAACATAAATGCTGGCGGCTGTGCAGTCGTTGTTGCTGCAATTGTATCATATTTTTGTTGTTGTTGGCCAGCATTACGCCACGTTATCACAGATGCTTGTTGTTGTTGCGTTTTACGCAATTGTTCTTCCTTATTGTTTACATTTTTATTATTATTATTATTGTTATTGTTATTTTTTAAATTATTATTAAAGTTACTCGTAGTTTCGGTTGAGGTGGTTTTTTCTAAAGGATTAAATATTTTATCATCATGCTGCTGATGGGTATTATCTGCATTACGGAAAATACTAAAATCATCATTGTAGGGAACATCTAAATCCAACGGCAGCGGAGGATCCTCTTTATGGTCATCACTAGATGAAGCCAGCTGTGGATAAATAAAAAACCAAAATGAAAACATTTTTAATGAATTTAAATAAATACAAAATTGTAAATGAAGGTGGAAATGGTTTTTAATACACAAATGAAGGAATCGACAAGTGAATGAATGATGAAAACATTTGAATTAAATGTGAATAAACGAAATGAATTTGTCATCGACCCTGGCAATGTGTCTTTATTTTTAAATAAAATAAAAAGAAAAAAGTTTATTTTTCATTTAACTAAAGAAGATCTATTTCTTGTAGATTTTTGTTATTTTTTTTTTGCCTGCTGTTTGTGTTTTTAGTTTCAGTATCAATTTCGTTTTATTTTTTGAAGTGGTTACCGGGGTTTGTTGTTCGAGGAGGCTTTAGTGCCGTAAGGACTCTTAACAAAAACATAAATGACATTTTAATTGGATTTATTTGGTAAAAAAAAAAATTGCCCTTCTGCATTCTTCTACCCATAGACGTGCATTAAAAACAGAAATAACAGCAACAACTGCATGCCTTCACTCACTCGTTTATTCATTAATTTCAAGCCTCTTAACGTACATACATAAGTATGTATGTATGTGTCTATGTAGACTTATAAAATATAAATATGTATGTATGTATGTTTGAGCATATTTATTTTTATTATAAATATTTTCATTTTTAGTTTCAACAAAACTATATTTTCATTTCTTGGTCATCTTTCTCTCTGTGTGTGTGTGAAGTGTTGCACATTTTATATTTTTTTAAAGATAAAAGTTGCAACCACAACCACTAATGTTTATTGTATCAAAGAATGGTATGAAACGGAGTAGAATAGTTTGTTCTCCTAACAGTTAACTGGACGGGAAACAGATTTCAGTTATTAATACCGCTTATTTCTTTCGAAATGTATTCTATGCTTTCAAATGTGCGTGTTTTCTGTGTACATGGGAGAGCAGCTACACTTGTCACACAAATACAAATTGTGACCATTTAAAATAAAATTTATGTATTTGTGTGTGAGTTCCTTTTATTTATAAAAGTAAGGAAAAATTGCACATAAATTTTAATGGAATATTTTTTAAGTTTATTTAAGTTGGCTTAAAACTAAAATAAATTCTACTGTTTAAAATTAAGTTTTAATAAAAAATATTAATATTTAAAGGTGTACAAACACACTCATGAAGATATGATTGAATAATTCCATTAAACATACTCTGTGAATATATTAAATATATCAATCTTCATTATTTTTTTAAAAGTTTTAAAGCATTTATTGGAAACTCATAATCACCGGAACAATAAGTGCTATCGAACTGAAATTTTATACATGTCCGGACCGATTAATTAAATTCAATTATGAAACCAATAGTTAAGACGTAGAGAGAGAGAGAGAGAAAAAAAAAAAAGAAATGCATTTGTACTAAAATTTAGATTTTCAGTTAATGGTATGCACCGTTCTGTATGATTTAAGCTTTAATTCTGTTAAGTTTTATTGCATTATGATGTATGGTTTATATATTGAAAATGGACGCTAGAATTGGAGCAGTTATTTCCAATGAATCACTAGATATTGAGAAGTACTAAAGACTAAATGAATGATATAGTGATATAAGCGGAAACTTTTGCATTTAAAGAAATTCTTAGCCTTGTTTGTGCAATAAATTAACCAGTAGTAGAGCGTATAACTATCTATATCGACAACGGAATACGGTGCTTTCTCCCGGGTCAATCTAACATTCCCAAATTCGAAGAGGAGATTATTATCGTACAAAGCGGTTCTGTGATTTAACCTTCTGCTTTCGGATTATATGGCAGAGTTTAAGAACACTTTTAAGGGATCTAAAAAAACTAAAACTGGGTAAACACTGCAGAATGCAGGAATGAAAAATTCTCTTGGACATTAATATAGCCGAAGTGAACAAAAATACTAATATCTCTGGAAAAAAGGATCTGAAGCTGTTAACAGGTATTGCAACCAGTTACAATGACTTTAGATCGTTTAAAGCGAAATAGCATCTTAATTTTTTAACACTTTTATTTAAATGCATTCTCTTATAGATTAATCACAACGGACCTACTGGTCTCTGGTTGGGGTAGAAAATAACTGTCTTATAATGACACTGTACAACTTACTACTCTAACATACTCTTGTTTAGATTGTTTGAATGCAAACATTTTACTTTATTTTTAAATTTATTAATAAATTAGTTGGAAGTATTTATTGGAAAATAAATTTTGATTTCATCGTTAGTATTATTAGTGAAACATATTCTTCTTCTATCCTGTCCGTAAATGCACTTACGACCAGTGTTGCCGTTTTCACTGCGATCGCAGTTTTTCACTGCGATTTGCCAGTCGTCACTGCGTAACTGCGTTTTTTTTAATATCACTGCGTTTTTCAGTTTTTGGTAGTTTTCCTCTTTTTTGATCAACAACGCCTTAACATGATTTACCTCAAACGTGTTTAACACGTAAGTCTGTAAAGGATATAACACAAGATAAAATTGTCACCCTGTTAAAAATATAGCAGCTAGATGGCAACATTTTCTGCTGTTACGTTACGTTGCAGTTGACTGATTACGTCTTGAATTAAAATGTCAAAAATCCCGTTAGAAAAACATAAACAAACTATTTCGTGAAAAAAAAATTGCTTTTCAGTCCATTTAATTAATTTTTATATTGTATTGCACTGTTGTTGACAATCAAAAATAATAATTTTTTTCTATTTCAGTTGAGTAGTTGAGATAAAATTAAATAAAAAAATTAAAAAACAAGTAATTCTTAAACAAGTAAGAGCGCTATATTCGGCCGTGCCGAATCTTATATACCCTTCACAACGTGTAGTCATGCAATAACAGTAGTTTGTGTCACCATTCATCCCATATGAAATACGTACATACATATAAAAACATACATATATAAAATTATAAATTCACGTATGTATGTTAAAAAAACAAAAAAAAAAAAAAAAAATAAAAAAAAAATTTAAAAAAAAAAATTTAAAAAAAAAAATTTAAAAAAAAAAATTTAAAAAAAAATTAAAAAAAAAATTAAAAAAAAAAATTAAAAAAAAAAATTAAAAAAAAAATTATTATATGTATAATATATATAAAACAAAAAAACAAAATAAAAAAAAAAAATTTAAAAAAATAATAATAAAAATATATATATTATATAAAATAAAAAATAAAAAAAAAATAAAAAAAAAAATTAAAAAAAAATTTTTAAAAAATTAAAAAAAAATTTTTTTTTTGGCTCAGCTGGGATTCGATGCCACGTTTTCTCTAACCAGTATACACGTTTGTATGTATGTATGTTGTTGGTGTAATGTTGTTTTTGTGAAAAAAAATCGAGGTGGTCGTGGGTTTTTGCTCATATCTCAGTTGTTTATGTACCGATGTTTCTGATTTTCAATACCGATCTACTCCCGAATATTTCTGATATTTTAATACCTTACTTGGGTCCAACCTATGTCGGGGGGCTTCAAAAAGTTGATTTCAACATACACACGGACAGACGGACAGACTGACAGAGCTTAATCGACTTCCCTTTTCATAAGCTTTCAGAAAATATATACTTTATGGGGTCGGAAATGAAAATTGTAGAAATTTCACACGGAATGACAAACCTATATATACCCTTTTTCACTGTGTGAAGGGTATAAAAATAGGGAAAAAAAAGTGTTAAAAAAGTGAAAAAAATTTCCCTTTTTTTTGTCCAAACGAAAACAAAATTTTTTTATTTCTCGTCACTGCGCTTTACTGCGTTTTTTTTTTTGTCGATTTCACTGCGAAAAAAAGTTGGTCGGCGGCAACACTGCTTACGACTCACTAACCTTTAAATACCAGTTTAGATACTTTTATGTTTGTATTTCTTAATTTCTTTTTAGAAGTGAGATAACTCAGGGACCATGTTTACTCTGTCTTAATTTTTTTTTTAAATCCAGCCAGAAGTTTTTGGTCCAATTCTATTTAGGAAGACAGACAGACAAAGAAATCTAAGAAGCGGTTCTGCATTCCAAATCGTATAAGAACAATTTTTTAAAACTTTTTTAAAAGTCTTAACTGAAATTGGTTCTATTTAAATTTTATCTGCTTCTTCTTACCACGTAAGGTCAGTTGTTATATGTACATACATTCATACGTACATTTGTGTATTAACGTATATTTGCTTGGTCTAGGAAATGCTTTGACCTCTTTCTACGACCTGTAATTTTACAGATTTCCTAATTTCCAATTGAGACCATCAAGTGCAAATATAAGCATTTAAAAAAATTAAATTTCTATTACCTTAACGTATATACACATTTGACAAATATTTAACGAAATTACCGTAACCACTAAAATGTATGTAAATTTTATAAAAAAACAAGTAAGAGCGCTATATTCGGCCGTGCCGAATCTTATATACCCTTCACAACGTGAAGTCATGCAATAACAGTGGTTTGTGTCACCATTCATCCCATATGAAATACGTACATACATATAAAAACATACATATATAAAAACGTCCCATTGTAAAATTATAAATTCACGTATGAATGTTAAAAAAAACAAAAAAAAAAAAAAATATATAAAAAAAAATTTAAAAAAAAAATTTAAAAAAAAAAAAATTTTTTTTAAAAAATTTATTATGTATATAATATATAAAAAAAAAAAAAATAAAAAAATATTAAAAAAAAAAATAATAATAATTTACTAGATTATTCGGGATATGCTCCCATAATTTTTCAATAATATTTATTTGGTTGTTGGGTTTATAAACATTTAGTGTTAACCAACGGTTAGCCAAATGTTAAAGGGATTAGAGAAATAAAATAAATTAAAATTGAAAAATTGTTGGTTGGGTTTTTGAAAAAGTTTTTTATAGTTTTTTGTTTTATTTTTGAATTCTCATTTTGTTAATGAGAATTTAAAAATATAACTTATAAAAATATTAAATTTTTCAAGAATTTTGGGTAAAGGTTTACTGATGATCTGGCATAAGCACCAGTGAAATGCATATAAACCAGCTTAAATTATTTAATAACAAAAGATTTTATTTTTCGGTTGCCCTTATAAACATTTAGTGTTAACCAACGGTTAGCCAAATGTTAAAGGGATTAGAAAAATAAAATAAATTAAAATTGAAAAATTGTTGGTTGGGTTTTTGAAAAAGTTTTTTATAGTTTTTTGTTTTATTTTTGAATTCTCATTTTGTTAATGAGAATTTAAAAATATAACTTATAAAAATATTAAATTTTTCAAGAATTTTGGGTAAAGGTTTACTGATGATCTGGCATAAGCACCAGTGAAATGCATATAAACCAGCTTAAACCCAACAACCAAATAAATATTATTAAAAATAATAATAAAAATATAAATAATATATTAAATAAAAAATAAAAAAAAAAATAAAAAAAAATTTAAAAAAATTAAAAAAAAATTTTTTTGGCTTAGCTGGGATTCGATGCCACGTTTTCTCTAACCAGTATACACGTTTGTATGTATTTATGTATGTTGTTGTTGTAATGTTGCTTTTGTGAAAAAAAAATCGAGGTGGTCGTGGGTTTTTGCTCATATCTCAGTTGTTTATGTACCGATGTTTCTGATTTTCAATACCGTTCTACTCCCGAATATTTCTGATATTTTAGTACTATACCCGGGTCGGGGGGCTTCAAAAAGTTGATTTCAACATACACACGGACAGACGGTCAGACGGACAGACTGACAGAGCTTAATCGACTCCCCTATTCATAAGCTTTCAGAAAATATGGGGTCGGAAATGAAAATTGTAGAAATTTCACACGGAATGACAAACCTATACATACCCTTTTTCACTGTGTGAAGGGTATAATAAGTGTAAATTTATCTTAAATTAAACAAATTCCAAGACAATTGGTGTCAAAAAAAAAAATGCACACAACAATTAAAGGAAAATATTTACCAAATGTGAGAATAGTTTAAGGCAATTTAAAATTAGGAAAACCTTCGTAATATGTAAATTTATTGGTACAAGCCTAATATAGTCGTTAAAAATGCACTTGAGTTTATGAATACATTTTTGTTATTATAAATTGCTGGTGGAAGTCTACATTGGCATACCAATAACTGGCTGACATATTAATTTGCAAACTTGGCTAAATAATGTTTTAAGTTTTGTTGTGGCTGTTTTCTATTCTTTTCTGTTCTGTCTTAACCAATAATCGAATTGAAGTAAACTTTTAAATTATTCATTGTTTTCCGGAGGGAAGTACACACGAACATACATACATACATACATACATACATATGTATTAACGAACTGTCGATAACTAGGTCAAATGTTACTTTCATAGAAGCCCAAATAAACTTTAAAGCTGTGGAATAACTTTTTTTCTGTTTTTGTGCTGTAAGTAAAATACAAGTAGAATTATTAGCTGATATTCATCAAGATTATCATAAAATATTAACGTACTTAATTTCAAGTGTCTGATGAACAGTACGACCTAATTAATAGTTCCTCATTTATAATTCAGTATGTTTTATAATAGAACTAAAAGTAATAAATAAAATTAAAACATACCAGGATGCTATACATATTCGATTGTGGTGAATTGCGAAATCGTTAAATTTTTATAAAACAAAATTTTTTGGTTTGTATTTTTTTTTGAAGTTTTTCCAATTCTTTTGTTGTAATTATTGCGTTTTGCAATTTAAAAGTTATGGAATTAAATTGCAAATTATTAGAACTACGCCATTAAATATAATAAATTTATAAATTGTAGAATTAAAAGCCCTTAACGAGTCTTTAACATTTTGTGGCATAGAAATTTTGACATACACATTGACATACAAAATCGATTATTTTAAGCAGCGAAAACATATTATATAGAAGGATTTTGAATAAAGATAGATATTACGAAAGAAACGAACTGCACTAACTTTTCGAGCGTAGTGACCATCGGCCAAAGTCATGGAAAACAAATATCTTTGAAAAACAGTCATCGACACGACCGATACTTTATCGAAAATTGTGTTCAGGAATGTCAAGCCTTGTTTACAAACAATATTGCCACACATTGAGTTAGACCAATCTACCTTAGATCCTACAGACTGCATCCAATACTTAATGGGAAATGCACCATTTAGTGAGCTTTGTGATGGCAGCAGCGGACTTTATTTTTTTTTAAACGGAATCGGGAGCTCGTGTTAGGGTCAATTAAAATCGGTACAGCACATTAATTAATGATTTCTTTGTGTTTTTAACACAATGGCGCTACATGCCATACGGCCGCCAAACCCATCGAGTCTTGAATTCACAATTTGATGATAAACAATAAATCCACACTTTAATTGAAAAAACGGACCTGGAAATGGCCTCTAAGCTCGTTTGATTTGATACCTCCCAATTATTTCCTGTAAAGTTACGAGAAATCATTGGTTAACGCCGATAAACCGGAAACAATTGACATCATAGGGACCAACATGTTCATGTTACTCTTGTTGTATGGTCTAAAAAATGGCACAGTTTTTTAAATTTTAATTTTATATGGACACCATTGCTGCATGTATGCAAAAGCATTACTTGAACACGGCTTAAATGATTTCACTGATTTTTTTGACATCTGCTGAAGGCGCGAAATTATAAACGCGGTGATGACCGCATCTCTATAAAATCATCACTTTTTGCTTTATTCATAATAACCAGGATAACGTTTGAACAGAAAAATTTTTTGTATAAATTGGCGCGACATTACTGGCACAAAGAAAAGTTGATATAAAATTTCCGCATGTCTGCAAGAGAATAAATTAGGAATGGCTTGACGGTTTTCGCTGATTTTTCTTTTGTTTTAATTAGAATTACCACAACATGAATAATAAATATATAAAGAACCTGTTCGTGTCTTCTCACAATCAAATAATTACATTTTCTTACATACACAAATTAATCTGCTGCATGTAAGAGCATTACTTAAGAGGAACTCAATCCATTTTGGAGATTCATTTTGTGTTGCATTGTAATTACCAGGACAAGGTTTGTTTAAAAAAAACAAAAAATTAAAAAGTGGGTATATCATGTGTATAAAGTTTCTGCATTAATGTATAAAATGACTTGACCGATTTCATTGATATTAAATAGGTTGCAAAGTTTGCTTAAAAAACAATGAGAAGAAAGGGCGTGATATTCCAACTACAAAGTAAATATATTTTAAGTGATATTTGGAAACTACAGTTAAAAATATTTTTTAATTTTTTATTTCACATTTAAATTTAAATAGATATTTGGGGAACTGCGTATATCAATGGATATATTAATTTATCATAAGTGAATGCTAAAACACCCTACATATATATGAGGCGATTTGCTTCTATGCTCGTTGCATGCATGTTTTTAGCTCGTGATATTATTAGCTCTTGTCCCATATAAACTTTTACATTTATATTTATGTGTACGTATGCATGTATGACAGTTTCAAATTGTTTTGAAGATTTTTTTGAGATACAAATAGCGAGTTTAAAAACTCAACGCCTCATATTTACATACACAAATTGCTGGTACAAATATTTATTATGTAGTGCTACACACAGAAGACCAAATTTACGTTCTATATTAAATTCTCTTTCACCATCAGTCGTGGTCGAAGGCACAACAAGTAATTTGTAAAATTTTTCAATTTAAATTTTCTTTCCACTTTCATAAATTTAAGTTTTTATTTAACTTTAAATTTGCCTTAAAATTTAATTAACGTCAAACGCATTCAATTGCCTTCCTTCTTGCAAATGAAATTATGTAAATCACGTTTCTGTTTTTTTTTTCAAAAAGACTTATAATTTCCTTTTTTTCTTATTTAAATCTATTGATTTTATTTTCATCACTCTCTGTACACTCTCTGTTAAGTGAACATAGAAATTGATGTGTGCGAGAATAGAAATGTTTGCAAATTATTCTGTTCTAGAAAAAAAACTGAAAAAATTAAACCTTTAAAATATACTTTCAGCTCCAATAGTTTATTTTTGCTCTCGCATTGAAAAATGCTTGACTCTATTATGCAAATTTCTGTAAATTAACTGTCAATCAACACAGAATGTGTGTTTGAGTATGTATGTATGTGTATAAGGACTGGCAACTTAAAATGGAACAAAAAATAAAAACAAAAAAAACATTGAAAATACAATAAAAATCATCAAAAGGTAGAATAAGAAAAGGGGGGTAATCAGACAGTGTACGTATGAATGTATTTGTGTTTGTATGTCCATATGTACACAACATTAGTTGAATATATATGTACACACTTAATATTGACGTACACATATATAGTACAGCTTAATGTTTGAAAATGACACTAAATTTGTTGGCGCTTTTTCCTTTTGCAATCAGTAGGAATATTTAGGATAGGTGTGCGTGAACACATGTATGGCTGTGTGTCTGCTGCGTTAAATACTAAACTAATTCACACACATTTAAATGACAGTCATGGGATCGTTGTTTGCATTTCACAGTAACAAAGACAATAACAGTAACCAGTAATAATGTAAAATAAACACGCTCCCTTTAATAAAGTAATCACACGCTCTTGTTTGAAAGGTGGAACTCAAAAATACTCGTACACAACAAAAAATTTAAATACAATCACACACATATATCCCTACAGTTCTGGTAGTCGGTGCGGGACTTGTTGAGGTTTTACAAGTTCAGGCTGACGCAATTTTTTTTCTTAGGATAGATAAAAATACATATTAATTTGTGTCAGTTAAGTACAAAGCGAGCTAATAGCCACTCTGCCAGCTGCTTATATAAAAAGTAATAATAATATTAATGGAAAAATTATATAAAAAGAACTCTTGCATGATAGTTATACACGTATGCTCAATTGACATGTTTCGTACTCTAAAGGACACAGAATTCCCCTACTAGAACCCTAATCCAAAATTCAGCTAATATTTTGACTAGGTCAAGAGTCCAGTCTCCAGTCTCTACAATGTAATTAATTAGGGATTTCTAATTTGAATTCATTAGGTATTTCATGTTTGGCATAGTGTCCACTTTAAAGTTCTTGTGTCTAACATTGATCAAATTAATGTTTCAAAGCCTCATCCTCTTCTTCGCATGGATTGCATCAAATTTTATCCGCCAGTCCCATTCGAACTATATGAGTTTTCAAATCTACATGACCTGTTACAACACTAGTTAGAGTTGAGGGTGTTAGTGTTGGTTTAGTCAGTTTGAGAATCTCTTTTGATTTCTTAAGAATGTGTATCACCTTACCGACTGCAGTATTTTGCCACTTCCTAACGTATTCTTCCATCGACCAAACATTAAGTTCCTTTTGAACCTCTAAAATAGTTTAGGGTTTTTCAAGGTAATGGCTTTGAAAATAATCCTATTTGGTTTGCTTTTTCATTTCTGATTATGCCATGACGGCCTGGTATGCATATTATCTCTTTTATTCACTTTTGCATTGCAGGACATTCTGAGATTCAAGTGTTCCGCTCATGAGGGTCCTGATAACTGATCCATCACCCATTTTCGATGCATCTATATAAAGATCGGTGCCTAGGGTATTTCTCACCCTTAATACCTTATTCGATTCTCCCTTCTTTGGTAATTCGTTGAAGAAGTTAACACTGTAATAATTCGTTCGGATTTGGTCATATTAATCTCTGGTATTTTCCATCGGTAAGGCATCATTATAATCGGCTACGTATTATATAAATTTGAAAATTTATTTCTTAATAAAAAGCTTTAATAAAAATCTCAGTTATAAAAAAATGCCAACACTTTATATTGTTTCTGTTTTAAGAATAAAAACCAAGAAACTGTGCATAAAAATTATTAAAAGATCGTTTTAATTTATCCCAATACTGACAAAACAGTTACCATTATAATTACTACAGGGTAACACTTCCTATAACAAGCGAAAAACACATAGACATACAACAAAAATTAAGGTTTGGATACTTGAAAAAAATATGTAAAAAAATTGTCCGCGATGAAAATGCTTTTATAAGATTTTCGCTTCAAAGTGACAAAAACAAACAAAAAATTAAAATATGGGGGAGACATTTTCGTGACAAAATTAAGAATGGAAACAGAAATGTGAAAAACGTATCGTCACCGTCCTGAAAGTGACAATAATTGGTAATTGGTTTATGCCAGCTAGTGACACATTTAAAAGTGGAACACATGAATATAAGACAAGTATTTTCTAAAAAATCAAAAAAATTTAAAACATTCATATCTTCAAAACTCACCTCTTCTGGCAGCCATCTTTTTGAACGTCTTTTATTTAATTCAACTTCCTCTTTTGTCAGAGGCTTATCTTGGTAACCCCGATATGCTTTGTCATTGGTCTTTCTCCTCTTTAGTTCATGCAAGAGCATGCTGCGTCTTAGACGTTCGCTGGCACAGTGTTCGGCCGTGGATGATTTGGTGGGCTCTTCAACTGCTGGTTTACGCATGTCCACATCACTCAACCTATAAATGATGGTATGAACGCCAGTCTCATCTAGTTTTCGGGAATATCTGTGCGACGGTTCGATGTAAAAATTTTCTGTAGGTGTTTCTATTGTACCATCCAATAGATTGTCTGTGGTTAGAATGGCATGTACGTGGCAGTTTTCATCGTCTGAAAAACAGAGAAGAAAGAATAAATTTTTTGGTGAAATCATTAAAGAAAAGCTTTAAATTAATTTTAAGAAATTACAAATATGTACAGTAAGTATTTGCAACGTGATTTTCTTTCAAGGATTTTTAATTTCTTATTTAAACATTGCCAGTTACGTTTGTTTGATTTTAATATGATGGGAAGTTTGGTCTTTTTCAAGATAAAGTATTTGGAGTAGTAGTTGTGCATTTTGCCGTGCAAGACAATTGCAAAGCAGAAGGTTTCGTTTAAATCATAGTTTGTATGTAATTAGTTATATTAAATTCTAAAGTTTTTGTTTAAACTCTTTTCGTCTTATCACATTAATTATTTCTGCTGTTGAAAAGATGAGTGTAATTGATTTAAGATGTACAAATATAGACAAAGTCAAGACAAAAATATACGCAGAAATACCACTGTTTTGATCTCTTTCTTAGATGTTTCCTGTGGATGAAAATTAGTTTAACAGGGCTGGAAAATTTTTATTTCAATACAAATTAACTTGAAGAAATATAATGTTTGTTAAATGAATAATGAACTGCATATCTATTGCTTAGTATAAAATGGACGTGTCTCGATTTTTAACGAAATCGCGATTTTAAAGTTTTATGGTTGTCCACACGCAAACACATTATCATTAAAAAATTATATTAACTGTGGTGGAGAATAACGGATTTATAACAACAAAAAGGGCTCTATTTAATTATACTCTTTTAAATTTATACACTTTTTTTTTGCATTTCCTGTAAAGTAATAAAAAATTGTGTTACATCCTTTTTATATTAGGCCATCTGTGTATAAATTGATTTACTACATTTTTAAATTTACACTTAAGCTAATTTTTTATGCTAAAAAAACGAATTTCCCATTCCTGCGCAAACAAATAATCGCCTGTGTTCTGCATTCCGAGTGAAATTAAATCACTCGGAATTGCCATGAAATTGTTGTTATAAACAATAACACTACAATGATAATTCCGAGTGATTTTGTTTCATTCGGAATACAGAACACAGGCAAATATCAAGTAAAATACAATGTATTTTGATATTATGCTCCCTAAATAACTCTCGCGGGAATATTGCCTTGCGAATGCTTATTGCAAAGAGTTAATTTTGTTTGACACAACTAAAACTTTTGCCACAAAAAATCAGTTTTTTATAAACAGTGTAACAAGTGCAGATACAAGCTTCTTCAATCTAAGTAAAATTTGTTTTTTTTATAGTTTAAAATGAATGCGATTATAATAACGAAAATTCTTAAGAAAGCAAATTTTTTGCATTAGTTTAATAAAGCAATTTTCCTGAATGATTAACTTTAATTCCATTGCAGTTTAATAAAAAACCATCCCAACTTTGATTTTGTTGCAGACAAAAGAAACAATTGAGATTGGTTTAAAAAAAACTGTGATATCTTGCTTTCTTTCACAAAAGTGTAGATATGAAATTATAAGCAAATATGTACGATTGTTTGTGAAAAAGATTTTTGCAATCTGTCTCTTTGTTGCTCAATTGTTGCTGCCGTTCGTTGATTCATTACATGCTCATGTACATATGTTCGTGCGACGTACAGTCGCTAAGGGGTTGAAACTGCTGTTTTCAAAAGCAAAATTCTCGAAATAATTTCTAATAAATCAATACAATATACGAGTCCGCGGGATATGTAGGGATTAAAAAAATTATTTCAACGCTCACATGGACGGACAGAGAGACTAAGCACTAAGTCAACTTCTGTATGTATAAGGATTCTGATTATACATAATTTATAGGGTTGCAACTGCATCCTGTAGAAACTGCAAACGGAATGACAAACTTATATATGCCTTTCTGCACTGTCGTGTGAAGGACTAAGGGCATTATTATTAGAACTTGGCGTTGGTTAGAAATAGGATTTTGTCGGTTGTTCGTTATTACTACTTTAGAGTAACCTATCAGGTCGAATGAATTTGTTTTTAACTTACCACTTACTTTAGATTAAAGTGAAGTTGTAATAATTATTACTTGTTTATCCATCCGATAAAATTTTACCAAGTTAGTATTTTTGAAACTCATTGGGCCAACTTGCCGTTAGTTAAAGGTAGAATTTTTTGTGCCCGATAAATAGATTTTGATTACTACAACTTCCATTTTTTATTCTTATTATTATTAGTAATAATAATATTTAATGGATAAAAAAATAATAAATGAAAGCTTTATAATGCAAAGCCATTTATTGTTCCGACAAAATCTTGGCTTTAACTAACGGCAAGTTGTAATAATAGCCCTTAAGTTACATGCTATTGTATTATGTTATTGGGCCTTAGTACTACCAATATCGCATATGTTAATGTTTGTATGTTTGGATCTTTGTTACTCAATCACGAAGAAACGGCTAAAAGGAACTAAATGAAATAGGCACACATATAGATAACGACCTTGAAAAACACATAGAGACAAAGTCGCGGACACATGCTAGTTTCCAAATTAAAGTTTTTTCGGATTTTCAAATACTTCAGAAGAGCAAAAAAAGAGAATAAATTAATTAATTAATTAGGTTGGTTATTGATTTTTAAATTGTCTTTTTGCAGAAAGACGCGGATTAATATAAGCAAATCGGAATTTTGTGGACTGTCAATTATTTAAAAAAATTTTTGATTTAATTTTTAAGGAAATCAAAAAATGAAAATAATCTTAGAAGTTAAAAGATAAACTATGTTAGTTGCTTTGTTTTTAAGTCATACATTTCTTACAGTATGGAACGTATGGAACTTTTTGTAAAATTAATCAATCTCTTTTTCAACGTACCATAAGTAATGTTTTATAACCAAATCGATGTGAAAAAAATCAGTTCTTTGCTTTCTCTAATTTAAATATTGTGTGCTGTAAAACAAACAAAAAAATATTTCTCAATAAAATAATAATGGTCAAGCTATAAAACATCAACAACAGCAACAAATACCCTTAAAATAATTCTTTAAAACTCAAGTAACCAAAAAGGGAAGGTTCTTGAAAGCTGCTGCATTTAAGGGAAAACAAAAATAAAAAAATAATATTCACACTAAACAACAACAGAGGAATCATACCATAATAATAAACAAAAGAAAAAGTAAAAAGAAATTGGCAATGCCATAATAAAAGGAACCAAAAAAAATAATAAAATGGAACAAAAAAGTTTGTGCATTAAATCAATTTGGCATACGACAATAAGAAAACCTCCTTAAAATAAATAAAAAAAAAAACAACAAATTCCCACAGATTTTCTTTGATTCTTTATGAGGATTTTCTTAACTTTTTCTTCTTCAAATTTTTTTCGTTTTTTTTCTTTATTATTTTTTGGATTGTAAACAGTTTTTGGCTTGTGTTTTGCTGTAACTACGAAATCCCTAAATGTACGAGTAAAACAAAAAAAAATAATAATAAATTCTTAAAGGAGTCGGAAAGACAAACACACACAAACAAAATATAGCTGCATTTAAGCTCTATCGAAAATCACACACAAACAAACACGCATATATTTAACTTCCGTTTGGCGGTTTTTGTGTCTTATAAATAAATATTGACTGGAAAGTAGCAAAAAGGAAAGAAAGTTCACAACAAAAACTTATTATATAGAACATGACGTGATATTTATTTATGTTTTTCCCTTTTTTTGTTTTTAATTTTTTTGTTTAATTCCTTAAATCGATAACAAGAATTTATGTTTTATACTGTTTGTTGTTGGAAAAAACTTGGACAGACATTAAATGAAACGACAAACCAGCACAATATTGAAGTACACTAAAATTCAATGCATTTTTATAGTCCTTTATTCTTCTTCACTTTTGTTCCATTTAATAACATCTACAAAGTGCACTTTGTCATAAACTTGCTTAACTATATGGACAGTGATGTATAAAAGTAGTCATACAACTGATAAGGTTTAAAGTTTAAGAAGTTTTAGATTTTAAAAGTTTCGGTTGCAAAATATATTGGTACAATTTCTTTTCAAGCCCTAAGGAAACAAAATTTAGTGAAGGCCTGTACCAAGTTTGAAAAGTTTCGAAGAGATATCAGACCTAATGATTTAACGGAATACGTCCAGAATTTCAAGCAAAATTGCTGTACGACAACATTATTCTTATCCTGCGTGAATACAAAACAGCAAAAATACGAGTATATTATAGGGACACAAAACTCTTTGTAGTTTGAAGTTCGTCCGACAGATGGCGCAATATTTAGTTTTTTGTGTTTTGCCCGATAGGGATTAGCGCGTTAACCCTATGCTCTGTTTCGCTGGGGCCACCCACGCGGACCGAGCCCGGCTAGTTTTGATATACACCTAATTCTGTTTTTACGCGATTTTTTTTTACGCGAATTTGATTTAACGCGATTTAAAAAACACATTTCGTTCTGCTTTTACACGATTTGATTTGATTTTACGCGGTCTAAAAATGTATGTATTTTTATCAGAAAAACGTGTGCTTATACCGGATTTGGAGGATTTTAAATTAAATACATAGTTGGCAGCACTGCAAATCATGTGGTACAAAAAACTCACCACATTTAAAGCAGGGAATTTCCCTTGTTTATTTCAAATAAGTGCAGATGAAAGTAAGAGTGTAGTCAAGTTTAAATATTAAAAGCGAAAATATATTAGAAAATCGAATAATATTAAAAAATACTCGCATATAAATATTTATAAATTTAATAAACGGTAATGTAAACGCAAAACTTGCTAAGATAATTGAAGATGGTGGCTACACTCCAGATCAGGTGTGGAATGCGGATGAAACAGTCCTTTTCCGGAAACGAATGCCAAGTCGAACATATGTAGCCAAAGCACAGAAAACCGCTAGGGGGTTTAAAGTAGGCAAAGATCGTGTGACCTTTTAATTCTGCTCTAATGCTTCAGGAAATCGGTTGTTAAAACCCTTACTTGTAAATAGAGCTTTAAAACCACGGTCGATGAAAGACGTTAATATGGACTCATTACCCGTTCACTGGGCAGCTAATAAAAATACTTGGGTAACAACTGAGCTTTTTACTGAATGGCTTAATAAATATTTTGTACCGGAAGTTCGGCGCTATATGAGCGACAAAGACCTTGATTTTAATGTTCTGTTGATTATAGGCAATTCACCAGGTCATCCACATTTAGAGCATCCAAATGTCTAATTCCAAAGAAGGACTCCAAATGGCAGCAAATTGGGCGATCATTTTCGCAAGCATGATCCTAATGAAGAAAGAGCCGTGAAGTTTCAACGTGATGTTAAATTTTTAATTGGTAATTATCGTGAGCTACATAACAGTCTTATCAAAACTGGAAGTCAACGATTGATAACGGAATTTGTGACTCAAATCACTGAACCATCACATGATGATCATGATTTTGAAACTATTTCTAGCGATGAAATTGATGTCTTTCGTAAACGAATGCGGTTATCAGAAAGTGATACTGATTAAAAATTGATTTTATATGTTTGATTTTTGTGATTTCTTTTTCTTAATAAACTATTTTTTCTGTTGTTTTTTGTTAAAATAAAATATGTGCATAAAACACCAGTTATCTTATTTCATCTGATATTTAATATGTGCGTGGAACCAATCCCCACTTTTTATATGGATACTATAACTATTTTTACACTATTTTTTTTACGCGAGTTTTTGAGGAACATATCTATCGCGTAAAAACAGAATTGGGTGTAATTTTGAATAAATTTTTTAGCACAATTTTAAGTACAAATACAACAGCACCTAATTAGGTAGACACATTAATTTGGCACTATTGGAAATTTGTTCCTAATTCATTACATTGGACGAACAAAGGATTTGTTACAGTCATCTAGTTTGTGGTTCTACAATTTATAAATGATTTAGAGCGCCATATTCACTGGACGCATTCGCTTTATTGACATCTGAGTTAACGAGGTTTCGGATTATCCTATGCCCCAGCCAGAGGCGTTGCTCATACCTCCATATCCCGGAAGAGCAATACTTCACCAAGTTAAATGTATTTATCTATTTGTCCTGTCGTCAATGGAAGTGTTGCCATTGACAGCTGGAAAGCACTACTACTCTTTATTTCCATTACTGGTTGTTGTTATTTTCTTTTCGCTTCAGAAACATTTTGTTAAAGGCAATTTAGTTAATTTAGCTATTTCTTTTCGCACAAAATTAACAAGTTTATCAAATTAGTTTCTTCGTTTTCTTCATTTTATCAGTATAGATGAGAAATATATGTTATTGTGAATAAATGTCAATTCACATAACATACTTTTTGTTTACAAGGTGAAATCATTTTTGGAAAAGTATTGCAATATTGTTAAGAGAGTAGTTGATAACCAACGCAAAAAGGATTTTTTTTCTCTGCGCTATTGACGGTGAACGTAAATCATTTTTAACTTTGTACGAAAGTGCAGCTTACGTCTGTTGCCGAGTTCCTGCATTGATGACTGCTCTTTACGACAATTTTTGTGGACAAACTCGCTATGTACCAGTTTTGCTTTATCACTAAATTTTCTGATCTCTCAACTTTCACTACTTCAAAGGCAGGGACCAAAAAAAAAAGCTGTCTTCTTTAAACATTATGGAAATAACCGTTATTGATTACCAAATTTAATACAATCTTTTACCACTAACTGTATTGTCCTGTATTTATAGAAAATTTTTTTGTCTTTGAAAAATATAGTTTGACGTTTTGTTTTATATTTTAAGTATCGTGTTGAAAATACTCATTTATGCGAAAATTTGGGTGGGCTTGGAAGAAACACTTTAAGCACGAGTAGTAAATAATACTTTAACCATTGAAAAAAAAAATGACACAAGTATTTTTTACAACATCTACAGCAATTTTTATTATATCACTTCTTATAACTTTAAAGAAGTTGCTGCTGCAGGTGGCGTTAAAGAGGGAGGGCGGATAAAATACATTGATACCCGCTGCTCAATAATGGCAAGAAGTTCAAAAGAAAAATGAAACCAAATATGTTTTATGATCTTAATCTGTGTATAAAATGTTGCTCAAAATTTATTATTTCATATTTATGTTCGCAAAAGAAGCAAAATTAAAAGAAATATATGAATGAAATTTCATAAGTGGACATGAATGTTGGGAAATTGTTTAAAATATTTCCGAAGCAATTGCAAAATGTTACAAGATTTATAGGCAAAGTTTTTGTTTAATAAAAAAATTTTTCAGGTTTTTCTATTTTACCGCAAAACCAAAGAAAGAAAATATTTATGTGATATTTTTTGATTTTTAATTTAATTGTTGTTTTGATAAATGATTAAGTTGTTGTTGTGTTGATATTATGATTTTTATCCTATTAATGGAAGTACATGCATAAACACAAATTTTGTTGTTTTAATACCCAACACATTAAAATACTCGAATCGAATTGCATAAATTTCTGTGATCCAAAGACATCCTAGCAAAATAACACGCTGCAAAATCATGAGTTTAAGGTACTAGAAGACAGTTCTTCACTACTTACAATTTGGCATCTAAACAAATTTTAATACGGCGATGCCATTGGAGGCAAGTACTTTTCACGCTTGCTTACAAATTGGGACTTAAATAAGAACCTGCTTTTATAGCAATACATAAGTACTTGATTTAAATAACCTAAGAACCCATTATTATTATGGACTTACAGAAGCCGTTCAATTCTTCTTAGGACGAAAAGTCGGTTAGATTATTCTGCGATACGTTAATTTAAGGTTAAGCAATCGGTGAGTATCTATAAGTCACTACTTTTTTAATGAAATTCTTTGTTGCTGTTGTCAAAATCATTATTACTTATACCCCAAATTATGTATTTGAATGGCTTCTAGCAAATTTCGCAACAAGAAATTGTATTATGTGTGTGTATGTAAGCAAAACATCAAGTCATTACTAAAATACTTCTTAGTAAGACAGACAATATGTAATAGTCATTGAAAAGTATGTTGATTAGTAAGATCAAATCATTACCTAGTTTTTGCTGGGATGTCACGAAAACTTAAATAAATATAAAAAATCATTTCATTACATACATGATGTGCTAGTTACTCTTGCTTTATTTATTTTTTCTTTAGTTCCTAATAAAAGCAAGCATAAATGAAAGTTTAAAGTCTTTATTTGTTACTTATTTGTAAAGTTAATTCTCAATACACTTTCCTGCTGTCATTAAATATTTTTCATCAGTTTTGGCGTACGTTTTCATTTACACATGGTTTTTTTCCTCTCCTCTTCTTCTGCTAATAGTTTTTATTGCTTAATTATGTGCTTAATTAATATTCTTAAGTGATACAAAATCTAATTGTTCATAAATTCTTCCTTCACACAAAAAGGCAAGAAAGAACGGAAAGAAAGAACGGGAAAGAAAGACCGCCATAGCTAAACTTTAACTTGGCTCTTAGCAAAATAAGAGAGTGTATATGTGTGTGATGGTATGTGTGCTTGGCTGTGTGTATAAGCACACAATTTTTTTACTTCGCAACCACAGGATTCTTTATACTTGTATGTTTGTTCTGCTTCATTTTATTCGTCATGAACGAATAGAAAAACTAAACATACAGGCACACATAAAATAAAGAATTCATATTCCAACATTTACATAGATAGTCACGCATATAGGGATTTACAGTGAGTGGCAAACATGAAAATATGATTTTTAAATATTTTTATAAAAAGTTGAGTTAAGAAAACCTTCAGAGCTATTTACTACAAGATAACTTTACAAATTAACCGTCATCATACAATATACCGCATTGAAGCTTTTAATTTGTTTTTGTTGAGCTCTGCTATAAATTTCATCTTGTTAAACACCTAAGTGAAATAAAGGCTGTTGTTTATAGAGGTATTGAATTTTGAACTAGAATAATATAAAAACTGATGTGAAATTATTTTATTCGACAGAGATTCTTGTGGATTTATAATTTAAATAAGACTTCTGGCATATGAATGCCACGGCTGGCGTTGACGTTGCCTAATCTGGAGGTGCATTTTGGATGACTTTTTCCAATTTTCGTAACCGTATATCGGTAATATTGATGGATATTTTCCTCCAGGTGGCCCATCATTTCGATCTTATATGCGTAAACTAGCGACTGTACATATCCCCACAGCAAATAGTCAGTGCCGTTAAATCGCGGATACGAAACGTGCAACTATGCCGGTTCTAAAAGTTTCCTTTCAATTGTGGCATAAGCTGTATAACATGTTGCGCTGTCTGCTTGAAACCACAGCTCCTGCACATCGTGGTTGTTTAATTTATGGTCACCATTGACTTAAGCTTTCTGACCAGCATCGTTTTTAAAGAAGTACGGACCAATAAATCAGCCAGTCCTTTATGGAAAAAAGTCAGTTATTCTGGATGTAACGGTGTCTCAATATACACTTGGAGTATTATCATCACTCCAAATACAGTACTTTGTTTACTGACGTATCGATTCCAATAAAAGTGAGCTTAATCGCTAAAGAAAATTCGCTTATAAAAATGTTTTAAGTCCATTCACCGAATCTACGCCTTGTAATTCATGCGTCAGCCTATTGATGTTGAAATGCTAAACAAAACTTAATATAAGTCACTTGACAGGTGAAAAAACGGCCGCCACCATAAAATTCCATGCCTGTATAAAAATCACCCGATATAACTACTAGCATTTAAAAATTTGTTAATTTTTAATACTAAAATTTATATCAATTATTAATTTTTTATGCGACTTTATGTCTTAGTGATTCTTCCTACACTGTTTGCTTGCATACTGTTGACGATATACTTATTTGGTTTGAATTTTTTACGCCACAGAGAGATACAAAAAATTAGTTTTTTATTCTTACTCATATAGAACTCACGTACGCAAGTGTGTATGGATGTACGTATGTGGCCTGCAGTTTTTATCAAAATTTATTATTTTCAAAGTCAGTTTTACTTAACGATCGCTAATTAAATTAGAATGTAAAGTAAAGAATCAGTCACTTTCTCCTTTAATATTAAATTCAATATAACAGGGCAGCCATTAAATTTATTTTAATCTGCGCTTACATGTAGTAATTATTAGCTCAAAAAAGCGTAACCGTAATTACAGTTAGATATTTATTTATTTGGCAAATTCAAAAAAAGTCCTATGAGGCCTTTTGTCATAATACCCCAACACATTCAAAAATAAGTTTATTTTACAATTTTTAAAACTTTTTAACATTTAAAAAATTATGACGACACTTCTTATATGATTTTTCGTGCGTTAAATATACTCAAATTATAATATTGATATTGACTTTTTTTTATTAAGATAACTTTTTATTAATTAAATAAATGTTTATTTATTATTTTTTAAAAATTAATACATTTATGTGATTCCCCTATTTCGTCAAATATTTGCGTAATGTAAACATACCTTAAGATCAGTTAATATTTATGCATATAAAATCGTTGAACTGGCTGATCGGTGAGGTTTGTTGGAGTAGTTGTAAAAATCGGTTAAGGATGTCTGGATATAGTTTATTGGTGGCAGCGATGGGAAATTTTTATTTGGCTGTGTTTTGTTTCTACATTTTCAACAAACAAATACTGTGCTTTTTACCAGCCTTGCATAGCAAACTGAACTGTACATATGGTGGAGTTTATTTTTCTTTGTCAAATTTGGTAGGACTCTTTTGAAGATTCTTTACTCTAAATACATTCTAGCGAATTTTATGAAAATATTTATAAAATTCTATAAATTTTATTTTAAATAATATTGATATAGTCACATTTAGAGATCTTACAGAATATTCATGAATTTTTGGAAATATTCGTTTTTACCACTGAACTGATTCTTAAAAAACCTTTAATTTATCTTCAACTAGTATCCTATTCTACGCAAATATATCGATTGATTAAAAATGGGGAACAAAGTGTAACATTTTGAAAAAAAAAAAAAAAAAAAAAAACATCATGAGAGTATTTTCTGGCATACTTAAGTGTTAGTGCTTGTTTATTTCTGTATCAAATATTATTAAAAGAAAGTTTATTTTTATTTAACTCTTCCATCCCTGATATAAGAATTCACTTTAACATACCTCCTGTAATGAATAAGACATGCTTTACACCTTTACTTAAGTTTAAAAAATTATTTTCAATGCTTTAATTAATGCAAAAGGTTTTGTAATTTATATTTCTTTTGGGGAAAATTAATGTGGGATTGGGTCTGGATTGTTCCATTGGGAACAGTAGCAATAATGAGTCATTAGAACATTCTTAACTAAACGCAGTAACGTAACGTAACGTTACTTTGTACAAACAGTGTTGACGAGAGAAAACAGGACAAATGTAGTATTACCGACGAGTTAAGCATCTGGAACATTCAACAAATGGACTAGTAGCAAGTAGTTTATCTTAGCATTTACAGTAGTTTGAAAGTGGCAGTCAAGTTGCGAAGCCAATAATATTAGTTGTAAAGTATATAAGTGTTTAAGTTTAAGATAACTTAGCTCAAATCCCTGGACTAAGCATTCTATTCGATAAAACAAACTATGTAATTCCATATCTTGAATAAATTGCGTTTCAATCCCTCATAAATCAAATATTCTAACGAACAAACAGGTGTTTGCAAAAATCATGAACTTAAAAAAAAACTGTTCAAAGTTAAACTTGGAAAAATTCTTAATGTAAATCTGAAATTTCAACTTTGTTTCTTGCCAAGAAGAACAAGTGCATAATTGAAACAAGTACTAAACTAAACACAAGTACTAAATAATGTCAGACTATAACCTCATTTATTTGCGAAAAATTTCCCGAAAGATGGCGCTAATACAATGCATGTAATCAAAAGCGTGTTGTTAACTTTAACCCATTTTGTACCAGCGGTCGAGATCTCGACCATAAACTTTTGCAGTTTTTCATTAAATAATTAAAAATATAAGGAAGTGGAATTAATTATTTTTTTTAATTTATAATTAAGTTTGTCTTATTGGCTCTCGGACTTAAACTTTTTTACCCCCCCTACCCCCTTTAAAATTTTCACCGGGGAGGACAATAGAATAGACTAAAAATAGCCTACTTTTTAATAAGTTGTAACTACTTACAAAAAAAATAGAAAAATAAAAAGTTTTATCATTTTAAATAGACAACATTTCGAATAAACTTTAATGTATACAAGCTAGTTATTTCAGTTACTCAAACTTACCGTTAGACAGCCTTGAACTTAGCTGGTCGAGATCTCGACCGCTGGGATAATTAGAGCACCAAATTTTTTTTTATACTTGTCTATTTTTTTTAATTACAAATTAAAAAGAATGTGTATGAGTATGAATATGAGTACAAGTAAAATTTTAGAAATAATTGAGAATTGCAGTGATGATGGGGATAATGAAATGCAGTTGCATAATTTAACCAATGTTGTGTGTTTACCTCCGCCTAACGTTGACGAAGTTTCAGATGAAGAGTTTCTTAATGATGAAGAAATTACAATCATTGAGGCAACTGACCAAAATCCACTGAATGAAGTCGCAGGTAGGCAATGATATGATGTAATACGATTCATTTTTATTTTATTATAATATTTTTTTAAGAACTAAGCGTATGCATTTGGATATTGCTCCTGTACATGAACCATTGAAAGCAATAAAAGATGATATTGTGTCTAAATTAGGTATTTTATAATAATATGTTGCCAATTTAACTTCTTATGACTATATTGCTTGCAGAAGGATATTTGGGATATTGCTGTTTTCTGGCTACCATTCCGTTCCTAAGGTGCGAAATTATTGGAGCAACGAACCGACTTATGGAATTGCTATCATAAAGCAAGCAATGTCACGTAATAAGTTCCAAAAAATAAAATCAAACTTCCACATTTCAAATAACAATAAAATCAACAAAAATGACAAATTTTCAAAGGTAACACCACTGTTTAACCTTCTAAATAGTCGATTTATGCAGTTTGATGTTTTTGAATCAAATCTTTCGATTGATGAGCAAATGGTGCCATCTTTCGGTCGTAATAGCTGCAAGATGTTTATCAAGGGGAAACCAATTCGTTTTGGATACAAATATTGGTGTTTGTGTTCATCGAAATTGTATCTTTTTAAATTCCAACCATATGCTGGTGCATCAGACATGTATAACAAACAACTTGGCCTTGGTGTTAGCGTGGTTATGAGTCTATTGTCGGTTTGTGAGTATCCTAGACAACATACCGTTCATTTCGACAATTTTTTTAACGGATACCACTTGCTTTGTCTTCTAAAAGAAAAAAGTTTTTGTGCAACTGGAACAATCAGAGCAAACAGACTGGTAGGTGCAAGCCTAAAAACAAAATTACCACGACATGATATGGACTACGCATTCGATCAGGAACATAAGATTGCATTGGTTCGGTGGAGAGACAATGCGGAAGTCACTTTGGCTGCGAACTATAATCTGATAGATCCTATTAGAAATGTAATGCGATATGATAGAAAGCAAAAAAACGGATCGCTGTACCTAAAGCCAACCTTATTGCTAATTATAACAAGTTTATGGGCGGAGTTGACTTGCATGATAATGCTGTCGCTAATTATCGGATTAGAATCAGAGGCAAAAAGTGGTGGTGGCCACTTTGGGTTATGTAAGAAATATACTGACTATACTTGCACTAAGTGCAACGTAAATTTACATGTGGGTAATTGCTTCAAGAACTACCACAAAAATTTAAAATAATATTTTTTATACAATAAAAGAAACTTAATAAAAATAATTTGGTTGGCGTTCCCGTTTACACTTTTAGAAAAAAAAAAATATTATTCTTTTCATTTATTAAGCTTACTTAATATCATATCAAACTAAAATTTTATTGCTCTAATTATCCCAGCGGTCGAGATCTCGACCAGCAGTTTTCTTGGGTAATAACGGTCAGAAAAAAAAAAAAAAAATCTAATAACAATTTCTGGCCCATATCTGACTACCCATGAAAATTTTATTAAGATATTTAAACATTTTTGTACTCTGGTACAAAATGGGTTAAAGAGTTGCTGTAATGAACCTTAAGCAGTGATGTCAATACATTAAAAAACTCGTGTACCAAAAAACACTTTCTAAATTGTTTATCTAGCACTTGTCTGAATTCAAGAGCGCTTGCAAAATTCGTAATTCTCTATTTTTAAAATTAATTGGCTATTTTACTAAAGAAGTGTTTTTGTGCAGAATATACATTTCGTTGTTTATACATCTGGAATGCAATCAGCACTTACATAGAGTCTGTATTATCGATGAGTAAATAAATTAAACTATCGCGGAGTTCATTATGTGCCACGAATTTTGGCCCACTCACTGATTGTTCGCATCTTCATGTACACAAATGTGCCTTGTATCTGATGACGAATATTCGCTACGAAAAATTCGTCGTTCGTCCCAGTTATGTGGAAGGCAAGTTTCTTTGCTATTGTTTTCATGGACCATTCTGGGTGGTGTAATAACCTCCCCATCCGAATTATTCTTGCTTTTTCGCATAATTTTTAAAAATGTAACTATTAAGATTAAATACACACAGAAAACTAACTTATCACCATAACACAAAGAATATAAAAAGACGAGATTTAAGTGATAGTGAGAAAAATATGTGTATCCTAAACTTTACACTTTTACGTTGTCTAAAATCTAATTGTCATACCAGAATGCTTCAAGCAAACTCCCTCACAAATTATATATTTTTTATTAATTGAATAAAGATTTCACAAATAATTACTCAAATTCTAATTAGGCGCTTTTTGATTTTTTTAAATTAGTAAAATTCAATTTTGAAGATTTTTAATTAACATTTTGTCAATCGAGGCTAAATAAGTCTGACAACGTCACCCCAGTACATAAATTTCAATAGATAACAAATTTAATAATTCGAGGATTAATGTCAGAACTGCTGGGTACACAAAATTCTATCTCTATTTTCTAATACACACATGAAAAAAATAATTCAACGTTGAAAGGCATAAAAATTGTGTAGAGAGTATGAAAAGGCATCTGCTGGTTTATTACTTACACACTTACGTTGAGTTTGGTTGTGTTATTTAACGAAAAAAATCTAAAATATCCATATATAGTTAAATAAATAAAATACGAAAAATTCTTTGCAGAGCTTTAATGTTAAAGGGGAAAAAATGTAGCAGCGATTTTTGTTTTGCTTTAAATTTTTTATAGAAATAAAATAAATAAATGGTTGCTTAAAAATTTATAAGTAAATACACACAGAATGGTACGTACTTACAGACATACGAAAGAAAGAAAAAAAACACTTTCGTGTTTACACATTTAAATGGGATCTTAAAATGTAAAAAAAATCTCAACATATTTAAATGCAAACTGGCAGGGAATAATAAGAGGCTTCTTCTTTAAAAGCAATCAAAGATCTTTTAAAGCTTTAATGTCAATCATGGTTCATTTAATGAGAAATTCTCTAAACCGTTATGGAATATTCTTTTGTACGTCTGACTACATTTAATACATCAATAAGCAAATACGGCATAAAATCTTTATCTTGGTTAAGTAATACAAACTTTTGTCTGAATTTTTTAAATAAATAAGTATAGGTGGTAAAGATTTTCATATCGTCATCTCAATTGCAAAAACAACGTAACAATAGTTCAAGTGAAAAGGTTTTTTTTTTATATATGTTAATTTGTAAAAGCGACTTGGCACGATCAAAATGCTCATCAAGCCTTTTAGTAGTGTTTACACCGAAAAATCATTTTTTTTTTGTTTTTTCATCGAGCGCATGTGCAACACAAACGAATTTTCGTTCAAAATGTCTACCAAAACGCTTAGGTTAGGTTAGGTTAGGTTAGGTTGAAAAGGAGGGGTATAAAAGCCCAAACCTATGACAGGTATGCACTTATGCCCAGTTGGCATGTTGTGCGCTCCATATGGAAAACGGAATTCCCAAACAAAAACCATAAACATATTTTCCCAAAAATAACGGACTAGTCCAAGAACCCAGTCCCCTCAATGTAACGCCTTATGGATCTCCAGGTCGAGTTCCCCAGGTATTCCAAGTTCGTCATAGTATCCACTGTACAATTTTCGTGCCTATATGCCCAAACGCAGGACAATGACAGAGGTAGTGTACCAAAGTCTCATCCTCTTCCTCGCATGCTCTACATGTTGTCTCCTCAGATAATCTCATGCGAGCTAGATGAGTTCTCAACTCCGTATGACCTGTAATTACACTGGTTAGTTTCCTAAGTGTAGGTCTACTTAGTCTCAGAATCTCCTTTGATTTCCGAAGATTTGGGTCACCCCATAGTGTTCTTGTCACCTTACCGACATCAGTGCTTTGCCATTTTCTGACATGTTCCTCCATCGCCCAACGTTTAAGTTCATCCTTAAATCGTTTAAGGGGTTTGGCGTTCTCCAAAGTTATAGTACTCAGAAGAGCTCCCATTTTGAATAATTTGTCGGCTTTCTCGTTTCCGATCAGCCCGTGATGGCTTGGTATCCATATTATCTCCAGATGTTCACAATTTGCATATGAGTTTATCTCGCTCTTGCATTGCAAAACGTTCCGGGATTCAACTTTCTCCTTTCTCAATGTCTTAATCACTGATTGGCTGTCCGTAAAGATACGAATCGGGGTTTCGCTATTCGTTTCCTTTATCCATTTAATTCCTTCCGTAATCGCCATGATCTTAGCCTCAAAAATAGTGTTGTAATCTGGTAGACGGAAGTATTTGCTTCTATTTCGGCTTATGTCGTAAAAGCCCATTCCAGTTTGGTCACCAATCTTTGAACCGTCTGTATATAGATCGATTCCATGGGGTTTCCCATCCTGATTATATCATCCCATTCTCCCTCTTCCGGTATTATGGTGATGCAGTTAGTATTCTCATATCTCATCGGTATTTTATCACATGTTAATTCCGTAATATTTCCCATCGGTAAGATATCCGTTATTCTTTGGTATCTGGTCTTATGTTCTCTTATAAGCTACTCATCTATTGCCATTAATCTTGTGGCAGCTAAGGCCGCTTCATATTTTACCTGTATCTCAATTGGCCAAATGGATAATATATTCTCAATGGCCATTGTCGATGTGGTCCTCATGGCGTCGCAAAACCACGCTTACTGAGTAAGCTTTATGTGTATCTAGACATAAACAATTGAGATTATATTTTTTTAAAACACTTTAATGGTATATTTATTGCAATTAATTTTTTTTATTGGGTTTACACAATTTTACAAGGCGTTGGAATTTGTTTTGATTTGTTCAGAGAAAAATATATTAACTTTTGGTCTGATTGTCAAAAAATCGAATAGCAAATTCCTTTCTTACATTTTGTGTCTTCACTCATACTCACTCATACTTAAAATAAAGCAAAAAATAACTGTAGTACATATAAACAAGGTTTTTTTTATTATTTTTTTAATGGATGGAGAACTTAATTAGTTTTTAATTATTTGTTTAAACAAATTTCTACAACAAATCATGTCACAAAAAACAAAACGTGTCTACGGCTTTGCTTTTTTTATCTGGGAGATTACTATTAAGAATTAAAAAAAATGCTTGGGATACCGAAAAGAAGATTTGGATAGTGCAGCGGTACCAGGCTTTGAAGGCGTTCATTTTCGTTCAAAGGGAATTTATATGGGAGTTTTTCGGCAATGCACTAGTAAACATGTTTGCCGAATCACACAAAGACTTTATTCGGGTTGAAGACATAATCGTGACTGTAGCGTAG
Source organism: Phyto melanocephala (assembly GCA_941918925.1). Lineage (NCBI taxonomy): Eukaryota > Metazoa > Arthropoda > Insecta > Diptera > Rhinophoridae > Phyto > Phyto melanocephala. Next base: position 182,342,447 of record OW799233.1, read on the forward strand.
TTAATTCAGAGAAATCCGAGCTTATCGACTCGAAAGTTATCGGCGCAAATTGGAATAAGCAGATGGCCATTACAACGAAAAATTTATGAATTAACCTGTTTCTGTACAAGCTCTAAATTACAAGCAAATTAAGCTCGCTGGATTTGCCTTTTTGCCTGGAATGTGCAATATAATGATTGCAATTTCCGAAGAAGACGTTTTTATCATTTTTATCAAAACGACAATGTTAACAAACATAATTACCATAAATAGAGTGAATCTAATCCAGAATAACTATATAAAACGAAACTGCACCCAAAACGAGTCACTTTGTTGTAAGTACTTTGATCAAGGTGCATTGTGGGGACATACTGTCCATGCTATAGTGTTTATTTACGACACTAAAAGAGTATTTTCCCCAAAACTTTGTTGAATACGTACTCGTTTCAATTGCGTCTGATTTCAGCAAGATGGACCAACTACACACATTGTAAGACCGATTAAGGTACATCTTCAACGAAAAATCCCCAACAAATTAGTATCCAGAAATTTCACCATCCGCTGGAAATCCAAGGTCACCTGACCTGACTGCACTAACCTTTTGTACGGAGTTATGTAAAACAAGAGGCGTGCAAAGCGAAAAACAAAGAATTTGACTAAATCAAAGTAGTTGTTTAAACGAACGGCGATCTCGTCTTCAATCCTTTAGGACGCAGCGAATAATTTTCTGGTCAGGTGTCGTATGTGCGTGGATAAGCATTTTTGGCCTATTATATTGAAAAACGATAAGTTATATTCAATTAAATTGCATTTTCCAAACGAAAATTAAAAAAGTAAATGAAAAACTTTGATTAAAAAATGAATTTGAATTTCTTGTTGTGGCACAATTGGTGGAAAAAAACTTAATATTTTTATTATTTTTTAGTTTTTTATTTAAAACATTAATTCTTGAAATTTTGCAATAAAAATTCTTAATAAACTGAATTTTCTAAGGATCTTTCAGTACGTGTATTCTTCCAAGCCCCTGTTATTGGTTAAAAAATCTTATCTAAAGCAGTTAATATACTGCATGTTTTCACATTAAATTTGTAACACATACAAATGTAATTCTGTATGTCTACTCAAATTCATATTTTACAGTCAACCACCGCTGACTATTTCCCAGCGGTAGCTGGTGTCAGGTGGCTTGTCAGAAGAAAATATAGAGGCATGTTCTAATTAAAAATTTGATAGATGACTTTGCACATGTGTTTTATAAAAATAATGTTTTAAATGTAATACATGACATGTTCGTATTTAGCATTGGGAAATTTGACAAGTCAGATGTTTAGTTAAAATTTAAGTTTTAAGTATAGTGTGATCGACAAATTATTATACTGGGGATGTAACTTATAACTTATATTTTAAAACACTTGTGCAAGATAAATTTCCTCAGAGTAATGGCCATTGTTAACTATAACCTTTTCCCATGTTTATGGCAAGATATGAATTCCGTAGACAATAAAGTGATCATCTTTTGAGGCCAGGAATGAATCGAACTAATTTCGGATACCCTGTTCTGAAATAATGGTTGCCTGAGAAAATGCTCTGCATTGATCGAAATGTATAGTAGTTGGACGGGTGAACAAAACTTCCTTATCATTTATTTATAATATTTAAAATGTAGCCCAGCATTATCATATCTGGCCGCTATTCTAGATGTTTTTCGAACATTGCTGGTTTCAAAAAAATCAGTTGCATTCGGCATATATTCCCTGTGATAGTCTAAACAGATATCAGCAGGTCATAAGAGATATGACATTTTTGGTCCCACTAAATGCAGATCATTTACCTAAGCGCCTTAGCTATTAGGCTTTGGTATCAATTTAGCTGACCAGGTTGCACATACGATGTATTAGGCTTCAGGTTATTATAACGGATCCATGTTTCATCACAAGTAATAATTCGGTGCAATAATAACTTGTTGCGTTCAAGCAGCATTTCGGAAATGCAAATCGTCTTTTAATCCTGCTGCTCGCAAACGTTTTGAAATTTTTTCTTTCATTTGGAAGTTACGAGAGCTTTTGTTGAGTATGACAACAATCTTCATGGATTAATGCTTCCAGTTCTTGGTATTCAACCTTTTTTGGCTGGCCTGGGCAATATTTGTCTTCCATGTAAAATCTGAAATTTTAAACCTGTCAAAGCATCTCTCGCATATTGAAACCAATGCAACACATTCATCATATCAGCTACTGTAAGCAATCAATTTCTTCAGGGACATTCTTTTTTATCAAAGATGAAAAACAAAATCTTCCGCATATAACGATTTGTTTCTGCAAAAAAGAAAGTTTTTGAACTTAAATGCTCAATAGCTAAGTGAGATATTTACCCTTCAACGTGACATATAAGATATTGAAATTCCGCAGTTATACACTCAACATTTATAAAAAAATATTTAATAACAAACATAATTTTTATATTCGCATTCTTATTTTTTTTTTATAAAAACACAACTTTGGTTAAGGCAAGGAATGAGGAGAGCTATACGACTAAAAAATTTCTATACCCTTTGTATGAGATTTTATTACATATTGCCTTCAAATTATTATATTTTCGAGATAAAATTTATATATTTTTGAAATGTCTTAATGCTCAGCATAACAGTGTAAAACGGGTTTTAATGACGTACTCGTAGTGTGTTTTTTTTTGCTTTTTATATGACGATATTCGCGTTCATATAAAAGGCGTTAAACGTTTTAAACGCAACAACCAACAATATAAAAAAATGGTTTCCCCGGGTAATTTTAGTTTATGGATTTCATTTTCGCATAAATGAATGCTTTTATTCATTCTTACTTTTTTCCTATTAAAAAGTGTTTAAAATAAAAACGCACATTTTTGCTGTTGCTGTTGGTGTAAATGTATTTATGCGTATTTACTCTTATTATTGTACAACAAAAATACATGGAGTGTGGAAATATAAAAACCCCTTTTGCGTGTTAGCTGGGAAAATAAAGTTGAAAACAAGTTTTAAATTCTAACATCTACATTCACATAGAAAACTGCTTACTACATGTAAAGGGTTTTATGTGCATAAGTATGTACAAACATTTGTTATTTATTATTAGATTAGATATTGTACGTGCTCTTTAGAATAAACTTTCAATGATAAAAGGCTCAAGTTTTATTGGCAGGCAATAGCTAAATCAATACACCCTGTTTAGCAAAGAAAACGCATTTAAAGTTTTTAATATTTCTGAGATAATTTAAAGAAATATACAATTAAAATCCACATATACTCGTATGAGTATAAAAAAGGTAATTTTATTTTAGAATATAACTACGAAGTGCACACATGTTAAATATAATAATCCTTTATTAGTAAAACTAATCTCACACACTTTGTATTATTATTATTAAATAATGCCACAATACAATGGTTTAGTTAAATGTTGAGAATTGTTTTAATGAGTTTCATCAAAACGTAATTAATTAATTAAATACTTGCGGGGTTAATTTACGAACTTAACAACGCGAATTTTGTGCTTATTGGCTCTATTTATTTGCAGTTTGTTTAAACACATGGGTGTTTTTTTAAAGAGGAATATAACTGTGAAATGGAATGAATTTTTTAAATTGACATGCAATTTAGTTCATGCGAGAGATAATTTTCTGTCACCTTAATTTAAATATGTCTTCTCGGCAGGCTCGGATCAATTTTGAATGTATTTTTCAAACATTTGTCACTGTATATCGCAAAACAACACGGCGAATGTTGTCCTCCAAATGATCAATCGTTTCCAGAATATAGGCGTGGAATAGCGACTTCATATATCACCACAGAGAATAGGCTAGCGGCATTACGGATTTAAAACGTTAAACTATGCGGTTACCACATAAATCAATTGTGGCACAAGCTGTGTGACATGTTATGCCGTCTTGTTGAAATCACTGCTTCTACACATCATGGTTGTTCGAATGATAAGCGAAAAATTAGTAATCATGGCTCTATAGTGGTCTCTATTGACTGTAACGTTTTCTCCTGCATTGTTTTTAGAGATGTATAGACCAATAATTCCATTAACCCATAAAGAACAGCAATCAGTTAGTTTTTCTGAATGAAACGATGTCTCAACATGCACTTGAGTATTATCATCACTCCCAATATGACAGTTTTGTTTATTGACGTATCCATTCCAATAAAAAGGAGATCCTTGGCTAAACAAAATTCGCTTATAAAAATCGCGATCACCGGCAATCTTGTTTTGGGCTCATTCTCCGAATTTATTCATTTTGAAATGCCAAAAAATAAACATTAATCACTTGAAGGCCGACAAATTGGCCAATAGCTAAAATTTTTTTTTACAATAATCCTATAGCTCTATAAAAAAACACCCGGTACACGTTCATGTACTTGTGCATGTAAAATAAATAAAATTTAAATCATGGTAAAAAACACACACACATACGTTCACATTTACATTGCATTGTAAAAGTTAATACTGATTTCATTTAAAATATTTTTAAACAAATATTCCACACAAATGTTCAAGAGATGTATACAATAATGAAAAACGTAAGATACGCAAGACTAAATGTCTTCAGATAAGGCACTGAAGAAGAGTAAAAGGGTAGCAATGGGGCAGAGCGTAAAGATGACACTTTGGCGCGTACTACTGCCGATCCTAATGTGTGGCTTGATAGCGTAATGAACATCCTAAGAAAACAAGCAAAGAAACTCTTCAAAAGACCCAAAGACAGTGCTGCATTAGTATATGCGTTTGCCATGACAAACATATCAAGAATAGCTATAGAGAATATAAGGAGTGTCCAAACTGTAAGTATCAATGGTCAATGAAAATCGCTACATAGAGATGATCCGAAACTTTTTATGGCGGAAATTGATGATTTAAATGTAGAGATTATGTGGTTTTAACAGGGCTGTGCCACTTGCCAAACATCAAGAGAAACAATGGATTATTTGAAAGAAAAGAGGGAGAGTGTGATGAAGAAATTAGGATAAGAAATACCCAATACTTAGATCTTTATACTTTTGTTTCGAAGATTGACGACTGAATTGGAAACACAAGTAAATACTTCCGTCTTGCAGATCACAATACTATTTTCAGGCTGTGATTATAGCAAATATGGAAGGCATTAATTATATGAAATAGACTGATAACGTAACTCTGATTCATATATTTTTTAGGATAATTAAAAAAAGATTCAATAAAATAATTTGTTAATTCTTTGTTTTTCTAAACAAAGTTTTTGTTTTTGTAGTGGATAGATATTGTGTTAATCTACTACTACTTCTACTACTTAGATTTTTCGTAAAAAATAAAATTTTTTAAATTTTAAGGTAATACCGTCTTGTTGATTAATTGCAATATACATATATTTTATAAATTGATGAAATATGTCAAAAATTAGCACCTTATAAAACATTTTAAAATTTTAATCAAGCACCACAATGTACTTAAAAACTATTTTCTTTTCTATTGTTCAAAATATGATCTAATTTTGTAAAATTATGTAACTGGTAATTACGTAAGCATATAATTGTTATCTGCCATCATATAAACGTAAATGATCATTTGGCCTTTTGCATTCTGTGGCAATACAGAATTAAAAAATATTTTTAATTGAATGTTTAGAATTGTTTATTCAAAATATGCTATTGACCTCAAAAGGAACTTTATTAATATTTAAATTATTTTCAAAGTTTCTTAAATATCAGTCAAATACAAAAAAAAAAAGTAAAATAAAAGTATATCTTAACATTTTAGATACAATTATTTTGCCCTTATCTTTTTTGGATGGTGTGTATGCAAAAAGTATTTTCTGCACTTTTTTTTTCTTTATAGAAAGAAAGGAAGTAGTGAGATAAACAAACATAAAACATGCTTATATGACCTAAAGCTGTGATATAAAACAGAGCAAAATACAAAGAGAACGAGAAGGAATCACAACAATACCAACAAAAAACAAGTAACAGTGCTATATTCGGCTGTGCCGAATCTTATATACCCTTCACAACGTGTAGTGATGCAATAACAATTGTTTGTGTCACCATTCATCTCATATAAAATACGTACATATGTATATACTGGTTAGAGTAAATGTGGCATCGAATCCCAGATGAGCCAAAAAAAATTTATTTTATTTAATATATTATTTATATTTTATTATTTTTTTTATATTTTTTTAAAAAATTTTTTAAAAACAATTTTTAAAAAATTTTTTAAAATTTTTTTTTCAATTTCTTTTTATTTTTTTTAAAATTTTTTTTTTGTAATTTTTTTTTATTATTTTTTTTTTATTTTTAATATATTTTTTTTTGTAATTTTTTTTTGGTATGTTTTTTACATGTATGTATGTATGTATGTTGTTGTTGTAATTGTGTAAAAAAACGAGGTGGTCGTGGTTTTTTGCTCATATCTCAGAAAGTTATGGGGTGATTGTGCTGAATTTCAATAGCGATTCATTCCTGGATATTTCTAAAAGATTGATACCATATAGAGATCTGAGGAACATATAGTTGCTTCTAAAAGTTGATTTCAACCAACACACGGACAGACGGGCAGACGGACAGACGGATAGACGGTCAGGGCTTAATCGACTCCTCTATTCATAAGCTTTCAGAAAGTATATACTTTATGGTGTCGGAAATGAAAATTGTAGAAATTACAAACGGAATGACAAAGCTATATATACCCTTGTGCACCACAGGTGAAGGGTATAATTAGAAAAATAAATCCCATAGAGAGAAAGTACAAAAACAATATTTGTAGTAAAAGAATTATTGAAGTATTAAAATGTTACAACTGTAGTCTTTAGTTATTTAGTTTTACTCTCATTATTGTTGTTGCTGCTGTTGTTGTGTGCTATTATTGTTGTTTCTAATAACTACTAACACATATTTCTATTATAACTATATGTAGACACATGTACATGGGACCTCAAATGCAAACAGATATTGTATGTAGAGTATGTATAGAAACTTTATCATATAAAAATGAATGTGAATACTTATTTCCACAATGCAAAGAACATGTAATTTCCGAGTAATTCTGTTCTTTATTTGCGTGGGCTTATATTGTAGAGACAAAACGAAAAAAAACAATTTGTAATAAAAATAAAAAATAGAACGCATTTAACGTAATTTACTTACGTGTCCACAAAAATAAAATTTAAAACACTTCCCAAAGCAAAACAACAGCAAGTGAAAAAGAGAACTTTCTTCAGGACATAACAACACACATGATGATGTTTCACTTGACCAAAGGCGCATAGGAGTGATGTAAATCATTATGAATGGGGTTGAGAAATGGAATTTTGGGGAGTAATTTCTGTAATTTCTTTGTTTTTTCAGTTAGTAAATTTGTGTTATATAAATATATAAATACTTGTTTGCACGGGTGATAATAACATAATCAGTTCCATAGACATTAAAGCGAACCACAAGAAAAAAATGTGCTCTGTACACCTTTGAAGAGTGCCCCTGTGGACTAGTCAGTAAAGGACAAGTCAGTTGTTTGGGGGTTGCAGGTTCGATTCCCGCCGGAGACTCTGGAATTGTCTACTTCTCTTTCTCTTTTATTCTAAATATTTCTATTCTTATTCTATTCTTCTCTCTATTAAGGCGTCACAATGGACCGTAATGGTCTCCGAGTGAAGGTGTGAGGGTAACTTTGCACCAGTCTTACCTACACCTTTGAATATTAAGTAATTTTGCAAGATAATTTGTGAAATTTTTGAATTTTTTTACCCAATTGTATAAAATTTTTTAAAATTTTTGTTTTTAATGCTTTTTTTTTTAATATCTTTGGCATTAACAGCCGTATCTTTAAATGTGATATATTGATGCTTTTGTTTCACTGATACCCATGTTTTGTCAGAGAGGTAATTTTCCTTAAGGATACTGCTCTAGTATTTAAAAAATTATTAAACTCTTTCTCAGGAAATAGGTATGTACATAAGTGTAGAACATAAGTAATTTCGAAACAAAAATTGCATATTAATATCCGACTCCGAATATCAAACTCGTAACGAGAGGTACCAAAAAACATCTTTTACATCCGAAAAAAATTTAATTTATTTGGAAATTGCCTTGCATAAATATTTTTTATATAAAAGTGCACAGCTAACTTTATTTTACTTGTACGGTCTTGTGTACATGCATGCTTTAACACACCATTCTTACTTATGTGTGTTTGTGTATGTAGTACATAAGAACATTTACTTTAGCCCTTATACAATTAAAACATATGTACATCCTTATATGTACATTTCCTAAACTCAGTCATAAATCTGTTTTCACTTTAATGACTACCGACAAGCTCCTGCTATAACAACATGATGCTTTTTGCACTCAGTTCATATTTTTATGTGAAAATTCTTGCATACTGACTGACTCATTGGCTTAAATTAGACTTAAATATAGTTGCACACACATAAGCACTTACTACTTACTGCTTACAAATGTACATTACATAAGTACATTGCTACACTACTACACAAATAATGTTCGCTGGGTAAATAAGCTCGCATGTCATTTCGAAAACTAAACGCATTTCATGCAACAACGACAAGTGCTTAAAGAAATTTAAGTGGACATTTGGTAAATTTTTTAACTAAAGTTTGTGAAATGTTTTAGGATTTTATACAATTTTCTTAAGTTTTAAGACATGAAAGGGAAATTTAAATAAAGACTTTAATTATTCATTAAAGGATAAGAACTTATGTTCTATATTACCGGTTTCAGCCATACACAAAAAAAAAATAAGAATAATATACTTGGCCGTGGAGAATGTGATAATACCCTCCATCAACATGTACATAGGTATAGTGACCATATCGTAGCTTAGCCTGGATTTCAGATTTAATGTTATAAGTCGACGCCATCATTTTTAACTGTATTCTACTTGTCAGATCCTTTTATGTGATATTAATATCAAAGAGGTTGAGAAAAAAAATTATCCGCCATTTTGGATTTTAACTTTCATAGTTCATAGTTTAACCTTTCATTGGATATCAGTGTTGTGGGGGTTAAATATAGAAAACCCTTAAAACTACAATTAACCCATAGATCCGCCATTTTGTTTCAGATTTTTTTATACTGGTCAATCCTTTCCATTTGATGGCGATATTGTGGGAGTTGAAAAGTAAATTCATTGTACGCCATTTTTTTACTGGCGGCCGTCATGGCTTAAAAATTTGTTTTTAATAATATTCCCCTAGTCAAGCCCTTTCAATTAATACTCGTATTAACTCTGCTCCTTGTCAAGAAGCGGCAAAGTTCGATTTCCGTTTGAAATTTCTGGGAAAAACACCGAAGCAACTGTATTTTGATGTTTATATCTCAGTTTGTTTTAAACAGTTTTTAAATTCTAATTTTAAAATTTTCTCCGTAATAAATTTTGAGACTACGACTTATATTCGCGTGTATTTAGTATTTAGCGTGTCCAAATTTTTTTTAGGTGTTTCAGATATAATATATAAAACAAAAAATTTTTTTTTAAACAATTTTAGCCTATAACTTTGCCGATTACTGAACGGTTTGTTCAAAATTTTTTTTTTAAATATCTCAAGAAGTATATTATATTTATAAATGGTACCGAATGTATCAATAAATTATCTAAGAGCTGAAAAATTTTGATTTTTATGGTAAAAATATGGTGAGGAAAAAAGCAGTCGTGTTTATTTGTTCGTATCTCAAAAAGTTATAAGACGATTGTGCAGGATTACAATAACGATTTATTCACGTATATTTTAAAAGAACTGATACCATATATATGTAGATCTGTGCTACATGTGGGGGCTTCTAGTATTTAATTTCATCCAACACAGAGTTATAAGCTTTCATGCAGTCGAAAATGAAAATTGATGAATTTGCAAAACGAAATGTCCCAGTTATATGTTGGCACCACAGGTAAAGGGTATAAAAATATATGATTATATGATTCTAGTTGTCTATTTATATGGTGTGATTGAACCGTGGGTGAAAATGGTGTGACTTTGTTATAGAAATTAAATTTTTTTATAATTTTTTACTTGTAAATATTTTTTATAAACGTTTTAGATAATAATATTAGATTAATAAAAACAATTTACTTGTTTTCACAAACTCTTAATATTAAAATATTCTTAATTTAAAAAAAAAAAAGGCTGTAACTTGGCATCGCAAATCACAGTTTATTTTTTACCTCAATCAATTGTGAATAATTTTGCTACATAAAGCGTTAATACGTGTATAAAAAGAAATAGGCGAAATAGGCGACTCGGATATCGGTAAAATTTCAGTAATGCATTAATAAAAGAATTGATTTATTAAAACAAAAATTTATTTAACAATTTAAGAAACAAATTTTCAGAAATTAACCCGAACAACCAACATTCTAAAATTCCAAAAATTCTATTTGACTTGTCTTTTTTTAACATAAGCGAGACGAAACACACAAATTTGCAGGATGCTCTTGTAAAAGCTAAATACATCACATATTTTTTCAATATGCATGTGCATCATCAAAATGCTTTAGTAATGCATATTTTAGTTGTAACTTGTATATTTATGTTTGTGTGTGTGTGTACCTTTTTGTATTTATTTTTTATCCCTTTTTTTGAAAAAAACATGTTAACTAAGCAGGTATTTATGCTAAATACTTTTAAGCTGTGCATGTGCTCAACTTAAGCACACAATAAAGGAGTTTATCCTTCTCAAAACAACAACAATGTTGGTTGTCATGATTATGTTGATGAGGGTGATGATGGTGATGCTGACAATTTGGCTGATGGAAATGATTATCATCCTTTATATCATGCATAAAGACTTTTACTTTAAACGATTATTAGAATAAAAGCTTTTGGCGAAAAATGGGAAAGGAAAGGAACTTTAGAAAATATATGAAATTTTTTAAGTTTTCTGAAACGTAAAGTTGAATTTTTTTTTGTGAAGTGAAACATACTTGTTATTAGGGTTTAATAAAATTGGACAAAATAAGGAATTTGTATAAAAAATCATCATACTAGTTTGCGACAAGAAAAAATGGTTTATTTTATTACAATACAATTGTAAATTATATTTGAATTTTTTTAAATGAAAATGGTAAAACAGACCCTTAGCTTGTTGTCATGCAACATACATACAGTAGACTGTCAGATTAGCACATTACTGACTGGTCCTTCGGTTCATGCATAGAAATTGATACTTCAGTTTTGACTTTAATTTTATCTCTTAAAAGGTTGAATCAGACAGAAATTAATATTTTGTTTGTATGATTTTTATGTTTTATTTAATTTTGGCTATTTGTCAAGTTTGAAATCTGTTAATAGCTATAACTTCAAGAAATTTGAGTTCCTATCAGTGTTGCCAGAATTACGATTTAACTTTGCTCATCCAAAGCTACAGTTAGTGAATTGGAAAGGGGGTGCCAGAAGCCAAAAGGCATCACCACAACCCGTGTGTTCCATTATGTTTTCCTTTAACAAAACAAAAAACAGTAGGAATCAGGAAGAAAGTCAAGTATTAGAAACATGATAAGTCAATGACATTTTCTAGTTTATAATCCGAGACACCCAATCAACTCATCATGGAATCGCTTACCTAATCAACTACCTCCATTTTTTTAAGCCTCTATTCTACTTTAAAAAAAACTGTTTGACAAACAACTTTTATATTCCGGTATGTTTATGCTTATAATTGAGTATCTACACTTTTGTGAAGGATATATTAAGATCTAGCGCTCCTACTAGTTATAAATAAAATTATCACAAGGTTTAGTATTTAACGACTGTTCATACAACGTCTGCATGTGTGAACTAAATTCAATTATAAAATATTTTCACAGATATCTGTGTAATCCGCCTTGCAAGCATATTTTTAAAGCATTTTTATGCAATGCCTTATTGCGTATTCGATATTGTTGCTTTTATGTTTTTCTCAGTTTTTCTTGTATGACTTACAAAACTGTTAATTTTTTCAATTTATTCCGTAGCAACATATTGTGAATTGGGAAAGTTAGAATAAATTTTCTTATCTACCTTGATCACATAAAATTTCGAACATAGATTGAACATACATGCTTAACAGGATGACTATTGTGCACGTAGAAGATACATATCTTGTACAACAAGCACTTACACAATTACGAAAGATATTGTGTTTTTTTTTTGCTCTACAGTTTACTAACATAAAACAGATTAGTATGTATGTATGTATGTATGTATGTATGTATGTATGTATGTATGTATGGTATGTATGTATGTATGTATGTATGTATGTATGTATGTAAGTATGTATGTATGTATGGTATGTGTGTATGTATGTGTGTACTAAGTTCCTCCTATTTATCTATAAAATATTCTAGTCATTTTTAAAATTCTTTATCCTGATTTTTTTCATTTTGCATTTCAAGGTTCTGCTTCAGTGTGAAAATATAGAAGGAAGTATGTGTGTGTTCGTGCGTAAATGTTTTGAAAACGTCCTTGACCCTTAAATCCCTTATTCATATTTATTTCTATATACATTTATTTTTTTAAGGCAGACCATACTGCTTTTGTTTGTCTTAAAGCTATGATACTGACTAGTAGTTTACTCTTCTTTTTTTATTGTTCTACATATTTTTGTTTTTTTTTTGTCTTTTATGTTGTTAATTTTCGTGTTGAGCCTTTTTTCTATTCATGCTGTCATTCATTGCAAATTCAAGTGTGTTACCATAAAATGACACATACCACAAATGACAACCAATTGTTGTTTTTATACTCAACGAGAATTGACAAGAAAGTGAGCAAAAATTTAACAACTACAACAACAACAATAGCAGCAAGACAAAATTTAAAATACAAGATGAGGAAGACCTTTTACATGCTGCTGCATAAAATTAATTACTCACAATTTTCCTGAATATGTAATCCTAAGAGCATACACGAGCACAAATACAGAGACACACACACACATGCAAACAGATATAAAAACCCATTTTACTCCTGCAGATGCACACAAAACATGTTTCGTTTATTCAAGTATTTTTTTTTTCTTTTTTCCACAAAATATCCATATTTCTGTATTAGTGAAGATAAAAAGTTAACCTTTGCACACACACAGAAACGTATTTGTAGCTGTGTATGCTGTCATGTGCATGTGCATTGTGTTTCTTTGAATGCATGCATTTTTAACTTTTCAGTCGTTGCTCCTGAAGACCACAAGCTCATTTCTAAGTCTTTTAGCTAGATTAATATTAATATGAAAGAATGTTTTATGGCTGCTACTGGTTTGGGTAAGTTTGCATTTAGGCCTTAAGGTTGCACTGTGAAAGAGCACAAAGCAAAATAAAGAATAGCCCAAAATAAAGTTCATATTAATTTTCTTGCATTAATTCATGTATGAGTTGACAGCTTAAATTTTGCTGCTCTTATTTTTTTGTTGTTTTGCTGTTGTTTATTGTTGTGAGATGTACTTAAGTAAAAGTAATAACATGTGTGTCCTTTAAGCAAATTACATAGAAGTATATTAAAACTTAAGTAAAAGTGTTTGTATTTTTTTTTGTATATATGAGACTAGAGTAAATATACATACGGAGTGCTCATTATTTTCAACAGTGTCATAACTCAAAAAATATGTGTTTCAATAAAATCGCTTTAAACGTTAAAAGACATTTTGCTCTCTTTTCAATAATTTTTAACAGAATCCTGTATTTTAAGAAATGCATCCTTTTATAAGTAAAGAAGATTTATATATCTTTTTCAATTTTATTTTTAAGCATGGATTGTGATATTGAATGATAAAAATCTGTATTCTATTAACATATAGACGACAGCAGGCTACAGACTACAACCTGTCAAAAATAGAATACTTATGTGAAAATGAAAATGATAATTTTTACGACAACGAACAGCATTCATTTTGTCATATATCGAATCGAATAGTTGATAATTTTGTGGCTAACTTTGGCTACGAAACAAATTTGTCATTTATATTGTATATTTGAACAGAGAAACTGCAACTTACAATTAAATCATAGTAAAGAAGATGGCAAAAATCACACATATACAAGCTGTGTATATGTTTTGAAAGAACTAAACCATAAAAATATAAACAATCTTTCACACTATTCATTCAACATCAATGCAATCGGATAATATCAAACCATTTTGGTACTTTTGAAGCCTCAATTGAAACACAAAATAAAACCATAACTACGACCATAAACATGTTGCAAATTGTGAATTGTTGTCACTTTGTAAAAGTCGTGAATTAAAAATGTTGCTTAATAAATCGTAACTTATTCCTTTTATGAGAAAGTTTTTCAGTTGTATTTTAAAAATTTAAGCAATAACTATAAATTTGAAATAAAGAAATTAAATAAAAAATCTTATCAGCTGAAGCTGGCGTTTAGCAGCCAACGACTTTTATGTTAAATACGAAAATCAGCTGCAAAAGTATTTACCATTTTAGAAACAACAACAGAGCACCTAAACCTTAACCTATAATTCTATATGAGCGAGTAGGCAGTTATGACACTATTAAAGTAAATGAGTAATATCACATAATAAAAACAAATATATTTATTTCATTAAAAAGGATAATAATGTATTTAGAACGTGAACAACAAAAATGAAAAAAAAAAGAAATTATGTTCCGAAAATTTTGATGATAAAGCCATAGCTGATCTCGGAAATTCATTAACATTTTTAATTAATTTTTTTTTAGTTGTTTTAGGAAGAATAAAGTAAATTCATGAAAATGAACTTAAGCCGGAAAATGTAGAAAACACTTTTTTTATACATAATTTTATTAAGGCAAGACATTTTTGGAATAGAAAAATTTAAATTTTCATAAACATTTTGCTTATGTATATGTAGAGGTTGTCCTAAGATAAATGGAAACATAAATGGCCAATGGTGATGGCTACAGCAAGAGAATCCAAAGCTTTTTGTGGTAGAAAATTGATGATTAAGACGTAGAGAATATGTGGTTTTAACGGGCATGTGCACTGTTGCCAACTTTTTCCCAAAAAATATCGCTAAAACAAGTAGAAAAATAGCTAAAAATTAAAAATTATCAAAATTTTAGCGATAAATCGCTAATTATTTATTTTTTTTTTTTAAATTCTTGCATAAATTTAATAAAAAATAGCCAAGTTTTCGTACACTTCTTTATTGCGCGGAAAATTTAGCGTTTTATCCCTAAGTTTTTCTTAAATAAAGACAGAAGGAAAAAAAATGTACAGTAATTTTTATTACGAAGGCAGCTTTTATTTATTACATTGTAATACATAATTTACAAATGTATGAAGGTATGTAAAAAATTTAAGAAATGCATGTACATACACATGTGTACGTTATACTAGAAT
Source organism: Phyto melanocephala (assembly GCA_941918925.1). NCBI lineage: Eukaryota > Metazoa > Arthropoda > Insecta > Diptera > Rhinophoridae > Phyto > Phyto melanocephala. The sequence continues at coordinate 182,357,761 of OW799233.1, forward strand.
TCAAAATAATAATGTTTACCAAGTATTACTAATTACGTTATAAATATTTATAATATGCATATTAAAAACATTTTGGGACTTATTCACTAAAAGTCTAAAGCCAATACTCTATGTTCTCGCTTTCACATGTAAAATTGTAATCTAGTTTCTTTAATGTTGATTTAGATATATCGTAATTGAAGCTGTCGCATCGGCCACTTCAGCCAAGCTTAGAAATGTTAGCACAATTTGTTGTTCTTCGGCACTGAAAATAATTATTAAAATACCTATATCAAAAAGAATATTTATTTTAAATTTATGTACCACTTGATGACACCAACGTCTATTGATTTATTTCCTAATACACTATACTTAGAACCTGATACATCGGTTCTAACTTCCATTAAGAGATGGGCCACTAACACATTTTTATTTATCGCTAAGCATTGGTTCTATGAATACGGTTTTCATGCGTTCCATCGAAATCTTTTTTACATTAATCACTCACTGCATCAATATCATTTTGAATCGTCTTTTAATCTTACATTACCCAGGACTTAAACTTTAAATGGCTTAACCATGCACAAGTTTTTGATTTTATTTGTTTTTATTTGCAATATTTCTTATTTCTTCCAAGCAATTTTTAAATAGTTTTTTCTGCATAATTCACAAACTCAAAACTCAAATTTTTCGAGCTATAAACTTTGCAAGATAAAATTGGTTTTGGAATTTTAATGTATGTGGTTTATGGCTTTCAGATGCCATAATCTGTATTAAAAAGTGTATTGAAAATAGCATTCGCCTTACTAATGAATTGGTAGCTACTCTTTAAGAATGTATACAATAAATGTATTCAAAACACATTAAAAACTAACATCGCAAAAATCGCTAGATTTCCCGCTAATAGCTAAATCATATTTTTTCCCGCAAAAAATGTTTAAAAATCGCTAGATTTGACGAGAAAATAGCTGAAATGGCAACAGTGGGCATGTGCCACCTGCAATTCATTAAGAGAAACAATAGATCTTTTAAAGGTAGGTAAGGCTGGTGCAAAGTTACCCTCACACCTTCACTCGGAGACCATTGCGGTCCATTGTGACGAATAGATGTTTTAAAAGAAAAGCTCGAAAATGGCATTACTTCTCATAGAGAACAAGTAAATTAACACTTTAGACTATTTTTTGTGGTTTTTTTATGACGCTTAATCTGTGTGAAACTTTAATTCTCCTTTGGTTTATTTAAAGGCAACTTGTTAAAGAGCTCGGGACTATCTTAACCCTTTTTCTTATGTTTTTTGCTACTAGGGTTATGAAGTTAATCAGAGACAGAATACGAAGCAGAATATGTCACCAAGTAACTACTTTTGTTGAAAGCCAAAAGCACCACGAGACATATATGGTTGCTTGAAGTCCGCTGTTAAGTCAGTTGTTAAGCCATCATTCTCTATTTCTGTTTCTTAGAAGGCAACAATACCCAGAAACATGAGTAGTTGCCTAAAATTCGATCTAGATTGAGCTTTAGCAGATATTAAACCATCGCCAAATCTGTTTTCGTTCACTTCAATGTGACATCACTAATAATCAGTCGAGAACTACTACTTCCTAGGGCATAAGATGGGTCTCCGGTCAGACGCCAAACAAATTCTCTTATCAGGGTTGTAGCTCTCCCAAGTTTTGGCTCCAAGCAGCTAGACACATGTCGGTCTAAGCTCTCAACCCCGTATTGACAATACACCAAGACTTGATATAAGCAATAGAAACATGCCACGGGGGGATACATTTCATTTACCATAATTATATATTGTATAATTTTGAAATCACAAATCTTTCTCCATTGTCGTAGGGTATATAAAATTTACGATTTTTTAAAAATTATTTATAAACTTGAAACACTCTTTTCTTAATCTTCGTAGCATTTATTACAAATGTATTGGCATTGCTAATGTGTTTCCCTATAATCGATGTGTTTTACTGGCATCAAATCAAATGTTTTACACAATTTACATTTAAATCTTTACAATGTATTTTTTAAATTCGAATAACAACAATAATACATTTTAGAAATATAAATAAAATAAACCTTAAAAATGAAAGAAGAATTTTTTTATTAGAAAATATTTATTTCTTCATACCAAAAGTGCACTTAAAATAGGATTTGAGTATTTTATTATTTTTATTTTGTTTTTACTATTCCTTAATATAACGTTTGTGAAAATGCAAGAGATCGTAGGCAAGTTTTCCTTAATTTCTCGAAATGTCTTCACACATATGATCATAAATATCGGAACGCTAGTGATTTTCAAATGAACAGATTTTGTTGGTATAAGTTGGGCCGATTACTTTGACTTTGAAAGGTAGAATACCATTGATTTTTTTTTATTTTTATTATCAGGTTTATATTTGGCATTTGCAAAATAAGACGCATTACGCTCGAACAAAATTGGGAAATATTAAAAAATTACTTCCAAAGTAAAGTGAAAAATTTTTGTGGAAAATTTTAGAGAAGTTCAGTTTGTACGTTAACTTGTGAAGAGAGTTAAAAAAATGGAGCGTAATTAGACAAAGAAAGCTGTGTATGTTCTCATCCAGTGCGGCCAATCGAAATCTTTGCTGCTGTGGCTGAGAATGTGCAAAAACATCCAACGACATCAAGTCGTCATCGTTCTCAGCCACTTTACATTTTTCGAACTTAAAAAAATTGAGTTGATCGGATGGGGTACTGCCAAGCAAGTTGTGCAAGTCATAAAAATGATATTGTGTTCCTCTCTTAAATGACAAAGTTCAACTTTTTCTATAAAACCAGTTTTGAAAAATAATCAGAATTTCTTTATAGCCAACTAGCTCAACCGGTCCGTGTTGCTGGCCCTAAGCAAACATTAGTGTTGTATTACCACACGACTTCAAATAAAAATCCATGGAATAACTATAATAAAGTTGTTTTACAGAATAACAGTGTAGATATGTGCTCAATCATGTATTTAAGGCAAATTGAAAATTATATTTATTTATTACTTCATCTTAAGGCCTGCGGAGAGACAATGGTTTTTGTTTTTTTATATATAAATTTTTCGGAGTGCCAACTCGAGAGCAACTGGCCGTGTAAAAAACATGAATTTTCCAAAATTAAGCCAGCAATAGTCAATAATTGGCTTTGTGCTTTGTTGATGGTAGTAGCAAAGGCAAGACGCAAAGGGAATTGGAGCCGCTTGAATTGGAATGGTAAATCGTTGGAAATAATCGGAATTCGTGGAATAAGTACGTCTTCGCCTTTGAATCTTCCACCGATGATTGTTGCCTCGATTGAATTTCGTGAACAATTTTTGATGGTCAATCTGGTTCCGTTGCATAACTTTGGTGCGTTTAAGTTGGGAATAAGAATGACCGGTGAGCCAACCTTTAATGTTAGTACATGCGGTGGTATTCCGGGTGGTTGCAATGAATTCAAAAATTCAGTGGGATAATTGACGGCTTGTATCGGTCAATTTATATTTGATTAATTTGCCGGCCAGTTTCAATTGAATTTGCTCATTGAGCTGTAAACCGAAAACTCGCATTTTTTAATTCAACATTTCGAAAGTTTTAAAATTTTGATATTGGTTCATTATTAACATAGGTTTTTTGTAAATATCTGCGGAACTACATAACCGATTTAAAAGTTTGATATCTCGTTTTGAAAAACTTGACAACGGTTTTCAAAAAAAAAAAAATAAAAAAAAGCAAACAAAATAAATATTTGTATATGTCATTGGTCGTGCCATATGAAAATTTGGTTTTGCCACGCCCTTCACAGTGTTACGCGCCTAAGTATTCTGAAAATTCCCTAAAAATTTCAGGGAGTCCATACGTTACATACATACATACATCCTCTTTTATATATATAGATTCAAATTTTAAACGATCCAGCCTGTATATATATTTCATACAAAAATCATGATGGTTTTTTTCTAAATATTTCCATTATACATATTTATACACTGAAAATTTATTTAAAAATTTTTTTTTTTTAAATTATTAAACTTTATAAAATAGTCGTGATATTTAACCAAAAATATTTAAATTATTTAACTGATTTTAGGGTTAAAGCTGGTGCTTTTGCCAGATCATTATTAGAACTTTAACCTTTGAAACTCTTAAAATTAGTTGGTGCCAGTGGAAGGACTAAGCCGACCATAAGTTGTACCAAGCGCTGAAGCAGAGGTAGGGAGAAAAGAAGATTTCCTCTCCACCTCAAAAGATCCGAGCTTGCTTATACAATTGTTTGTCTCTTTCTAAACCAATTTTTTTAGGTTGCATCTTGTAACTTTTCTCATGTTAAAAAAATATTTAAAACAAAGTCATGAAGTAGTTCACTTTTAAAGCAAAAGAAAATTTTTTATAAAATTCTTATTGCTCTTATATGACCTTTATTTTTTAAAATTTTTAATTGATTTTTCAAGCTCGAGGTCTTTATAAATATTTGTTGATTTATTTATTATTCAATATTTCGCTACTCCTTTGTGTAGCATCTTCAGGAAAGAAATTGTGTGTTTTTACAAAATTTTTATATAATTTTTTTTTTTATAAAATAAAATAAAAAAAGCATCCCTCAATAATAATTTCAAACTTTTTACTATTTTTTTAGAATTTTTTTTAATTAAATGATAAATATTCTCCTTTAAACTGATTGAGATATTAGTGATAGCGCTATGCAATTAAGGTAACGATATATTAAATAAAAACTACAGTCTGTTATACATAGTCATATGTGGTCTTCTGACAAAACAACTTATTTCGATTTTTCTTATATTGAAGAAAACAAAATAATAAAATATGAGTTAAATATATAAATTAAATTATTCGTTTTTTGTTTAACGTATTATACTTAGAAATTTGGAGATTAGTGTAAACAGAAGCTTTACAATAAATGTTACTATCGCGACTTAGGACGATATATACCCAAATATGTATACGGAATACACATTGTAGTAGGTTTAAGAGATACAACGCACTACAATAAAAAGTGGTTTGAATCTAAACTATATGAATGTAAGAATATTAAGTAATAGTTTATATGCATGTATACACACATAAGTGTGTACATTTACAATGGCTTTGATGTCGTTGTATGTTTGTGTATATTGTAAGTAAAAATGTTAGAACTGGAAAAACATTTAAGCAGAAAAGTGCATACAAAATGCAACTGAGATGAATGGGATGTATTTCAAGATAGAATATTTTTAAAACAAATACATGCACGTATGTATACATCCATGTGCATGTATGAATGTATGCATGTCTGTACAAATTTTTAAGTATAAATAAGAGAAGAACAAATCTAAAAAAAGTATTTGTTGCAAGACTTAAATGTGTACTTTTGCAGCGACTGTCATCGTATGTATGTGTGTAGTAAGAATAGTAGTAACAACACATTTAGTACCATTTTGTTTATATTTAAGGATACCAGATGATCTTAACTTTCTGCGAAACTGAAAGCGTTTGTAGCTTGAAGTTAATATTTACAAAAACATTACAAAATTATATTTATTTACATATTGGGTTGCAGTACCGATTTGCAAAGTCAAACCTTTCTGAGGAATTGAGGTATTTTGGCCCTGAATTAAAAACTTTTTTTAATTTAATTTTTCTAATTTTCGTTTATCCTGTAATTATTAAAAATTTTATTTATAAAATAAAATTAAACTAAGAGTCAAACTTAAACAAGAGCGTTAAGCGTCAAGCGTTGGAGTTTTACATGTGTTATGTTTTTGTAAAAAAAAAAAAAAAAAAATACTTTCAAAATTGCAACGCTTAACGCGTAACGCTAAAAGTAACGTAAATTTTTCTAATTGCTGCTCTTTTGATTTATTGATCGATTCATGATTAAATTACCAATGTAACGTATGAGACAAGCGAAAGTGGTCGAAATGGTGAATCCATGCATAACGAGTGTATCAATAGTGACACCGGTAACATTGCATAATGGGGAAGAGCAGATGCTAATATTACCTGTTGGAACATAGAATGAAAGCGAAGAGAACCCTCATTGCAATTGATAACCAGTCGGTTAAAAAACGAATGCGCCGGCTGAATGTAAACTTCAATTTGGTGTTTGAAAAGCTTCTAAAGCACAATAAGTATGACTCTACAAATGAGACGCTGATTTAGATTAGAGGACGCGTAAACATAGCTGTGAATTAAGCTCCTGACGAACTCGCGAAAAAGGGATTTGCTACTATATTCTCTGGACCAGAGCTCACACTTGCTTTGGCTGATGGATTAGTGAGGACAAGGGCAGGCTCGTGTGGAGCTCAGGGAGCCTCTTGGCGTGGGTTCAGTAAGCGCTCTCGCTTTTAATCGGTGAACGATGATAAACTATAAATATAATTTGAGCAGAATGCAAATCGGGGATGATGATATTGTAGAATGTGCCAGGAGGAAGCTGAGACAGCAACGCATCAGTATCCGAATGTCTAGCACTCGCAATAGCAAGATTAAAAATCATGGGCTCATAAAGTGTGAATGCTATGGGAGACCTCCTGTGTGCCCCTGTGTACTAGTCAGTAAAATGACAAGTCAGTTGTTTGGGGGTTGCGGGTTCGATTCTTGCCGGAGACTGTGGAATTGTCTGCTTCTCTTTCTCTTCTATTCTAAATATTTCTATTCTTATTCTATTCTTCTCTCTATTAAGGCGTCACAATGGACCATAATGGTCTCCGAGTGAAGGTGTGAGGGTAACTTTGCACCAGCCTTACCTACCTACCTACCTATGGGAGACCTCAATCTGAAGAAGCTACTGCGGATTACAAAGGACTGCAATATGAGGATTGTCGATAATTATTGTAGAATAATGAAAGGATGGATGGTGAAGGATGGAACACCAATCGAAATACCTCGAAATCAATAAAGAACAAAGGGGGTCGTTAATTGACCCGAGATAGTAGCGGTCTGCTTCGATACTCCTCCTACATCTGTACATATATGGGGATTCGTAGTCTGAACGATATACTAGAGACTACGAAAGACTGTGGTGTGAGGAATGCCGACATTCACCAGTCGAAATTATTAAATAGTTTTCAAGTTTAGACCAAACTCTGCTGGTAGGGTGGGAACGAAAAAGGGCCCGAAATGGTAGTTATCTGCTTTGAAATTCCCCCTACACACATATCCAGCTTTTATAACAAATGTGGTAACGAATTGTTAATAAAACATTTCTAATTTAATAAAACCAAACAGTAAAAAATATTTTATTGTCTAACACACTAACGAAAATTTTCTGTCATAGTTCCTGTATAATCACGAGTTGCAAAGATTCACATTAAAATTGACAAAACTAAAAAAATCTTTTTCATAGTCATACAATTTTTAATCAGTTTAACTTGAAGGATTTTAATTGCAAGAAACCTCTTTTACTCAAAAAACTATTGGTCACCTTATGACAAAACGGCACAGTATTTAGTAGTTGTAATTGTTGTTGTTATTATTGCCGCATGAAGGAGAAGAAGAACAATGAGTAGGAATGAAAAAAAAACTTAACAAATGAAGTGGAAATCACTCGTTTCTATAAATTTACACAAACTTAAAAATATGCACATGCACATACACACACACACGGACCCAAATAACGACTTATAATCGAGAAGCCTTAAAGAACAACTTTATTTTACACAAAAGGCATCCTTTAAATAAGCTGAAGAAGGAAGCAAACATAATAAAATTAAAGAAAAGAATTTAACGTGTGTAGAAGAAACGTGCTCAGAAAAAAAGTGAGAAAAACTAGTGTAGAATTTGTACAAAGTACAAGAAAACTTTTAAATCACATTTTTATATTTCTCTCGATGCTGGTGGTATTGTATTTTACTTTTCAACATTTTATTAACTTTTAAATTACCTCATTCTACTTTATGCTGCCTCTAGCGCTGGCGGCCACTTTTTTTCTGGTTCGATTTATTTCTTTTAAATATGATAAAATATTGTGTAATACCTTTTGCTTAACACCAATAAATGACGTTTATTACAGGAACTGTTTTTCATTTCTTTTTTCTTTTTGTAGTTTCATTTATTTCTCTGCATTGAGAAGAAAATAGCATTTTCGATTTTGTGGTGTTACACTGGTGGTCAAAAATCAAATTTTGTTCGTTTGCAGACCGTTTTTAATGGAATTTAACTAATTTTACGTAAGTTCTAATCAAATCTCAGTGTTCACCTTCTCATTTGAGCTTCAGTAATATAAGGCGCATTTTATATATATTTTGATACAAGTTATTTCGTAGGACGAACTAGAAAAAATCTTTCTTAAAATTTTTCTCAATGCCGTCATCAGAAAGCACAACTGCAAACAATAGTTCATATGGTAATAAACATACATGTATGGGGGATATCGAAGCAGACATAGTCCATAAACAGGTCCCGTTTTGACCGCCCCCCCCTTACTTATCCAGAGATTATAAGATTTCCCCGATCTCACTGAGTCCCGTGCCATCCCAGGCGTTTGCTCTAGACTTTTGTTACTTAACATTGCATACTGATGATTATGTACAAACCTCATCACAAAGTCCTTTGCAATTGCCATTTCTACCCCAGACTAATTTCCTACATAGCACTCACTTCCAACGTTTGCCTGCCAGTGGTACTAATTCTATTGCCAGCCATTGTCGAACATTCGCATACTACATGCGCCGCAGTCTCAGCAGTCTCAGGGCACATTCTGCCCTTAACCCACATTAGCGTTACCTCGTTCACAGAGGCACACCTATTGAGCTTCAGAACACATTCGAACACCACTTTCGAGTTCTCCGTATGCTGTGCAGCATACATCTAATCACAGACTGGTTATCAAGAGCAATGATGATTCTCCTCTAATGCACTCTATCCTACAGCAAGTGGTCCAACGCCTGCACCAATTCAAGCATCTCTACGTGGTATATGCACACATGGTCCCCCAGACTTAGGAAACAGGAAAGGTTCAACTCATTTAAATGGACGCCGGCTCCTGCCCTTCCGTCCTTATTACATGGTAAAAGTTTTGTCTTCACTGTTTTGAGAAGCCATTAATACAATTATTGACAAACATGATAAATATTAAAACAGAGTTTGCTGCGCATATATCAAGTTGCGTTTGATAATAAATAAAGGTTTAAATAAATAATAAATAAAGCACTGTTTAAAGTTTAACTTATTGCGTTAAAAACTAAAGACTTTTTTACTTTTTAATAATAAAAGTTTCAAGTGCTAGTTTTTGCAATACAAAAGAATCCTGGTTTATTGAAAAGAAATGAACCAACGTTGTAAAGGACGAAAACGTAACAATACCAACACATTGGGCTGTCAATACTACATTTCAGGAACTTTGATCGCCCTTAAGCAATAATCAAAAAATTATCTTAAGCGACTGCAAACAGGTATTTAACTAATAACATTTTATGTTAATCACTTTTACCAGTTATTATGAAAAAAATCTTATCAAGGATATTGAAATGACCGGTTAATACTTCGGCCCTCAGATTAGAAATTCTGTATCAGCTCTCAAAAGAAAATTACTTGCCAATTTCTTTTGTAATTTCTGCAATATTCATTTTCAACCACAGAAGGAGGTATATATTTTCTAAAAGCTTGTAAATAGGGAAGTTGATAGAGTAATGCCAGTCTGTCTGTGTGTTCGTTGAAATCAACTTTTTGAAGCTCCCGCATGATGCACAGCACTTTGAGTGGTACCAATCATTTGGAAATTTTTGGGAATGAATCGCTATTAAAATCTAGTTAAATAGCCCCACAAATTTCTGAGATATGAGCAAACTAACACGACTGCTATATTTTTCCCAAATATTTACACATAAAAATTGAAATTGTGCAGTCCTAGGAAAAATTGTACATAGTTATTCGTTACTATAGAATGTAATGGCTCTAGGGATATCCGTAAAGGCACTAAAACCCTTTGGCGTTTTTTTTTAAATTAAAATAGGGATTTTTTTAGCTTCTAGACACCTCTAGGTTGTCAGTATGGCTGTAAAAAAAAAAGCTTGACTATTAGAATATTACACGCTATAAAAAGAAAAAGTATTAATAGTGGCCACTACTTCTAAATGATGCAAAATAAAAAAAGAGTGTAAGATCCAAAATGGCGTCAGAAACAAACTAATTATTTTTTTTCTTCACCCCATCAATATTGTTACAGATTTATTTTGAAATAGCTTAATTAACATTATAATTTATTTTAGTTGTTACTGTAATTTTGTTTGTATTAGTCTATTTCGCTGGTTGTTCGAACATGATGTTAAGTTGTTATTATATGCAGCATACTCTTAGGCACTTTAATTATTCCTGCACATTACTTCACGTCAACATTACGTCTTAATTTAAATGTTTGTACTAGTGTGTACATACGAGAACTTTGTCGAATGTTACCGAACACCACTTTGTTACTATAATAGCCGAACAACACAGCTATCATGATCAGTATAACAGTAGAGCTGTGTTAAGTGTGTGTCAAAGTTAGTTTGACAATAAAGGTGTATAACAATAAGTAAAGTGATATAAAAACAATATCTGAGTGTATTTAAATTAATAAAGTGCTCTTAATTTTATAACTAATTTCAACTGTTTTTGATTGCAATAAAAGAACTCAAAGTTTATTTAAAGAAAATAAGCCAACGTTTATAAAAAGTATAAACGTAACAGTATGGATAAGAAATGAAAGTGTTTGACTACCAGAATACAGCTAACTTTGCAAAAGTTTAATATCAAAAATGGCATCGAAAATTAAAGGCCAAATAGCGTAAAGCATTTAATGTGAAATCTAGAATATGTTACGATGTAGGCATTGCAACCATGTACATGATCGTCTATGTAATAGAGGTATTACCAGCATCTCTGACTGAAGCATATAAAAAGCCTGGACCTCGTATATAAAGAGGTTAAGGACACTCATAAGCCAACGAAGCGTATGAGTCGAGTGCATGCGGTCAAGGGGCTGCATCGCACCCTCACAGCGCATGGATTCATGCCCAATTAAGTCTTGGATAGTGACATCAGTAGTTTACCAATGGTTTGTATTAGAATCATACACTTCATACTTAAGAAGGTTAGGGAGACTCAGATGGCGGGCTATGGATCACAGGTATACACACACTGAATTCCTAAAAGTCCTAAAATAAATGCTGGCGATTACAAAGGACTCTGATAAAAGAATTGTCGACAATGTAAAATATTTTTTCAGTCTTCAGAAAACTGGAACAAAACTTAGTGAAGAAATGGATGTCTATAAGAAAGTGAAAGGAGCCGAAATGAGACCCGATATATTTTTGGTATGCTTCGATATTTCCCCATCATACACATATATGTGACCTGCTCCACGAAAAGGGACCTCTGCGCCGAAAAGAAGTTATTGAGAAAAACGCGTTTAAAAAAAGCCATCGTTCAAATTGTCAATGTTTTCATTAATTATGTTCATCTTTACAGGCGATTTGATAAAATACCAAAAGGCATAGAAACTTGCGGTTTGCGGCATTTTTTCCTATAAGAATCAGTCAAAAAGTAAAAGAAAAAATTTTTCGGCGCAGAGGTCCCTTTGCGTGGAGCAGGTCACATATGTATTTTATTTTTTTAAATTCTTTCATTTCCATCTCAATCTTGCTGGTAAAAATACGAATTTAATTTTCGAATTTAAAATTAAAAAAAAAAAACTTACACAGCAAAACTGCTGCTTGCCACTGTTATTACAATATTATTTTTTTTTCTGTTTGCGCTTAGGTTTCAACATATTTTTCATGTTCAATTCATTTTTTTTCTCTTTCCTTATTTAACAGTTACGTCCTTCAATCTTAATCTTTTGGCCATAATACTCGACTCTAGTTCTACACTATTTCTTCAATACACAAACTAATAGAAATACGTTTATATTCCTTCCTTTCTACATAACTACATCTATGAATAGATACAAACATATCATTGTGAATATGACTGTAGGGATGCTGCTAGCCAGGCGCCATATGTATCTTTGTGTAAATTTTTTGTATTTTTTTTTTTGTAACTCTGTTGCCAATATTTTCTTGATGTAAAATGTTTACAATCAGTCGTGGCACGTGTAATTTTGCATTAGTTTTCTACCATTGCAGGCAAACAGTCTGTGATGATACCATCAACAAGAGCAGCTTGGCATGCAGCCTGATTAGTTTTGACTCTACCCGTGACTCTGGTTGCTTGGTTAACTATTTGGTAAATGCTGCACATCAAAATGAATGTGTGCAAAAATGCGAAGGTAGAAAAAATTTCTTAACTGAAATCGTACAATGTTTGAAGCATTTAAAAGAGTTGAGTTAAGCTCGTAATTCAATTTATTTACAAAACTATTAATAATTTCTTGGCTAATTAACACGAATTAAAATTCGTGGCTTATGGATTCTGATAATGACTTTATCAAACGCAGTTAAATTTAAGAGAGTTGACGTTAGAAAATCCTCTAACACTTCTACTCAACTAGAACCATCTAACAACCCTCGTATAGTGTCATAGACATGCATGTGTTTGTAAGTTTGTGAACATGAACATGAACATAAATTTATATTACAGCAAATTCAAGCATATACACAAACACTCGCATACACATACAAAACGTCGACATTGCTCATTAATGTCAATTTGATCAAGTCGTACATGCCATCGATTAGATGAAAAAACTGCACAATTTTTCTTCATTTTCTTTCATAAAAGTTTATGTGCGTACGTTCTGATGAACCTTTAGCTTTACGTGTACAAGTTGACTAAATGTGTAAAATATTTATATATTTTTGTGTATATTCTACACACACACACACACACACTACTACATATATCTGTTACTATCCCTTTACGGCTCGTAGGAATTTCACTCCCCCGGGTGAGTTTCATTTCTTTGACTTGGCCGCAATAGTAGCGAGTAAATAACACTATATGAAACGTTAGCAAATAGAAGAGTAATTTTCTCTTTGGTTATTTGGAAAATTAATTGTTTTCCCTTTATTAGTTTGTTTTTATTTATTTGTTTTTTTTTTTCAATTCCGTTCTTCTGGTAGTTAAGTGTTTATATGTGAATACATTATTCTTGTGTTTGTCTATATTTGCAAAAATATTATTTATAGGATTTTATTAAATTTAATGTGTACGTGTGACTGTGTATGCACGTAGTTTGTTAAGCAGAAAAAATTGCAATTTATTTTTTGCTGAACCCTGATAAAAGGATTATCATTAGAAGGAAATCATATTAACTGATGCCATTTCCCGCCTTAAAGAGTAAATCTGTAACTGTTGTGTAAATAAATTTTAGAAAATGCATTCTAATACTTAAAGTTTTTATTTCTTAATTTGCATTTTATACTTTATTATATAGTATGTTATTAGTAATCAGGCAAAAATTAACAGTTAAAAAATGCTGTACAATTGCAGTACTGTAGATACAGAGAAACGTCCTTAGCTCCTTGATACTGTATTTACAAAATTACTTTACAAGAACAATAAACAGCGTTAGTTTTGTAATGTTGTTTTCACGTTAAGCCTGTACCACTACAATACTGTGGATAAAAAAATATGGTCGTAATTTTCTAGTGACATGTTGATATTTGACAAATCAATAATAATTGAATTTTTAACAAATTTATTTAAAAGCGTTCAACCCCCCTCCGGACAATTCAACCTAAAAAGTAATGAAGAGTCCACGACCATCCAGCTCGCTCCTGACAACAAAGAAAGGTCAGCCTCACATGCTCGTATTCGAAGCTGCACGTTCAGAAAAAAGTGCATGTGTCAAAACACAGACACATACAATATTACAAGGATCTGCACAGCTTCACAATTATATGGAAGCATTTTGTTGTTGTTCTTAGGCAACAACAGATGGCATCTCATTATCCTCTATATGCAAATTATTAACATCAGATCAGTGTGGTAAATTTATATTTACAATGTTGTGACAATAATGAAAAAAAAAATGAAAAAGGCTTATCATTTCAATATTGTGATGATATTGTTAATTTGATAAATCACTGTGTATGAGTATGTTGTATTGATGTTGCTATATCTCCACCAACGGCGGGACAGCGTCGTACTCATTGTTTTGTTTTGTCCGGGTATGTATTGTTCATACTTTTATATTTAATAAGTCTAACAAGCTTGTTGAGTAAGTAGTAGCGCAGTATTTTTAATACAATTTTATATAGTTTCGACAAAAGGTTTCCAAAGTTTGTTTGTATATGTTTAAAACTTGTTCTTAAAAATTATCATTTATTGCCATTATGGTTGACAAAATTATTTGAATTGCAATATTGTTTTAAATAAACATTTCAGTTTCTTTTGTTATACTACAGATTTGCACCTTTGTTCTAAATCACAGCGTGAGTCCTTAATGTAATAAGTTTCTGAGTGGGTGGTGTGGTAAACTCGCTCATGCATAAAAGTCAAAACAAATTAAGTTTATAAGCAAAGTTTTTTTTTTATTATGAATACTGCAAATATAACAACAAATAATCAGTTTAGTTGTGAGCCATTTCTACTATATATCTATTTGAAATAAAAGTTTAATCACTAACAATGTTGTTGTGGCGTACTTTCTCCACTACTATGGAACATCAACATTAATATCCTGCTTAGGGCCATGGAGAATACATCCTGCATGACTGTTGCTTATGCGGATGATGTGGCTGTAGCAGCTACGGACAAAGATCCTGGACTGCTCTCGGAGCTCTTGGAATCTGCGCTAACGTTAATACTTAGATGGTGCCAGAGACGTGGGCTGGGAGGCAATCCTGCCAAAACGGAACTGGTACTGTTTACAAGGAGGTACAAAATACCGACCTTTGCTACGCCTAGGATAGACGGAGTGGCACTAGCGCTATCCGATAATGCCAAATATTTGGGTCTCGTATTGGACAGCAAACTTAACTGGAACCTGAACACAAAATCCAGGACCACTAAGGCGGCAACTGTATTATACTGCTGCAAGAGGGCAATTGGCCTTAATTGGGGTATTAACCCCAGGAACTTATACTGGCTATACGATTCTGTCGTCAGGCCAATTCTTTATTACGGAGCGGCAGTCTGGTGGGTGGCGCTGGAGAAGAGAATCCACCAGGACAGTTTCGGACGTATTATGAGAATGGCTGCGATTATGATAACAGGTGCACACCATCTAAGTTCACTATTTTAAACTGGTTACCACCAGACATCATGGCTAGGCAGATGGCTGCGGACACCGCACTGAGGCTGAATGCCACAAGGGCATGGAAGTATGTGAATTATGGACATGCAAGAATTTTGGGTATGATCAATATTGCTTCTCCTATTGATTACAAGGTACCTGAACCAGCATTCGATCCGGGTTTCGTGACGAATATACCGGATAGATCTGAATACGACAATGGCCTCCGACCTCCGGAGAATGCCATCCAGATATTTACTGACGGATCGAAATCACATGCTGGAGCTGGATGTGGTATCTTTTCGATCCAGTTGGGTTTGGAATTGTCTCTTAGGCTACCGGATTAATGTAGCGCGATACAGGCCGAAATAATGGCTATTAGGACAGCCGCGGAACAGATTCAGTATAATGAAATATCTGGCAGGGATATTTATGTATTTACTGACAGCAAGGCGGCTATTAGGTCCCTTGAGAGTGTGTACAGAACATCGAAAATTGCCCAGGAATGCCGGGTGTTTCTTGAGGAGATAGCGAGACATTCGACGGTTACCCTTGTGTGGGTTCCAGGACATGGGGATATTGATGGTAATAATAGAGCTGATGCACTTGCAAAAGCCGGTACCATCTTCGGATTCAGATTCGGTTGAATCCAGTTATGCTTTGGGTATTCTCTTATCGAAGGGTAAGCAGCTAATCTCGCATCAATTCTATTTGGATGCCAAGGAAAGATGGGTGAGAGATCCCACTTGTTTGGAAACCAGAAAGATCTGGCCTGACATGGATATGCATAGGATGCAATATGCAGTGAATATGCCCGGAATCCACCTTAGGAACCTCATAGCGGTCATAACCGGACACTGGCCTATAGGTACACATGCGAAAAGGCTGAATATCCCTTACAACGACTTCTGCAGAAGTTGCGATAACGGGGAAGAGGAGGAGACGACTGAACATCTTCTCTGCAATTGTCCTGCATTCGGGGACCTGAGACGTCAGATTCTGGGTCAACGAATACTTGTAAGTAAAACTTGTCTTTCCGCAGTTGAACAGGAAAAGATCCATACCTTCGTAAACAGGACAGGATGGCTGAGGAACGACGGCCAGAGGACATAGACAAACGGGCGATGGTGCCTACGGTATCACAACGGGACCCTCGGAGGACCCAAGTGAGCTATGCCTTCGGGCGGCTGCCGGATCTAACCTAACCTAACCTAACAATGTTGTACCTTTCAAATATTTATTTAAAAACATGATTAACTCAAACAAACGTCCTTTCGTATATGCGTATGTCTAAGTAGACGTTGTAATCAATATGAGTATGAGAGACAAAAGGAACCCTATTGGGCATATTTTAAGAGAAATGGATAAAGACGAGGATAATATAATGAGTAACGAGAATGATATGGATGAAGTGCTATTCAATGAAGATTATTATGTGGAAGTCTCAAGTAGGCCTTTAAAATCTACACTTTTTAACAGAGCAGTAAAATGTATGAAAATGAAATGTTTGATCAACAAGATTTGCATGTACTGACATAGTTCAAAGAGAGAGAGAGAGCGCACGATTAAAAATGTAACCAGCGTTGCCGTTTTGTTTACTTTTAACCAAAATTGGCTATTTTTTTTTCTGATGTGTAGATGTGTACTTTTTTTTGATTTCGGTTAATTCTAACTGAAATTTTTAATATGTATATAGATTATGTATTTATTTGATATGTATGTTTCACATTGCAATGAAGTAGCAAGTATGCAAGAAAGTAGCCTATCAAGTTTGCAAAAACATTAAATTAAAAAAGATATATAACAGTTCTATATTTAACTTTTAAAGGAAATTCTGAAACGCTTCGATTTTTCAAGAAAATCTTGCGATAATTATATCAAATAAAGTTTAAAGTAGTTCAGAGATAAGTTTGGAACCATTGTTATTATCATTCCCAAATTTAACAGGTGGTAATGCAAAAAAAATTTTATCCCAATGAAAAGATTTTCAAATTATATTTTAGTCAGTAATATAAGTATTGTTGAGTTTTAAGATAAAGTGTCCAACGCATTTGTTTATTTTGTTTAAAATTTAACATCTTTGCCATACACAACTCTGCTTCTGCAGAAAGCATTTTTTCACTGTTTAGTTTATTGATAAGAAGCAACTTTGGAAACAAACAATTAACAATGTAATGCAAACGAAAGAATTGGGCAAAAATCAAAATGATTCCCACTATGTCTGGTCTGCCGAAACTTTGTTTTAAAAACTTCTAAAATTTTGTTTTTCTCAACATAGTATGAATTTTAAATTTGCCGATCTCTAAAAAAATCGCTTTATATATATTTTTAATTCTATGTGCTTTGCATTAAAATATAAAATATGAAAATAAACAAATTTAATAAAATAAAAATAATTTTTGCTATTGGTTATTATACCCTTCACACAGTGAAAAAGGGTATATATATGTAGGTTTGTCATTCCGTGTGAAATATCTACAATTTTTATTTCCGACCCCATAAAGTATATATTTTCTGAAAGCTTATAAATAGGGGAGTCGATTAAGCTCTGTCAGTCTGTCCGTCTGTCCGTGTGTATGTTGCAATCAACTTTTTGAAGCCCCCCGACATCGCTTGGACCCGGGTGAGGTATTAAAATATCAGAAATATTCGGGAGTAGATCGGTATTGAAAATCAGAAATATCGGTACATAAACAACTGAGATATAAGCAAAAACCCACGACCACCTCGATTTTTTTCACAAAAACAACATTACAACAACAACATACATACATACAGACGTGTATACTGGTTAGAGAAAACGTGGCATCGAATCCCAGCTAAGCCAAAAAAATTTGTTTTTAATTTTTTTTTATTTTTTATTTATTATATTATTTATATTTTATTATTGTTTATATAATTTTTTTTTAATTTTTTTTTATTTTTTTTTTTAATTTTTTCAATAATTTTTTATTTTATTTGACCTCTTTTTTTTAAATTTATATATTTAATTATCCAAGCCTAAGGTCATACAACAGTTTTTATTCTTTTTTTTATATATAAAAAGCAACACAACACACAACAATTGAAAAATTTTTATTATTAGTATAAAAAAAGAAAAATTTTGTAATATTTGTTAATTTGTTAATTAATTTTCCTGAAGATGCTACACGAAGGAGTAGCGAAATATTGAAAAATAAAATACTGTTTAAATTGTGTTGCTTTTTATATATAAAAAAAAGAATAAAAACTGTTGTATGACCTTAGGCTTGGATAATTAAATATATAAATTTTTAATTTTTTTTAAATTTTTTTTTATATTTATTATGTATATGTTAATTATTTTTTTTTAATTTATTTTTTTAAATCTTTTTTTTACATTTTTTTTTAACATACGTAAATTTATAATTTTACAATGGGATGTTTTTATATATGTTTTTTTTATGTATGTACGTATTTCATATGGGATGAATGGTGATACAAACAATTGTTATTGCATGACTACACGTTGTGAAGGGTATATAAGATTCGGCACGGCCGAATATAGCGCTCTTGTTTTTTTTACTCATTTGCATACATTTTGAAGAAAATTTGGTTGCAAAATTTTTTTGGTTGTGGCAACGCTGAATGTAACTAAACAAAATAAAAGAAAACGAAAATCACCTTGATTCCTTGCAATTATGTGTGATTCCAACAAGTATACAATTGTTTACTTATGCGACCTTATTTTACTTTATTTAAAAGAATCGACTGAAAACATTTAAAATGCTACACGTGCTAAGTATGCACGAAAAATATAAATAATTCATAATTTAACACACACACCCTTAACAAATGCACATACATGATTTATAAACTTATAAAAAACACAACCATCTAGAACACTATTTGCTCGATTCTCTTCATTTAGATTCTTTAAGCATATAAAGATCCTGTATTTCTGTCTGTATAGTATTACTATACTATTATACTATGTACTTTGTATTGTACTATGAAGTACACAATCATTGTTGAGAGTGTTGCATTTCGTCTTTAATTGTATGTTTCTGCTGAGATTATTTTACGTTTATTGTGTTGGTGTGTGTTTTTCGCCCTGTAATTTTGTGGCAGCTCTATTTTAAATTTAAAAGCTCATTTGTAATGTTCACAATTTTTAAGGTCAACAGCAATACAGTCACCAACTAGTTATTGTGTATCACAGTATTTAAAAGCAAATCTTTCTAAGAGGTGTGTTTGTCTATAAAAATAAAGTGAACCAGTTTCTATTAACCTATTCTTGGCAAGTATATTTTCTATCAATTTTTGAAATTTAAGAACTTTTCAATATTTAAGTTTCTAGCTAAGATTTGAGTTAGTGGGTTGTTGAAAGAGAAATACTAAATGTACTCATACGAGTAAGCGTATTGTATCTATAAAACCGGCTTTAAAAAAAACTCTATACCAGGATTGCTTTTTTATATTTTGGAGTAAGAGACAACGAATCATTGAGAAGTGTTTTGCTGTTATTCTTCACTTTTCAAAGCACTTTTTCAACTCCGATTAAAATACCTCTAAAACATGCAGCTTGAATGACATTTGTAGGCTTTTACTCTTCTTTACAGACCCATATAGTCAGACTGCTCTTTAGTTATGGGTTGATAAATGTAGATCCACGATTCCTCATTTGTCACGATGTCAGCCACATGTTTTGAAGCACCGCAATCGTATTTCTTTGAGCTTTTCCTGCGCCCAATTAATAAGAGTTTCTTTTTTTTTTTTTGTGAGTGATTGTGAAATTGTGTGGGATTCAACGGGAACAAATTGTTTTACAGCCAAAGTTACGTGACGGTCTTGCTCTATCAAATCACACACAACATTCGCATTAATCGAAACAACAACCGATCTTGGATGATCTTCATGAAACTCTTCATTGAGTAAACTACATTCACAATTGAATTCATTAAGTCATCAATAAGCACTGATGTTTAAAATAAAACAAAAGATAAAAACAAATAATAATTGAAAAAGTCCATAAATGAAGGTATTCTACACTGATCCTTGATGGCGCTTTATCGCAAAAATCGAAGTGAGTTCATCGGTACAGTGTTGTTGATATATTCGACAACAAAAGTTGTAAGAAGTAATTTCATGAAAATGTTTGCGACTTTATTTTATATTTAGGCTGACATTAAATTTTTAAATTACTGTAAACAACACGAATAGCGTGTAAACAACACTAATAGCGTGTTACTATAGAAATGTCATCTTCCAGATGGCAGTACTAGGGTTGCTCAATCCCGAAATTTAAGAGATAACACAATTGCAGTTGCATGCACAGGTAAGGAAAAACTTCATTGTGTAGCAAAAGTAACTGTTCGTCTTTATCTACTTTATAAATATAAATTTATTTTGGCAAAATTTTAAATCTATTTTTTTAACCCATACGGTCTAACCTACTTGTTTTATACTACAGCCTGCAAAAACATTAAGAAATAATATTATAATTGAATGACTTATTCAGACTAACAAGAATATTGTAACAGAAGGATATTTCCACAAGCCACAACTCTCAGAATGCTAGACTAGATCATCATTCACTAGTGGTACAAAGCAACCAGAAATTAATAAATTAGTTTTAACGCAAAAAAATACAAATTATTATTGAGTTTTGCTACAGAATAGAAACACACATGTTGATCGTTTGGTTAAAAATTATTTAAATTTACTAAAATATTTAAAATTATAGTTCTCGTGGTGCAGTTTAATAAAATGTGCATTTAGCTAAACACTCATACGCACCGTAACACAAATTTTCTTCTTACATTTAAAAATCACTCGAAAGTCTGGCAAATCCGTTTAAAGTTTGTCAATTAACTCGTTTTGTTTAATCAAATTCTGTTTTTGTTTTTCTCAAGTGCCTGTGAATAAAATTACCTCAGTTTGGCATAAAATTTTCATTTATTCTAAAACTTTTCTAAATTGATTGTGTTTTTGTTGCTTTTGGGCTTATGTGTATGTGTGGGAGTGTTTTCGTTTATTAACCTAATTTTCTTATCCACAAATAACATGTCATTACCTGAGTGCCATGCTTTCGTTTCTTCTTTATTTATTCATTTTCATTTTCAGTTTTTTTTTTTTAATTTTTGTTTGTAGCTTTTTCCATTATTGTCTTAGTTTCCTAACCAAACTTTGTTCTCCTGGAATTTCGACAACAATAACAAACAGTAGAATAGAAATTTTTTATATAAAAATATGCTTGAGTTGTACTCTAATAAAGGAAATTGTTTGTGTGTATGTATGTATGCAGCATGAATAAATTTGCATAAAAATGTCAAACACTCTGGAAAACCCCTACATAAACATACACACATGTATGTGTATATATTGTAAAACCTTTTACTCTCAAGAGTAGTGGAGAACACTTTCTGTGAAATATATTCCTCAAATGCACTCACTCACTTATAAACTGACAAAAAATAAAAACGAGCTCGTTTAATCGAAAAACTATATAAAAAGATAGATGATACAAAAACGAAGGCAGCACCAAACTAAGGGCATAAAAAAATTTTGAATTTAAAATGTGAATGAAATAAATTCTATGAAAATAAGTTTTAAATTGGCTTTAATTTACATTTTTTCTGTATTTTTAATAGTCAACAACATCAAAGACAAGCTTCTTCTTACCCGCTACTAACTTTAAGAAAATTGTAAAATTATTTAAAAAAATTTGAAATTATTTCAAAGTTAATGCTTTGTAAATACAAACATTTTTGTTTGCGCTCTTAAAAATTAGGTGGTGGCAGTAGAGAATTAAAAAGTTTTCGAACTAGAGTTTTTTATAATAGAAAACACACAAAAATATCTTCTGTTAATATTTGGAGGACAGGCTAAAAGACTTTAAAAACAATTTCAAGCCATGAAATGAAGTCCTCTGACAATTTATCAAGTTGTTTTAAAAAGGTGTTTAGACAGATTTGCATTAAAGCAACGTGTTGAGCGTGAGTGTTTAAAAAGTGTTTTTATTTAATATTCCCGAATAGTTTAGCATACGTAAATGCCCAAAAATCTCTATAAATATTGTTATTTCAGTTATCTGTTCCAATATATATTTCAAAAATTGGGGCAGTCTGATTTAATTTTAAACTTTTTTTCCTTGGCTTTTCTATATCCTATAGCGCCACTATTTACATTGTTATTCGTAGCACCAAGGAATTGGTATTCCTCCAAGATCCATCCAATTATATACCCTCAATCATTGTGATTTTCTGAGTCAATTTATATAAGTCCGTTGGTGGGAAATAGTTTTACGGCCAGGCTATAAGTCTAATAAAATGAAATTCGCCGAAACAATATCCAGTACTTGTATATAGTTCGTAACAGGAAATGAATTACATCATAAGGGTTATAATACCCATGTGCAGATTATTTATTTATTTAATTTTATTAAAATTGTGATGACAAAAGTCGGGGCTCATTTTTATCAACACAACTGCGAAACTTCTTACAGTATTAACTTTTACTTGCCCGTTATTTTTGATAATTATTATTATTTTTGAATTATTTCTTTCTTATAAGCATTACTGAAATCTTAAATATTTTTGTTTGCTTATTTTATTTTATAGTTTATATTGAATTCCATATAACCTTTATTTTGAAAATATTTACTCTGTATAAAATATTTTATTTTATTTAAGATTAAAAGTAACATGTGTTGAAAAACAATACTGCCTTATCTTATTAAAAGATAATACAGTACTTGGCCGAGCAGCTTGCACATCCACTTGAACACATCTCGATTAGTGCAATGACAGGTACGCTACTATGTCTGTATGTTTGTGTATGTGTGCGGTTGCTACTAAAAGGTATAAAAGCAGCCACCGTAGCAGAGAAAATTTAAACCCCTTTTTGATCCCTTTTTTGAGGAATTTAAAGCAAGAGCCAAGTAGATTAATGTAAGAATGACGTAGCTAAGCTATAATATATGTGTAATAGTAAAGTCCTTGAAAAATATGTTAGTATGTAAGGAAAACAGTAGAAATGTATTAGCTTTCTAGATTAAGAAACTAAATTTTATGTAATGAATTTAATGGGAATTAATAATATATCAATCAATAAATAAATCAGAGAAAATTTTAGTTTGTGCCGAGTGCTTGGTGAGGTAAGATAATTATTATTGGTGGTGACCCGCTGGTAATAACTTATTACTTAATTTGTAAGTAGAGATTTTGGTGGTATCCCGCTGTCTTCTCTTCTGGGCAAATACACCAGTGGTAGAAATAGAATTTGAGTCGGTATTTCCGTGGTGCCCTGCAGGTTTGCTCCTCAAATTCTCATTCTACTAAAAAAAAAACGTGGAGCGTGGTGGTAGTCCCGTGGTGTCCCGCAGGTTCACCACCACATTCTCTCGTGCTCCTCGAGGTTAAGGCGTTGAGTACCACAGTGATCCCGTGGTGCCCTGCAGGTTCATTGTGGTGTGTGGTACAAGGGTGGAGTTGGTGTTCCCGTGGTGTCCTGCAGGTTCGCAAACCACCATCATTTGCCATCCGGGGTGTGTTTTACCGAGCGTGTTTGTGTTCCCGTGGTGTCCCGCAGGTACATCCTCACGATACGGCGCCCCGTCAATCGCCCTGTAGGTCGGGTGTACGCGTGTCGTCACAGTACCGTTCAAGTTAGCGCCGGATCGATAACGTGACTGCTTAACCCGAAGACCGTAGTTATTCCTGTGCGAATAATTTAATAAAATTTTTGTGAATTAATTAAATAAACGTTTGTTTCCTTTCTGGGTGGCCCTAAAAAAAAAAGAATAAATACAAAATTTTTGTGACTGAATCCTTGACACCGGTGAGTTTACCCCAGCTGAAAAAAAAGATTCGTTACACAATACAATTACAAAATATATTTTAATTTAATTAACCGAGCTGAGAAACAAATACCATTTGCCGGTTGTAAAGAAACAGAGCAGAGTCTCTGGCGGGAATCCAACCCGCAACCCCAAGACTGGCAAACTAGTACACTTCCTACTTGTCCATCGGGGCACCAGTTAAAAGGTATTATACGGAATACGTCCGACAAGGTCTTGTAGCAAATAGGCAAATTGGTTCAATGGAAACAATACAAATAATGTTTGCTGTGTTGTGTACGTCAGTTAATACTTTTACATACAAGATGCATGAGAGAGCTTAACATCAATCATTATAAGAAAGAAATAAGTGACCTTGCCGAATACTTTTTACCATCATGTACTTAGGTTTAATGATTATATCGCAGCGTGCCTAGATTTGGTATTTAATGTTGTACCCATTTTGCATTAATTATTTCCAACGACATCTTCTATTTTGAATTTTCTTTAAGTCGACCCTTTTCATTTGATATTCATATTGATGGGGATAAGAAAAAAATTATCCGCCATTTTTTACAGTTTAGGAGTCAATGCGTTGCCTTTGATATCAATACCAATATTTAGCGAGTTTAAGGGAACAAAGCAGTAAAGACACATCGTCGTTCGTAAATTATTGTGTTCTATGTGACATATAAAACCTATACATATAGAACACAATAATTTACTAACGACAACATATATTCGTCACTTTATTTGGGATGCCATCTGGGAACTGAACGTTTTTATAGTTCATAGCATTTTACTGGTCAAGCGTTTTCACTTTATATCAACAAAAAGGAGGCTATAGGGGGTACATTTTTAATTACTAATAATTTTACGCCATCCTGTAGTGGCGGCCATCATGGATTTCAATTTTAGGAAAAACACCGAAGCAGTCGTGAGCAAGCGTGCTTAAGCAAGCAAAGCTTAAGCAACTAAAAAATATATAGTGACCAGTTTATCCAATAGCCCTAGTGATATATTATAACTATAAACAATAAGGAACTAGTCCATGAATTATCCCAGGGCTGGAAAATACTAAATTTTTTGGTTTAAAAAAAAATAATAAATAGAATGTTAATACTAACAAAATGATATCACGTTGCTCTCAAAATTTTGGGTTGGTAGTTTCATATACCAGCATGTTGGTTAAGGGTATATAAAATTCGGCAAGGCCTCTCTTATTTGTTTTTGTTAACTTCATATATATTTTTTTTAAATTTTTTGAACTTATAAAACATTGTTTTACATTTAATAATATTATTTTTATAACAAAGAGAATAAAATTGTTTCTTTTAAGTGAACTTTACACTTATTTGCATTTACTTCAATCTGCATTTAATCTCTTTACTTATCCATGTGTATGAATAACGACTTTAAGATCCAAATTTTTGTAATTAAATTCAATTATTTTAAAAATATTTTCTTTTAAATTACAAGACTCTATTACATACTTAATAACAAAAAACAAAACAGCTTTTAAACGATATGTTAAGTTTTGTTGACTCTAAAATAACAATGTAATCAAGTCTTGTATACCAACACCAGCAAACAAATACTATTATGGATGTTATATCCTTTTTGTATCTTAGTTGGTGCTGTGTGCTTGTGCCAGTGTATGTGTTATCAAATATAATATCTTGTAAGATTTTAAGTTTTTTTTATAATTAAGTTATCACTTTGACAAAACTCTACTTCATTTGCATTATTTGTGAAGAGTACAAATTTACAAACTTAAGGAGAATGTGACGACATTGACGATAATATCGACATATACATATAAAAGAAGGTCCTTAATAATTTACAGATAATTAGTTTATGTTTACAGAAACCAAAGAGGGTAGTTAGAAAAGTTGTTGATTAAATTTTGCATTTAAAAAATAATCGTAAAACATAAATAATGTGGCATTCTGGAATAAGCAATTAAGACATTTTATCAATATTTTTCAATACACCCACGTACGTTGATAAAATCAAAGTAAAGTAATAACTATGAAGAGTAAATAAAGAAAAAGTTGGCTGCAAAAATAATTTAATTTAAATTTAATTGCAAATTATAATAGTTTAAATAAATTGTTTAATATATTTTAATTAAATGTGTATCTCTATACCGACATCAACAACGTTATTGTCAACTTTGTGAATGGCTTCGTTATCAATAAGGGGTGATACGAATAAAAACAATACAGAATGGAAATTTTCAGTTTGATGTTTGTGTGTGCGTGGGTGTGTTTTATTATTATTAAATTAAACTTGCAACACTTGTTGTTATCAGTGTTCATAAATGAAGTACATGTTGTGTGTTTGTTTTGTCTTACAATATATTTTATTTTCTATAGCAATCCTTGTTGTCACTTCGATCGGAATAAAAAAAAACAACTTAAAACACTCATCCACCCATTTTTGTTTGAAGTTTTTCAAGTGGGTTCAGTGCTGAGCAGTTGTAGTACACGTTTAAAGCTTAATGTGACTTTGTATTGTTTTTAGTTCCTTTTTTTGTTGGCTTTGTTATGAAATAATGCAACAGCTTGTTGTTTGGCACTTGGCTACATAAAATGGCTTTTGCCACTTTTTTCTATACGTATACACATCAGCAACTACAAAACTTTAACATACACACATGCACAGTCTCACTTTCGTTTACACACACCCCTCAACTTGTAAACACTTAAACATTTGTTTTTGTTCATGCATGTGCCTCACAGTAAAATGTGGGTGTAAGTGTGTGTATTTCTAAGCTTTTGTTTTAATTGTTGTCAACTACAAACATGCATAACTTTTCTTGGCTGCTGAAAAATACTTCTTTAGATTTTACCTAGAATTAGGAAACAATGAATGGGAAATTATTAAAAAAAAAAAATTCGAAAAAAATCCACACGGACATAATAACATGCATATATTAGGGTGGCTTTTCGTTATACAATATTTTTATCATAATCTATCTATCTGTCTGGCAGTTGATATGCACTTTCAAAATTTGTCACAAATGTTAGAGTTGCATAAGAATTTTTTTTTCTAAAATTAAGAGCCATCAAATAAGTGAAAATAAAACAAATGCAGGTAGTAACGAGTAATTGTTAATCCTAAAGTTGTGTATAAGTTTTTTTTTCTATGCTACAGTTTGGAATTGTAATAATTTTGAGATTATTTTTATTTATTTTATTTTTATTTATTTCTTTTTTACCGAAGTATAAACAGAATATCAACAAAATAAATAGTTGTTGCTAAGTAAATCTTAGCATGAACAATCATATGGCTTTTGTATTTCGCAAGTGATGTAAAAATATTGAAGGGTATCTAAGATTCGTTACAGCCGTTTAGGTTATTTACATTAAGTTATTTTTTTTTAAATTTTTAACTCTTTAAAATATGTATTTGTATAATTTTTTATAATTGAATAGTTAAAAATTATCCAGAGTTTTATATATATGTAACAAACTGATGTGTACTAGTCTATATCTAGACATGTAGATACAGATAAAAAACATTTCACCACATGTTCAGGTGTAATTAACTTAAACAAAAATCTAATGCGACATCAGTCGAGGAAAATTAATTACAAATACAGACTTCTCTTTTAATATTTTAGTTGAATTCGATGGTAACACCTTAATAAATATAAATGTTTGTTTGTGCATACAAGTGTAAGTAGATTACACACGTGTGTAATACATTGTTTGCCTTTGAGTGCATATTGTCGTTTAGTATGTTTATAGTAGTGTTTCTAAATATGCAAATATGTATGTCTGTATATAAATAAATTAAGTATCTAATTGTGCACTTACAAATCAACAATAGCGGAAATCACCCTTCGTTGCAAACATGATGCAAATGTTGCAGATCTTGCAAGTCTTTTATATGTTCTATTGCAAACGTTGCTTTTGAAAATTTCCAACTGTTTTTAGTATTGCAAATAAGTGCTTGTGTGTAAGAATATATATACTAGACTTGCAAGTTCTGCAATATTTGCATGATCTGTTTGCATCGAAGGGTGATTTCCCCTAATATGTTTATACATTTCAAGTATACTCCAGCCTACACACATATAGCAACGCACACTTTTGAAAGTGTTAATCAATAGCAAATAAAGATCGATGAAATGATTCGTCTCCTTCGAGCACAAACAATGATCTTTTCATTCCAAAATATGGGGCTTAAATAATTAATTATGTTAGAATCAAAATTTTGTAAACTTTATAATGAGATGAAATAGTAATAACACTGTACAACAAAATCAATTTTTATTAAAAAAAAACAAGTTTCCGAAGACTTATTCTGATAGAGCATAAACAAATCTGTGGCAATATGGATAAACTGGTTATGTCTGTTTTTTTAGTTTATCAAGAAAGCATTTTTTTTTAGTTTTTGAGTGTATTTTTGTAAATTGTTTACCTTTAAAGAAAAGACTTTTATAAGAATTTCGCGCTGTATAAATTAAAGAGCATGTTGCTCTTCAAATATTAGTTTAAATTACAAGTTGAAATAAGTTATTGCTCCAAATTATGTTGTTCGTTGAAAAAAGGAAAATAGACAGTTAGTTTTTAT
Source organism: Phyto melanocephala (assembly GCA_941918925.1). Taxonomy (NCBI): domain Eukaryota; kingdom Metazoa; phylum Arthropoda; class Insecta; order Diptera; family Rhinophoridae; genus Phyto; species Phyto melanocephala. The sequence goes on from OW799233.1 coordinate 182,386,262, forward strand.
GCTATAAATTTCTGTAAAGTTGTTTAAAATAGATGAAAATTCGAGTAAGTTTTAAATTACGGGATTTAATTGAAAGTTCAGTTCAATTTTAGCTTATGTGGACTTAAGCAGTTATTCATTTTTTCACAGAAATTATATTTTTATCCTTATAATAAAATTTGATTTTGGTGGGACATTTTACCGTAAATTAATTAATTAATTAATTTGTGGCGCCTACATTAAATTTTGGGCTTTACTGTATTTAGTGTCTAATAGAAGGATTGTATGAACAATATTTTTGTTGAGCACTTTAATCCATTATTTCCCCGTTTTAAGATTTTTTTCTTTCTTCTTAATAATGGAACAAAGAGTTAAAGTGTAAAAATGTTCTACGAAAACTTTTTTCATTATATTTTACACAAAGCATCTGAAAAAATCATATAATTAAAATGTATAAGTTAAAAATTTAAACCCCATAAACTTAAACTTAAACGTGCCGTGCCGAATATTATATACCATTCACAAAGTGTAGTCATGCAATAACAATTGTTTATGTCATCATTCATCTCATTAACATGAAATTCGCTTAAAGACATCCCATTGTAAAATTATAAATTGAGTATAAAAATAAATAAAACAAAAAATAAAATAAAAAAATAAAAAATAATTTTTTTTCTTAACTTGGATTCGAATCTAAGTTTATGTTGGTGTGAAAAGGCGAGGTGGTCTAGGTTTCTCATTATATCTTAGTTGTTTATAGAGCGATTCTTTTGATTTTCAATACCGATCTGCTCCCAAATATTTCCTATAGTTTGGTATCTTACGCGGGTCCTGAAAATGTCTAGGGGCTTTAGAAAGTTGATTTCAACATACACACAGACGGACGAACAGACTGACAGTGCTTAATTGACTCCTAATCTATATGCTTTCAGCAAATATATACTTTATGGGGTCGGAAATGAAAATTGTAGAATTTCACACGGAATGAAAAACCCTTACACTCACTGTAAAGGGTATAATAATCTAAATAATTTAGCACCGTGTGACAAGGTTCCAGTATTAATAGTGAATTAAAAAGAATTGTTTTTAAATATACAATTAATGGATTTGAGAAAAAACAAATAGTTTTTATTAAAATTTCATAAATTCCTATGGAAAAAAATCGTTTATCGCCTGTTTTTTAAAAGCAAAACTATCGCTTAATATTTTTTCAATCAAACAGAAAATCATCAAAGTGTTTCAGATACTTTTGTCCCTACTTTCCATTGTATTTAAAATATTAAATGTGTGATGTTTTTATTTTGACAAACTTTTCTAATTTGTTACTACATCCTTGAATATCTATTTAAGACTTTAATATATTGACTTTGTTAAAATATTACCACTAATCTAATATTGTAAAAATTAGCCTTCTTAACAAATACTTTAACAATTTATTGCAGGTAGTTACATTATAATAAACTGAATTTATTTACTTTTGCAACCCCATTTTCTAGTACTTAATTTTAGCTTTTATTCACTTATAGTCGAGTATACGAGCATTGAGGAAAAAATTGTCCATAATCCGTTTTGTTTATTCTATTACCATTTTATGAAATAGTTAGTTGTGATACAAAAGAAGAAAAAAAAGCCAGAATAACTTTGTAAAATCTTTAACTATTTAGTTGACGTTTTGTAACTCTCCTTGGTGCCCTAGTGAAAACCTGGAATAATATTTTTTTTTTATCCAGCTGTGTGCGGAAAATAAGTTTTGTTTAGCAAACTTTCCTCGGGCAGAATTGTAAAAGAATTTGTTTTAAATATTAAAGAATAAGCTAAAGCATACTATGAATTCTTAAGGGCATTTTAGCCATAACCGAAAAGTCTGTTAAAGAATTTACTCTTGTTAGAACTGCTATTCACAACTTGATAGTAAGAGGGCAAAGTTTTGGAGTTTTTCTTTATTATTTATACATAGTTTTTCCTGACACTAATACAACTTGAAATAGTGGCACAAGAGACGGTAGTTGTTTTTTGTTGTTTTTGTGCAGATTGTATATCATGTCGCCATCACTTAAACTACGACATGTATTTTTATTTAAGCATCAACCTTATTTTTCTTTTATGAGCGGGGATGTGGTATGAGATGTTGCTATTAAAGGCTTCGGCTAAAGCTTCTTGTAGTGGCTGCGGCAGTGCCACTACCATTACATTTATTTCCAATGATATTGCTATATTATAGAGTAGTTATATTTAAGATTAGTCTTGCTCTCTCACTCCTACTTTATCTACTTTTTTAGCCTGCTATATCTAGTTATATGTATTTATGTATGTGTATGTATGTGTGTGTGTGTGTAATACAAAAATTCCTGCTGTTATTTTATGTCAGCATTAGCTGGAACAATTTTACAAGTTTTTATTTAAAACTCACCTCACAGTTGTGGACTGTTAAAAAAACGGTCGTTTAAGGGCATTCTTACACAAACATACATACACTCACTCACTCAAGCACACACACAGCACTTAATACATATAAGAAAAAGTGATGGTAAAAAATTGCTATAAAATTGAGTAATAAATAGTTTTAGGATTGTTTAATATAAAAATAAATTTCTAGTGTTTTCTTTAAGGTCTTAAGGAAACAAGCAGCGAATTTAAAATGAACTAACATTAACAAAAGTTATGGATGTTGTATTAAATAAGTTGACCTACATTTTATTTTTAAATTTTTTTATTAAACTTAGGATATTAACAGTAAATGTAAATGTTCTAACTGTATTTTTTGGTACTGCGTTATACTGCCAAGTGCAAAATGATTGTAGCAGGTGGAAAAATTGACCGATTTAACGCCTCTTCGCGGGTTATTTCTTATTTTTTCAATTGGGATATTTTTACAACTTCATGCAAATGAAAAATCCGCAAAAAGTCAGTAAAATTAAAAAAAGAAGACAAATTTCCTGTTTCTAGAGGATTATTTTTCACTTTCACCCCAAAAATTCAATTAAAAAATTTTGGGGTGATTCTGCTTAATAAATTTTATTAATTATTCAATACATTGCAACGAAAAATTATGTTCGTATATATTTGCTTTCGTTAAGTAGTTATTGTAAAAGATATATTCATCATACATAAAACTGTATTACAAATGAATGGTGTCAAACTTACAACATTTATTGGGGAATGTTTTTTTAATATTTGAACAGGTGTGTATTTTAAATTATTTTATTAAAAACCCACACCTGGATATATTAAACACTGTCCGCTATATCAGTCACTGTCATAGCAACTGAAAGTGATAAAATGTCGATGAAAATCTATTGTTACGTTTTTAAAATTTAAAAATGTTGGTTTTTTTTCCTTCAAATAAACCGGGATTCTTTGAATTTTAAATAATTACATCTGAAATTTACGGTGTAAAAGTGCAGATCATTTTATTAAATTCTAATACAATAAATTTAACTTATACAGTAATTTATTTATTATTTCAATTATTGTTATACTCCTTTATTTTCAAACTCAATTTCATATACACGCAACGAACTCTGTTGTACTACTACTACTGCTACCAGTAGCTGTACTATGCGACTATTTATAGCAAACCCCTGTAACTTCCCACAAAGTTGGCGTACATACACACGAATATATTCTAGTAATTATCATAGGCCGTTGCCATTTAAATGGAGTAGTGAGATTTTAATGTTAAGTAACACTTGGCAAAATAACTACACCCTAAATAATGCAGCACATGCTACGATATTTCGGTTGTGTATTACTTTACATGTTAAGGTCAACCAACCAACTAATGAAATTTTTCAAAATGTATTTTATTATAATTTTTTGTGTTCCTGTTTTAAGTGATTTATTTTTAATTTTTAATCTGAATTGTTTATGTTTATCCAAGGCATACGAAGATTTATCGAAGTAAAACTCAAATGCAATAAATGTAGTCTTATATAAAAGTTTGTTATTAAAATTGCTTAGAAATATTTAACTTAAATCAAGCCATTCTATGACAAATATGTCATATTAACGTTTATTTTAAGGCACAATTTTACACACGTGTATGCTTATGACCGCATACATACACGTATTTATATATTAAATATAATGATCATAAGTATTTCTGCGTTATTACAGGCATGACCTTCATTTTGATATTAATAGAACTGCAGCAACAACATTGGAGGCCACCACTATAATACAAGGTGGGCCAAAATTCACCAAGCGGCTAAAAATTTAATAACTTTTTACATTTATATAGTTTCAAACTTTTTTTCGGATTATATATATAACAACTCTCTCATTATTAATTGTCTAATAATGGAGAGACTCACAAATGAACAAAGAATCAGAATAACAGAATTTTATTTTATTGTTTACCAATTATTTTAATGAAAAAAGCAGATCGTCGACATTTTAACGTCAGAATTTAGCCCTCTGAAGCAATATCATCGTAAGAGCTTTGCCTAGAACCGGTGGCTAACGTTTAATTCGCACTGCAAAAACTATTGAACGTGTAGAGTAAAATGTTAAAAAAGCACCAAAAATATCTAACAGAAGGTAACGGCGCATTTAAAAAATACCTGCCAGAAGGTTACAGCGCATTTAAATAAAAATATTTACTGTTATTCTCATACAAGCTGTAATTGATGCAAGAACTAAAAACCTCATATCATCGGCAACTTCTATATTTTGCAGTTAAATTTTAACGGTTGGCCAGAAATGAAATCAAATTTATTGGAAATCTCAATATGTGTGATGAAGCTTATTTTGATTTAAAAGGCTTTATTGGTAAGCAGCATTGAAGGATCTAGAGTTTTAAAAATCCAAGAGATATTCATTAACGTCAATTGCACCCCATAAGGTGCACGGTGTATGGTGTGGCATTACATGTGAAAACGTAATAAGGCCTTACTTCTTTGAAAATGAACATAGAAGTGCTGAAGCCATAAATGCAGAGCGGTGTCGGTTTATAATAAAAGACTTTTGATGTACCGCTTTTGAAAGCAGACCTGCGATGGTGTTTCAGCAAGATGAAGACAGGGACAACTGCTTATTTAAGTAAAATATTTAATGAACGAATATTTCCGAGAAATTCGGAGACTTAATAGCCAGTATGATCGCCAGATTTGTCAGCTATTAAATATTTTTTTTTGCTATTATTTCAAAGAGCCCGAAACAATCCTTGAACTCAAAGTTAACATTGTTGCGGATATTCGAGCGCTATAATCAAAACTCTAGAAAGATTTTATTGAAAGTGCATTTAAATATTTGCCCACCCTGTATAATCATATTTTCATACATGTTCATATATACACACAATTATTTGAATATTCTGAAAGCCACAATAATGTACAACAACCGCTGAGTCCTTGGGCTTAATAGGCCTATAAAACGTGTCTGTTATGTCTCCTCAGTAGACGGCAGAAATTATTCTTTTTTTTATTATTTGCCCTGGCATGTGTTTATGGAAATTATTTGTTTGCTAGTCATAAAATTCAATTTTACAGGGTTAGTAACAATGAAATTGTAATAGAGTTATTTGCATGTCATCAAACAAACGACTGTTGATATTGTGGGTAAATACTTTAATTTTAAAATATTAAAATCAGTTATAAAAATTTATTGCTCTATCAGAAAGCTTTAAAAACGGTTGCTGATAGATCACGCTTAAAAAGGTATACTATTTTGCTGTAAACTCACCTTCTAGGGACCCCGTGTATATTCTAGTTATATCATAATCCATGGGTCCATCACTAGTTTCTATTTGTACATCACTGGTGAATACTGACAACGGATCCTGACGCAGCACCAAACGAAACTCCCTGGAAATGTAAAAGGAAAATACGCAAACAAATAACATAAGTCAAATATAACAGAATAATAAAGTAATATGAGCATGAAATATAACTTTTTAATAGTTAAGAAATAATAAAAACAATATTGATAAAGTTATTGCGAGTGTATAGGAAATCAGCCAGCAAACAGCAGGGAAAGTTTAAAAAATAAACAAAAACTAATAAAATGACAAAATCTTATAGAACAACAGAGACCAGGAACATACACTCTTACACACACGCACACGAAAAACTATACAATTTCAAATAACTAGGAGGGTTATTAGTTAAACAAACTTAAATACTTTGTTTATGTTTGTGTGATTATCTATACAAGAAGTACGACTACATTGCTGAATGCCAACAATAAAGGAGTAGAATACAAACACTTTTGATGTGAATGAATGTGTGCCTGTTTGTGTAAGAGTCGTAACTGATGACAACACAAGTGTTGACAATCTTAAATGTCAGCAATAATTGTGTCAGCATAAAAGCAAATTTACACACACACACATATACACACATATACACACATCCACAAATACACTCAAAAGCAGCAACAATAATAATAGAAAATTGAAAAGCATTTCAATCTATTGTTCGTATAGAAAAATAAATTCCCGGGGGACAAGTCGGTACGTATTTTTTATTGTTAAACAATGAAATGAAGCTACTCCCATGTATACACAAGTCAGTTTTTCAATTTTCAAAAATGCCAAAAAGAAACAAAAAATCAATAAAAAGAAAAAGATAAAGAAATGTCTTAAGTTTGCTGCATCTTGATGTGTCATTTGAAAATTGTCATAATTTATTATATTGTTTTCAAGGGCTACGAAAACTTTAGTCTTGTTATATTTTATCATGTATTCGTCATGAATTTATTAAATTTAAGAACTGGTATATAAAACACACACATGTACACAAAAACATAAACACATATTTATGAGTGTATTTTATTTTAAATAAAATTTAATAACAATGTATCCTTTCGCCTCTAAAAACCTTCATAGTAATCACTAAGATTCAAATAAAATCTTCTTTTACTAAATACTTCTACTTTGCTTTTAACACTTTTTCTCTGAAATTTTGCAGTACCTCTAGTAGGAGTCAAGAGCACATGCCTGGGGGCTAATTCTCGCATTCGTGATCGAAATACAACTCGTATTTACCTGCAGGCAAGCCAAAAGGCTTAGCAGGTTTTTAGCGTTAAGAATGTAATACATTATAGATATTTAAATAAAAATAAAGGAAAATAAAGGAGTATCGAAATTAATTTCGATAGCGTAAAATTTTCTAATGATCTTAATTAATACAAAACGAATCGAGTTTTTAGTTCAGTGTTGTAAAGAACTTATTTTTTCATATTTTTTATTACTAAACAAAATTAAAGCCTATACAAGTTTTATGTACATAGGCATTTATTGCTATTTTTATTGCATTTCGATACCCACATTAAGTGCTTCTAACTCCTTTCTTCGTATTTCCAACTCTTTTTCTTTAATTAATTTGTTTGTCTAAGTATTGCTCCTCTTCCTCTCTTTTTCTTCATACGGGCCACCACCGGTTCTTTTCTTCGAAGATTTATTAAAAGAAAACTTCTTTTTTACATGTTGTTTTTGATCAGCGTATACCTAAACAAAAAAATCATTACTAAAAGTAAAACAATTTTTTCTTGTTATATTACCTTCCGCCACATTTTCACATCTTTCATTGGTGGACCAGAAGCATTAAGTTGCTCCCAAAGTTGATTAGCCCTCGCTTTCCCTTGTGAACTGTCGGGTAAAAGGCTTTTCGCCAAATCTGTGTGCTTTGCCATAAAATTCCCAAAGATCTCTTTTTGAGAATAATATATTTTTGTTAACTTTGACCTAGAAATATAACAATTTACTTTAAAAAAAAAATTCATAAGTTTTTAACTTACATTTTCTTTTCTGTTCACTTTTATACTTTAAAACGTTAACTCGAATGATTTTTTGCTAACGATTTTATACTCACAAGGCTACATGCGAAATGTAGCTCGTTATCGAATGACATTATTAGAAATTTCAATAGTCGATACTCGATATCGAATGAAAGAGTCCCAAAAGTAAGAAAACTCGCACGTTCATATATAATTTCGCTCGTATATGGATGCGAGAATCAGCCCCCTGGTATTTAATTTCGAAGTTATGACCTTCTGAATTATGGCTGTTATTGAAATTTGACTTCGTTACGAACAGAAAAAATATGGAAAAATATTATGTTGCGCATTGAATCTTTTCGAATTAAAAATTAAAAATTTTGAAAAAATTGGTTGTTTTGGAAAAACCGGAAAAAAATATTTTAAATTAAAATTGTTGATAATTTTTTACAAAATGGTTTTAAAATTTGCCCCAAGTATTATTTTAATACACTAGAAATTTCAAAATGGAATTTGAGATCTAGTGAAATCTATATCGCTCTATTTTTGGTTCCATTCTATGAAATCCCAGAGCTATTTCAGGAGACATCTGTTGAATAATTTAATGCCATGATAATCTCGGCCCATTTATCACCTGTAAACAATTTAAAAAAAGGAGCTTATATTACAGAATCGCTTGCAATGGCGCTCTCACAATGCTAATTTTTGTTATATGCTCTCAGAAAAAGCAGATTCAAATTCTTTTTCTAATTAAAATAAAACAAGTTAAAATGCAATAGACGGCCTTGTCGAAACTAGTCATACTCTTTAGCATCTTGTCCATTGGTATAGTGACCATTGCACAGCTTAGCCTTGATTAAATCCTGTACTCCATTTTGATTTTTTATTTCCGATGCCATATTTGATTTTGGACTTTTACATAGTTAGTTGTATTCTAGTAGTCAAGCCATTTCATTTGATATCCATATTGATGGGATTTAGAAAAAATATTTTCTGTTTTTTTTTTAACTTTTTCATAGTTTGCTGTTTTATACAGTTCAAGACCTTACATTTAATAGCAATATTATGGGGTCTAAATTTGTTCACAAACTCCTTCTCATTAATATGAAATACTTACATAATACTATGTTATACCCTGTTCAGACAGATATTTTTAATTGTTTCAATTTAGTGTTGATTGAGCAATTAAAATAAGTGTTCAGACATACTCAATTTATTTTACTCCATTAGCATTTGATAGCTGTAAAAATACGATGTATTTATACCAAATCAAATAATGCCTTCTTTTCAGTGTTTTTCCTGTTGATAAAATATATTTACAATTATATTTATACATATATAAGTATACTTATATGTATGTATTTGAATTTATTCAAACATTTTTTTTTAATTTTCTTAAAAAATTTTTCATTTTCTTAATTTTTATTTTTTGTATATTTATTTGTTTGACATTAGAAATGCCACCTATAGAATTTTCTTTTCACTGAACATACTTTTCAAGAGTTGTATTTCGAGTTTTAGACAATAAGTGAAACAATTAAGTATATATTGCTCAATTTAAAAATAATTTTTAGTATGGTAAATTGAGCTCAATAAGGCGATAATATTATAAATTGACAATTAAGGTGCCTGTGTGAACATAGTATTATTATATTATCAAGAGCAATAAGTTTTCTCTTCCCTTGCTTTCAATATTGAAACAGATACTGCAACTAACTGATGGTCCATCAGTAAAGAAACTGATGTCATTTATTGTGCCTGGATCTATTCGCTGTAAGTGTGAGATATCGTCTTTCGACCACTTTCATTCAGCTCATGAGCTCCATCGTTATCTGAGTTCCAGTAACCTCTTTATGTACGAGACCCAAATTTGATCCAAAGTGAAGCCATGATCTGCATTCGAATTGCAGCCGTTTCTCTTATGAATGTGACGGCAGCAATCCTAGCATTGCTTGCGTTAGCGTGATACGAATTGACTGTCATCCAACTTCCTCTTAATTCTACCATGAGAGGCTTTTGTCCCAGAAAACTATCCTGGGCGATACTTTATTTGAGCGCAAAACATTTAACACTGATTTAAAATCCTTTAAGCCTTATTAAACCTTATCTCAATTTAATAATTCCAAACTAGTTTTATATCTACCGTTATCCTCCGATATTTCATCTTCATTAACACATTAATTTCGATTTCAAAAAGCATTAAGAATGCAATCTCTTTACCATTCCATATCCACTTTGAGAGCATAGCATCTGACTTGCCAATATTTGTGATCAGTTCCTGTTCGTAACACTATTCTTTCATTATCCTGAGCGCCTACCGACTATTTAAATTTCAATGCTCGAAAGCTTTATATGAAATAAAAATAATAAATGGGCGTGGCATTTACAACTTAAGTTTATTTTGAAATATGACATATTTGTAAAACTGTCATTCTTATGGGTTTTAATGTTCTTGGTTTTTGACAAATAATGGATAGGAACGGAGAGAAAATTTAACACCTAAAATTATATACCAATGAGGTATATACCAAAAATATAATTTAATTAACAAAACAGCTAAATATTAGTATATAAATCAAAATATTTTTATTACTTGCTTCTTAATTTAACTTTAAGCGCTTGAAACAGATGTAACCTGAACCTTCAAAATGCCACCCTGTCGTCTCTGAGATACATAATTGTCAAAATTATTGTATGTCAGATGGCTAGCGATGGTTGTAAACAACAGATTAAAAATAAAACACATAAAGGACTAACGTTGTTGCTATTTTCGAATTTGCAGTCAGCGTTATCGATTGTTTTTATTGCTGATTTTTACAACTTATTGGATCATCAAATTTCTGCAACTCATAAATCAAACACTTTCTAATGCAGTCAATATGACAAATTTACTCTGATACCCTCTGATATCAACATTTTTTTATTTTGTTTTTAAACAACAGATTTTTAACCCTCTGTCGACAAGAGGAAAACATACTTGCCCGGGGATTTTTTTTATCATATAATTGTTCACGTAAGAGATAGAGTAAATATGTGTGTTTAAAACTGATTTGTTGCAGAGAGTTAAAGCCTCATATGCCCGTTAGGCGGCCTCAGAGTTAATGAGGTGGTGATGGTTATTTTTGAGGTGGTGTTGTGAGGAGAACTTTAAGTGCATCTGGCTAAACCTCGGGTATATTTTGGGGGCACCTCGTATTTTTCAGAAAATATATGGAGAAAGTTTTTGTTAGTTTCAACCTGCATTCAAACACCCAAAACATATTTGACAATTATGTTTGGCTGTGTGTTGTAATGGAAGAGAAGGCACATAAAAATATATGTTTGATTTTTTCTCATTTTATATACATGTGTGTACTTATATTGTCTTAAGTATTAGTATGATTGCGGTTTTGTGATCAAATGTTCTTTGGTGTCTTCAAAATATGCGCCCATAATAGCCGGAGTAAACTCATGTTTCCTTACTGCATTTCAAAAAAAGTGACTTTGATTGACTTTTGGACAACTTTAGCAAGCGAATAGATTAAAGACATGATCGCGCAGGTTCCCGTAAGTAATCACTTCTGGAAGTATCTCTTTTAGCAAGTCGAAATCTTTCAATAAATTATAACGATTCGTCCGTTGCGATAGCTCTGGCAAATATAGTTTCACAAATGTATTTTGTACAACGTATTCTTTTGCTTCACATCATCACGTGACTTCTTTGGCGAATACGACACATGTGATAATATTATGTTAGTATGGGGCTAGTAGAGGACCTGTGGGCCAATTTTTTTGCGTAACTATTATTGGTTCATGTGTTAATTATGAAACAAAAAAAAATCAAAATCGTTTCGTTTGAAACAAGTCCGATTTATAAAGGGTTAAGTGTGAGTTTGCAAGTTTTATTGTATAATTTTTAAATGCATTTAATCGTTGTGTGTTTGCAAAGTGCATGCATGGTGGATGTGTGTTCGGTTTTTTAAATTTTATATTTATTATTGCAGAGTATAAGATTTATGATGATTATTTTGTAAATTTAATACTCTGTGACATGTTTCTGTTGTATAATATAAGCAGAATTTTTAAAAACTTTAACAGTCAAAGATTATGTCAAATGGTGAAATATGCACATTGTTTAAAGCAATTTTTCTTTAACTTTCTCAAAAAATTATTGATTGTTACATGCATTTTTAATTTAAACTGATATTGTATTTATTTATTAATTCAATTTCGTAATAAAAACGCCCCAAAAGGCCAAAAGAAATTATTACATAGTAATTACCTTTAAGCTACAGAAACTAACATCAAGTTATGTATGTAATAACATTTGTTTAAAATCACAGAATATTTTTGACAAATCTCCTAGTAAATGACAACATCCTTTATGCTATAAATAACACAGTCTAACAAAAATAAACAATTTTTTAGTCTATCGAACAATTGTAGTAAAACAGTTTTGCTTGTTTTTTATTTTTGATATTTTATCCTTTCTAAAGGACTTTAAATTCTTTAATAATAAAGTAATAAATATGAAGTATTTTTTTTAATAGTAATATGTGTGATAATCTGAGATATAGTGCGCAAAAAAAATATTAAAAAATGCATTCCAACACGTTCTCAAAAATTTGATTTTAATAAATATTTCCCATATAAATTACCTTTCTTGTCCTTATGAAATAAAAAATATTTCCTGTACAAAATTGTTTTTTCATTTTACGTATTATTTTGGGGAAAACAATTATATCAGCTCCTTAGTTCTTCAGGAATTCGCACTTATTTTATCAGATTTATTTTTGTATCTACTAGTACTAAAGACTAAAGAGCTACGTAAAGTGTTCTAAGTGTTATTCATTCTACTTCATACTACTTCCAATCTCTTTTTTTAGTGTAAATATAAATAACAAAACAAACATAACAAAACATTACTCCCACAAATGATTAAATTAGACATGTCATAACCATAATGCCATAGCCATAGGAAAACAAAATACAATTGGTTGCTATGGTAATGGCGACAGTCAGCTATAATCAAATACATGGTTGCCTATAAGTTTGATTCATACAGGTGTTTTGTATGATTATGATTATGGCAAATATAAAATTTTCATCTACGGCTTCGTTAGTGTTCAAACAAAGTAGAATAAAGAAACAAAACACGACAATGAAATAAAGAAACGTAAATTAAAGCAGAAATATCGAGTGCAAGGCAATACATAAAAAAAATTAAATATTATTGCATTTAGGGCAGTTTAAAGAGAAAACAATTCATCTCATTACAGAGCATTAAAAGTTAAAGTCTCTATGCACGTTTCTCTTTGGCCTAGGTCTACCTCCAAAACATTCAAACATGTTTGTTAAGCAAAACACATGTTTGTGAAAGTACTTATATACATATTTTAAAATGAAAGAGTAATGTACACACATGATTTTAAATTAAATTTGATTGCTTATGCATGTGCTGCTCTTTAGTATGTACTGCGGTCAATCCATTCCACTGTAGTTTAGAAATTGACTTTTTTAGCTTAAAATATTAATTTATTCCAACAACTTACAGCCAAACCTGAACAAGAGCGGCAAGCGTTTTTTGGCTGTCAAAAACTTTCATGTTAATACAATTTGTATAAGAACATACAAATATTGACATGGCGATAAGTATGGAGGTTGGCTTCAGTATTGTTGTGTAACTTTTGTAATTGTTTTAAACTAATGACATTTTAGCTATTTTCAGGTTAATCTAGCGATTTAATTTTTATTTAGTGAGTTTTGTTAAAACACATAAGGACCCATTACTGGTCATTACACAACGTTATTGCTCTTGTATGCGTTCGTTACCTCAGCATTACCGCTCAGTGAAATATTGCACAACGCCTGACGCTCTTGTTTAGGTTAATCTGCTAGTTTTTTTTGGACTTGTGTTTCTTTCCTAAAATAAATCCAATAAACTGTGAACACTAAATCTAAAATGGAAACAAATTAAAAATTAACAGCACTACACTGTCTTGGTTTTTTTTATACTACACACAAACAAAACACTTAGTAAAAAGAAATTATATCAACAATCATTACTTTGTCTTTTTTGTCTTAGTAAAAACTCAGGTGGCTTATACACCTAAAGTACTGAACTATTTTTAATAGGATTGAGATTGTGCAGGAAAAAACCTCTAAAAGAGGAAATCGACTTAGCTGTTAATATACAAGATAACAGGAAGACTATTAAACATTTTTAATTTTGAGCTATTGATATTTTGGTTTCTAAAAGATAGAACTACATTGTTGGGAAAAAGGTATTTTGTCTTACCATTAATTGAATTTCTAGTTTTCATGCAAAATTTGCTTACAAGCAAATAAAATACTTTTATCAGGGTTTTTTATGGTATTTTGTATACTTATAAGGTCAAAGCCCAATTTCATACTTTTAACTAAAAACAAAATATTACATAAGAACAACATAGTTTTATGATGCACTTTAAAGACTTAAAATACCCCCACTTTAGGTCATTTTGAATTCTATCAGCATGTGTATACATAACAGCTTATTATTGTTTTCTTTTTAATATTTTTATAATCTTTAATAAGTGTTGTTTGAATAGAAACATTTCTTTTGGCATCTTGTTATCATTTGTTAAGAAATCTAACTTTCTTCTTGTTTATTAGTATTTTTTATGTTTAAAGTTTCAAAAAGATAGAATTTTTTCTCAGTTCTCTTTGTAAGAAGATGTAATATATATTTTTTTTGTTTACTTTTTGTTATCGTTCTTTTGAAAAAAAAAAGTTTTTAAACTTTCATTTACCTAATGACACAGTTTTTAATACCCTTCATCACTACTGGTGGCATTCACAAGTTTATCATTCCTCATGTAAAACCAAAAAGAATTAAACATTTTTGTAAAATTTGGAAGCAGTTTATTAATTACCGCCTGTAGTAAAGATTCTCATGGTCAAACTATAAATTCTAATTAAATGAAATTCACCCAAACTGTCTATCGTGCTTTCAACAGACGGACATAGCTCAACGTCATAAAATTAAACCCCGATTCAGAAAATATATACGTTATGGGGTATAAAATGTATATTTCGATGTGTTACAAACCAAACTGTACACAGCTTTCAAACACGGTTTGGTTTGTAGATAAGAAAAATCGGACAATCGGAACATGAAATAAAATTTACAAAAATCAAATCTTTTTTTTTAATTTTGTTAAAAATATATAATTAATTCCAATCGAAATAATATAAAATGAACTGCTGTTATTTCGGTGCAATCTTAAAACGGTTCTAAAGTTAATAAACAAAGAAAATATTGTATTATAATAATTTCCACCATGCCCATTACAAAACAAATAAGTGTTACTCTGTATGTACTATATATTAAAGAGCGGCACAAGTACAAAAATAATGGCTTACAAGCAATCTCATTAAATTCAACAATATGTGTTTTCATCAAAAAATTTAAAAATATAACAAAACTAAAATAGAACAACGTGGAAATGAAATAAAACTGAATCAGTACAAAGATGAAAATAACATTTACACTGAAATAAAACTTTCAAAACATGTTCGAATGTTTGTTTTCTCTTTAAACTGCCCTTAATGCAATTATTAAGTATGACTGCTGCTTAATATTTTTTGAATTTGTCGGATGAATTTTTTACTCCTATTTTTGTTATGCTTTACCATTTTTATATTTCATTGTCACATTTTCTTTTGATATTCTGCTGTGTTTGGAAACACAAAAACTAAAAAAGCTGTAGAAAAAAACTTTTCAAGTAATAATTGATATGTTTTGGTGAGAGAAAGGTTTTGTTATTTCTGTTTTGTTATTTATACTTACACAAATATTGTAGTTGGAAGTAGTATGAAATAGAATAAATAATATTTAGAACATTTTGCGCAGCTCTTTAGTATGTATGTGAGTATGATTTAACAACAGGGTGGTAAATAACAGTTATTATTAGTGCTGATTACAAATAAAAGAAAAATAAATTCAAAACAAACGTTCAGAATTATTTGTAACGTGTTACAAGTAAAGAAACTTGATTTCAAACAAAAAACTTTGAAAAAATTACTGTAAAATAAAACTGACAACCATTTAAATTTTTTGTAAATATCAAATTCAGGCTTATAATTAAAGTTTCTATACTTAAGGTGAATTCACCCATTCGTTCTGAACAAAATTTTTTCCGGAGAATAACATTTTTTACTGAGAGTTTTCTGCAGAACGATTCACCCATTTCAGAAAATTTGTCCAAAAAAACAAAGCTGCCATATAATATAAAAATGCAAACAGTTGTACAAAGTTGCAGCACCGCTAGCAAACTATGTAAATAAATACAAACGTAAATTATTTCATTAAAATATATGTGAAGAAAATGTCGGTTAAAAGAAAACTAAAATTATTATTTTTAATTAAGGGCTTAAAGTCAATTTGTTTGCAAAAGAAATTTATAAAAAAAATTGAAAATAAAATGAGTCGCAGTGAGAAAAACCCTGTTTTAAATAATTATTTTTGTATGCACTATTGCTCATGTCATACAAACATTCTCTTCCTGGTTTTTTTAATTCTTCTATTAATTTTTGAGCAATATTTTCATTAAATTCCATTTTAGTTGTTAATTTTCGGCGAAAACAATTTTTGTATAATAAATGTACTGACACTGTGTGATGTGGCAACCAAATTCAATTTTCATGTAAATATTGAAAAAAATTGGCATCCCAATTCAGTTACAAGAATTAAAATTAAACCAATTCAAGAAAAATCTTTCTGAACAAAATAATCTCTCTCTCTCTCAAAAGTTAAACATCAAACTCAATATAAAAAAAATTTGTTCTGAACTAAAATTTTATGGGTGAATCCAGCTTTATAGTAAGATTGTAAAACGCATCGAAAACAGTTAGAAATCTAGAATATCAAAAACCCTTTTTGATAAGTTTGTTTCCCTGTCTATCTCTCCGTCTGTCTTTCTGAACGCAATTGGCCAAGGAAATGCTGGATGGCTTTTGATTTAAAAAAATTTAAAATTACATTATTTAACTGTTATAAATTGAGCTAGAAAGTTGAAAAGTAATTAATTAATACTAGCATATAGATAATAAAAAGAGAAACATAAAGCAATCAGCAGCAAACAGCATTAACACATACACATATGTATGTGTATTTGAGTAAAAACTAATAAAAATTTCTGTGGAGACAAACTTTGTTGCCCGAAAAATTTGAAATATTAGTTTCCAGGTCTCTCCAGACATGTGGTGTATTTTTTAAATTTTAGAATGGATTTAAAAATCAAACTTTTTCAGAGCATTTTTTCATTTTCACAAATAGAAATTTTATTGCTTTTTAAATTAAGAAATGCTAAGGAAATTAATTTAAATGCCAATATTAAAATTGAAAAAAGATTTTGAGAAAAACGCAAACTTTAATAAAAACAAGATCAACATTTTTAATAAACTATAGCATAATGGATATGAGGAAAAGTGTTTAAAAGCACTTTGTTGTTGATGTAGGGTATTAAATATGTTACAAAGCAGATTAAACACTTCCAACATGATTTAAGCACCATACACTGTCGTTATTGATGTTGTTTATGGTGTTTATGTTTTGAATATTCTACTGTTTCTTTGTTTATGTAAAAATCATGACAAATCCTACAATATTATCAATGATAAGATCTACTGCTCCCTTTAGCAGGTTTTTTTTTATTATTTTTTTACTTTTATGTGAGACTTCTAAAGGGTCTGTTTACTTGCAGTGGGTTGTTGATGACTTTGTGCCTGATTTTATTTTCATGCAAATTTTTTTTTTTTTGGTTTTTCTTCGTTTTTAATACTCTCGCTCTTTATCCACTGCTTGTTTATAAATTTTGTTGTTTATTATGAAAACTCAAATTTAATGTGCTGTTTTTATTGTGGATGTTGTTGTTAGTTCGTTGCTTGTTTTTGTTGTTGTTGAATATAAAATATTTCGTAGTTTAAGTGTCACCACGCCTTAAGCACAACAAACAAATGCAAAATAAAGAAGAAAATATTGTGTTATTTTCTTGACGTAAAGTCATTTTCATTTACTTTGTTTCGTTACTGTTGTTGTAGTTGCTGCATTTCTACAACTAAAACATGCTTCACATTTAGATAGATGGATGAGTAAAAAACAAACATGTCGATGCTCGTGTATTAACACAAAAAAGGAAAATATTTTAAAGTAAAGTACTACACTTTGAAAATTTTTCTATATAAATAAATAATGTGGATAATTGCAGATAGCACCCGTCAATGGACGAACTTTTTGATTCCATGTTTTATTTGATGTGGAATAAGTATCAGATAAGTGTATGCTGCATTACTTTGTTTCCCTAAAACAACTCCCGTGGGTTAAAGCAAAATAATATAGGGTGATTTTTTAGCTATTATCTTTTTAGCAACACTGGCTTAAACAGCTGACGCACGTTTCGTGTTTTGTTTCACTGTCAAATATCTTCAGTTTGGTCAATAATTTAACCATGAATCGTCTTACAAACGAACAACGCTTGCAAATTATTGAATTTTATTATTAAAATGCGTGCTCTGTTAAGAAAGTTCATCGCGCGCTTCTTATCGAAAAATTGTGTTCAGCGACGAAGCTTATTTTTGGCTCAATGAGTACGATAATAAGCAGAATTGTCGATTTTGGAGTAAAGATCAGCCAGAAGCATTGCAAGAGCTACCAATGCATCTAGAAAAAGTCACAGTTTGGTGCGGTTTATGGGCTGGTGGCATCATTGAACCGTACTTCTTCAAAGATGATGCGAATCGTAACGTAACTGTGAATGGTGAGTGCTACCGTGAGATGATATCCAACTTTTTTTTGCCCAACATGCAAGAGCTTGACTTGCATGACACGTGGTTTCAATAAGACGGTGCCACATGCCACACAGCACGCTTAATAATGGACTTATTGAGAGGCGAGTTCGGTGAAAATTTTATTTCACGTTCGGGACCGGTCAATTGGCCGCCTAGATCGTGCGATTTAACGCCTTTAGACTATTTTTTGTGGGGCTACGATAAAGCTCATGTCTATACACCGCTATACACCGCTTCAATTGACGCATTGGAAGACAACATTGAAGCATTTATTCATGAGATACTGGCCGAAATGTTGGAAAGAGTATGCCAAAATTCGACTAAGCGGATGGACCATTTGAGGCGCAGTCACGGTCAACATTTGCATGAAATAATCTTCAAACATTTAATTGTATGGACCGTACTATCGATTCAAATAAAGATTTCATGAATTTTTCTGAATTTTATGTGTTTCTTTTTTTTAACTCTCCTATAGCTCTTAAAAAATCACGCTTTACTTGTCACATAGTAATGAAAAAAGTGAAGTTTTTATATCTGAATTTTTTGCTTTAAAAACAGTAGCCTTTATATTGTATTTATGTAAAATAAAAAAGTTTTGATTCAATACATGTATCTTATCTCTGCAAACGGAAGTGTAAAAGACTTTATTCTCTTTAGTGCTTTTATATTGTTTTTTCTAATGTGTATATTTAGTGATTGCTTTCCCAACTTATAAATTGAAAGAAATATCATCGACTTTAATACGTTCTCTTATTAAGCTTTATGCTAAAAATTAAGACAGTCCTGTCTTAAACAAAAAAAATTAATTGACACTTTATAACAATTTTTATCAACTCAAGGATATCAAAGGAATAAAAAGCTCTACGTATAGAATATTTTAAATGGATAATCGGTATAAAAATTTAACATTCTCTTTTACCGCAGTGTAAGAAACGTAAGAGTAACAGCTTCCAGAGTACCAGTACTTTGAGTATGCCTTAAAGTTGCATGTCAATAGATTATGTGTTTGTATGTTTGTGTATGCTGGCAAGAATTTAACTTTAAATGTTGACATAATTCTCAGAAAGGAAAAAAAGATGTTAATGACACAACAGCATAAACAGCAACAAAAATATCCAATTCAATCTTAAAATAATGGTGTTGAAATAAACTTAAACACAACTAAGTAAGTAGAAACAACAGTCCTTAATATCCTGTTAAAAAAGAATTTAATATTCTTATCACTTCCTTAAAAACTAAACGAAATAAACAAATAAATAAATACAAACTTAAATAAGGATCTGCAATACAACTAAATTTAAACTTTTCCTTTTTTTCGCATTTTCTTGCATCTTTCATTTTATTTAAACAAATGTTGCAGTGGCCTAATAAAACAGTAAAATAGAATTAAAGAAAAATCCATCCACACACACACAAATGTCGATGTAGTGAAAAGAAGAACAACAACTTTAACATTCCTGCATCATGTTTTACACAATTTGGAAAACAATTTCTTGGTACAAATATAAACAAGTAATGCAGATGTTTGAAATAGTCTAATACACATATACATACTTATATACTTATAAACACACACATTCACACTTGAAATAATTTCAGTTTATACTCAAACGTACATGAGCAACTGGAATAACATCAAAAACGGTACAATCATTTAACACATTTCTCATACGCATCCATGTATGTTCTGTTAGCTTGTTTGTATGCATATATGTATGTGTGTGCGTGTGCGTTTGTAACACATAAACATGCAGTTACTTATAGTACATAAAAAGTTGTACATGCCCATAAACGGGATGAGAAGGACACATTCAAAATAATACAACATGACTCACATGTTAAGTGTAAAATTACTATGGGAAAACACATACAAGCTACACAAACGCATACATATGCATACACACATGTACATATATGTACATATTTATTAAATTATCCTCTTCTACGTAAAAGCAAATCTTTAAAGCTCAATCTTGTTTGTTATTTTTTTCATATTTTTTTATATTTGTTAGAAATAGTTCCCTTTTTAAATTATTTTCATGAATTACCCAGCAATAGTATATCTCTGAGTATTAAACACATTTTCATTTTTGTACTTGAGATCTGTGGGTGCCCCGGCGGGCTAGTAAGTAGTGCGCTAGTCTTCTTCACTAATAAAAATTTGTATATAGTTTTTAATTGAAATAAAATAAATGAGTAAATATATTTTATCTACCACCATATCAGATTTTCACAGTCCACTAGCAATCATAATTGGTTTTTAAAATTTTGTTGGGATTTTCCTTAGAAAAATTCGTTTATTAACTCTTTAATATTTTATTCGTAAATTCAAAAGTTCGCTGCAACAAAAAACAAGTAAGGGTGCAATATTCGCCCGTTCCTAATCTTATAAATACCCTTCAATATCATATACATAAGCAAAATGACCCCATCGTAGCATAACCTAGATTACAGATTTCCAGAGGTCATTTTCGATTTTAAATTTTTACAGAGTTCGCTGTGTGTTAAGCCCTTTCATTTCATACCAATATTGAGAGGCCTAAAAAGGATCCATTTTTATACTACGTAGAAGCCAATATGAGTTCTGATCTTTTTAAGAGTTTCTAATATTGTGCCAGTAAACTCTATTAAAAATCTTAGAAAAAACATTGAAGTAGTTTAAATTCGTTGCTTATAACTCAGTTAGTATAAAATCGATTTATAAGTTTATTTTTAATAACTTTCGAGACTATGGGTTAGAATCTGTTGCCTTTAGCGTTTCTAAAAATAAATTAACAGCGTGAGGATCTTGAAATAAAAAAAAAATACATATATATTTTTGTAAATAATATTTGTTTATAACTTTGGCGATTAGTGCCCGATTTATTTTATAAATATCCCTAGAGATATATTATATTTATAAATGGTGACAAAAGAATCAATAAATATTGCAGGGCTGCGAAATGTTGATTTTTATGGTAAAAATATGGGAAAAAATCTGAGCCAACTGTGTTTATTTGCTTATATCTCATAAAGTTATGGGATGATTTTGCTGCATTTCCAGAGTGAATTATTCCTGAGTATTTGAAAAAAATGATACTAAGTACATGCAAGTGTATTTGTAAGCAGGTGTAGGGACTTAAATATAACACGCGCAAGGAAATTTAGACAATGTGATTAAAGTAGAGATAAAAAAAATCGAAATGCAAAAACAAAAAAAACAATTTAATTTTATATGTAACTAGAAAAGCCCGGCGCGCTTTGCTACGCCCCTTAATGAATAAAAATGCATTCTGAATTTTAATTGAATATCAAGTGCAAAAAGCTAAATATTATAACTTTTTTAAATGGGCGTGGCACTGCCCCAATCACGAAACTAAATAGTCATGACAGCGTTATATGTGTGTACAAAGTTTCAAAAAAATCGATGAAGTTATAGTAGCTGAAAATGATAACTTTTTATGGGCGTGGCACTGCCCACTTTTGTAATCACGAAATTGTAAAGTTATGACAGCTCAATATGTGTGCAAAGTTTCAGAAAAATCGGTCCAGTGCAAGTACCTCAAAATTATAACTTTTTTTTATGGGCGTAGCCCTGCCTACTTTTTTAATCACGAAATGATATAGTCATGACAGCTCAATATGTGTGCAAAGTTTCAGAAAAATCGGTCCAGTGCAAATAGCTTAAAATTATAAGTTTTCTAATGGGCGTAGCCCTGCCCACTTTTCTAATCACGAAATTATAAAGTTATGACAGCTCAATATGTGTGCACAGTTTAAGGAAAATCGGTCAAGTGCAAGTAGCTAAAACTAATAACTAATTATTTACAGGCGTCTACTTTTTGCCACCAATAAACACTCCCTGGAATGTGTACAACAACTTGCCAAAGTTTGAGTCCGATCGGTTTTCTAGTTTCGGAGTCTATAGCTAACACACACATACACAAAAAACACACACAGGGTTTCACTTTTATATATATAGATATATGCTGTGCGACGATGAGTTTAGAACAAAATAAATTTGTTCAAATTTCACTCAGTCGACCAGTAGTTACCAGAGTAAATAAGCTGTTCCAGCATCATACAGTCTATTATGTTGATTATATTGTGTACGTTGGTCCAATTTAGTGAAAGAAGAAATGTTTCGTACATGTTTCATTGAACAAACTCTATAAATTTAGTTCTTGAGTTAACGTCAATGTGGCAGAGCTTTGTGTATTAAGTAGTGTCGACAATTTTGTTGTCAAAACATTTGCTGGGTTATTTTAAATTTATGTACTTGAAGATTTTATTCTAATGAGCACTTTGCTAAAAAGTAACAAATTGCACGTAAAATATTTCATGTCAATTACACACAATTCTCAAATGGCTCCAGCCACAAATTGTGTTTGCAAAAAGTCACATGTTGTGAGTTAAGAATTGTTATAAAATTTAAAATATATTTTTGTTATTTTTTTAATCGAGTTACAGTTAACCTAGAATACAACCTTAAGAAATTCAGCATAAACAATAGCTACTAAAGGCGCAAAACGAAGTGACGTATGAACTAATAGAGAACAAGTTGGTTTTTTTAATTTTGTTTTTGTAATAGTTATGCTTTCAATCAATTAAGATTTTAAGCTTCCAAATATGCATACATATTCTTCAATGCTAATCGGTGCTCTTCAAATTGCAGTCAATTTTTTGTTGCCCTAAAACAAAAATCGCTTTTTTTTTTTTGCAAAATTAAAAAATTCTTGTTTATTTAAAAATTCATGAGAGATCAAAAGCGACATTTATAAACTTTAAGAAAATATTGGAACGTTGTGGAGGGAATAAACGCTCTCAACATAAATTGCTTTCAGCAAGGTGCTCAATAAGCCCTATTAATGCTAAAACAGGAATGCGTCTGCAAAAGCCAGACAAAAAATTTCGGCCCATAATTAAATCGTCGATAGTAACGCTAAATACTTTTATTTGTATTTTTTTTCTTCTCTTTCGTTGCGTCGCCAATACAAAAACATATTTATTTGTCTACGAAATATATGAAATGTTAATAAGAATGTGGCAACATTATTAGCGATTTAGTCTCTTAAAATTAAAGCTTTGATTCCATCTCGCGACTGATTTATGTGACCAAATTGATTAGAAAATCAAGTAACGTCTGAATTCTGAATGATCATTATTTTGAATAAACTTCATCATTAACTTGCTGATTCATTGTTGAACATATCGTCTGAGTTGAGATTAAGTATTTTCCAATGCTTTTTAAAGCAACATAATTAAATAAAACATTGAGAAAATAACGACAATTAAATTTTAATTAAAAAAATTAAATAAATATTAACAAACAGCATCTAAAATAATTTTTGTTGCCATTTCCATTTGAATCATAAAATATGTCAATACTCGTAATGGCATCCGGAAATGTGCTAATGTTTTCAACATGCAATAGTATTTCCTGGCAAAATTAAGGATTTCCGTATTGTAAAATGACAAAAAAGGACAACAAAAGAATTAATTTTATCTAAAACAAAAAGAAAGAGTGTGTGTCCTTTTTTTGCACAACTTTGTAACTGAATGTTGAAGAAGGAAAATATATAAATTAGTTTTTAATTTCCTCTACTTCATTGTAAGAAACAAAAAATACAAATTAAATTGGTTTAACTAAAATTTAGCAATTTTAAGTTGTTAAATATTTTATCTACGTATGTATTAAATAAACACATTATCTACTTATATATGTATGTATAAGGTATACTAAAAAATGAATGTTTGTCTGTTTGACCTTTAGAGAATCGTAAACTATGCATTTGAACATGTGATGGTCTTTAGCATGGTCGTTGAGCATGAGCCCACGAAGGTTTCTTTGAACGACCAATTTTCGATAGATAGCGCCAATGAATTTCATATATTAGTTGGCGGCGTAGTAATGCGCGCAGGGTACAGCTTGTTAGTTAATATTTAAAACAATCTTCCATATATATTGTCTGAATATTATTTGAAAATCTTATAAATACATTGTTAAATTTGTGTTTGTGTAAAATTGTACTTTTTAATATAAATACTTTGTTTATAAATTCTTATGTTTTTGTTTCTCATCAAAGCAGCTTAGTTTTATACTCAAATATAAAATAAGATTCTTTTGTCGTTCTGTTTGAAAAATTGTTCGTATAATAAAGAAATCATTTTGTATAAAAATCTGGAAAATAGATTGTGTCCATGGTGTAACTATACAAGATGGCGGTGTCAGCCCAGCAAACAATTTTTTTGTGCTCTGGAGAATGTCAAACTACATATTAAAAAAATTATTTGAACTCCGGAAATTGTCAAACTCCATACATAAAAAAGAGAGACAAAAATTGCTCTCCTTTACGCTATCACCTTATGTAATTACACCATGATTGTGTCTGTTTAAATTATTTCTCCATATGTATATAATAGTCAAAAGGAACCCCAACATACGTTGATTAGAAAATGAATTTTTTGTAACTTACGCTCACATTGTACAACTGTTTTGAATAAAAAAGAACCAAATTTTAAAGGAGCTTTCTTGTAGATGTAGCAACAAAAAATACTTTTTCATATAACTACAAAAATTAGTATTTTCACCACTTGAATAACTCACTGATATGATTGTTGTTGCTCACACATATGATACGCCTCAAGAAATAGGCAGACATAATTTGTTTTCTTTTAAGTTACTAATTTATTTTTAAACGCGATAACGATACAAAATTCCAAGCAGTGGTTTTAAAAAAATTCTTCGAAAAAAAAATTTTGCAAAATAAGTATGAAACTGACTTAATATTTATAAGAACCTCAGCATTTGTCCTAGAATTCGGATACGAAAATCCTTTTTTGTACTGGCGTAAGGTTATTTTACTTTCTTTAATATTTATTCCATTATCCCTTTTGAGAACTTATGTCTTCCACAAAGCATCTCAATCTTGCACAATTGAAAGCAGTTGTTCTAGCTGTGCAAGCCTAGACGCTCACGAAGAGTTTATATAATCCATTGCGCCTATGCGGCTGCCCGACATTTTGCCATGATGTTGTCATAATGTTAAAGGTCAGAGGGTTTCCT
The DNA here is from genome assembly GCA_941918925.1 of Phyto melanocephala. NCBI lineage: Eukaryota > Metazoa > Arthropoda > Insecta > Diptera > Rhinophoridae > Phyto > Phyto melanocephala. Next base: position 182,411,811 of record OW799233.1, read on the forward strand.
GGATGAATTGTCTGGAGGAAAATTAAAGCCCTTATATTTTTAAAACTTGAAAAACCATTGTTAAACTTTTTTTCCGTTCTCTGAGGAGGATCGAAACTGGGGAGTGTGGTTTTATATATAAGTCCAATCTAGTTATTAAAAAGTTTTACTCGTTCAATATTCTCTAGGTTTTTATTAAATGAAAAAGTTTCACTACAAGAATGTAATTACCTACAAAAAAACCCAAGATTGCGTCCGAAATAATATATCGCAGATATGGGTCAAAAATCTGATATATATATAAATCAATGTGTGTTTGAATGTTTGTATGTTTGCTTGTGCTTTATAGACGGTTAAACGACTGGACCGATTTCCTTGAAATTTTCACAGAATCTTTCTGTATGTCTGGAAAGAACTATACGCTACACCTTGATTTGAAACTGTAAGTGGGCGGGGTGCCACGCCCTATTAAAGAATAAGTATTAAAATTTATATATCACGAAAGTTAATGCAGCTAGAGTCTTCAAATTAAGTACGGTAAGCGGACTTTTAATAGTAGGCGCGGCCACATGAGTTAAATACTAAATTTCGTATATTTGGAAAACGATATCGATTAGAGTACTAAAATTTTTCAAACGCACCTTTGATATTCAAATAAACATTTCTGGCAAAAATGGGTACATTAGAAATAGTGGGCAGCTCTCATAGCAATTGAATACTAAAATTCGTATATTCGGGAAGCGATAACAAATTTTGCACGAGAAGCTTTAACATCTATATGACTATTTTGATAAGAAATGGATGCTTTAGTAATAGTGGGCGTGGCACCTGTCATATGAATTAAATACAAAAATTCGTATATCTGGGAAGCGATAATAGTCAGAGTACCCAAATTTTACAAGAGACACTTTGACGTCTATATGATTATTTGAATAAGAAATGGTTGATTTAGTAATTATGTGGGGGGTGGCGAAGCACACCGGGTATTAGCTAGTAGTAATATAAAATAGTAATAGTAAAAAAATGTATCTCCATTAACCTACTTAATATTGGTATTGAATGAATAGGATTGATTTGTAGAGTACAGTAAACCATGAAATATTTTTAAGTTCAAGTTGTCGTCCTTACCGAAAATGTTTTTGTATGGACAGTGAATACATTAAATTTGAATGAATTTTATAAGGTCATCATAATTGGAGTCTCGATATAACTACATGTATGTACACCATGGTCCAGGTTATATAAGATTCGGTAAGACCAAATATAGAACTCCTACTTGTATTAATTCATTTATAAAAATAAATTTTTAATACTATTGAAGAAGAAAAAAACAAAGAGATCGAATCCATTTTTATATTTTATAATTGTAAATAGCAAAAAATAAGTTTTAAACAAGTAAGAGTGCTATATTCAACCGTGCCGAATCTGATAATACCCTTCACCATCATGTACATCATGTATAATCCCACATCGTAGCTTAACCTATATTTCATGTTATACGCCATTTTTTCTTATTATTTCCGACGCCATCCTTGATTTTTAATTTTTACGTAGTTAACTGTATTCTACTAGTCAAGCCCTTTAATTTGACATCCATAATGATGGGGCTAAAAAAATTTGATCCGCCATTTTGTTTTAGACGCCAACTTGAATTTTACATTTTTTAATAATCAACTGTATTCTATTGGTCTAGCCCTTTCGTTTGAAACCAATATTGAGGGTGTTCAAGAAGTTACATTTAAAAATACCAGATTTGAGCCATATCTAAATTTATTGCTCGCCATTTTGTAGTATCGGCCATCATGAATTTTAATGTTTTTATTTCATGTTATTTCATATATATATCATTGAGTTAATACGAAATTTACCAACATCTGTTTTTCCTGTATTCTTTTTTGCACGTCATTAATACAATGTCGGTAAAGCAGATTTTGCAATTATGCAGTTGCCTTATATCTCACATGTTTTGTTTGTTAAACAAGTTGGTATGTAATAGTAAAAGTATTGGAAAAAAACAGAGGCAGTCGTGTTTATTTGCTCATATCCTGGATATTTTCAAAAGATTGATACCATACACAGATCTGAGGAACATATGGTTGCTTCTAAAAGTTGATTTCAACCAACACACGGACAGACGGGCAAACGGTTAGGACTTAAACAACTCCTATATTCAAAAGCTTTCAAAAAATATGGGGTCGGAAATGAAAATTGTAGAAATTACAAACGGAATGACAAAGCTATATATACCCTTGTGCACTACAGGTGAAGGGTATAACAAAAGGAATTGTTTTTTTCATTTCATAATGCTTAAATAATTGAAAATGTCCTGTAATTAAAATCCCTTAAGTCTATAAATCCTTCAAACATAGTTAACAAGCTGATATGTATTCAAAACTATACACTGCGGCCTCATTCCAATTTTTTCTCTCTCTCTCTCTCTTTCTCGCACAAAAACACACAAACACACATGCATATTCTGTAATAAATTCCCTTTTAAAAGAAACTTTCTATTATTGTTTTAATTTTTTTTTTTTTTTTTGTTCTGTATTTCGGAATGAGAAACAATAAATTAATAAAACAATAAATGCATAAAACACAATATTACTTTCAGCTGTTGCCACTCCCTTTGCAGGTTGTTCAACTTTTGAACAACAATTGCAAAAACAAAAATATGCCTACAATATATTAACAATTCTAAAGAAAAGAAAACATTTGCAGCAAAATGGAATTAAAATGGGTCTAAAGCAAATATTTTTTTTATTTCATATAAACTAACGTAATGACGTACAGAAAAATTTCAGGGCAAACTTTTGAATTTTAAAAACCCACCCCCCCCACCGCACATATTGACCAAGATTGAATGATTGGCTTTTTTTTCGACTTTTAAAGTGCTGTTGCTTATATTTTTACAATTGCCAGTTTCCTTTTACAATTCATAATTTATTAATACATGTATGAGTGTATGAGTGTATAACTATGTATAAATGGATAAGAGCAAGAGTGTTGTATTGATGTATGTATGTTTGTAGGTATGTACATATACGATGGCTGTTCGATCAAGGGCATCTGGAATATATGGTGGGACTAGACAGATTGTGTACAACAATATAAATTGATTGGATTCAAGCTCATGCTAAAGTGATTTTTTAAATTAATCAGAAAAAAGAGAAATTTTTCTGACAGCGGGGCTAGAAATTGTAACGTTCTAGTGGTTATCGATTATTTCAGCAAATGATCAGAAATATACGCAATATCAAACCAGAAGGTTAAAATTGTTTTAAATGCATTCGTTGCTTTTATACAGATTAGCAGTTCATGACTCTACCTCGCAAATACCAGCCAGAATTGTTTTTAGAACCAAGCTTAAATTGCCGGGTGATATAGAATTTAGCATCAAAACTATAACAGCGAAGAAAAATAAAAATTCTGAAGAAGAACAACTACATTTAAATGAAATTCATGAATTCGCACGCGGTCGAATAAATATTACCGATGGAAAAATGAAGGCCAAATATTATCGTGCAGCAAATTCAGTGGTTTTTAGGGAATTCTACTATATAACCCACAACGAAAGAAACGCTTGTCTCCCAAACTACAAGGTCAGTGAAAAAGTTCAAAAGGATAAACGATCTGGTTAATAGAATCCAGCTATATTTATGGCCCAAGATCTAAAATATGAATGGTATATTTTGAACGACTAGCCAACTACGAGAAAAGTGAATTTTCGAGAGGTTGAGAAGGCCGACAGTATTACAGAATTAGTTTTTTATTTATTAATTTTATAAATTTACATTTTAACTTCTATTTCCATTTGTATAATTTACTTTTATTTAATTTTCACAACCTTAACAACATTGAAATTGTAAACAATTCACATTTTGTAGCATATTAGTAAAATAGATATTAGTAAAATAACTATTTCGATAACTTTCAGTGTTAGGAAAATGCTCGTTCCGGTATCGTTCTAAAAATATAAGGAAACTGTAGCAAGAACATAAGACATTCAAAAGAAAATATTAAGTTGAATTTAATAAGAGCGAAATTATAAATAAACAGTTGCAATATTCGTTTGTGCATAAATAATTTAAATATATAACGTAAATTTCACGAGTGCTGTTTATTATTTGCAATCAAAAATATCTCTGTTTATTTAGCGTATTTATTTAGCGTGTTATCTTCTTCGTAGTTAACTCTATTCTACTAGTCAATAGTGTGAGAGTCAAAGGGTGCAAAGCCGTTATAGCTATATTCGACACATAGAACCGCCATTTTATTTCAGACGCCATCTTGAATTTTAACATTTATATAGTTAGATGTCAAGCTCTTTCGTTTTATAGCAATATTGCAGCGGTTTAAGTGGGTAGATTTTTATTACTCGATTCGACCTTAATATTTGTTTATTTATTGCACGCTATTTTGGTGGCCGTCATGGATTTTAATCTATTTTATAATGTTTTTTATTATTCTTTTTCTTTTGATATCTGTATCCCTTTTCTCTGTTGTCCAAAAATTTAAAAAATCGATCTGTCTTTTTTAATTTTAGGAAAAACACTGAAGCATTGGTATTTTTGTGCTTATATCTCAGTTAGTTTTTAACCGATTTACCATCGCTTTACAAAAAAAGTATTGGAGTCTACGGATTGTATTTTGGTGTCTCTATCGTGTCCCAAAATTAATAAGAAGTGTTATTAACACGACATATTAAAAAATATATATATTTATTAAAACTATTTTTGCCTATAACTTTACCGATTACCGACCTATTTGTATAATTTTTTTACGAAGAGCCTTTAAGCATAACAAATTCACAGGCAGTATTAAATGGTCTATAAATTATCTAGGGCTGAAAAATTTTGTATTTAGTGGGAAAAGGCAGTCATGTTTATTTGCTCATATCCAGGAAGGTGATGGGGCGATTGTGCTGGATTGTGCGATTCATTACCGGTATTATGTTAAAGATTAATACTATATACAGATCTATTGTATATGTAGAAGCTTTATACAGTTGATTTCAATTAATAAAAGGACAGATAAAGTAGAGTTCTCTAGTCATAATCTTTCAGAAAATATATACTTCATAGGGTCGGACAAAGCCATACATACCCTTGGCATCACAGGTGAAGGGTATACACATGTAACTAGTGTCAGAAGTGGAATTGTAATAAAATAAAAAGCCATGAACTTCGACTAGTTTACTGCGTTTCCTTTATCATCTATGGAATACGTTGCCAATTGTTTGCTTCTTGAAACGGTAGCTGGTTTCAAAAATGCCAAGAAACTTAATTTTTCGTAATATTCTTAAATTTATACATTGAACTTGAGTCGAAAATTAAAAAAATCAAATGCAAAACATTCATGATTGATACCAGCAGTATTACGACCTTCGTAAATCATAAGCCCATTAAAGGGGAAAAAAAACGCATTTCATTTATGATTGTGTGTGTACGTTTGATTGTGTAAGTGTGTAGGTAAAAAATAACGCCTTTTACTAGTCAGCCAGTAATACACAATACAAACAATAACGGAAATATTGCGGATTTGTATTGATTTCCGGTAGACGGCTTTAGTTTTGTTATCGTTGCTTGCCAGTCCTGTAGCCCGCCAACGACTGGCAGCACAAGCAATCCTTAACCCGGCGGCTTTACACAAGAGCATGTTTGCATTTTTGCGTATGCGACTGTGGATTACTATTCAATACTACTCTTTACAACTTACATAAACGTAAGTACATACATGAATTTTATTTCTCATACATGTTAAATTGTTTTTTTTTTTTTAAAGAACGAAATCTAGACATTTTTAAATTTCATATTTTTTCTCACTCACACTCCCACTCATATTTGTTGTGGTGACTGCAGATATTGTTGCAGTTTGTTTTTTCTGCACATTTGCATTTTTTTTATTTTATTTCTTGCTCCCTATCGTATATAAATACTTTATAATACCTAAAAGCATAAAATACAGTTCCAAACACACTCAATAGACATTTATGTCGTTGTTAAGCTGTGTGTTTATATGGTAGTGTGCGTATGCGAGTGAGTGCGTTAAACATGAGTACCGGATGTTGTTCATGTTGCACATGATGTAGAAAATTCATTTAGATTTAGCCAATCTTAATATACAAACACATACAAACAGATTAACTGAACGCAAAAAGGCAGTTAAAATTACTTTTTTTCAAAAGAAATCAATAGAAACAATAACAACTGCTGTGGCAGAATACTCTGGTAACAGTTGCTTAACAGTTGCCTGAAAATGCAACTGTTTATTAAAAAAAAAAAAAACTTCAGAAACACAAATAGATAATGTGTACTTAAGTTAGAGTTTATTTAAGCTTTGATGAATATAACATGTCACAAAAATAAAATGGAAATTTTGTTTTAAATTGTCTATAAAACTATTATTTTTGTAACCACTTTTGAGTGTTTTAATATTTTATACAATTTAGGATTTAAGTCATGTTTTATTTATTTTACTTTTTTTTTTGCTAAAACTCTAAAGCTTTACTCTGTTATTAAATGCTTTAGTTTCAACTACTTTAAATTAGAATATAATTGTTAGATTTCGAAAATTATTTAGCAACTACCACAGCAATTTGTCCTTGTGCTGTAATTTCATATTTACTGCTTAATTTTTATTTTTAATGTCAACTCTAGTTGGCAAGCCGCCTTTCGACTTTTGACGTTTTAGCTGATGTTTTAGTTTGCTGGTCTGCATTGGTGTGTGCATGTTCGCTCTGCTTTCTCTGCATTTTATTTCAAATTGTTCAAGTGTAAATTTTGATATTGTTGCTGATGGGGATTTCTAAATTGGATTTTAGATTTTACCAAATTATATGCTTCACCATATAAATAGAAATATATGTTTCTTTCATTTTTCTAATATCCTACACCAACACTATTAGAGGGCAAATTGATTTAACAATCTACTCGTAACTAGAATTATGTCCGTAATATTTAAATAACAAAATGTTTTAACTCATTGATTAGAATTTAAATAAATAAAGACAATTGTGTTAAATTTATTTCAAATATATTTTTAGTTTAAGCATAGAAACCCACCTGTCATGAGCAGAAAAATTCAGTCTTATGGTGTGCGCTGGCCCATATTCTCCAGCATTTAAGTCTCTTTTTCGACGGTGTCGCTTCTGTTCGATATGTTTTTGATGGGCCTCATGTAAATGTGTACGATCAAAATTTGCTGCCTCCCAATGTTTTATAAACGGGGTTATTTTTTGTGTATGACCTAAAAAGAAAAAACAAAAAAAAAAAATGAAAATCGAAATGAAAATGAAAACCTATAAATACTAAATTTAAACAAGCAATCGTAATTCAAAATGTATGCAGTTACAAATGGTAACTGCATTAGAAACTAATAAAAGTAATTGAAACAAAAAACAAAAGACATACACACATACACACACAAACACACAACAGATACAAAATTAATTTTGCTAATGTTGGAATGTGTTTAAAGGCAAAGATGTATGTATGTGTGTGTGTGTAAATAGGCAAATTTTATTTATATTTTTCTAAAACCATAACGTGAATACACTTAACACAATTTACATAAAACGAAACCATGCACTTCATACTGCACTAACCAGCTACAAATATACGCCATTATTGTACTCGCAATCTTGGTTGCAAATACAACACAGCCATTGGCGTAGCTACAAATTATTACTGGAAGTAGCAAAAACGTACATTTTGTTTCCTTCACAAACTTAAACTGAGTAAATTTTATTTGTTTAAATTTAAAAAGATAATTTCTTTTAAATTCTGATTGGGGCAAAAGCAATTCTGAATGCAATGTTCTAGTTATGCGAATGAACAGGGGCCAAATTACGGCATTTGATCACGATCGAAATTTTACTCGAACGATCAAGTTTGCTGTGCTTTAGGTATAGAGATTCTAATCGAATGCTGTTATTTTCCCCCAGAGTTCACAAATCGTTTGAATAAATATTTTATAGATTTACGTTGAGCTTGAAATCTTTAAAGGTATGCATATGTATGCTTATATCGACTACAAAAATTAAAAAAATAAACAAACAAATTTATTTTTGTTAAAATTTATCTTAAAAAAAAGGAAAATGTGGCCACCAACAATCATTATTTATGTATTCATTCCTTTAAGCCTCTGAATATTATATACTAAGTACTTGTGTTATTATGCCTGTTAACTTGCATTGTTGTTAGTATTGTTGTTGTAGTCAGTATGGCTCTTTGTAAAATACCGCATTGACCACAACTTGAGACATTCATTTATTAAGATGTTCACCGGCTTGAAGCAGTAAAAGCGCTAAGAGTGGAAAGTAAAACTATCGGCCACTTGGCCAGCAATTAAAAAGACAGGAGATACAATAAATTGTTATCACTGTGTAAAAGTAGCATAAGTGACAGTGTATTTTTGGGTATGAGTGTGTGTAATATAACTATTATGTGGTATTGTTGTGGTTATTGTACACATTTTTGTTTACGAATGAAATTGCAACAATGACAACACATTCTTATGAATTCATGCATTGACATTTAAAGCAAGTGTCAAATATGTTGCTGAAAATTTTACATCTTTAGAAAGCCAGCTACAGTTCAGCAGCTTGTTACTGGAACTTTCGCTTCAGTGATTACAAACTTCGTTAATGTTCCTAAAACACAAGCCCTTTAAAAATTATGTTACAATTAACAGTGCGCACAGCAAATGGCTTGTCTTTCTGTTTGGAAGTCACCAATAAAACATGCAAGTTTTTGATGACCAACATTTATAGTTCTAGACTTACGAATGAATAGAAAAAGCACCAAAAAATAAAACACAAACCAGCCAATTGTTCTTTGTTTTTTTCTGCAATGATGCTTATTGTCGTTTATACACATACAAAAATATCATTTCATATGAGCCTGTGTTTGTGGGTGCATTTGTTTGTGTTCTCTGTGAATTTGCACTTGACTTCAGTTGTGCATGATTTCAAATGCACTTGACCGAGCACAAACAAAGAGCAAAACCTTGCTTAGTAACGTCATCATCATGATTATCATTCTTGTCGTCATGCTCATCTTGATAGCAAACACTATAATTATGACAATGATTATGATGATGTAGATGTAGACAATTACTAAAGGTGATAGATGTAGATGTATCTAAATAATTGTTCATATTTTAGTAGCTGAACTAGCATAACTGCGTTTTATCAGACCTATTAAATTCAGTGATTGGAAAATTTTGCCAAATTGCTATTTAGATGTAGATGTTTAAATATTTTTGTTTTTTTGTTAAGCTGCATATACATGTGTTATATGTTTATGAGTATAATGGATTCATAGCCACTTCCGTTTGCACTGCAATACATAAAGAACTCTATATAAGTATATAATATAATTGTTGCTTGTTGCTTTTAACCAGTTTTTCCTAATTATTAATCATGATCCAGCATATTAGCAAAAACTGCAGATGACTTCTACTCATGTTATATTTTTCAACACCATTATCAAGTAATAAATAGGCAGAATAAAGTAACAATTTTTAATTATTGTAGCAATTATCACAGGTGGTTCACATTTGTGAAATTCAAACAATGTTTCACAACAGAAATAAATAAATAAAAAAAAATATATTTTTTGTTATGTTAACTCCCACTAACTTTATCTTTTCTTAAAAAGATTCATGGGTACTTAGAGGTATCCACTCATGCATGAATTACTTTTATTCATACTCCTTTTGAAATTTATGTTTGTGTAAGTGATTTTTTTACTTTGTTTGCTTGTATATAAAATAGCAAAAATGTCGTTGACATTTTCAATTGAATTTTCTCATTTGACAAGATGGTACGTTAGTAAGTAAACGCACGCATTTTAAATAAATTATAAATATTTATGTGTATCATCACCGCCATCACCGTCACCGTCATCGTTATCAGCTTCATCTTCTCGAACCCATGTAGTACATATGTATATGAAAGGTACACGAAACCGCACCAAACCAACCATAGAATCAATCTACCAACCAACGTCAGTCACTACACATCACATAAACATACATGCGACTAGATAGATACTCGTACAAAGATAATCGAAAAAATTAACGACATCAACATGCTATAAATAGCAACAAACCGTAACTGAAATCATGTTTCAATTTACACACATATGTATCTAGCAAACATTCAAAACAACAACAAAAGCAAACCGAGATAAAAACAAGTAAGAACGCTATATTCGGCCAGTGGTTTTTTTGCTTATAGCCTTGAAATTTATTTATTTAAGTCTATGGATTCTAGATCCTTACAAACTATACAGCAGTACATACAAATTATTTAATACTAGGAAAGCCCGGTGCGCGTTGCTACGCTCCTTAATGAATAAAAATCTATTCTTAATTAAAATTGAATATCAAATGCAAAAAGCTAAAACTTATAGCTTTTTTTAATAGGCTTGGCACTGCCCACTTTTTTAATCACGAAATTATACAGTCATGAGGGTTCAAAATGTGTGCAAAGTTTCACAAAAATCGGTCAAGAGCAAGTAGCTAAAAATGATAACTTATTTCTTATGGGCGTGGCACTGCCCACTTTTTTAATCACGAAATTGTAAAATCATGAGAGCTCCATTTGTGTGTGCAAAGTTTTTGAAAAATTCTTGACGTTCAAGTAGCTAAAAATTATAACCTTTTTTTATGGGCGTGGCACTGCCCACTTTTATAATCACGAAAATATAAAGTCCTGACAGCTCAATATGTGTGCAAAGTTTCAGAAAAATTGGTCCAGTGCAAGTACCTCAAAATTATAACTTCTTATAGGCTTGGCCCCGCCCACTTGTTTAATCACGAAACTATACAGTCATGAGAGTTCAATATGTGTGCAAAGTTTCAGAAAAATCGGTCAAGTGCAAGTAACTAAAAATGACAACTAATTTTTATGGGCGTGGCCCCGCCCACTTTTTACCACCCATAAACACCCCCCGGAATGTGTACAACAACTTGCCAAAGTTTGAGTCCGATCGGTTTTACAGTTTCGGAGTCTATAGCTAACACACAGACAGAGTTTCACTTTTATATATATAGATTAAGATTATTTATTCAAAAACAAAATTATTTTACATTTTAAAATATTAACGCTTAATGAAAAATCTATATTTTGATAAAGTTTATTGACTCGGTACAAATCCTTAGCAAAGGATCGAAGTTGGCATAATTCGTTTGAAAACTTTGACTGATAGCGGACAAAAATGACGTGCAGAACGAGATGATTCATTAAAAAAGATATTCGCTAATAGGTAATCAGATCATATACATCCTTTTATTAAATTTAAAACAAACGTAACATTTAGCATCGTTCTTCGACTTTTTAAAGTTGACCGCTTCACAAATGCAAGTTTACTAGTATAAGACGGCAGATTTAATAATTCCACTGTAAGCGCCGAAGACAAAATAGCAGGAACTATTTTTGCACACATTCAATGCTATTAACGTAAACATTGTAAGTTGGATCCCAAATTATTGAACCATACTCAAGAATAGACCTGACAAGAGAAATAGACAATTCTATTGTATCCAAGGACAGCACGTGCTTTGTTAACAGTTAAAGAGATATGCTGAATAAAATTAAGTTTAGCATCTAATCAGATTCCAAGATCGAAGACGAATTCCAGTCTATAACGTCTGTAACGTATAATAATTCAAAACATAATTCACCTTAATATAACATCTACGAAAGACATCTACAGCATAAATCAAAAGCTTCTACATCCTTCTGTAAAAGGGTGTAATCAGCGTAATTATTATAACTTAGAAATATTTATGTGGATTTCTTTTTTTATTTTTCAATGCAAACAGTAACAAAAGTTAAAAGAAGTTCCATAGGAGCTACAAGGTTTGACTTTATTTGGGTAAATAATTTTCAATACCAAAATTCTCGAAAACATATTCGGTAATTTTATATCATATTAGAGTGTGCAGTATACGTGGGGGTTTTAAAAAGTTGATTTCAACATACAAACGTACTGATGGACATACTAATCAATTCCTCTATCTCTAAGGATTCATAGTTTATACACTTTATAGGTTGTCAAATAAATATTGTAGAAATTACAAACGGAATGAAAAACTTATTTATACTCCTTTATTCTCTCGTGTGAAGGTTACAAAAATAATTAATTAAATTAAAAATAAAAATAAAAAGGCCGATATTAATTGAGCAGTTAAGAAAAGCAAATAAATAAATCGCAAATAATCAAAATAAATGAATTAAATAGTTGCATCTTATTGCCAGCAACTTCTATAAAATGTTGAACTAATCGCCATAATAAGGGTTGTAATTTTTATATAAATTAATCTAACTATCGTATTCACAAAAAAATATTTTAGGTTTGTTGGAAGCTTATTTGGGAAACCTAAAAAAACTAAAAATAATTATTTAAACTAAAATAACTGAATTGGCCTTGTAAAGGTTGCCTTTTACGTATGCAATCAGTAGTAGCTTTCATGCTTAATAATTCTCTACCCTTGTAGATTTGCTACAAAATATAAATAAAACAAAAATTATCATTTTATTGCAACAGAGTGGAAAAACGTTAGTAAATAATAAGTTTAACATTTAATCTTCTCTAAGCATAAACATTTGATTTATAAAATCTTTGAATAAAAATTAGGAAATTTGTGTTAAAAAAAGGTTTTTTTTGTATTTGGTTTCTTAGTGTAAATTTTTTTAGTGTGAAAAGATTCATGACATGTGGCAATGCCACAAAAAATTTTTTTTATAATTTTTTGGCATAATTTTGTGAGAATCTAGAAATTGTCTTCGGCGACAAAGCTTTTCTTTGGGTTAATAAAACAGAATTGAATTGCCGTATTTGATTTAAATAGCAGCCAAAAGCAGGTCAAGTGCTGCTAATGCAACTTAAGAGATGCGCAGCTTGGTTTGATATATGGGCTGGTGGCAACGTTGGACCGTTTTTACGTGATTACCGACTTTTTCTTGTTTTCCTCAAAATAGATAAATTGGACTTGGTTGTCATGTGGTTTGAACAAAGACGGTGCAACTTGCCGCTTCGCATGCAATACCATTAACCTATAGTGAACCGTGAAATATGAGTTGGGAAACCAATTAGTTTCAAAATCATACTCTTTGCGTCCCACTGGACTAATAATCTCTTGTGCACTAGGATAACTCAACAACGATTCTTTAAGACAATATTACAGCTGCTATTGCAACATTTTTATGAAATAATCCTTTAAAATTAATTGGCAGGCATTCATTTATCATCCAATTAAAATTCAATACACTTTTGTAAATTTTCTTTGATTTAAAAAAAATCGCCCATGATGAGCGAAAGCCGTTATTGTTAATTAAGATCCCTTTAATTCAATTGCATTGTCAAACTAAATGAAATACAAATAGTAAATATCTACACGCACATACAGATTTTCATGTGGAATTTTATAAAATCAATTATTTTATTTCAAGGTAAATCCATGAACATTTGGAAAATTAAAGGCATCAAATTTTTAATTTACTATCAAATAATCACAACGTCGACAATAGCATTTATAATTACATAACATTACTTACATACGTATGCGTTTGTGCGTAAATCTACATGTCAAATTGGTATTATGTTCCAGGATTTCATAATAATTTAAAACATTTTTTGTCGTTTTTCAAATAAAAATTGTCCTAAAATAATACTACTGTGTATGGTATGTCTATGGTGCTGTCATAACTATTTTCGGGAAAGCGACGAAAGTGGTGTTTAAATGATTACATATTGAATGTACTAACAACAAATTAATAAATATAAATAAAATAGCATAAACAGCAATTTGAAAAAAAATTTATAAAAGTGACGGAAATATAGTTGCATGACTGGACATAAAGTGATCTGCAATACATGTAGGAAGTTTAAATGGTTTTTGAGTGCCCCACCAGAGAAATCAATTTTATTTTATTTATTTTATTTATTTATTTATTTATTTATATATTGGTATTCCTATACAACAAAACCTACAAAAAAAAATTATAGTACAGGAAAAACAATTTGATTTAGTTTTAAATAGGTCATACAATAAAAAATTATAACATTAAATACAAACAATTATAAATATAATAAAAAGAGAAAGGAGCAAAACAATAACAAATATAAATACATCTAAAAACGTTTTAAAAACAGAGTTTACACATTTTCAATTATGAAAATAATATAAATAAATCTTATTTGAACGAGGTTGTAATTTCTTCTGGACTGCGTAAAAGAGAGACGTTTAAACCAATACGACGGCACTCCAGTATAAATAATTTTATGTAAGAGAACAAGAGATCGAATATTTAACAGAACACCAAAACGTACGCCAAAAAGTTTAGTCTCCTAGGGTGTAATATGAGAAAAACGTCCCAAATTGAAGACATATCTAAGAATAGCATTAGATGTAGAAGTCAATTTTCTAGTGCTTTTCTCGTCACAACTTGCAAAAACTTCACTGCCATAAAGTAAAACCGGTATTAGGTACGATTTTGCCAAAAGCATGCGCGTGTTTATCGGAGTCGAGTGTTTAGTGGCCCAAAGTGAACGAAGCATTGCAAATACTCTCCCTGCAGCAGTGTTAATATGATCAGACCATGTAAGTGAAGAGTTAAAAATAATTCCAAGATTTTTCGATTTCTTAACAATTTAAATTTTTTGCGAGTTCAAAGTGATATTGGGTTCAATACTTATTTGTGTAGCTCGTCTAGAAACTACAAGGCACTTAGATTTAACAGGATTCAGACAAAGACCATTTGCTACAGCCCAAGCTTCAATTTTGGATAAATCATAATTCAATTTTACAATACAATCATCGATTCTATCAGGTTCGCAGCATATATAAATTTGGACATCATCGGCATACATATGAATCTTACAATATGATAACTGTTTTGGTAAATCATTTATATATATTGTAAATAGAAGAGGACCTAAAATGGACCCCTGGGGAACACCTTTGATTTGATTACACGAATTTATAAAAGTAATACTAAAACAGCTTAACAGTTTCGTTACTAGTATTTCCTCTAAAAACAGAAAAAAAACTTCTAAAAATTTTATTCTGTTATTAAGCAAAAACATGAAATTCTGACTTAAAAAGACCTTTTTGTATGACTTTAAATTGATAATATGTTTGTACTTTGCCCGCAATATGGATACAAATGACATTTTTCTCAAGATCATGCTCCTAATGAGCGAGAGGTTAATTCCATGGTGGTAAAATGTATCAATCAACAATGCTGAATTGTGTATATCAGGAATGAGGAATTGGAGAACGATAATCAAAAATTTCCCGCAGATTAAACATAACGTAGACGGCCTCCACAGAAGACTGGAAGCAGTGGGCATACACACGATAGCGTACGCGGATGATCTTGCAATCGTGGTCGGCGGTAAATTCATGAAATCCAGACAGACACTCAGAGGTTCCAAGGCATTGTGTTGTGGCTAGGGGCTATCCATAATTAGGGAATATCCATAATTAATTATATGATATGCCCTTTACACGGAAGTATAAGGGTAAAGTGATTGAATCCTTAATGCTTTTTGGAACAGAAATTAACATGTACAGGAAAGAAAAATGTTTGTTGGTAACGTTAGTTGCGAAACTTATCTAGAAATATACTAAATTCAGGATGCAGAAGGCAAACGGTATAAATAGGATTACGGTCATAAGTGGGGAAGTCTGCACGATGGTTTTGTATGGTAGTAATGAGGCCAACAATTATTTAAGCACCTGTTGTCTGGTGGCCGAAAGCCTATCGTGGAATAAATAATTGGGGAGTAGTTAGATAGGGTTCAGAGGATTGCTTGCTGCACACTAACGCAAGCAATGGAAGCATTTCTAGGATTGTTGCTGACTTATTTAAAGGAAACGGCTGCCAGATTAGCAATTAGTAATGTAAAGCGATGACTCATGGTACCACTTTGGATCGAGAATACTGGCATTTACGAATAAAAAGATAATTAAGACACAGGTGCAGATGGAGCACATGAGTCGAGTGAAAGTGGTCGAAAGACTACATCATACGCTTATAGCGAATGGATCCATGCACAATGAATGAAATCAGTGTCTTTACTGATCATCTCTTAATAGACAGGCACGAGTGTTAGACTTGTCTTGCACTCTGAAT
Source organism: Phyto melanocephala (assembly GCA_941918925.1). NCBI lineage: Eukaryota > Metazoa > Arthropoda > Insecta > Diptera > Rhinophoridae > Phyto > Phyto melanocephala. Next base: position 182,427,937 of record OW799233.1, read on the forward strand.
CTGGGGAAGTACATGTGCGTCTATTAGGTAAAGAGTTTTTTGTTTGCTGCAAGCATTCGATAATCTACTGGAGTGTCGGGTATAAGTGTAGAGAATTTACATTGTACTTAATAACCAGTTGGTTATAAAACGCATGCGATAGATGAATATGAACTTCTATTAAGTGCTTGAGTTAGTTCTAAACCTCAATCAAATGTGCTTCCACAATGAAATGACGCTGATGTTGTGGATCAGCGGACAGGGTTGCCCTGGGTGATGGTTCAAAGGGAACACAACTCTTTCAATGGCAAACTCTTAAAACCTGCAAAGATGGATGAAGGAAAACACTTGTAGGCAGGCTCGTGCAGTTCAAAGAGCCTCGTTGCGGCAGTACAGTAAAGGTACTCGGATTTGTATTTTCTTGTTATGCTGGATATAGAATGTTACTAAATTGCACACTAAACGTTGTATGACAAACTCAAAATTTTTTAATTTTCTTGCTACAAATATAATTCTTTAGTACAACAGCATAATACACGCTACTAATTTTATACTTGAACGATTTGTCATGCGATTTGTAGTAACGTCTGTCTACACTCAACATTAGAGATAAGATTCATTCTCTTTCCTTTCCTTACATGTATATTGTAGATTGTAAAAATGTATTCATAAAATATTTTTGGAAATTTATACTGAAGCATAAATGAATGTTCCTGGACATTGCTCTATTATGTACTACATACGATATTAATAATAATAATAGTAATAATAAATAGCTATGAAATAAATACAAGTTTAAATGCCAGAATAATGACTACATTATTATTTCGCACCAATTCGACAGAGTGAAATGGCTTCATTAAATTCATACGATTGGCGTTAATTCATACTTATCTGCATCGGTTTGTGTGCAACGTCAGCGAATGATGTTTTTAATACACTTTTCACTACAAACGGAAATCATGATTGTTAATCATCATGTTGATAATGATGATTATATCGATAATGTTGCTGTTTTTTATGTCGATGCCAAATTCAGATGCCATCACGATGTTCATGACGATGATGTCTAGTCTATTACACATGCAGCAAGTAATGTGTTCCTTTTTTTCTGAATATGGTTGATGACGATAAGAAATATTTGTTGCTTTCGCTGCCACTATATTTTTTTGCAAAACGATAAAACAGTTGCAAAATATTATTGTTGTTTTTGTAAGTGAGAGTGTGCGTGTGTGTGTGGAAGTGTGTTTGTATTGGTGTTTAGTATTGCAAATATTCATCGAACATCCTTGTTTTTGTTGTTGTAAATAATTTTTTACGATTAATTGCTGGCAGTCAATTAAATCAATTAATTATGTTCACAAAAACAGTTACAAATACACGCTTGAGCGTACGTGTGTAAAAATAAAATTTAAATAAAAAAAAGCTGAGAAAATAAAATAAAAATGTAAACAAAGCTTAACATATAAATAAAAATAAGTAGGACAACATTCAAAAGTATTATGAGATGCATACATTATTTTGAATTTTTTTCAATCAGATTTTAACGTAAACAACAAACTACTGAGATACAGTTGTTGTTACTTTACACATTAATATGGCACTTTTTTGATGATGCGACTTTTTTCTCTGCTTAATTTTTTTACCAACTTTTCAAGTTCGAAAAACAATTTTAACTTTTTTTACTGGCTTATGTTCATTTCATTTGAAATTCCTTTTATATTAAAATTAAATTGTTTTTGTTTGTGTTAATTAAAGAATAAACTGAAAATGTAAATTTCTTGCCGACACCAGCTGATTGAATGAATTTGAAAACTTAATTCATTCATCGAGGAATTGAATTAATAATAAAAAATGCATATTCGAAATCTTACAATCCTCAATATTCTTCATTCATTAATATACAGAAGTAAAACTGGGCAGTTTGTTGCAAGTATTTAGGTTTTTGTAATTAATTACTCATCTTAATGTTGTTTTAGTCTTCAAGAACTTTCTTATTATTAATGAATTAATAAACGTAAAAAGAGGAAATAAAATAAGCAACAACAGGCATGGAATTTCGCGATGTATTACCTGACGTCTTTAGTAAGCTCATTTTGGACAGAATAGCTGAAACACTCAACAATAATATACGCAATACTAAGGCCCGGGAGGATGTTGCATTGACCAAATCAGCACTAAGTGGATAATGATTAAACAAACTGCAGAATTAAACTCACCCATATACCTCACCTTTGTGGATTACGAAAAAGTCTTTTATGCTCTAAAACGAGATAGCACTTGATGCTAGGGAAATCCCATAAAAATATAATTGATATTTTAAAAAGCAGCTATGAACAGTCGACATGCAGGGTGTTACATTATGGTACTCCCAGCGATTCTCTTGCAACGAACAGTGGAGTGAGACAAGACTGTGCTCTGTTACCACAATTATTTATTACCATAATGGATACATTGCCTTTAAACTGGAATTAAAAAATTCACACAACATATTGCTGCACCTTGAGTTTGCTGATGACGTAATTTTTGTTTATAATAAGCAGATATTCAATCACTTGCTTCTTTCATTTCTTTAAAACAAATAACTGAAAGTAGATCTAAAAGCAAACATACCCAAAACCAAAGAAATGAGAGTTAATGCAACATGCTCTTTTTGATTGTCAATAAACGATTGAAAGCACAAATGGAGGAACGAAACTGCATGTAGAGAATCGGCTAAAGAAATTAAAGGTCAGTTTTGCTATACAAATCCAATGTCTGAAGATCAAACATTATATGCAATGAAACGAAGGGTAGAACATTTGTGTTTTGTGTTAAATCTACACTTTTATGCTGCTGCAACACAAGGTTCCTTACCAAGGCACTTCGGAAGTTGTCATCATTCATCAAAAGATGGCAAAGTAAAATTAAAAAAATAAAAAAAAGAATGGTGGCCTTTAACAATGTCTCACGAAAATTCACTAAATATATCTCGTCAAATTCTTATCGAAATAAAAATTAAGAAGACTTAATACGATCGGCTGGGTCATACGCTTCGAGTAGATGAAGGCGGAATTAAACACTCTGCCTTGGAATAGAATCCTCAGGTACAGCGAGGAGTTGAAAGACCTAAAGTGACGTGAATAGCAACCGTCGTAAGCGAGACAAAAAACCTTTAACCAGCTTCAATACATAGCTAGGAATAGGACTCAGTAGAAGAATTTTTTAAAAAATATTTATTTGTGGTTAGACTTAGTTAAATTCTTAACGAACTGTAAACTACGAACTTGTCATAATAATAAATAGCAACAAAGCAACTTATTTCTTAAAGTTTAATATATTTTAGTTTTTCTTTACATTACCAACAGAATACTAGAAAATTCTGATATTATTTAAGCCGAATACTCCTAGATATACTTGCAGCACTGAGCGTTTACTTGTTTTCACTTATATTGCTTGTAACAATTATAGTTAATTTCATCTTCCCAATCTTATATAACTTCAATTTATTATTTTCCAAGATATTGAGAAATTGAGTTCAAAAACTTAAAAAAATGTCCTGCAATTTTAATAAACTCTAGGGAACAAATACATACCTTTAGTACTCTGCACTTGCAAAGTAACGATGACGAGCTACTTGAGTGCGTAACAACTTTAATTTGAAATTTCTGATTTTTTTCAACAATGCACAATTTTTAAACACTTCAAGTTGAGTTGATATTTCTGCTGCTGTGTTGTGGCTTTTTAACAAAGACCAACATACACAGACATACTATATGCATATGGTCGGAACAATAGCATTCATACATACACCCAACCCAACTCATAACCTAAGTAAAGAGTTAAATGGAAAAGAAAAAAGATATTTTTCTCGCAACTGAAACCAAATAGAAGCAAATGAACCAAAAAACAACTTGCAAAGAAAATCATTATCATCATCACAACTTTGTTGCATGACCCCATTATTTTTTAAAACATTTTTTGTTATATTTTCCACGCTTAATGTGTTTGACAAATGCATGTACACAAAACACAATCATCCTTCAATGTCGCCATAAAAATGTCAACCGGAAAGTAAAAACAAGTAAAAAAGCGAAAAAATATTTTAATGCGAGGTTCGCATTAAAAACTGCTTCTATTTTGCAATATATGAAATCCATTTATTTAACTCGACTCTATTTCAATATGTTATTATTATTTTATAAATTTTTTTAATGTGTATTCTTTATAACAAATACCGTTTAAAATTTTGTTAGCAGTACTATGTACACAACATCACAAGCAAACATTTAGGTATTTTATCATTTTTAGTTAAATTATTTTTCTTACTTTAGTTTTATAGGATTTTGCTTCATTTAATTCATGTATACATCTGCTTTTAGAACGTTTTGAGGTTCTTATTTGCGGTGTTTATTTGCTGGTCTTTTCACACACTTAAACTTTTGTATGTTGCTGAATTGAAGGACTGTTAGAAGATGGCTAAGAGACGTTGTTGTCGTTTTTTGCTAAGTGAAACAAGTTCTTTGTTTTACACTCTTCCTAAGTTAAACAGAGAAAGTTAAACCACAATATTTAGAATTTTAAATACCCTTCACCAACTGTATATTGCATGTCAAATAATTTTATCTTTTTTATTAACTTTTCATAAAAAAAACAATTGTTTTAATAATACTAATATGTTCAGCGGTCAACACATTCGTAGTTGTAAATATGACCATTTGCTAACAGAGACACTGTTTGCAAAAACAATTTGTATCAACAGTGTCGATTCAACATGTTTTTTTTTATTGTTTTGTTACAAACTTATGTTTTGCGCATGTGTTAGTTGCAACTTTAAACTCTTATAACTCGTAAAATAGTGATCCAATTTTAACAAGATTGTACGCATCTGCAGGAAAATACCTTTAAAATTGCATATATATTGATAATTCTTAAACATGCAAATTTAAACTATCTTATCATAACATTTAAATTGTTCTTCAAAACTTCTCCTTCTTAGAAGTAATATAAATATTTTATCGAAAAGGAAAAGGTATAAAATACAGACACTCAGTCACCAAAAATTGATTGAAAAGAAAAAATATAAGAACAAATATAACAGAGAGCAAACGCAATATAATTAGATGAAATGAAATACGAGCAATGAACACTAAATTAATAAAAAAAACAAAATTATATAAATTTAAAATAAACCGTTATATGGGAGGTAGGCCTTAAACTGCGCGTATCACCTTATTTGATAATGACATTGACTAGAACGTTATATGTACGAAATTTTATCATCATACCTCTACTTTTGTCGGTTTTATGAGATTTTAAATTTCATTTACAGTAGATAACGTGAAAAGTGGGCGTTATGGTAGGCGTGTCAAAGTTGTTTCTGCTAATGAACAACACTTAGATATTTCAATGTAGTCCTTTATTATTCCAAAATCTTTATTCATAGAAAAATTATATGAATTTGACATAAAACGTTGTATGGGAGGTGGGCGTAAAAGTGGGCGTGTCACATTTATTTTCCGTTAGAACAAAGCCTTTGACCAAAAAGCTATTTGTGCAAAATTTCAGAGTCGTACATCTAATTTTGTCGGTTTTATTAGATTTGAAATTTTAAATATACCGAAAAATACACTGTGCGGTATAAATTTTCATACATTTTGATTCATAACTCCTTTCCTAATGCATAGATTTGATTTGGAGGAAAAAATAATGTTTTTAAATATTCTGGCACAATTTGAGCCGCCTAGCTTTTTCGGCCCGACCTCTATCGTACTTTCAACAGACGGCCAGATGGACAGAGATTGTTTAGCAACTATGTTAACCAAATAAAAAAAAACCGAAACTTTAGTAATAAGAAAGTTTCTAAGTATTTTATAAAAGTAAAGTTAAAGTATGATAACAAAAATTTTATAAATAAAGAAATTAGTAGCAGAATACCTCTGCCTAGTACAGACAGCTTTTGACTATCAGATTCAGGCTTCTAGAGCAACACTATAAGCGGCCTACCAAGTACCTGAGAATAATCTTGAACTATAAATAAGCTAAAGTTATATACAAAAAGCATCCTCTAAACCTAAACAACTTACAAAAAACTGTACAATCTTTACATTAAAATCAGTTGTATGATGTGAGCGTAAACTGCGTATAAAAAATCAACTTGCCTATAAATAAAGGGTCCGCCAAATAACTTTTTTTTGAAACAGGGTGCAAAACATCGAGTGTAGCTTCGGCTGTGTGGCACGTAGCGCCGTCCTGTTGAAATCAAATGTTGCCAATATCCTCCTCTTCAATTTTGGTGAACAAAAAATGGCCCAATTATGCATCGGGACCAAAATCCGCACCAAACAGTGACTCGTTTTGGGTGTATCGGCTTTTCAATGTATGCGTGCGGGTTTTCTGTGCCCCAAATGCGACAATTTTACTTGTTTACATACCCGCCAAGATCAAAATGAGCTTCATCTGAAAAGATGATTTTTTTTGGCAAAATCGGCATTTTCTGTAAGTCGATCGCAGGCCCACTTAGTGAAGCGTATACACAACCTAATTATCTGTCAAATCAGACATGAGTTAAGTGTTACCATTCACGAAATAAGCACTAGTGTACATTATTTTTAAAAAAATTGTAAGACTTTAGAATTTATTTCAAATATTAGTTTTCAGAGATTGACATTGTTCAAGTGTACAAAAATTAATATTAAATATAACTTACAATCATGATTGTTTGCCCTTCACCTAAGGTGATGTGAGCTAAGGGTATATATAGCTTCTGTTTGTAAAGTAAGGAACCTTATGAGTAACCAAATTAAAATTTTCAAAGCCCTAACAAGTTGCGCATACCTGTAAGTAGTTTCAAAATATATTTGGGAGAAAATCGATACTGCAAACTAGCCAAATCGATAAAAATTGTGTTGAGATATAGGCAACAAAACATGGCTCCATTTTTACACATATTTTTATACCTGTCATCTGTGGCGCCAAGGGTATATATAACTTTATCAATATATTTTTTAATCTCTAATGTCTAGGCTACGATACGATAAAATCATTTTTTAAATTCCGACACATCTTTTTGATGGTGAATAGTATCTAAGATTCGATAAGATCGAATATAGCACTCTTACAAGTTTTTTTTAACAATAAAGCACATATTTACATATTGATTTAAATATACTTATTCTCATGCTAATTTTTTGTTACAAAATCAAGAACGCAATGCAATAAAAAAATTGCATGATTAAGACAGGAAAGATAATGAAATCAAAATACAGTAACAATAAGACAGTTCCATATTAGATAATGATGTGCTCGAAACAATTTTAAATCTTTCAATTATCACTCAGCCTTCTAAAAGTAGAGTAAATAGTTTGACTATACAGCAACTCGCTGCTCATTTTGATGAATAATGTATTTCTATTCAAATATCACGCTGCATATAATAAAAACTTTGGCGTACGCTAAACTGTACTGACGAATTTTACGAATTACGAATTACGAATTCATAAAGTAACTGACTGCAAATAAAAATAATAGTTCTGACACACGCCAAGTGTTATTTAACATTGAGCAAATGCAATTAATTCTTACAGTGTTAAATGCATAGGCATAGCCAAAGGCTAATTGGAATAAGCTCTTAATATTCAATACTATTGTTGCGTGTTATTCGAATTTTATACAAAAACACACACACACACAATAGCAACGAAACTAAATGGAAAATGCGTGTCAAACAAAAACAATATCGATCTTTTAATGTAAAAAAACTGTTTTCTTTTTTAAATACACCGATTTAGTGAAAAGCTACAATTAAATGAGTTTAAGGCCTTTATTATTCAAACGTAAATTTTATGCCAAGTTGGTTTTACTTACGTAATGTTAATATTTCACTTGCAGCTTTAAAATGCGCAAACGTGTTACAAAAACTAAACCTTTCAAGTATCAAAGTGATGTGTATGAAATTTATTTTCCATTAAATTTGGCGATTTTATTTTAAGATTTTTTTTTAATTTGATAAAAATTTTATCACTGCTTTACATTCAGCGTTTTATCGTGAATTATTTTTTTTAAAGTTTTTGTATTCGAAAAGAAAAATGAAGTATTTTCCTGTCTCTATCTAGCTAGAATGCCGCTTTATCTTTTGCATATCTGCGTATCATACGTTCACGTGAAAGAGTCAATGGCATAAGCCGTTTTACTGACACAGTTTGTTAGAGGATTTCGTTTTCGTATTAATTTCTTAATTAACTAAATTGAAACCAATTAAATACTTTTTTAAGCCTCATGATTGTAACAATTTTATTTTGTAAAAAATAAAATATAACAAAAAAACACCCCATACAGGGGTACGTACACTTGTACATCCACTGACACTTAAAACTCTAATACTTATGACCTGGTTTTCTTTCATATGACCATGAGATGCATTTCTGTTGTTTTTGAACGTTTTAATTTAATTTATTGAACGAAAAAAAAAACATCTAAATACATGAATTGAAAACAAGCAATTGCATTCAAACGCACAAGAGCAAAATTCAATAAAATTGTTAAAGAAAATCAAAAGTTTCAATAGAATATTGAAAACAAAATTATAAACAGCAAAATATTTACACATACAACGAGAGCTTTATATAAAATCCAAAAGCATTTTATTACCAAACTAAAACACGTAACAGCACTATATTTGGCTGTACGGAATCTTATATACCCCTCACAAAAGTACAGATATACAACTATAGGATTTTCCTAAGTTCGTCTCTTAATCATACTTGATCAATCGTCTTGAAATGCCATTATTAACATCACAGATGCAAAAATATATTTTGCAGCCGTATTAGTGAGAGAATTTTGAAGTACAGTGCCACGAAGAAATAAGCTCACAGATTTTCATTAAAATTTAATCACAGCAAGTAAGAGTGCTATATTCGGCCATATATGCTATATTCTTATATACCCTTCACAACGTGTAGTCATGCAGTAACAATAGTTTGTTTCACCATTCATCATCTCATATAAAATACGTATATACATACATAAAAAACATACAAACATGTATAAAAACATCCCATTGCAAAATTATAAATTTACGTATGTGTGTTAAAAAAAATATAAAAAAATTAGGAAAAAAAATAAAAAAAAATTAAAAAAAAATAAAAAAAATTTTTAAAAAATATTAAAAAATAAGAAAAAAATAAAAAAATATAAAAAAAAAATTAAAAAAATAATAAAAATATAAATAATACATAAATAAAATAAAAAATAAAAAAAATTTATTTTGGCTCAGCTGGGGTTCGATGCCACGTTTACTCTAACCAGTTGAGGTGGCAGTGAGTTTTTGCTCATATCTCAGTTGTTTATTTACAGATATTTCGGATTTTCAATACCGATCTACTACCGAATATTTCTGATATTTTAATACCTCACCCGGGGGGTCCAAGCGATGTCGGGGGCTTCAAAAAGTTGATTTCAACGTACACACGGACAGACGGACATACGGTCAGGGCTTAATCGACTCCCCTATTCATAAGCTTTCAGAAAATATATACTTTATGGGGTCGGAAATGAAAATTGTAGAAATTACAAACTGAATGACAAACCTATACATATATACACTTGTGCACCACGGTTGAAGGGTATAAAAATTAGTCTGGGTTTTAAAAAATTTATAATAATGCACTACAATGAATTTGAATTTGCTGTTTCTTTAGGTGAACGAATATTTCTATTAATGAATAAATAAGCACAAGAAATTGTTTTGGATGTAAAGAATTTAATATAATGCAGAAAACAATGAATTAACAATTGTTTTACTTGCTTAAAGTAGAAAATTTTCAATACATTTTGCTGTTTTAAATTTAAAAAATTGATTTTAGAAAAACAAAGTATTTTTCTAATTCCCCCATCATATTTTTCCGTGTGTCATAAATGACATCTTTATTTTGACGTTAGATTAAAAAGTCACCCAGGGCAAAACTGAAGCCATGCTCAAGCCATGAACAACGATATGCAATAGGATGAGATCGGACTTTAGATGGAGGCGCTATATACAAAAAACAAAAAGTGCTGTATTATGGGGCGTGGCAAAAAAAATTTTTTTCCTGTTTTAGAAACTTCATTGACATATCTTTGATTCTACAGGGTAGCTGGCACAACTATTTTTTGCTGTAGGGAGGCTGACCCGCCTTAGTGTACATACATATGTAGGTATCAGTGACCGCCAGCTTTCGTTGTTGTTGTTGTTTTATAACAATTTTTTTTTTTGCAATCTCAATAAAAGGTTGATATTTTTGCCAATATCTTGGTACATATACGTTGACATTCAACAAGCGGATAAAAAAATTATTTTGAATTATGACTTTGCTTAGTAATACAGAGGCACACGTCGTATTTTGCTCATATCTAAGCCGCTAATGGATCAAAATTTCAGAAATAAAATTTCTGAAAGCACTTTTGATAAACTGAAACCACATACGAGTCCTTGAATAAAAAATGAAGGCTACAAAAATTTCAACGCTCACACGAACGACCAGGCGGACATAGCTATATCGACTTATCTATTTATATGGATTCAGAATGAAAATTTTTTTCTTCTTAGGGGGTCGCAAATGAATACTGTAGAAATTACAAGCGAAATGACAAACCTAAATATAATCTTTTACACTCTGGTGTGAAGGGTATACAAATTAGAATGTACATTTGCATGTGTATGTATACGGGAATGTTTACATACATGTGGGTTGGTATATTGTTAACAATAAATAAAAATATAATTCACTCATTATAATAATTATAGATTTAATGGTGTGTAAAAATTTCAGTTTCCTTTTTATAAATATAAAAATTTAGAAAGAAAGAAGTGAGCAAGTGTTCAACAGCCAGAAGTAAAAATAAATTAAACTAGATATAAAATCTAATGTTAACTTTTACATAAATAAAATGCTGGTGATATTTCACAAACAAACTTCTTTTATTTTATGAGTGACAACACAGACTTTTCCAAAGAGCTTGTTCTACTATTTTTAATAAAGTCGTTTAGGACGTTTTCAACTTTGCACAGCGAAAAAGTTTTATGTTTTAGAATTTTCGTAAATTCTTTATGTAATCTTCCATAAAAGCTAGCACCATTTTTAAATCCATATTTATGTACTTTAGTTAATTTTATTTAGCTTTATACATAATTTACGGTATTAAGTATAAATATTTATTATTTTTTCCAGAAAAAAAAAACAAACAAAAATTTTTGTTCTAAAAAGATGTTTATGAAATTTTAAATAATTATGATGACTTATGGTACTTAAGTTCTTAATTTTCCTTTTATCTCTAAATTCTCTTGAAAACAAACAAAAGTGGTTTAACATGCATGTTTGTGGATGGATGATTGTGCGTTACATATTAAATAAGTTTCAGAACAGAGAACGAAAATAAGTGATTCATTTATCTTTGTGCCATTTTTAGTTAGACCACTTTTTTATGCTTAAAATTTTGTATTTTTAGAAAATTATTTAAACATTTTTTGTTTGTCAGAAATACACATTCAAAAATGAATCAGGAAAATAACAAATTTAGGAAAAAATAATTTCCATCCGCGTTGCTAAAATTTTTTCCCAAATTACAATGCTAAAATTTTATTTGTTTAATTCATTTAAATAAATTTAAAAAAAGCAACTTGATAAATATAAAACCTCTCCACAAACATTCACAAGCGAATACTTAAACCTTGTTAAGATGGATGTAGTTCCGGCACCCACAATCTAAATTCAAAATATAAATATCTATAACTTGTTGTAGTTTTTATGTTTGCTGGTATTGCTGAGGCTGTTACACCTTATGGTTACTATTGTTGTAGTGTTTGCATTAACAACCCAATAATAATAATAAAGCACAGGCACACTCCAAGTCGAAAGATACGTAACGTTATTACTATTCAATACATGCACAAACACAGAAAGCTTAAAGAGTGGCTGTAAATATAAACATGCACCCAATAAACTAATCTGAAATGATTAACGATTTAAAAATTCAAAATCCTCGTAACCATGTGAACAAATAGAAAGCAACTGGAGAACGTTTTTAACGTCCTTTACAAAGTCTGCTGTAAATTAAAAAGACTACGAGACCCTTTAAATGATTGGGGTGTCATCAGGTACTGCTTAATATTTGATTCGATATACCGTTCAAATTAAACACATTTTTTTAATCATATACTATATAAGCCTGGTAATCAAGGCAAAAAAAAATCTGCAAAACGCTGTCCTGACGTTCATAAAGACAATGCAATGTAGTCACGCCATCAAAATGATAACGCCACATGAGCTTAATCTGACTCTTTATTACCATCACATCACCGTTAGTTTATAAAAATTAACAACATCGAACTAATAAACAAATCGCAATTGTAATTACAGTGCACTTAATATTAATAAAATCGAGTTGTATAATTCTATATCGGCATTGACGTAACTAGACCATTCGGGGGAGGCGATAAGCTCCCAAGAATTTTTATTGCCCCACCCCCAGAATTTTAAGAAATCTATTATCTAAAATTTAATATAAATATAAAATAAGCTCTGTCTACGATGTTGGCCTTTGCCAAACCCAGAAATAATTTGTAGCTACGCCAATGTGTACCGGTTAAGGATTTTTGCAAACGCATCATTAAAAACTAAATTTTTTTGTATCTATAGTGTTGTGAGATTACAACTTTTTAAAGTCCTTGCTTATGCCAATGGCAGTCCAATAAAATATTTCAAGATCAGGATGGTTGCAAATGGTCCTTGTTTTCATGTAGCCCTCGTTAAAAAAAATATATAAAATTGTACTTTGTCATGCATAGGTTAAAAGGTTTATCTGTAATATATAAAATTTTCGTGTCGTGGTGTTTGTGATTAAACTCCTCCAAAATGGCTCGACCAATTTTCATGAAATTTTGTATGTATAGCGGGTAGGTCTGTGAATCGGTAAACATCTATTTTTAATACTCCTCAACGCCACGCCTTTTTTCACGAACCCTCAAGTAAGCCAGACTACTGGACCGATCTTCCTGAAATTTTCACATAATATAACTAAGACTCTGGATATAATCAAAAAGATACTTTTTTTTACCACGCCTACTTTAACGCCCACTTTTTTTAATTATGTACTTACATCGATATAGTTGAGTTGATGAACCCAACCACCATCTATTTGTGTAAAACAGAGTAGCATACAGGTGCCAAAATTTAGTGCACATCTCTCACACTTTATACAAAACTAATAGGATCGAATATTGGGGTTATCTTATCCTATATCAAGAAGAATTAAGCTAAATAACCACTGATAAATGCAAGAAACCCAAACAAGCAACTCTGTTAAAGGGCAAGATCATCCCCAACTATTAATGATGATAAAACAGCAACAATTAACGCCTAAAAGGCGAATATTGTTTGTGTTATTTATGATATGCAGCCGGAAATGCAGGAAAAAAAGAGTCTAAAAAATGGACGCTTCGAATGATCTTCATCCAGAATCTGCTTTGTCAAGAATAGCAGTGGTGGTCAGGTGCTCGAAATTGGTTTTAAATGTTAATGTCAATAAATGTGCTTAGTTTGAATGGTATATGTGTTTTAAATAACATGTATTGAATAAAAGTTTCTGATTCAAAATTTACTTTTTTAGTTATTTTTATTACACTTTCAAGTTCTATCGGCCTTAACAAATTGCCCTAAAGTATTAACTCCCTTCTGATACAATATCTACTGCTGAAAGTCTCTTTAACGGTCATGATATTGTGAAATATATTAAATTTTAAGATTTTTCACAAATAACTTTCTTTAGAATCTACTCATGCTACAAAATTTGTGATGATCGGTCAAAAGTTGGCTAAAGAAAATCTACTACTTATCATGAGAAAAATATTTTTAAACTTCTCTGTCTAAAATCTTTCACCGAAATTGCAAAATAATCTTTGTATAGTTGACCGACTATAACATTTTATTATTAACAATTTTGGAATTGTGGCCTTATGTGAGAACTATTCAGGCATTTTATTTTTATTTCCACTTCTTGCACTGTATATTGGGTATGATTCAATCGTGTGTGTGAAAGCATCTGTGGAATAGTGTGTACATGTGCTTATATTCATAAATAACACATGTGAATGGTATTTGATTTAAATTGTATGTATGGCATTGTATGAGTGTGTATGTGTTTGTGATTATGGTATCTAGTAAAGTTAAGAATATTTGTATTAAAGCTTTCACAGGATATTAGCACAAATACACAAGTGTGTAAGTATAAACGAATACACACATACGTGCATAAACGTCTCATCATTTAATATACGCATTCACAATATAATACATATTTGTATATACATGTGTGTGTGTGTGTGTTTGTAACGTTTAAACAAAAAAGCAAACATAATAGAATAATATATTGCCCAATAGTGTACATGCATTACACTCGTATCATTGGTATGAGTACAATGTATGTCAGAGCATGTGTATGTATGTATGTTTTGTTTATATTTCTAGTCTCTAAAGGAAATATTTTTTTATGTTTTCCATGCTAAGCGGTTTTTTAATTTTATATTTTCTCTTATTCGGTTCTTCTTCTGCAACTCAAACTTTATGCTGTTAAAATTTTACTTGCAAAATGGCAATAGTTAAGTTCAGACATACATTGAAAATTTGACCGTGAAGACCGTGATCCCTTGTAAAACATGTATAATAATATTTTTTTATAACGACAAAGGTCAGTCCAAACACAGTTCACAGCATGAACTTAAAACAAGAGTTAAAAACTGAAAAAGATGTATTTAGATTTTCTATTATTTGTTTTATAGATTTCTAATTTTATTTTTATTTCGCAACTTTTTTATTTAAAAACAAACATGGCAAAATTTGTTGTTTTTATTGTACTAAAAGCAAAGTGTGTTATATTTTCTACCTACATTCATTATGTTGATACGTGTAATGGGTTTAAGGATGTTTAAACCTTTTCATTTATTAAAGTCAGACACGCAAAATCCATTTGTGTTCGAAAGTATAGAAATTTTGAGAAATGTGAAGGAAGATGCATTGATATGTGTGTAAATTAATAATGATAAAACGAAAAATTTTAAAACATTAGCGGTTTTCGGTACTGTTTTCACATCGCTTTTTAACAATTTAAAAAGGACTTTGATTACGAAGCGAGTAGTGACCATGTCTTTTCTAGTTGCTATTTGATGTATTATTTAAGAATGCTGGATATAGAATAGCTCGCGTATCTTTTAAAGGAGTGCTAGAAATGTTTTGTACGGTTGAGTGGTAATTTTGACAAGGAAGAAAAGAATCGCCCAGGCCAGCAAAAATGCTCGATGTCAAACTCAACTTAAACTTGCAAATTTAATGAAGCAGTGGAAATTGGTACCACGCGAACTCAGGCCGAGAGACCTTGAACAACAATTTTACATGTTCGATATGCTACTTGAGTAAACTGCTGTAGGCATGCACTTTTCATATTTAGTGTAATTTTTTTTGTGTAAGTGGCAACTATGAAATTTTGCAGCAATCGTAAACGTTTGTTCCCATTTTTAAAATTGAAGCACTTTACAAAATACGATCGCGTTAAAGTTGTGAAACATAATCATAAATAATTAGAAAGTTTTGCTAAAACCGCTACCAAACTTAGAAGAATTTTCAGTAAGGAAAGTCAACCATTCGAAGAATGTTAAAATAATTTTAAGAAAATTGGTCGGTTATGGACGTTAAGGCTCCTGTTCTTCAAAATACCGGTCGGTCTCTTGAAAATATTGCTATTGTGAACACGAATCTCTCCGAAACCCCGAAAATACCAATTCTCAATCATTCTCAATAGTTTGACAACGGACCTCTACTTTCATGCGCCCCAGGAGCTTACTCAGGAGCTCAAACTAGCAGAAATTCAATTCTTTAAATGGCTAATGAAATAAAGTGAATTCAATACCAGATTTAAAAAAGTAATTTTCTTTGATGAAATGCATTTCCATCTGAATTATCGAATTTTGTACTCACACAATCTTTTGACGAATAAATGCATCAACAACGAGCAATTTCAGTCAGGCTGTACGATTGGGCTTTACCTTTTTGAAATTAAGGCCAAAATTGCAGTGATTGAATGCGACATTCATTACAGGAACATGATAACGAAGTTCCAGTCACTACTGGATAGCATGGTGCCACCAGCCACTACGCTCATTAAGCAATCCTTTTAAACCAGCAACAATTTCCGGAATTATCTAAAAAAAATCTGATTCAACTGCCCACCAAGATTATGCAATTTAACGCCATGCGATTTTAATAAAATCTCGGCTTTGCGAATAAACCAGAAACAATGCCTGAGCTCAAACGCGATATCGGTGAGATACAGCCACATAGAGCCACAAGTTTTGAAAAAGAAGCAATGGCCAATCATCAGAACAGTGGTTTCGATTGATGGATATTTAGTTCCATGCTTTAGCTTTACATTTCTTCTTTATATTTAATAGCAAATAATAATCATAACTATTCCAAAACATAAGTGCTTGAAAATGTTAATTCTCACCTTTATAAAAGACAACAACTTTTGGACTGAGTCATTACCTGCGATAAAAAATAGCTCTATTTCTATAACCCATAAGAGATCTTGTGTGAAGCCTAATCAAATAATTGACTGCCAAATATCTACGTTTATGCTCAATATGTGGTGCAGCCAAAAGGGTACTACAAGTATTGGACAAAAAACTCTTAGAACCGTAATATCTTATCATAACTACACTGGGCATCACGTTGCAACATCTTTTTAAAACAGCTCCGTCTGACTCCAATATGTTTCGATCGGTTCAGAACGCTGTTACTCTTTCTCTCTCTCTCTCCCTCTCTGAGATAAGCTACACTTTAAAACAGGATAGTTGAAACTTACTTAATTCGTTCTTCGGCTTCAAACTAAGAGCCATTCATTAGGCGCGGAATCCATATGTTGCAAAAAAGATGGGAAAAACTAATTTATATTGAATGAGTCTTTCAATAAAACAGAAGATTTTTGTTTCTCTTTTTCACCAAAAATTATGAATTACTTATTCGTAAGAGGCCATCGTAACTATCAATTTATTACAGATTTGGAAATAACCAATAAAAATCTCCAATTTAAGCAAAATTTTTAAAATTTTAAAAATATTTTTCAATTACAAAAATTTATAACTTGAATGCCCTGAATATTTTGTACTTTTTGGGCTAATAAGTATTGGAACGAAGAAGCAAATTACAAGTATTTTTATACCCTTCACACAGTGAAAAAGGCCATATATAGGTTTGTCATTCCTTGTGAAATTTCTACAATTTTGATTTCCGACCCCATAAAGTATATATTTTCTAAATGCTTATGAATAGGGGAGTCGATTAAGCCCTGTCAGTCTGTCCGTCTGTCCGTGTGTATGTTGAAATCAACTTTTTGAAGCCACCCGACATCGCTCGGACCCGGGTGAGGTAGTAAAAAATCAGAAATATTCGGGAGTAGATCGGTATCGAAATTCAGAAACATCGGTACATAAACAACTGAGATATGAGCAAAAACCCTCGACCACCTCGATTTTTTTTTCACAAAAACAACATTACAATAACAACATACATACATACAAACGTGTATACTGGTTAGAGAAAACGTGGCATCGAGCCAAAAAAAAATTTTTTTTATATTTTTTTTTTAATTTTTTTTTTATTTTTTATTTAAAATATTATTTATATTTTTATTTTTTTTTTTAACTTTTTTTTATTTTTTTTTTTTTGTTTTATATTTATTATATATATTTTAATTATTTTTAAAAAAAATTTTTTTTTTTTAATTTTTTTTTTAAATTTTTTTTTAACTTTTTTTTTAAATTTTTTTTTTATTTTTTTTATATTTTTTTTTATTTTTTTTTAACATTCATACGTTAATTTTAAATTTTACAATGGGATGTTTTTATATATGTATGTTTTTTATAAGTATGTACGTATTTCATATGGGATGAATGGTGATACAAACTACTGTTATTGCATGACTGCACGTTGTGAAGGGTATATAAGATTCGGCACGGCCGAATATAGCGCTCTTACTTGTTTTTAATTCTTTTAAAAAATTTTTTTAATTTTTTTTCTTAAATTTTTTTTTGTAATCTTTTTTTTATTATTTTTTTATTTATTTTTAATATACTTTTTTTGTAATTTTTTTTTTTGTATATTTTTTTACATGTATATGAGATGAATGGTGATACAAACAATTGTTATTGCATGACTACACGTTGTGAAGGGTATATAAGATTCAGCACGACCGAATATAGCACTGTTACTTGTTTTTTTTTTAATTCTTAATACATTTTATTTGATTTCTGCTAATTTTTTTTTTATATTTTTAATACATTTGTTCAGTATATAAAAAAATAATAGATTTGAAATGAAACTTCCTTCCTGGAGCTAGTAATAAACAAACAATAAAATATTTATAACGTTATCTCTTGCATGCAGCTAAAAAGTATGCAACGAAAGTATATTTGTGTAAGTAAAACATAAATTTTGACCACTTGAATGAATCATTAAAAATTATACATCAAAAATATATTGCCTTCGTAACGATGTGTGCAGACTTGAGATGTCTTTAGACTTTGTTCACATGTGATATATAAAAATTTAATGAAATTAAAATGCTGGTGAATCTTTTTTGTCAGCTGGTGTTCACATCAGTAAAAGCAAATCTATCCATTTCAGTAATTTCGTAAGACTAGGACTGTCGATGTGAACACCTTTACTAAGTCTGAAGGAAAATAAGAGTCGCACAATTTGATAATAAATGTAACATCCCATTACAAACTTAAGTACCCAGCACAACTATACATACACATTCATTTGTATAAGCTTTATACTATAAAGTCATGTTTAGCCATGCATAGGGGAAGGAGTACATGTACTCCAAATAAATAAATGTTTTATTGCCACTTCAGTTACAAGTAAACGGTGGGAGTGATTGCAAATCTAAGCGAAACCCTGATGGGAGCATAAATTGATTTTAAACAAGCAAAGCAATTCGATTTATATTTTACATTTGTTATAAATGAACAACACCAGCAGCAGCATCATTATTATCATTTGCAGCAGTCAGGAAGATCCATATTCATATCACCGTCAATATGACTATCATGCTGGTCATTGTCAGCAACAGAACAAATCAAGTTGCAAAATTTTGCACAATAGATGGAAATGAAATAAAATACAGCAGACTGACTTTAGTCATCATTAATCACTTGACTAATCGCAAGACTGACCTTAAACGTAAAAAAAAAACAAAAACAAAACTAAAAAACAAAAAAAAAAAACAAGCAAAAAAAATATAAAAATATTACTCGTAACACATAAATGTTTTTGTTTTAAACAATTTCTTTTTTTTTCGAAAATGAGTAGAGAGACGAAGATTTGCAAAAAAATCATCAGCAACATAAGCATCCCTAGCACCAGCACTCAATTAAAAATGTCATTGCCATTTACATTGTTTAAAAAAAACATTCAAACAAATTTTATAAAAAAGATAAAAGCAACTAAATTCGTAATTATTAAAACAAGTTGACATGACAAATGATAACGAAACAATGTCATTATATTTCGTCTAATTATCTTAAGCATCGTTGTAAATTAATTAAAGTTTTCATAAAAAAAATATGTGTGGGTGCTGTAATTTAAGTTAAAAGCGTGCGATATCAGATTGTTTTCTTTTTTCATTCAACATTATTCGCAGTAATTTATTTTTTTGTAATCTCTAAATAGCTACGAAAAACGTGGCAGAAAATTTAATATTTTAAATGTAGGCTTAAGGCCAATGTATGTCACTGTGTATAAAATATGTCGTTGAAAAACTATCTGAAGCGATTTCACATACATTTGTACAGATCTGAAACGATAAAGGTGCAATGACTCTGCTTCTTTGATTATTTTGACTTTGAAATAAGACATTGATTAAAAAGCTAAATCACAAAAATATATAAGAAATATTATATCTCGATGACAAATTCTATTAAAATGTTAATACCAAAAAGCCAATAACAGTTAGCGATTTCAAAACGTAATTTTCAATATTAAAGGCAACCTAAAATCCCCATTAAACAGTAGCGGAATTTTAAATTTTTATTTTCCGATGAAGCTTGTATGATTTGACGTCCTCACTTGTACGAAAATTTTTCGCGCCAGCATAATCTTTCAATTAAAAAGACTTTGGTTTTTCGTTAAAAATGTCTCAACTTCAAACACTTCAAAGTCACTCATCTCGATGCAGACTTTTCCAAGTAGAAGGTAATATTTTTTATCAAGTTCACACACACCACAAGACTATTAACAAAGCTTATTTACTACAAAGAGTGTAACAACCTCTTTCAGCTCATATCGATCAAAATGAAATTGCGACAATAATTGATTAAAAAATACTTTTAGAAGGTTTAAATCAACGATGGCGTCTTAGATTAAATGGCGAATATATGAGTCAGATTTAGTAGTTACGGCTTTTGACCCCTTTAACCCCATGAATATTGGTATTGAATTTTGAATATTGAAACTATTAAAATGAGTGTATAATCTAAGATGGCGTCTGAAACAAAATAGAAAAAATGTATGTAACCCCTTTAAAAACAAAGATGGCGTCGGAAATATTAATAAAATGGCGTATAAAATAAAATCGGAAATCTAGGCAAAGTTACGATGTGGTTATTATATGATGGTAAAGGATGTTAGCAGATTCGGCACGGCCAAATATAGTACTTCTACGTATTCACGTATTTAACACGGACGCTACAAACCTACCCACCCTTATTGTAAAACTTTTAACTGTAAACATATTTGTCGAAATCCTACTGTTTTTAGAAATAAATTGTTAAAAGAAACGGTAAAACTAATTTATAATTAAAATTTTATTACATTGTTTAAAAATAATTGAAATTTTACGAAAATATTTCCAAAGTATTATGCGTAATAAAATTAATGTTTAAATATGCCAAATATGACGGTGTAGCATAAAAGTTAACTGAGTATTTGCCTAACGTTATATGAAAAAAATTTTATTGTTTTCCTAGCAGGGTAGTGAGTATGACTGTCTTTCTGTCTGTCTGTTTGTCATTATTGCAACTACATACCACTACATTAATGTACGTTTTCACATCACAATAAAACATTCACAGCAACACAAAAAAAGAACAGTTCAATACGGATATTCCATTTCCCATTAGTCCTGCTAGCAATTTTCAACATTTTCCATTTCCGTTATTATTTATATTTCTCCATTCCTCCATACACAAATATCCCCATTTATTCTTGTATTATTTATTTTGTATTTTTTCTTTCTCTCTCTCTGTCTCTGTCTCTGATTTTTTCTGCTTAATACTTTCCTTTTTTGGCTTGAGAATAATTTAAACAATTTATTTCTGTTGTTATTCATGCTTTGTTATTTATCTTGGATTTTTTTTTTCAGAACAACAAACACATAAAAATAAGTGTCAGAGTGGCAACAACAGCTAGCAACCCATATAAAGTTTACAAACAAAAAAAACATTCAATTTCTTCTCTGCATTTTGTCTTTTTGTTTGATTTTAACGACATTTTTACTTTAGCTTTGACAGTTGCAAAGATTTTGGCATTGATAAAAGTTCTCCATAAATTTATAATTGATTTTCAAAGAATTACGCTGTTCATATGTGCAATTGTTTTTTAGGGCCACATTAAGCCACATTAAGGAATTGTTTGTCAGCTGTCATTTTATGTTAGATTAATGATATATTTGTGATATAAATACATTTATTTGGTTAACACAAAAGGAATTAAAACAAAAAAGGAGAAGAACCAACATAAAGATTTACTCCTTAGAAATACAAATAAAGGTAAAAGGAGAAACAACAATGTAATCAATACGATTTATAGAAAACTCATTTTAAATATTATTATACATAGTTTACTCGGCACAAAATGTTTAAATATTGTTGCATAATGTAAAAACAATTCTATCATTATTTTTGCATGAGTAGTCCTTCAATTATTAAAATGCATTTTTAGTCTTCTAACTACATGTACGTTTTGCAGCATTTTTAATTTAATTCTTAATATTATTGCATTTTACATATACATTTATAGCATGTATCTCTGTATGTATGTATGCTCAATATTAATTGTATACCCTCGTGTATTATTTACATATTTATTTAATTAATTATTCATTATACATATATTGTTAATAATATGAATACATTTTGTTATCATTAATTTAAAATGTAATTCAGGATATTATATACTATGCACACACATAGGTACATATAAATACAAGCAAATACACAATTAAAAGCATTTTAAAAAATCGAATTAAATACATTCATTTGAATCTAACACATAACCAACTTAAAATCTATATATATATAGGAGTAACGTGACTGACTGACTGATTGATCATCGCACAGCCCAAACGCAAAGAGCTAGAGACATGTAATTTGGACAATCGGTTCATCTTTAAATATGTAGCTCCACCAAGAAGGGATTTTTGGAAATTCGTACTTTAAGGGGGTAAAAAAGGGTAAAAATGGGTAAAATCGGTAATCTTATATCTGCTAAAATAAAAATGATACAAATTAAATTGAAAAAGTATTGTAATTTGCACAAATAAGCTGACAGATGTCTGGCCTTTTTTGAATTTTCAACCCCTAAGGGGGAAAAACTGGTAAAAACTGTAATTTGGTACTTTTTTTATAACTTTTTTGCAAAAAAGAGTAGATTTACTGACTTTAAATCGTGTCTATTAAAATATTTTGTTACATAGATATTTGAACATTTTAAACTTGGAATTTGGTACTTGGACCAAAAATGTACTTTTTCGCATTTCTATCGTACATTTTGTATTTTCTACGTTTATAAAGGTACAATTGTAAAATAAAGGACTATTGATGCAAGGTAAGACTAAAACTGTTATGGGCGACCAAAGAAGGTACTTTTTTAAATTTTAATGGTACATTTTCTATTTTCTACGTTTGTGAAGGTAGGATTGTACCATCAAGGACTTTTGATTCTAGGTGAGAATAAAAATGGTACTTTTTTGAATTTCTATTGTACTTTTTGTATTTTCAACGTTTGTGATGCTAGAATTTTAAAATTAGTGACTATTAATACAAGGTGAGACTAAAAATCTTATGGTCGACCAAAAAGGTACTTTTTTGTTTTTTTTTTTGGTACTCTTTATATTTTCTACGTTTATAAAGCTAAAATTGTGAAATAAAGGATTATTGATTCAAATTGAGAATTATAATGATATTGGATACACAAAAAAATCATTTTCGCATTTATATTGTACTCTTTGTATTTTTACGTTTGTAAACGTAGATTCCTAAAATAAGTGTTTTTTGATCCCAGGTAACTCCTAATCTTATGGACGACCAAAATTACTTTTTCTATTTTTTTTTTTTTATATTTTGTATACATAGAATTCTGAATGGAGGTAATAATAAACTAAGTAGAAGTTAAAGTGAAGGAAAAAATTTTACTTTTATTATTTTTAGGATCATTTTTGCAAGTTATGAATCTTAATTTTTGAAACTCAGTAGCATTGATCATGCTTTTATTTAGAAAATATATGTCCGATGTATCCTTACTCTACTTTTTATTTTTTATTTTTTTAAATTGAATCAGAGATACAAATTTTCATGAATTGAACCAAAAATATTTAATAATTATAAATAGAAATTGAGTATTCGATAAATAGTAAGAACTGCGCTATCGAAGTAGCGGGTTAAATGCTAATACATAAAATAAATCTATATTTAATACTTATCTAGTCAGTATTTGTGTTGTCAATGTATTTAGTAAATGGTTACTGAGTATCAAGTAATTGACCTTTTTTGGACTTAATACTTTAAAGCAATTACTCAATACTTAACTACTGTAATTTAGGATGGAATACATTATAGATCCGCAAAAAAGAAATTTTTGAAAATTGATACTTTAAGGTAATTTTTGGAATTTCAAACCCCTAAGGACAAAAACGGGTAAAACTTTTTTTGCTACTTTTGTGGTATCTTATCTGTCTTTCAAACACATAGAGGGAAAAAATTATATTGTTTTAGTTATTACACAAAAAAAATATTTTCACATTATTTTGGCACTTGTATAAGAGTTAAAAAAATTTCCCTCTTTTTGATACATCAAAAAAAAAACTTCTTATGTTATTGAATAAAACATAAATTGGTTATTATTAGTGCCTACAAGAATATAAACAATTCTTTAGGTGAAATTTTTAAAAACATCTAGGGGACAAAAAGGGTATCAAAAAGAGGAAAAATTAAAAAAATATGTGCATATGATTCCTTATTATTGGGCCAATTCCGATAAATTTTTAAATAGGGGTTTCACCAGACAAATTTTGTAATTTAGTGAAACTTGAAAAACATTCAAAATGGGCTAGAGAGGAGAAAATTAAGGTAACAGTTTGGTACATTTTAGAACGTATGTATGTATGTAAACAAGAGTAAATTTATTCATTTACGATCATGTCTAAACATATGTACTTATTTTATTTTTAAATAGATATTTAATACCCTGTTCAGACGATGGGGTGCAATAACGCCTTACGAAATAAGGCCTTTAAGGCTTTATTTCTCAATGGAAAGTGAAATAAGGCCTTTATTTCCCAAAAGGTTTTATTGCACTTTGAAAGTGAAATAAAGCCGTAAAGGTCTTATTTCACTTAAATTTCTTTTCAAATGAAGCAATAAAATTTCTTATTCTTCTTATATTTTATTGAACAATTATAAAAAAATTTCATATTGACAAAAATTAATAGAACATTATTAATTAATCCCACTTATGGAAACGAAATCACACCAAAATGAAAAAAAATCACTTAATTCATTACACATTTTTGCATAAAAGCATACAAAAATATTAATTTAACTGCAACAATATTGAAAATCTTTGCTTTATAAAGTTTTTTGCGTGGCGGCCTGCGGCCGCTCTTAGGAGTTTTCTCCTCCATGGGACGCGGCAGGTGGCTTCGCTGAATAAAGTTTCCTTGCGCGCGTCACACTACGGAAGATAATGAGACGCGCGCAGGAAAACTGTATTCAGCGAAGCCACCTGCCGCGTCCTATCGAGGAGAAAACCCCTAAGATCGGCCGCAGGCCGCCACGCAGAAAAACTGTATTAAGTGAGATTTAGGTGGCTTTTTCCTATGTAGTGCATAAAGTCCATGGACATTATGTCACTATTTGTGTGTCACAATGTTCATGGACATTATGACATGCCACCGAAAATATATACTTACATGTTCATTATGAGCAATATGTATTATTAGCAGTTGTTTAAAGATATTGGATTGTTATCAACAACAACAAAAAACAATAAATTGAACAGCGTAACAAAAGAATCAAAAAATATAAAATAAAGGCTTTATTGCACCATTGGCTAAATTTCAATAAAGGCCTTATGTCACTTTCAAAGTGCAATAAAGCCTTTTCCGCAATAAAGACCTTATTTCTCAATTGGAAGTGAAATAAAGCCTTAAAGGCCTTATTTCGTAAGGCGTTATTGCACCCCACCGTTCAGACAGATGTTTTTAATTGTTTCAATTTAGTGTTGATTGAGCAATTAAAATAAGTGTTCAGACATACTCAATTTATCTTACTCCATTAGCATTTGATAGCTGTAAAATACGATGTATTTATACCAAATCAAATAATGCCTTCTTTTCAGTGTTTTTCCTGTTAATAAAATATATTTACAATTTTATTTATACATATATATACTTATATGTATGTATTTGAATTTATTCAAACATTTTTTATAAATTTTCTTCAAAAATTTTTCATTTTCTTAATTTTTAGTTTTTGTATATTTATTTGTTTGACTTAGAAATGCCAGAATTTTCTTCTTACTGAACATGCTTCTCAAGAGTTGTATTTCGAGTTTTAGACAATAAGTGAAACAATTAAGTATATATTGCTCAATTTAAAAATAATTTTTAGTATGGTAAATTGAACTCAATAAGGCCTTTAACTGCGATAATATTATAAATTGACAATTAAGCTTGGAATTCGTACGTTGTTATGTGAAACCCGAAAATGTACTTTTTCCATTTTTTATGGAAGTTTAGTTCCAAGTTGAATAAGATACCTAAAATTTTTTTGCGTTTTTAAGGTATTTTTGTATCTTATTCGTTTGTAAAACTAAAATATTAAGATTAAGGGCTTTCGATTCAAGGTAAATCTGAAAATGTAATGGGCGATTAAAAAGGTACTTTTACGCTTTTTAATGGTACTCTTGTATTTTATAGATTTTTGAAACTAGAATTTTAAAATTAGCGACTATTGATCTAAGGTGAGATTGGAAAAGCATGGGCGACCGAAAAGGTACTTTTTCGGATTTAAATGGCACTTTTTCTATTTTTTTTACGTTTAGGAATATAAATATTCAAAATGAGTGACTACTGATCAGAGATCAAACTGAAAATATTGTGAAAGACCAAAAAGGTACTTTTGCGCCTTTTTATGGTACCTTTGGTATTGTCTACAATTATGAAGCTAGAATTTCGGAGTTAAGGGCTAAGGATTTAAGTTGAAAAATAAAATGCTATGGACGTACACAAACGTACTTTTTCGCAGTCTTTTTGTCTACTTTTTGTATACATATTTTTGAATATTTTTGAGTATACAAATAATACTTATATAAGGTGCTACTAATACATTTGAGTTTGAAGTTCATTATGAATGTCATTTAGTTACTTTTCTTATTTTTATAGTCGTTTTTGCATTTTCTGACTTTATTGATCTAAAACTTAGAAATTAAAAAGTATTGACCTTATTTGAGATAGAGGATAAGCTATATATAAAAAGGAGTTAATAGTTCCCTGCTATGTCCACACAGAACCTTTAAGTTTTCTAAAATAAAATATTTAGAGAATCAAGTTTTTACAAATTTAACGAAATATTATTTACGACTTTAAAAAAGAACCTGAGTATTGAATAAGTGTTTAGTAAGAACTGCACTAGCGAATGTGTTTCTAATAGTAAATGATAATAATTTACTTTTCAATTTAATAAAAAGTGTTAAAAACTATAAGAATATTAAAAATATAAAACTGTTTGATCAAATTAAATATTTACTATTTAACTATTGTTGTGTTAAAATATAATAAATATAATTTTAATTGTTAATAATTAATAATTAAATTGACTTATGGGCAATTATGTTGGCTTTTAAACAAAAGCCATGTAGACAAAAGAATTTCATTTAATTGTGCGTATTTGTAAATAAATTATATTTGAAACATAATGAATTGAATTTGTTTTTTTTTTTTTTTGTGCAACTTAATAAAAATTATAAACAAGTTAAGGAGGGAATAATTTTACATATTGATGACTTAATATAAAAAGCTCGTAACTTATTTTTTTGTTAAATTACAGGAAAAGAAAAAAAGCTAAATGAGATTTAAAAGAATGAAATTGTTTTGGGCTTTTTATGTGGTTATTGGAGACATAATTTTTTACTATGACTCACTATAATTTAAAGAAGTGGCGTACTTAGAAGTATACTATTTGAATACGTTAAAAATCGATTTCGGAAATAGAATCCAGTTACGCCCTTTTTATACTAAGCCATTGATATTTATTATTAAATTAATTCAATATACAAGTTTTACACATTTTTACATTTTGCAAAGTGCCTGACTGTAATAGAGTAAAAATTGACAGCTATTTTTTTCGCCTTGTTTCATCTAATACATTGTTTTTCAAAAGCGATTTCAACACACAAAACAAAAGTTACGCCATAAGTTTGCAAGTTGTAAAAAGATCTAGTTTACTACTCCTTTTGCAAATCAATTACACGTAAGAGTTTAAATTAACGTTCTATATAGAATAGCTGTCGTACAATTAGAGTAGACATGGGCAAAACAAAGGCAATTGGAAAATTTTGTCCGTGACTCTCACAAACACATTGACAATGTTAGTATTCTGTAATAGGGAGAATGCAAGAATTATCCCTGTTGGCTAAGTCATCGTATATTTTATTGTCTTGTAGACATTTTTCAAAGTGTCATTGATGAACGCCTTTGAGCAAGTTTTCTATTTTAATATCCTACATTTTAATTGATTATAAAGCAAATCGTCACTCTTAAAAATTATTGTTATTAAAATTTGTATTATCGGCTAAAAGAACAATTCATTGCGTTAACTGTTTAAAAATGATATCATGTAAGTGTTTTCCATAACTGCATCTGAGGTGGTCTATTCAAAAGGTCCAAATTTGGTTTCTCTGGTATCTCGTAAATAACACGAATATTGCTGGCTCTCAAAGTTTCAATCGTAGCTGGCATATTCCTGAAGAAACTGTCATATGGCACAATCTAGGTGGCCAATTTAACGTTACTAAATGTGAAATAAAGAGCTCAGCATTATGAGGCGGGGTGTATAGCTCGTAATGCCATCTTGTTCAATTCAAAGTTCATCGTCCTTGAATGATGAATTTTAAGTGAAATATTTTTTGACTTTTCCATCATATAGACCCCGAAATTTTTTTGTTAATCATAATGGAGACGATCAGATAAGAACTCTTCAAATAAAAAGAAAACTAATTTTTTATTTTCATTAACCCTAGTCCTTATACGCAACTTTTATTACATGGACGTATACCCAAGTTCGGGTGTTGCTACACGCAAAGAAAAACCATGGTAACGGCATGATCACGACGCACAGTATTGCGAAACCAGAATTTTTTGGAAATCATATTGCCTAAACTGTAATTTTAATTGTATCGATGAGAAACTTCTACAGATTGGTCAGAATGAAATCCCAAACAGAATGAGCGAAAAAAAAATTTACACCGAAAAAAATTGTTGGGTCAAATTTTCAACAAAAGTCAAAAATAAAAAAAAAATTGTTCGAAAAATTTAAAAAAAAAATTATTTTAATTCTTCTTTTATTTCTGATAAATACCCTATGATTAGTTCTTAAAATAAGGTATAGGGTGGTCCGAACAAGAATTATAAACGTCAAATTTTCATGATTTTTCGATATTTATTGAATAACTCTGAAATTTTATATAAAACCAAAACCATTTCTTATTTGAAAGGTGGCAATAAAAGCTTTAATTTGAGTCAATAGCTTCAGTTTTAAGAGAGTTATGCTAATTTTTGTGGAGTGCTAGAATAGATGTAGAATAAAAAAATAAGTGATTCCGAGAATTTCCGTTCTATTTCTATGGAATAAATACTGAGAGTGATATACTAAAATCGCTATAACTCCCTGGAGGGCAGGTATGGGCAGCTGATTTTTTCACAGTTCGTTGAAAACAAATTATGTAACATTTCTGTAGTGGCTTGGAACTGGGACTCTCTGCGACTTTTTAAATATTGCTTACCTAACCCAAATTTTAAGGAAAAATGGACCTTTAGTCGGGTTTTCGCTCTAAAAAAGGTGCATATGAAAATGTCTCAAACAATATTCCTTTTACTTACAGAAGATACTTGTCCAAAGGCAGATTTTTTTTCCGAATCAAAATATCTGTCACCGAAATCAAATGAGATCATTTTGAATACAGCCCTGAAATCCCCTCTTTTCGTGAAAATTTTGTATATTTGACTTCTAAAATCAATTAAAAATCAACGGGCCAACATAAAAATAAGCTTTATGTGTTTTTTGTTTACTTGGAATGTCTGTGACAAAATTGCATCATTAAAAACACTGAACAAAATAATCGGAAAAAAGTTACTTTTCCACTAGCCGCAACACAGTGCGACGGTCATATTATTTTTTCTAAAACAATATTTATATATAATAGTTATTTTTGTTTCATTTCATCATATATTTTATCACGATAATCAAGCATTTGTTTGAATTGTATCATTTAATGTTTACTTTTCGTAAAAATTTCAAAATGGTTGTCATTTAAAAATAGAATGATTTAAAAAAAGTATGACGACAAAAATAACATTATATTCAAAAGCATTAAAAATTAAAAATAATCATTAAATAATAAGTGAGAGAACAGTATGATTACAAATTAATCAAGCTATGATTTTTTTAAATAAAAATTTGATTTCAATTATTCTTCTTCTTCTTCTTGCTGAATAAATTTTTATTTTTTTAAAAGTTTGAGATGTCAAAAAAATTAACAAGAATTTTGAAAAATTAAAGAAAATTGAAAAATAAACGAGAAATTGTAAAAATATTGGTAGAAAAATTGCAATTAAATTGGTAAATACAATCAATATGTGTATGTTACAACAAAAGACAATAATTTGCCGTAAAAAAGCAAGATTGTCGATTTCAATTCTAGTCATGCATATGATTATTGAATTATACTTTAATTAAACATAATAATGATAACTGGTAACCATTATATGTTTTGACGATAATCATACAATTCCATCATAGTTTGATGCTCTTCGATTATGGTTACCACAACCATATTTTTTATTTGCGTGTAGTAGCAATTATTCGCGTTTTTCCTACAATTCCTACAGTTTGCTACAATTTGTACTGTGACTTACTAACATTTTGACTGGTTAGAAAAATTTTGCGTACACAGCAAGTCAAACATTTTTAATTCATATTTATTTTACTGAGTTAATAAGAGTACAATGACTTTAGAGAAATTTGTCAACAAACTGATAAAGCTGCACTAATCTCCGTGTTTTGTACAATGATGAACTATAGTGCAAACTGAGTATAAATCTTACCGTGATCGAGCATTTGTTTTCTTATCACGCAATACAATCCCATCCAAAACGGCAAATTATTTGTATGTGATGCCAAAAACAAACAGAAATACCGGCCATGCTATTACGGCACGGAAAACTAATCAGGGTGAACGCGTAGTGAATGAAGGACTTGGTACGCCTATCATGGAAGCAAACGCAAAAACCGACAATTTTTTTAACAAGCCTTCAATAATTCAAAAAATTGTAGTCGATGAATTTGACCGCGGTCGGAAACATACGTAAAAATAGAGAAATGTTGACACTTAGAGATTGCCCTGTGCATTCTTTAGCTTAATGCCTTTATCTCTATTTTCCAATATTGTCAGCGTACATCAGCGATTTGTAAGTCTTCAAATGGCGATTTGTCAAAGAATGTTAAAAAAAAATTTCTAACACACTTCATTGATATGACAGCAGGCTTTATTCCTCATGACAGCAGTTCTATTCCTCTAAAAAAAAAAAATACGCTAGAGTTCCAAATAATAATTTGTCGACAGTCAGGCGGCACTCTTGCCACTCAGGTCATACATTATTACGTCTAAATTAGTTGGCCAATGTAGAAAGGAACTGTCAAGACTTGGTCAGCGGGCTGACGTTACTCTAGTTTGGATTCCTGCGCATAAGGGCCACTATGGTAACGAGCGTGCTGATGAGCTAGCCAGGGGAGGATCTGCTCTGGATATCTCTAATGCAATTGCAGTTGCAATCCCGTTGGGGACTATTAAAAGCAGAATCTCCAGACACTTTCTCCGGAAGGCTGATAACAGGTGGCGTGGGCTGAGCACGTGTAAGGTGGCACGGCTTACGTGGCCCTCTTTTGATGCACGACGTACATTGCAACTTACCAGTCGAAGTCGGAGGGACATATCGAGGTTTCTGGCAGTATTGACGGGTCACTGGATGTTAGGCAAACATGCAAGTCGGCTCGGACTCCCATCGAACGACCATTGTCGCAGTTGTCTGGATAGAGAGAAGGAGGAATCGGTTTTCCACTTTCTCTGCGAATGTCCTGCACTGGCGGCTAAGAGACACAGATTTCTGGGCGAACATATACTAGATGGCCTCTCTGCGATATCTGAAGTTGGACTGAATTATCTACTGAGATATCTCAGGGCCACGGGGTGGATCTAGTACCCTTACTCTTGGATTTTATTCTGAGATACACTAGAAGCTGACGAGTGATGTGGTCCTGTCAAAACGGAGTCATACAGACTCTACTTGACTGTTGGCGTGCAGCGAACTACCACGATAACCAACCAACCATCCAAATAATAAAAATATAAATTTTCGCAAACCACTCTAACGTTTTCATATTAATCAACTATAAACTTATTTTTCAGTATTTCTATAACTTTTTTTTGCAATAAAATTTTTAAGGTTTATTTTGCACTTTTTTTTTTCTTTGTTTATAAAATTTTGTTGTTGTGTTTTAGTGGATCATGTAAAATCACAATTAAACAAGTTTGGCAGCAAAAAACGTGTTGTACATATTAAAATTACGCGAAAAACGTGCGTTACTTCATATGAATTTCAGACTGCAAAAGCAAAACTTGCAAATACCAAATAGTTACAATGTAAAAATAAAAAATAAAACATTTGACAGCAAATCGCAATTGAATTGTTTAAATTTGTTTAGCAGAATAAAAAAACAAACTAAATAAATGTGATATTTCTTTTCAACAGTGCGGGGAATGGAAACAGATAAATAAATGACTACTGGCTTAATGACTGACTGACTGAATTAACCACACATTTGGACTAGCAACCAGCTCTGCAGCCAGTAAAAATGTGCCAAAAAATAAATTCAAATTCAAATGAGTATTTTTGGTGTTGTAAGAGTATTAAACGATATTTTTTCAGTTGCTTTGTTCATTTTAGTTAAATTTTTTTTTTGTTTTTTTGGCAACAATAAACAGTAATTTGCAAAACGAATTGCATAATAGATTTTTAGTTTTATTTCATTTCATTTCGTTCATTTATTTTGTTGAATGTATCTGTATGATTGTGGAGTGATTATTTGAACAAGAGGCTATAAATACTAAATGTTGTATATACCGTATGTACATACATACATACAAACACACATACATACATCACCAAAATATTTAATTTTATGTACATATTTAGTTTTCATCACAAACAAATTGATTTTACGGTATATTTCTAATTTCTAATTTAAAGTAGTGAAAAAAGGCAACACAATTGGAATAAATTGAAATATTTTTAAACGCAAGAAATTATTTTTTTTTTTATGTTAAAATACAGAAATTTTTAATGCACAAATAAGCTAAAACATCAAAAGAATTTTCTTTGTTTGTGTTACTTATTTGTAAGAAATTTGCAAAATTTAACAAGGTATGTATGTATTTGTGTTGCCTGTGTGTGTGTAAACAAAAATATTTTTTAACATGATTTGCGAGTCAAGAGCCACTAAAAAACAACAACCTAACAACAACTATTCACACAAATACTCTAAAGACTCAAAGTTACTAAGTCAGTCACTCAGCCAGTTAGTCAATCCGTCACTGTTCACAGTCAGTCTGCTTAGAAAGAATTCAAATTTTCTATTCATATAAAATTCACAAATTCAAAAATTCACAAACTAAAATGCAAAGTAGATGACAGACACTAAAACCATGGCTCAGAAACTCAAATTGGGGGATGTTAACAGACCAAATCAACATTTCCAACAGTCTGCTCAAGTTTATGAAAGAAACTCGGTGTTTTTTTATTAAAAGAATTTTTCATAAAAGATTTCCTTATATACAATGTATTGTAATATAAACATGGAATGTTTATAAAAATATAATACTTAATGTACAGCAAGTACACATCAAATAAAAAAATAAAAATACCAGCATCAAAGTGCATGAAAATGTTAACAATAAAATTATGTGTGTTGGTGGGAGCGCAACAAAACGTTAAAAAAAATGTAAAAAAACAAAATTCTAAAAAATAAACTTAAGCTTGTACTCGTAGAATGTCGGAATAAAATTTTATCTTGCAAATTGTATTATTTTAGCTTAACATAAATGTTTTTGCTGTTTATGCTGATGGGACCCCATCTAAAAAAGGGTGTTTTTTTAAGCCCGATAGAACTTGAAATTGTAAAAAATAACACAAAAAATTAAATTGTAATCAAAATTTTTTTTTTATTAGAACGATCAATACGTGACATTAACATTTGAAAATGATTTCGGGCATATGGGCACCGCGGCTGTTCTTGACGAAGCGCATTCTGGACGTCCAATTTTATCGCAAAATTGTGTTCAGCGATGAGGCGCATTTTTGGCTTAACGGGTTTGTTAATAAGCAAAATTGCCGCATATGGAGCGAGACCAATCCACAAGAGACCCTACAGATTCCATTACATCCAGAAAAATGCACCGTTTGGTGCGGTTTTCACGCTGGTGGCATCATCGGATTTTATTTCTTCAAAAATGAGGCCGGAGCTCGCGTTACGGTCAATGGAGATCGTTACCGCACCATGATCAATGATTTTTTGTTTGAAAATATGGATGACATTGATCCGGAGGAGATGTGGTTTCAACAGGATGGCGCTACGTGCCATACGGCGAACGCAACCATCGACTTATTGAAATCAAAATTTGGCGATAAGTTGATTTCGAGAAATGGACCTGTCAATTGGCCTCCAAGGTCGTGCGATTTGACACCTCTCGATTATTTCCTGTGGGGCTACGTGAAGTCACTGGTTTATGCTGATAAACCAGCAACAATTGACGCCTTGGAGGCCAGCATTGTTCGTGTTATTCGTGACATACGGCCAGCAGTGCTCGAAAAAGTGGCCCAAAATTGGACGTCCAGAATGCGCTTCGTCAAGAACAGCCGCGGTGCCCATATGCCCGAAATCATTTTCAAATGTTAATGTCACGTATTGATCTTTCGAATAAAAAAAAAATTTTGATTACAATTTAATTTTTTGTGTTATTTTTTACAATTTCAAGTTCTATCGGGCTTAAAAAAACACCCTTTATAATAGAAAACAAACCAATTTCTTGTAAATATAGCGAATTTCATATTCAAGATGGTAAAATAATTTTAAACTGAATTACAACGAAATTAATTGACTTGTAAGCATCGGTGGTTACTAAATGCATTATTTTCGAACAATATGTAGTTTAACACTTTTGTTTCGTCTGTGACAGAAATAATAAATAATTTCTTATAACCCTGACTTGCGGTGCCAAGGGTATATATAGCTTTTATATATAAAAAGAAACCACCTATAACGCATAATCTTTATTGTGAGTCACACCTTAACGTCAAAGTATTTTCCCAACTTAATTTGACATTTGTTTGCTTCGATGATAGACAAATTCAACCACGTAGAGGTACACAATTAGGCAGCGCATTAAGATTGTTGAAGCCCTTCACCAAAAATTGGTGGTTTTAATTCAAAAGACATTTCGTGCACTTCGTGATTTTTTTGATCAGCTCACTTCCATCTCAGTGGACTCGTTAACGAGTAGAATTGCAGCATTTAGGCAAATGAGAATCCACGAGTGTTTGTTGAAAAGCCGATGCATCCACAAAGAGTGCAGTTTATGGGCTGGCGGAGTAATCGGACTGTACTTCTTGAAAAATAAGGTCAGCCAAGTGAATAGTGTTTGCTACAGTGAGATGATAATGGACTTCTTGTGAAGAGAAATTGAGGATATGGACCTGACAATATGTGGTTCCAACAACATGGTGCCACTTGCCAAGCAGCCAACAAAAAAAATGTTTTTTTTGCGCGAGAAATTCAATAGGCCGTGTTATTTCACGCCGTGGCGATGTTAATTGGCCACGACGATTATGTGATTAAACATCTTTGGCCTTCTTTCTTTAGTGATATTAAAAATAAAAAATATACGTCAATAAGTCAAAAACAAATCAAGTGCTTCAAGATGAGATTATCATCAGTTATGTCTGAGTGTAATTTCAAATATGGAACTTCGGGTAGAAGTTTGCCACCAAAGCCCTGACGAGTATTTTGTTTCACTCATAATTGTCATAGATTCTTCTATCAGAATAAAAAATTTTAGGATAATTTTTTTTTTTTAACTTTATGTTTTATTTACAATTAAGATCTTGCGTTTTTGTTGAACTTCTAGAGTATTTATATCTGTATATCTGTGGCAAAAACGTATAACTTCTTAAGTCAACATAAGCTAAAATTGAGATTATAACACCGTTTCAGTTCTGCAATTTAAAACTTTCCTAAGGCGAATTTTCAAGTATTTCGGACAACTTTGACTACATTTTTTTTAATGAACAATATCATTTGGAACAATAACTTCTTTCAACTTATCATTTAATAAAAAAATACACGAAACCCGATATTCTCTTTAAATTATACAGCACGGAATATATATAAACTCTTTATTTTAAAGGCAATCAATTTATAAAAATCAACTCAAAAATTCAAAAGTGCTTTCCTGAAGAACTGTGAAAATAGACATAAGTTGTTTTCCCTTGTTGCCACAGATATATAAAACCGGATTTGCCACATGTTTGTAAGAGCATAACTTAAATACTGCTTAACCGGTTTCAACGTTTGTATCGAATAATCAGAAAATCTACGTCTTAATTCACTGCACCAACCAAACAGACGAACTATACGTCGTCTCCATTGGCATGTATTTTGGATCTGTTTACTCTACAAATCGATGCCTTACTTCCTTGACCTCGTAACTTAAAAAATACGGTTTTGCTTTTTCTTATCAAACGATTGTTTTATGCTTTAACTAAAAAGATTAGTATATTATTACTACTAATATACATAAATACAATCAATTCCTTAATAATTGCATTTAAACTTTTAACCAAACACCGAAGTATAAAAAGATGAAGCGTTTTTTTTTCTCCTGAAAAATTTTATGTTTTAATATACGAGGTTGAGGAAGTAAGGCATCGAAATGTTACAGCGGAATTGATATTAACACAAATTAGAAAATTATAGAGCATCCTCGGTTAGGGAAATAACCTTTGCGCTAAGTTGTGGTATTCTCTTGCATTCATGTGGCAATTGTATTTTTTATGTGAAGATTTATTCTCGTATTTGTATGTTGTATTTGCACACGACCTTTTATCGCATTTGACAATAGTTACGCAGAAGTTTCTGTGATTGTAATTAAATATTAATTAATTTAACAAGCTTAAGCAGTAACAAGTAATACAAATTTTAAGCGTTTTTATTCAAGTTGACAATAAACACAACAGCGTTATTTCACACTGATGATAGATGATTCTTACCAAACTATCTATAGCTTTGTCATCTTTTCGTATTTCTAATAAATCTTTTGCTTTATCTCCAACGAAAATTAACTATTATTTATTATGGAATAAATCAAGTTAGCTTTCAATTTCACTCACTTACATGATATATAAGCCACAAAATCTTGGTACGCTACTAAAACTTTTACTACGGTCAACTTCCTTTTGGGAATGCTGCGCACTTCCTGCGCCAGTGGCCAAAACTAATAAAAAATTCTTTAATCTATGTTGGTGTTATCTGAACCATTGATTGAAAATTAATGAAAAATTTTGCCCCAACTTTAAGTTCAACATTAATAAAATTTTGTTTAAAGCCAAATATATACAAATAAGAAAGCTGATTGGTTATTGAAGCACAAAAAACATCATGAGGTCTTATTATTCAATGGCAAACGTCTAAGTCAAAACTAGTAATTAATTGGCATTACATCAGCTGATCGCCAGCTGTTTCTTTGCTGGTCCCCAATTTTTATTGCAAAAATAACTCGCCCATACATTAAACCAATTTTTAAAAAATTATAGGAAATCACAAGTACTAACATGATTCAAGTGAGTAGGCTTTTTTTTTGTCGTCTTAATATAAAAACAACTATGTAATATTGATTTCATTTTATTTCGCCTTGCAATCATTTTGAAGAGAATACCCTTATTATTTGAATCGAAACTAGTTCTCATCATTATTATCATGCAATATGTTGGGCATAAAATGTTTTCCTTATCCCGTAAAATAATGTTTTTCCTACATTTTTTCGCACAGTCTTTGCACAAGAAATATTTCTATTTCTTTGTTATTTTTATTTTTTCCTTTTCTAGTTTATTAAAAAAGATTCTCAAGTTGCAAAAAGTCGCATCACAAATTGAATAATAAATTCAGTCTGTTCGTTCTTCTTTTTTACGTTTTAATACACCATAAAAAAGTTGTAAAATAAATGTAGTGAAAAAATTTAAACATAATTTTGCATATAAAATGTTCCCTGCAAAAACTAACTGCTTGGTATGTATAGTCTCTTCTATTTAAATATAATGAGAGAGTAAATTATTGTTTGCTGACCTTTTTGAATTTTTTATATTTCGTTCTCCAGTCAGAGTGGGATGAGAAACGAGAAGAATAGTGGAAATAAATAAAAAAACAAGCAATATATATTCATTTTAGAAATTTATTATATTTTATAGTTATAATACCAGCAAAAATTACACCTGCTGGCCCACTGTTTGATACAAAATATCAAATTTGCTAATAATTAACACAAATCTGTATCAGCTTTGGGACTTTAAATTTCAGTTTCTAAAAAGTACCAAGCACAAACGGAGTATTTTTCTAATATTCGTTGTGCACTAGTTTTACCACTTTCCCAACCTAAAGATCAATCATAGCAAAAGCTTCTATACAC
The DNA here is from genome assembly GCA_941918925.1 of Phyto melanocephala. Lineage (NCBI taxonomy): Eukaryota > Metazoa > Arthropoda > Insecta > Diptera > Rhinophoridae > Phyto > Phyto melanocephala. The sequence goes on from OW799233.1 coordinate 182,466,273, forward strand.
CTTTTTATACCCATCACCAAAAACATTGTGTGGGGTATATTCATTAGGACATGTAACACATCAAAATATTCTTTTAAAAACTCATAATGTATATATTTTCTTACTCCTCGTTTCATTTAAGGACGACCTAGCTATGTCTGTCCATCTGTTGAAAGCACGATAGAGCTCGAACAGAAATAGCTAGAGAGATCAAGTTTTACCACAATATTTAAGAAATCTATGATATTAAAAACGAGAAAAATCGGTGCAATAGAAAGAGAGTTATTGCTCTAAAATAGTTTGAATACGTCTATTATGAAAACAATTATAGACAAAACGTGTCTTTTTTAGTCTATTTAAAATTTCAAACGCCAAACGATACTGAAATTCCGCAAACATAGCTTATTCGTCAATACTATTAACGGCATTTATATTTCATGAAATCCTTTTCCTTAAATTCATATAACTTCTGTATAGACATAGATTTAGGAAGAATAAAAAATCACCCTATATTGCGTTTTCCAAGTTGAGTTCATACGATCAATTTATACACCTACTTTAGCGCCCACTTCTCACATAATCTATCAATAAAAAATTTAAAAGCTCACAGTAGCAAGAGAATGAGATGTACGACGATAAATTTTTAAAAGTATAAACTTGTTTGTCAATTTTATTATTATATCAGAAAATTATGAGGACACGCCCACTTTAACGCCTATCTCTCATATAAGGATTAATATTTAACTAACATAATTTCCATATGGATTTTGCAAGAACAGCGGACTCTCTAATGTAATATGTAAGCTAAATTTCTTAACAGAAATTTCTTTGACACGCCTACTTTTAGGACCACTACTTATACAATCTACAATCAATGAAATTAAAAAGCTCAAAAATGCAACACAGTCAGATGTACGATGCCGATTTCACAAAAGTATCTTTCTGGTTAATTTTATTATTATGTCAGAATATAAAGATGACACGCCCACTTTTACGCCAACCTCGATTTATATAGACAAATATTTTGTTAAAATAAAGAATTCTCTATATATAAATATCTAAGTAGAATGTATTAGAAGAAATAACTATAACAAGCCTATTTTAATGCCGATATCTTAGATGCGGCATTATCTACTGTTATTCAAATTAAAAAACTCATTAAGACTCCGTTAATAGATATACGAAGCTGAGATTTCTTAAGACAAAAAAAATAATATGAAGAGTCCACTACCGAATACCGAAAACTCTGGGATTTTCGGGATCTATAAAATAAAAATTTTAAATTCCTGAATCCAGGATTTCGGGAATCGCAAAATCAGTCCCGTTTGGCATCCCTAAAATGTATGCGTATAATTTTAATATTTTTATAAATTTAAAATTTTGTTTATGAGGTTATTTAATGAATTTATACTTTGGGAGATCTGTCGAACATGTGTTGTTTTATTGACCATAATTGCGTTAAGCGCAAATTTCATACAAAATAAAGTCCATTAATATAAAAACCACAATTATTTAGTGCTGGTTTGGCACTCATTTTATAGAAATTAAAAAATCATAAAAAACCAAAACAAAAAGCATCAACAATATTACACAAACAACAACAAAAACTAAATAAAAACCAAAGAAATTATTATGGGGCAGATGTTGAAAGTGTGTATTTATGTGTGTGTATCTGAGGGTTAGTGTTTTATAATTATATTTGCAAAATCTGTTGGTGGTCAAAAATACTAACAGCAAACGCCAGCAGTTGCTCTCGCTTACGCATCAGCAGTAGCAACAACATACATACGAGTATATTCAACATAAAACCCCTTTTCGATTTCACTCAAACTCTTTTGTTTTAATCGCCAGGCTTTATATTACTCATTCAATCATTGCTCGCTCATTCACTCGATATTGTATATTGCGTTAAAGGTTGTTCTTGTTTCTATGGATATGTGTGTAAGTATTTGTTTACGTAAATATGATTGTATGGAGGTGGTGGTGGTGGTGGTGTGTTGAAGGTGGCGTTTGAAGTGGGATTTTATGAATGATGGTAAAAATCATAATTAAAAATGGCACAATTAGAGCATGAAATTGACGCATTTAATTCGCTACACTTAACATGGTTTATTATTGTTCAATAATAAGCAATAAACAGCAACAACAACAACGAATTTAACAGTAACAGCAATAATAAGCATTAACATTAAATAAAATCGCCAACACCAACCGCAACAATAACAACAGGAGAAGCATTAAATAGCACCAACAAAAAAAGTGAAACATTTATTACAAGAAGAAGAAAAAAAACATAAATTCATGCTAAAGAAAAACAAAACATTAAGAAAAAATTAACAAAATTACAAGTTTACAATGTAAGTGGTTTTTTGTTAATGTGGATTTTGTTAAAGAGACTACTTAAGCCATGTTCACATTAGGCAAATAATTGCCCAAAAAACATTACCACTATTTTTCTTAAGCATTTTTTGTATAAATGAGTTTCCTTACACCCTACACTTACAATATAGTAGTAGGAAAATATTACAAAGAATTAGTATTGTAATTAGTTTAAACTAAAAAAATAAACATTTATTTATTACGTTTTTAATAGAAAAGCAGCAGTGTGCTTAGCAGTGGACAGAGCGTATTCTGTATATTTTGCTAGCCAGTGCAGAACATTCGCCTTCTTAAAATCCAGACAATTGCTCTAATGGTCATTTGGGAGAAGTCCGAATCGTCTTGCATGTTCCCCTAACATCCAGTCATCCGTCAACACCGCAAGTATACTCGAAAGTTCTTTCGACCTAGGCTCGTACGCCTTACAATAAAAGAGGGCTTGGCCACTCTACATATATTCAATCCACGACACCTGTTTTTAGATTTTTAAAAAAGGTATCCTTAGATTACTTGTTGAACTTATAATCTTAAAACAAGTTAGTTCCATTGTGCAATTAGTATTAAGTAAGGGAAAAAATAATTATGACAAAATTGTAAGCAAATGCTAGCAAAATAAACACTATTATGATGATTACAATCGAACATACTATGATTGTATTATATGATTGTAGTTAAAACCTATAAAGGTAGCAAGTTTTTATTACATTTTTTATATGTATTTGTAGAGAATAAAAGTTTTAAACAAAATAATATTAATAACTATCATGATTTGTTAGCCTCGCAATTAAAAAGTCTCTAATCATATTATGTTTGAAAATAAATTGCATTGTGTTAGTAATTGATGTTCTCTAGAATGTCTGAACGGATTTTGTTTCTGCAAAATTCATATGAAAGGTGAGGTCAATACCAAGATTTCTTATGTATGAACTTTTTATGTGTATTAGTTCATGAGTTATAGCCATTTAAGTGAACACTGCATTCATTTCGAAATATTTGAAAATATTCGTAAGGCGCAAGGCCAATCCTTAGGAATTTGTAGAGTGAACTTAGAGTATCCAGTTTTCTTACATGGACAGTTGTATGTAGCCTGTTCGCGCGTTGGCAAACCATCGGTTTTGTAAATATATTGATACCGAGCATTACAATAAAAGCAATTTATCACTGATTTAAATGAATTCGAAATGATTTTTTTTTTTTTTTGCACTACGTGTGCAGGGGGTTCGCTAGCAGTCATATACAAATTTCAAAGAAAAGTTAACATTTATTAATGAAATTTAAACAAACACTTGGTTATCAGGACAAAATAAATGTCACAAAAGTAAAATAACTAAAATTTGTTCACTATAATTAAATATTATTATGAAAAGTCCTGATCGTTTCGTAACCATGAGTTTTCTCTATTTATATGTTTCTAAATCTCATGAAAACTTAAACGAAATATAGTTTTTAGTTCCCTTTTTTTCTACAATAGAAGTGATTGTAGTGTTTATAACTCTATATATCCTCAAAAGCGTGACCTCAAACTACATTGTAACTAATGTAAGATAATCTTCAGCCCCAAGAATAAACCGAACGAATAAAAAAAATATGTCCAACGAAAATCCACCCAAAGACGGCGCTTACATGTGAAAAAGTCCCATTTGAAAGGACTTTCCATTACTGTCCTAATATTCTTTAATTGTAAAAGCCATTTGATTATTTCAGTGATCTTTGTTTATCAATTTGACTAAAATTACATAGAGAAGTCGTCGGATTTTTTATTCAAGCTTTTCTTACACCATAGACAGACGACATCGTTAATTTGCATTAAAATCTCACTAATGCACATTAAAATTTTGCTGTGACAGACGACAGTTTCTGCACTTAGTAAAAATTGTAAAAATTGTAAATGCACTAGAAAACACAAATCTGAACATGTTGCTACAAGTTGGGATGGCAGAAGGACACTCTGAAATAAGAGAAAGGGAATTGTGGAAATTCGTAGGTTTAATGGTATCTTATCATGGAGGTTATAATTCATACGTATGTATGTATGTAGCTATGTGGTATTTTTTAAAGGACCGTAACAGCACTTTTTGGGAGAGTGACGTGCTTACGATGGACGATACCAGTATCAGCGAAAACTTTCGCCTAAACAGAAAGGCATTCCAAAAAAATATATAAAAAATTTCAACATATCGAATCTATTTTTATTTTACATTTTTTATTTTTTAATTTTTTTATTGATTGCCGACCGTGTTGCCAAAATTGCTAAATGCAATATAAATTCAATATGATTTAGTGCATTTACGTGAAATCTAATACACATTGGAATGGGGATAATTCATAAGTTAATTTGAATTAAGACTTTTAATGCAAATTAACGCTGTCATCTGTCTATGGTATTACAATAAAAAAAAACGTAATAGTTATTACTACTTTTATACATAGACTTATTGCTATAAAAAAGATATTGCATTTAAATATATAACTCACCGTTATATGGCATATCGCTTATATAAAATTTTTACTTTTCAGTGCTGCGGGATGAGCCAAATGCAACTTTAATAAATACTTTCTGCTTTCATTTCAATAATTTTTATTTCATTTTTAATTTTTGCACGATTTTTATAATATTTACATTAATAGTTTTTTTATTTTAATAAGCCAAAAAGTGGCAACGCTATAACGCACGTATGTTCTGAAACAAAAGCTAACTCGCCGCACAAATTATTTTCATTACAATACCTTTAATTGCAATTAAGACGTACGAATAAACGGGGTATAAAACACTTGCACAATTTCTACGCTTAATACTTTCGCCAGTCATCAACTTATTGTATTTTCTGTAGAAATTCCTAAAAAAATATTCTCTTCGCAACCCCTATTATGTATCGGATATTGATATACAGTTTGTTTATTTACTTATGAACTGAATTTCTGTTGTATTGGTTGTATGTTTTATAGTTAAACATGAAATAATATTATTCAGGCAAATCCTGATTTTTATCAGAATTCGGAAATTTTAACTTTTAACTCTTTTAACTTGATTCTTTATTCCGCAGAGTTAAAAAAATTAAAAATAGTTTTTAATTTGTACTATATAGTAATGTTGCATTTAAAAAATCATCTTAATATTTGAGTCAAAAATAATAATTATTTTTTATTTTGAGAGCAATTATAAATTTAAACAATCCTGTATCAATCCAATAAAACACTTTAAAAACACATGAAATTAAGTTGTTTTGTTATAAAAAATGTTTTAATGGAAATTATCAACAACAACCATACAATACTGTAAACACAAACAATAGTACTACCAATAGTACATTACAATGAGATTTACTTTGTCACACACATGTGACAGCATAAAAAACTTCCTTAAATACCTCCAAAACTATTAATGCACAAATCATAAAACTAATATATATGTATGTATGTGTATCCCATATCATACATACAAGAAAATCGCACAAAATTAGAGTTAAATTTATTTCAATAAAAATGTCACACGTGAATGTGACACACATATGTATGTATGTATTTTAAAGAAACTTTGCAAGGCTCTAGTAGAAATGTGTTAAATTTTCAATTTTAAATTAAATACTTTCTGTTAGCACATCGTTTGTAGTATTATGTATGTATGTGTATTTTGTTTAACACACCACTGTATTCATTCGTTAATTTTGGGTAGTTATTTAATATAATTTTTTTTTCAATCAGTTTTGCCAATCTTTTTGCACTTATAAACTTTTTTATGATTCTTTTTAAATTTTTTTCTTTTGCTGTTGTTGTTCTGCATAAAAGTTGGGGTTTTTCTCGCTCATCTGTTATAAAAGACGAAATGACTACAATTATTTTTATTACTCTGCTTATTGCAGCAAATTTTTATGATTGTTTCGAAGAGCAGAAAAAAAAATACACAATTAATACACAAAATATAAAAACAATAAAATTATAATAGACTTAAAAGAGAAGGAAAAAAACAAAAGAACAAAAAATAAATTGGTGTTGCATGTTGTTTGGGCTGCAGTCGCTCGCCTACAGCGATACTCGTAGCAGTAGCAGCCATTGAAAGCCATAATACGTATTTTCAGACCCAAATGATACTCATACTTTCGTATGTGATTGCACTTTTTGCCTTCAGTTGACGTTGTAATTAAATGCATCTGCAATATCATCATTACCATTTTCACCATACCACTACTGGTACATCGTTGCCGTCATCATGATATTACTACAGACATTGTTGCATTCAACATATTTTTTTTTTGTCATTCATTCCTTAATAAATGTGTGGGCTTATATACAAACAAACCTACATATTGTCATGAATACAGTTCATATAAATAATGCATATGAATAATATAAGCCCAACAGTTTCATGTCACAGGCCGGTTACTTAGCTGGTTTAAATAGCCACCACACATACACATTTGCTGTGTGTGTAATGGTGAAATTATTATTGCCTCCTTACGATTCTTAAGTAGTCCAATAGGTAGTCTTAACATGTTTAAATAGATGCTTGGTATATTGTTACCTTTAAACCTTTTATAAACGTTTGCTTTATTTTCTTTAAATAAACCGGAATTCATTATATTGACAGAAAAAAATAACACTTCTCTCTTCTCTAAATTTCTAAAACCATAATACTAGTTAATTTCTGAACTAAAAGTCAACAATGTATTACAAATGTTACACTAGATTGCTCTAGAACCATTAAAATGAAATGGTGAAGTTTAAACCCTTATCCGCACGTAAGGGTCTTGTCTGTGGCAAGCGGGTCTGCTTACTAATAATCGATTGTAATGCATATGAATGTAACTCTGGGGTAATATTTTTCTTCCGATATTCTCTGATGTTACAATGTACCTCACATAACCCACCAAAAAACTTTATTACCAAAAAGTTTGACTTAGTGTAGAAGGCATGATTGTTATACCCGATGTCCTTTTTTGTAGGCCCGTATATTGTAATTAGAAAGGGATAATTTCATCCATACTAGGAGTAGCGTAATCATGCCTTCGGCTAAACTCTGCCCAGGAAGGTAGCAGCAAGTAAGGGAGAAATATTTTAAAAAAACTATTGAAAAACATTTGTCTATTTGTTTCTATTGCTGAAATAGCAAACAGTACAGAAGACATCTCAATGTATGCTATACGGTAAGCGAAAAAGAATGTTGTTGGTTAAAAAATATAAAAAAAATATTTCGTAGATATGGTGTTTATTTATTCACTTTTTTCTTTCGCGTTGCTGTTTTATTTTGTTGTTTTATAAAATTTTTAATCCATTAAGATTTAATTACGCCTGATTAAGCATAATAGAATCCAAGATCTCGAACTTCAGGAGCATCGGTAGACTAAATCTCACATGTGAGCACCCATTAAGCGTGGATGTTATGGGGAATCTCAGTCTAGCGAAGTCTAGCAATGGGGATTGTCAGCAACATGAAATCGTTTCCAGAGAAAACGTCAGTAGTGGAGCGTAACCTAGTGAAGGAAGGAATGCCGATTTATAGCTATAAAATCACTGATGAGCGAAAAGAGCTGAAAATGGAACCCAAAGCAGTAGTGGTTTTACTCAATATTCCCTTAACACATATATAAGTATAATCCTCGCCAGAACTGCAGGAATAAATAATTAATACTCTCATATGCATCTGCATGTTTGCGTCTATGTTAGACTTGGTATTCATTATGTGCGTGCAAAATATTGTTTATACATTTATTAACATTTTTTTATTAAAGCGAATTAAGACTAAGAGAAAAAAATAAAACAAATGTATTTTTAACCAACCTCTTCTCACACTATGTTGGCAATTATACTTGTTTTTTTTTATTCATCGTATTTTTTTTTTTTTTCGTTTTATAAGTAAAACATTTTTTCATTTTAATTAAAGTATCTAAACGCTTTTTAAACTCTCCGTGTAAAATATTTGCAACAAGTTCAGATTTTGTTTTAAATTATTCACTGCTCAGAACAGAATGTAAAAGAATGTTTACGGAAAAGATTTGCCACTTAAAAAACTAGGGAACTCTCACAGACCTGAAAACAGTAGCTGAAAAATTGTTTCTCTGAAATGATATGACACATGTTGGAAATACTTTGATGACATCCTGTTTTATAATAAAAACACATTTTTATGTCTCTGCCACTAACAGAAACGTATTTTTTTTTTTAATCATCGCTCTACTTCAACTAACTTTATCATAATTTTATTCTAAGTTTTTCCGTTTTGTACGTTTTTCGCTTCTTTTTTTTTTTTTGTGTGTGCCATTCCTAATGATGTTGTTCTAAAGTAAGCGAAATGTTTTTCCAAGTGACAAAATGCTTAAAAAATGAAAAACGCTAGAAAGCAAAAATAAAAAGTTTTATTGCATTAATTGTCGCATAATTTCCTCTTGCACTGTTGGTTTAATGTCAGTCACTGTTTCATTTTCAGTCAAATCTTTTTTTCTTTTCATTTTTGATTTCACTGCGTTGCAAGTTAAAAATTCTGTTTAAGTGTTAGCGCCATCATCACCATCATCATCGTATATTTGTTGCTTGCAGCAGTTGTGGTTGTAGTTTAAAGATTGCATGCATTTTTTGTATGTGTTTGTTGTTGTTGTTCTTACTTTTGCATTCATCTAGGATAATTATGAATTATTCACACACCAAATGTGTTGGCATAACTTTATTTTATTTTCATAATCCAATATGCTTTTTTTATGTACCCGTGTACATAAGATTGTGTTAATGTGTGTACGTGTAAAAATTTTCTCATTTCGGTTTTGAACTCCACTTTAGCGTTCCCACTCTCTGTTTACTTAAAAGTGTATTTGCTTTTTAATAAGACGAAATTACTTTATAAGATCTTTAAAGCTTATGTTCGTACGTCTAATGAATTTAAATTGCGTTGATGATGTCTTGCATTTTAGAGTGAAACGTGAAATAATTAAATCATGGTATTGATAACAACTAATAATAAGACAAATGCAAATATTTATATCTCATTATCGACATACAAACTTTGAGAGAACTTTTCTGTTTATCATTATTTTCTTTTTTACAAAAACACATTAGCATATTCCTATTATTATTTTTTCTTTTACTTTATAAGTAATATGCATACATATTTGGATTATGTAAGTGATTTATAGATATTCCAACACCTCCCACGTATCTCCTAAACTGTCAAAGCGTAAAAAATTTTCTTGAAAATATTTTCTCATCTAGACTGGTTTGATGTAGAATTACAATCAGCAACTGGAGAAATTCATGGCCAGCACAGACTGTCAGCAACAATTTGTTTACGTTAAAATATTTTTCTCAAGATCATTAAGACTTTTTTTGGATTTGCAGAATAAGAAAATCAATCAAAACAAGTTTTCTCTAACCAACAAAATTTATTAAAATAAAATTTTGAAAACTCAAAACTTTATAAAACTACTAGCAGAAACCGGACTGCTCAACAAAGTATTTGCATTGCATTCATTAGAAGATTTGTTTTAATATTGTCTGCCACCGTAATTGTCGTAATAGTATTTCATTCTTACGAGGGTATCAATCCGCCTTCTAACCATTTTTGGTTCTTATTAGAAAATTGTTATAAAAAGTAACTTGTACTAAGTTTAAACCAAGTAGAGATAAAAAGTATAAAAAGTAACTTGTGCTAAGTTTAAACCAAGTAGAGATTATAGTTTTTCAGATATCATAGTAAATGCGTTTCTTATTATTGGTGGCACAAGGTCTCTTTCTCTGATCCTTTCGGTTTAAAGTCTACAAAAATTATAGTTTTGCAAATGCAAAAATGTAATAAAAAAGATAGAAAATATCTTCATTTCAGTTAATTACCAAAGATTTTTGGCGAAAGATAAAAAATTATGTCGGTCAAGTGAAATCTAAACATAACAAGCACATGCATCCTACTGAGTTTCTTCAGGCTCAAAATCTTTTACCAAAATTGTCAATCACAAGTTTCAAAAAACTGTTGACAATGAGTGAAATGTGCTCGATAATGAACGGTTGTGGGGTTATACACTATTTATTTCAAAAAACACCACAAAAAATAGTCTAAAAGTGTCAAACCGCATGATCTTGGTAACCAATTTAGTTGTCCTCCACAAGAAGTTATGCGATATTCAAACTTTCTTTCAAAAAATCCATTATTTCGCTTCGAAATTATCAATTTTATGCCACAAAAGGCTTAGACTCATCTCCCTGTAGCGATTTTAAAGTAAAAATTATAAAAATTATAAAAATTATAAATTATAAAAAAAATTTTGTAATATTTGTTAATTTTTGTTAATTTGTTAATTAATTTTCCTGAAGATGCTACACGAAGGAGTAGCGAAATATTGAAAAATAAAATATTGTTTAAATTGTGTTGCTTTTTATATATAAAAAAGAGAATAAAAACTGTTGTATGACCTTAGGCTTGGATAATTAAATATATAAATTTGTAAAAATTATACTTCAACTCCCTTTGTTTTCTTTGTATGAGAGGTGCCATGCCCCCTTATTTAATCCTATCCAATTATTAATGATACAAGTACATTGAAAATACCTGCATTCACTGAATCTTAATTACCATGAAATGTCATAAATATTCGATTACTATTCATCTTATGCTTTCACATTTTGAATTGTTAATTAATTTTACTCTAAATAAAGTCACTCTCTTCGTAACTTTCAAAAACATAATTTAAATGAATTGCAGATTTTTGATTAAAAATTCTAAGACCAGATAATCCATGAATTTTTTTTTTTTTTTGTATGAGGGGTTTAACATCCCCTGCTCCGATCGTCTATCTACTTTTGGCTGGAACAATACAAATGAGATAAAAGCAAACCGTACAAAAAGTTTAAGATTATAGACGTAAAATTTCTTAATATATATTTAATCAAATGTATTTAATTGAAGGTGCCACGCCCACTTTTCTTTTATTAGTTATTATAATTATAATATCCCTCAATAATGTTAAAGACTTACGGCCGTATTCATAAAAAATATTTTAGGTTTATTGAAGGCTTATTTGACAAATTTCTGTGCAACATCTGTCAAATAAGCCTTTCATAAACCTAAAATAAATTTTATGAATACGGCAGTTAAGGTTTAACCGTACTCTTGATATAAGTGAACCGTAGATTTTGTATGGGACGTGCTACGCTCATTTCAAACTTTAACTATTCTTGAGCCTGATAGATTGATTGATTTTAAGAAAACACTAGCAAAATCAATCCATCCGTTCTCCGCTAATACGCTTAGCAATGAGCAACTTTTCATTTTATTTATATAGATTTTTACAATTTCTGTTGCAATTTTGCTTTAACGTTAACACGCTTTTTTGCACCTTAAATTAAAAATATTTTCAGAAAATGTAGGTTAAATACTATCAATTAAAACTGCAAACAAATAAGCAAAGTTGCAAAGTTTGCAAGCAAACAAAACAGACACATGCACAATTACATTCGAATGGAATCCCACATACAAAATTACATTAAAATTAAATCCCAGTTAACCAAACCGGCAACAAAATTTAATATCTATTATGATAATTTAAAGCTAATTTGTGATTGTGTGGTATCATATTATGTTTGTATGGAATAAAATTATTACATTATTGTTATATAGGAATATCTATCTGCAGTCATAGAACAACAAAATGATACTTCAGTTAAACACAAAAAATGATTAAATGCTGTAACCATAAAAATAAAATGTAATCACGGCATATTTGTTAGTTTTAACCTAAATCATGTTTCTTATTGGCGTACACATAATCATCGACGAAACTAATTTAAATATCAGTTTTGATGGGAAAGACGAGCGAATGAATGAATCAGTCTGTAGCATTTAATTTCAAGAGCATCTACTAGACAGTTTGTTCATAGCGCCCTTGAAGATTTGGTCAACTAGAGTGTGGAAAGAAATCACAATAACCCATACGATGAAGCCAGGCACATAATAAATCATTCAATATTTGTACTTGATAATTTTTTTTTTTTTCAAGAAGCAGCGACAAAAATAACACAACAACAAAAACTAGGTCAACAAGTGCAAATTGACAGAATCAGTGAGAAAAAAAAAGATGCTAAAAATTCCAGTTTTTTTTTATAAAATAAAGTCTGACTCATTCGTGTTGTGAATAATCAATATGAAAAATATTAACAAGATTTAAAAACAAACAAAAAAAAACAGTTATAACTTATTTGCCCTAAAATTTAAAATGTATTTTTGAGTGTTTTTGAATTAATTTAAAAAAATCCCACACAAGCTTATAATTAACGTTTAAAAAATAGCAATAAAATTAAAACTTTTACAGTTAGTGTGGCGGCCCAAATTTCTACAGACAATAATCACTATAACTCATACTTTATTGAGCATAAAAAATTACTTAAATTAAGGGCCATTAAGTGTATTTTGTTTATGAAAACTTTAAATGAAAAATATCAATTTCACAATACAGTGGACATTTTATGTATGTGCCAGCCTCTTTTGTTCATTGGCCATATCCTGAGAATACAAAAACAACTATACATAACCAGAGAACGGAATGAAACCATTCGCGTTTGCTGTCTATTCACGAATTCATTGCTTTTGTATTGCCTTTGATTAATAATAAAAAAACTGTGTATTGACATTTGTATGCTCATTTATTTTTCTGCTTGCACTCTCAACGATCTCTTTTTGTAATGATGTCATATCATGGTGTAATTTTATAAGATGATAGCGTAAAGAAGAGCAATTTTTGTCTCTCTTTTTTATGTATGGAGTTTGACAATTTCCGGAGTTGAAATAATTTTTTTAAACATGTAGTTTGACTTACTCCAGAACACAAAAAAATAGTCAGCTGGGCTGGCACCACCCCTTTCATAAGTGTACCCTGTGTCATATGAAAAAACTGAAAACATTTGCACCATTCGTTCAGTATTCGTTGACATTTGTGTGTAAAGTTTGTTAACAACCAGTTTTTCATGCTACAAGTTACATTTACAGAAATTTTTTCAATAAGCATTAAAACCATTCATACCATTCGCTCAGTATTCGTTGCTTATTCAATCAGCATTAAAACCATTCATACCATTAGCTCAGTATTCGTTGCTTTTGCCACTGTTAGTTTACTTTTGTAGAAGACAAACAATGCATGGTTCGTTATTCGTTGAACTTTTTTATTGTGACTCGTGTAATGCATTGCTTTACTAAATTGATGTATGTTGTGAACAAAATGCTCTCTTTTTGAGATTGTATTCGAAGACATAAAATAAACCAATTAAACCGTTCTCTGACACATACTTACATACATGCATTGCAATCACAAACCACATGAAAAACTCCACTTGACCACTTAAAAGGGATAACAAACAACAAAAGGTAGCATTGAAATTGGGTTTTCGATGGAAACTATTTATATTGGTATTGGGTGAAGTCAGTTGAACATTTATTGTTGCCATCGATATGAGAAGTGCGTTTGGAAACAAAGCCAATAATGAAATATTTCTGGGTTTTATTTGTATCGTAGGAATGCGTTTATTAGTTGGCCACAACACATCGCTCAGAAATTGTTTCGTGGCAAAACATTAAGTATTTAGTGTAGGGGATTTATGCGAAAAAATTTGATTTCAATCACAATAGAATATTTTCAAGACAATGTCTTTTCGATTATAATTCTGGCTTTCAAGTTTGTTTTTGTTTAATTTAATCTTTAACGAAAAAATTAAATTTGTTTGTGATAATGAAACAATACACTAAAAAAAGTAAATTTTTGCTAAAACGACCTTCAGTTTCATCTACAGCATTATTTGATCATTAATAAAATATTGGTTTTAAATTTCATCCATTGAACTCACAGGTTGTTAAGAAATAGAATTCGTTTATCAAATAATTCTTTTATTCGCATTTTCAACCACAGCAGAGCAAGAACGAAATTAACTACTGCAGCCTTTTTCTATTTTTGTTATTTCTATTTTTGTTATAAGCTTTCGTTTCTTTTATGTTTCTACTTTAAATAATTTTTTATTTAATATTATTTTCAGGGTGTCCTTATAGTTTGTTAAATAAAGACAATTGAAAATTACAAAAATTAACAATCAAACTTTAAGAGGAATTGCGAAACAGACGAATTTCCTGTTAACGAATTTTTTACCACCACCATCACTGCCAGCAACTTAAGCACTTTTATTACTGTGTTGGTATTTTCCGTTCTTTGTTTTATTACCCACGCACTTCCAACAATATTTTCTACCCTCGGAAGGCAACCAGAAATTAATAATAAATATTAGCAATTAAATGATTTTAGCTCATAAAATGTTAATTTCTAAAAAATAAATTTATTCATAAATACCTACAAACAAGCCTACTCATTTAAGTGAAGGATGTCTTATCCTTTTTATATTTATTTTGCTGTTTATTGAAACCTTTATTGTCATGTTTTCATTAGCCTCCTTCCTTTTATACCTTTCTAATCACATTGAAAAGCTTATCAATTATTTCTGTTCAGTTGTTCGTGTTCTTGTTGTATTTTGGTTTTTTGTTTTTCTTTTTGCTGTTTGAGTTGGGTAAATGTTGTCCTTTTCCTGTTTTTATTATATTTTTGAAAACGTGAATGAATATACGTTTTCATAGTTTGATAAATACACACACATACATAGTGTACCCACTCCATTTAATTTTTAAAACTCATTGCTTTTAGCCAAATGAGAAAACATCAGTCTTGTGCAAGTCATCACATGTCATTGCCTGCTAAATTTCAACTCTCACTCTTTTCTTGTCTTAGGTACATAGATTTTCGTTTAGGCCTACAAATTCTTTCAAATGATTAATTCTTTAAAAATCATATTTTCGGATGAGAATTTTAAAACTCTAACTGAATTTTGAACTGCTAAAAGTTATTTATGGTGGACCCTTTGATGGAACAACTACAAATTACTTAAGCCCAAAAATTTAAAACAATTATTTTAGAAACAAAACTTTCTATAATCTTTGCGTTTAACCTAAATATAACTGACTAATGGCAATTTGTTATACTTAAAAGTATATAAAAATAACCTCCCAGGGGCGTACTACCTTAGTCGAGTGTCCACGCCTTGTTGTTTTTGCTACTCCGTGGTATAGAGTTATTACTAACACCCCTAGATGGGGTAAAGGAGAATCCTGGATCTCGTTTGAAATGAGGTTAGGGAGACTTTAATGCCGATGGAGTTAATTTGCGAGAGAACATGCACCCCACGCTTTAAGCGGGTACACAATAGGAGCTTGTTTAGTGGCATTAGTATTTTACTAGTGGAGCATAGGACAATCCTTAACCTCATACTTAAAGACGCTAGGGAAACTCAGATCGCGGTAAACTAAGGATCATAGGTTGGTTCTAACGAAGATGGTGGCGATTATAAAGGACAAGTCGGCAATGTGAAATCATTTTCAAGTCCAGAGGAAACGCCTGCGGTAATGCGAAACTCTGTGGAAGGAGATTAGTAGCAAAGGGACTCGAAATAGTAGCGCATGACACTATTAAAAAAAACAAAAAACAATAATAAATCGCTTTTTTTCGTTTTTTGTTTTTCATTCCAAAAACGATTGAATTCTTTAAACTATTTTTATAGTCGCAATAAATATTTTCTATTTTTAAAGCATTTTAACGTTTTTTCTATTTCATTTTATTTCATTTTATTTTATTTCGTTACAATTTAGTTGATTCTGTTTGTTATTTATGCTCCGTTGAGTCCACCTGTAAAGTATTGCCAACCTTGCAATGTTGCTCAAACAATAAACAAATACGGCAGAGGAGTGAGTAAAAAGATGAGAGTGAAATAAAAAACCTTCGTTAACGTTTTTGATATCACAACAACAATAAAAACAACTAGTAATATTACAGTTACAGAAATAAATACTACAGCTACAACAACAACAATTCTATAATTGTAAATATTCATTTGTCTTCATATGTATTTACACACATTCATACATAATTTGTTTTTTTTTTTTTTTGGAAATATGGGCACTTCCCAAAAAATGCCAACTTCATTCACGCAACTCCAGCCTTTTTATCTTAAAGAAAAATTTATGAATTTATTTCTTGTATTGTTTGTATGAATTTACTGTCTTTATTTTATTTACGGTCTTATTTCTTAAGATTTAGACCAGTTTTTTATAGAAATTATTTTATTGCAACCGAATATTTCGCTACAACATTGGGTAGCATCTTCGGGGAAAATATGGAAGTGAAATACTGGATTAAAAAAAAATTATTTTTATTTAAAACTGATCTCAAGCTTCAAAAATAAGACAACATATTGACACAGAAAGATGGTACACATTTACAAAATATTTATATGCATTGGCGTAGCTAGAAATTTGTTTTGGGGGTGCCAAAAATTCAAAATTTTGTCTTGCTTATACTGAGTTAATTTTATATATAAATTTTTTTCAAATGCTTCCGGGTGGGGCAAACACCCATTTAAAATCACACCAACCCCCCTCCCCCCTTTAGTCTAACTGTTCTAATTCATAAAAAATAAAAATAAATTATAACAGGTTTATCAAACAAATTTCTTTAGAAAATTAGTTTCATAAGCCCTTAATAAATCTTTGACAATTTTTTTCTTGAAAAAAGGCCAAAAGAGTTTGACGTTACATAACATTTCTATGGAAGTGCCCATATGTCTGTTTCTGAGTACATAGAACTTTAGTTAATTTGTTATATTTGCTTAATAAACTTGACAAATAACAAACTTATTGCAAAAAATTTGATGGGACTTAAACCAAAAATAAATCTATTTAACTAAGCTCGTGCCATGACCGACAATATCCCCAGCACACGTACATAAATAATTTTAATAATTTTAACAACAATGTTGCTTGAAATAATCCCACCAACTTTAACTAAAGATATCTATTATTGAAATCTATACGATAACATTAATTGCAATATATTAATATGGAAATTCAAATTATTTCCATACTCGCTCAGTCTTACACCTTTGTGGCATAAATGTGAGAGATAAATTATTTTCTTTATTCACACATTTATTCATTCCAACCACCAGACAGCGACATAGTTGCTTTTTCGTACTAATTTCATTGTTATTTGTCGTGTCATGAATTTTCCTATATTTTGGTATTAAATTAGTTCTGCTTTCTGAATTTCTGTCGCTTTATTACTTTTAATATTTTAATTCTGTCATTACACACAGCCACGCAACTTTATGCACACTGTGTGACTTTTTACTTTGTTCTAGTTTTTTTAAACAGAGTTTGCTTAGCTTTAAATTCGTTTTTTTAGACAGAAAATAATTTTTATATTAATATTAGGGATGCTTTACCGTGATGGGCCGGGATTAGGGATTTTTTTATTCATAAATTTTGGAAAAGTGTGATTTTGGGGATTTTTAAAATATTTTATACAGCTGATAAATAGCAGATTAAAAATCAACAAGTATTAACACAGCAAAAGCTACGTAATGACTTGCTCTTACTAAACGATATAATTCTTAATGGCTACTACGTATCGCCTGTGTTACTAAAAAGTGTTGTAGGAATGAAATGATATAGGTTTGTCATTCCGTGTGAAATTTCTACAATTTTAATTTCCGACCCCATAAAGTATATATTTTCTGAAAGCTTATGAACAGGGGAGTCGATTAAGCTCTGTAAGTCTATCAGTCTGTCCGTCCTTCCGTCTGTCCGTGTGTATGTTGAAATCAAGTTTTTGAAGCCCCCGTTATCGCCTGGACTCGGGTGAGGTATTAAAATATCAGAAATATTCGAGAGTAGATCGGTATAGAAATTCAGGAACAGCGGTACATAAGCAACTGAGATATGAGCAAAAAACCACAGCCACCACAACATACATACATACAAACGTGGTTATTGCATGACTATACGTTGTGAAGGGTATATAGCGTTCTTACTTGTTTTATTACAATTTGTTAGAAGCCATTTAGATGAACTTTCTACAATTCTTATTTTGTTAATCTCTCTTAAAGTACAAGTAATAGTATTTTTAACAATAGCGGCAAAGCTATACTCGTAGATTATTACAGATTTTTTTTAATTATAAATTAACGCATACCAGAATAAGCAAATCGAATTTTAGCCCTTAGAAGAACTGAACGTCTTTTGTAAGTCCTAATTTCAATAAGTTATTAAAATCAAGTTGTTATTCAATTTGATAGCAAGGGTGGTAAGGAGATATTTGATTCCCAGTTTATAGGAGAGTGTGGTAATTACTTGCCTCCAATTAATAAATTTTTATATCGCCATCGATATGTTCGGATAACTGGTATCGTGTTCTTATTCAAACAGCATTGTCAGAACATTTGTTCGCACCACGATATCCGACATTAAAGGCGTTAAGAAAGAGAAGTCACATAAAAACAGTCACAAAATATCCTTTACACGTTTTCTTCATAACAAAGAATATGAAAAAACTTTAATCAGTTGCTTTGTTGATGTTTTGTTCTTGTGTTGGATGGCTAACAGAGACGTTTTCCATAATAGAGTTTACAGCATAAATTTTCCACTACCGCAATATTTGATTCGAAAATAGTTTTCTTGATTGATAATAAAATGAAACTAACTACTGTAAAATTAGTTCATTTCGCATTTATTCCTGCCAACATTTCTGCAAGAATATGGTGCGGGTATTTGTTTCAAATCCCATACGATAAATATTTTCTGAGTTCTATATATACATAAGTATACGGCTTAACTTAAATACATATAACTTTTTAAAAGAAAGAATTTTTTAAATTAAGATAAGGCTACATGTTTCAAAACCTAAATAAAATGTGTCAGGATACATTTTTTGGAATGCCAACTTTAATGCCCAACTCCCATAAAAGATTAATTTCTTTAATAAAACACATTTCTTATATAATGTAACGTTTTAAATTATTTGGAAAATCTCTGGTTCTATATTAAACTTGGAGAAAATAAATGTTAGTGCCACTCCCACATAAAGTAAGCTGCCTCCAACCAACCGAGTCTTCTGAAGCTTATTTAGACTCCCTAACAATGCAATAACATTGTAAAAAAGACTAAGCAGTAGCACTCTTAGGGCCATTATTACAACTTGCCGACAAAGTTCATGTTAATAAAAGGTAACTTTTGTTAACGTGAGCAATAAACTGGCCATTAAGTATTTTTCGTTATTACAACCTGCCTGTAAAATAAATTGTATATATTTTAAAGTATGGCAGCACCAAAGCAAATGCTGAACAAATTTATTAGTTTTTTAAAACCAAAGTGGCAACGACAAGCATATAGTAAACAATTCCCTTATACGGTAGAAAATATGGTAACTTTTAATTATAAACCTCACGTTAAAAGTTAAAGGTAGAGTGATCTTCCCTTTAACTTATCGGCCAATTTAAGGTTAAAGTAAAGTTGTAATAACGGAAAACTAGTTATCTGTCCGATAACATCCTAACTTTAGTTATTGGTAAGTTATAATAATGGCCCTTAATGTATCATTGAGACTTTATATAAAAAAAATAAACTTAAACAGAGAAAATAATACAAACTTTGTCGTTCTAGAGTGATTATAAATAGTAAAAAAGCAATAAATTTTAGGTATAACCAGCTGTACCCTACGCGCGTTGCTACGCCATTAACTAAAAAAATTTTAAATCCACAGAGCTAAAATGCTCCCAAATATATAAATACGCACAATATTGTCTGTTCAATGTGAGCCGGACATCAGGTACACAATTTGCGAAAATTCTTATGTTACCCACAACTCGAAACGCCATCATTCGTTCGCTGTTTTCGTTTCAATTCAAATCAGCATGAACTGTCACGATTGGTGGGCTTATGCATAACAACTTTGCTAAAGATCATCACATGATCAAATGCATAGTTTACGATTCTATTTATAAAGGACATACAGACAAACATTCATTTTTATTATTGAAGTAAGGGTACTCACAAAGGGTAGTGCAAACGATGCAAATGGTTGCAAAAATGCACTAATTTTTTAACACAACAACAATACTTTACTTTACTTCATTTGCACCAAAAAAAGTTTGAGCAAAATTGGCTGTATAAATTTGTTCAGAAGCAAATAAGTGACAACTGTTGTTTGTTGACGTTTCAACCGCCATTAATTTTATGTAAAAGAATACTAATATCACAAGAAATTTTTGTCAGTAATAATAAAATTAAAAAAAAAAGATTCTTTAAAAAAAAAAAAAGGAAATCTTTAAGAAATTCAATAAGAAGTTGCGGCTAAAATTAATAAGTGTTTCGTACTAAAAAAGGATGCTCATGATCAGCCATAATATGCGCAGAAAATTTGCTATATGCAAATTTGCACAGGCTTAATCGTGAGTACCTTTAGTATAATATAATATAAAATATAGCGCTTTAACTTGCATTAGTTGCATTGTAAATTCAAAATCCCGATACTCGGAATTTGCTTATTGACATCCCTATTTGCTACCGATAGAAGTTTGCGTCAATTATCTTTATTAAGTCTCGTGATGTCAACTTATAGTTGTTGTAAGTATTTGTTGTTAAATTTATTTTTATTATTATTCATTTGACTTTTAACTTGTGTGCGTGTCACATTGTTTGAGGGTTTAAGTTTTAAAGAGGTCACCCACTCAGGTGAATATTTCATGTTGGCATTTGAAAAAAATTTCAGTTCACATGAATACACACTTTTATCCAAGCTTGTTTTAGAATTTCGTTTATCTCTTTCTTTGGTGTAACTATATACATGGTGTGCATATGAGTGTAATTAATTTTCGAATTTAATGATTAACAAAATGTCTAATGAGTCTAATAGAGTAGTCATAAAGAGCTTTTGCTATTAACTTTAAAAGACACGGTATTATTTGAACTAGTACCTAAATTAGTATATGCGATTTATTTTTTAATTTTTATTTTCACTACAAAGGGTGTAAAAAAATAAATTAAAAATATTTATTTATTGTAATTATTTATATTTTATACTTATAGATGAGTTTTAGATCAACAATTTGTTATACAATAAAAATATTTAAAATTATTTATTTTTTCCCATTTGACAATGGGAAATCATGAGAAAAGATTGAAAATAATGAAATTTTGACACTTGAAAAGAGCAGCTGATAATGATCAGCTGATCAGTTGAAACAACCTAATCAACCGTACCCTGTTTTCAATAATTATATTAATTATTAATGACACGTTAAGCTTGATTAACCCACGTATTTCGAAAATGTAGTTTGACATCTCTTTTTTTGAATGAAAATTTTGCTGGACTAAAATGAGTTGCCATATCAAAAAAAAATGTGCATAGTAAAATTACAAAAGTCATTAATTTGTAAAATTTTAACGCTATTTAAAAACTACTTATGATATTCGCAACAATTTTACCATAATGAATGAATCATGTTGCAGAAAATCAATGAGTGCTTGTATGCTTGTATGCTTGTATGCTTGTATGTTTATATGTTTGTATGTTTGTTTGTGCTTTATAGACGGTTAAACGGCTGGACCGATTTCCTTGAAATTTTCACAGAATCTTTTTTTGTGAAAGAACTACAGCCTATATTTTGGTTTGAAATTGTAAGTGGGCGGGATGCCACGCCCTATTTAAGAATAAGTATTAAATATTATATATCACGAAAGTTAATGAAGCTAGAGTCTTCAAATTAAGTACGGTAAATTTTGACATCCACACGAACATTTGGGTAAAAAATGGGCGTACTGGCAATAGTAGGCGTGGCCACATAATTTAAATACTAAAATTCGTATATTTGGAAAACGATATCAATTAGAGTAGTAAAATTTTGCAAGAGCAACTTTGACACCCAAATGAACATTTAGGCAAGAAATGGGTGCATTATCAATAGTGGGCGTGGCACCTACCATATGAATTAAATACTAAAATTCGCATATCTGGAAAACGATATCGATCAGAGTACTAAAATTTTGCAAAAGAAACTTTGATATTCAAATAAACATTTATGGAAACAATGGGTGCATTAAAAATAGTGGGCGTGGCACCTACCATATGAATTAAATACTAAAATTCGCATATCTGGAAAACGATATCGATCAGAGTACTAAAATTTTGCAAAAGCAACTTTGATATTCAAATAAACATTTATGGAAAAAGTGGGTGCATTAACAATAGTGGGCGTGGCACCTACCATATGAATTAAATACTAAAATTCGCATATCTGGAAAACGATATCGATCAGAGTACTAAAATTTTGCAAAAGCAACTTTGATATTCAAATAAACATTTATGCATTAACAATAGTGGGCGTGGCTCCTGCCATATGAATTAAATACTAAAATTTTGGGTGGCGAAGCACACCAGGTATTAGCTCTTAATAAATAATAAGTTGTTTTTAACAAAAATTTCGCTTTTAAAAAGTTTATAAAATATACTTAATTGCATAACAGCGTACATTTTTATTAAGTCATCTTTTCATATTACTCGTTGTACTTATGTACGAACATTAGTATATATTTTCGCTAAATTTTCTACAGACAAAAGAACAAAAAACAATTATTGATAATTCAACATATTACCAGTAGTTATTTTCATTGATGATGCATGACTAAACACGTTAGTCGACGAAGGTCACTGATGCATGCTGGTATATTTAGAAGTAAATTTGTTGCTATTAAATACACGTTTCTGTCCTTAACCATCAGCATTTAATGAAAATGCGAAATACGTTTGACTGTATTATTAAAAAGTAATAATTTGCTAATTTTTTTGGTTTCCATTATTTTTCTCAGTTACCCTACAGACAATTTTTGTCACGAAATATTTTACGAAGAGTAAAGAGACCTATAATCGGTCGTGCCGAATGTAATATTATCCTTCAACATCGCTTATATATGCTACCTAATGGTAGCATAGCCTAGATTTTAGATTGAATATTTTAAGCATTATTTCACTTGCCATCTTTGATTTTGTATTTTTATGTATTCAACTTGTCAAATCCTTTTTTGGTACCCATAGAGATGAGGTTAAGAAACAAAACTATCAGCCATTTTGTTTTGGACGCCATCTTAGATTTTACACCTTATAATAGTTTATTTTATTTTACTGATAAAAATATTAAGGGGTTGATTTTTAAATCCTAGATTTCCATATACATGTAATTACTTTACGTTATTTTCTAGTAGCGGCCATCAAGTACTTCAAATTTGTATTAGTTTATAATAATTTGTTTGTTAAACCACTTCATTTGATTCATCATAATTTGTTGCCTATATCTCAGTTAGTTGCCAAACGAGTCGTAAGTTTTTCGAGAATATAAATTTCACTTGCGTGTTCAGATATTATTAAGAAACGTTAAGAAAAAATATATTTTCTTCAAATACTTTTTATATATAACTTTGCCGATTAGTGACAGATTTGTCCAAAAAAATTTTCAAATTGCCCTGGAAGCATACCAAATATTTTTTTTATCACATTTTTATTATTGGATCTTCACCTTCGTGAACTAACAATAAGTATTCAAATCTTAAAACTAAATGGTTAATATTAATTCAGCCAGAGTCAGACTAAAATTTAAGTTATCAAATAAAGTCCAATGGTTTCATTTAAGCTCAATAGTATCCCTCTTCTTCAAACGAGTGTGTCCTCTGTGCTGCAAGATCTTTCGAGCTAGCGGATTTGGATGTGTTTCCAGCTTATTTAAATACTTCTCCACATAGTGTAGGATTTCATATTTAACTAGTGGAACTTGTAGATCCTTATGGATGTTGCTGTTTTCAAAATACCAGGGAGAAGCAGTTATCATTCTTAGGCTTCTGTTTTGACGACGTTGAATTTTTTCTATGTTCGAGGCGGAAGGAGTGCCCCATAATTGTATCCCGTAGCACCAAATTATACCAAATATGTCTATTAATTATTCGATTGCTAGTAAATTTCAATTTTTGTGATAAAAATATACCGAGGCAGTCGTGCTGATTTGCTCATATCATACAATTAGCTAACAAAATACAAAACTTTTGAATAATTTTAAAATTTTTGGGAAATTACGACTTTATGGCACTATGACACTTAGGAAACCCTTGTGAATTAGCCAAATGTTATTGTGCGCATGTGCCGAATATTTAAAAAAAATTATACCATACAAGTCTGTTCATCATGTGGGGACTTCTAAAACATGATTGCAACCAACACACAGACAAACGCACAATACTCAAAATACATTCTTGGCACCACAGGTGAGATGTGAAAAAACAAATAAAACTTCAACGAACATAATAAAGAGTTCTTAGCAAACTGGATGCAAAAACTTTTTCCATTACAATTTTATACTGAATTAAATTATATAATTTTGAACTAGAATTCGTCAATGTTACTTACTCTGCCAATCTTGGGGTTGTGGATTCAATTCAGCCCATTTTCGCTGTTATTTTACATAACAAATGGAAAAATTATTCGTAGATAAACTGGGTGGTTAAATACAGAATTTAATTTTTAATTGTAAAATAAGCAAAATAATATTTCGTACTAAAAAAAGTGAATAAAAAAACTCATGTTTATATACGTTTTATTCGTAAGATAAAACGTACATCATATGAATTTTTTTATTCTATTAAATATTTTTATATAAAAAATTGTTTGCAAAATATTTATTCATTCATTTAAGGGATTTGTTTGCATTAAAAAATGTATCATTTGCTTAATTTTAAGCATCATTGAACTTTGTTTTCCAACGAAAAGGAAAAACTAAATATTTTTTTGAATAGAAAGTTGATGATGTAGTTCTTGTTCTAATTTATGTACAATTTTCGCCAGCTGAAATGCAAAAAATGTTGAAAAAGTTTAAATACAATGGGTTTGATTGAATTTGCAACAAATTCGTACTAGATTGGCTAATTAGAGTTACCGCCAATAGAGACCTCAGTTGGCTACTGCGTTATTTCACACCAAAAAAGGTGCCGAGTTAAAGGTGACTTTGGATATATAGCTTAGTTCCGGATAGTTAGCGGATGTTTGCCTTGTTGGCAACATTGAAAAAGTAAGTAAATACGCTATTTAATTCATATAGCGCAGGATTCACATTGTATAATAGCCTTCAATCTAAAGGGAAGAGATTTTTAAAAAACAACTCAAAAATTTAAAAGCGCTTTTACATTTTGCAACAGAACTATGTTCATGGTTATTTTAATACTACTTAGTTCATCATTCTATTTGGCTTAATTGCAGATAATCAAAAATATAAATTAGTGTCTTGATGTCTTTGTTAAACATTGTTAAACAAAATCACATTTTTTTCTGTCATCTGTTTTCACTTTCAAAAGAGTTAGAAAAATTAAAACGCAGCTCAAAACAGTCTTTATCCGTTTATCCGGAATACAAAGAAAGCTCTGTGAGGGATGATAAAAAACTCTTTTATGTTTTTGGTTCCCCAAATACACTACCACACATATGTATGTACATATAAATTGAGCCTTGAATATAAGAAATTTTAAAATCTTACTCGATCATTCGGGGTTTTTGTTTTTTTGATACAGAAATTCTAGCAAAAATTCTAAAATTTCTATGGCATTTATAAGTCAAAATTTGCTTCTAGGAATTCGTTTAAAGCTTATCAAAGAACTAACTTTCTTAAATATTTACTCTCGAAACTGGGTATAAAATGTCTTTAGTCTTTTTGAACAATCCTACTCTACATGAGTCAAATTAATCGATATGGTGCAGTTATATTTATTTCTCAACCCCTATTTTGTGCCTAAGTTTTGCGTTTCAAGATAATGGAAGTACATAAACCTTGATTCACCAGGTAGTAATACGTTTATAAAAAGTTAAAAATTAATAGAACCATAATTGAACAATATCAGAGTCTACTCGATGTGATTCTAGCGAACGCCACAATGGAGTTTATGCATGAAAGACTTGAGAATAAGATGGAATCCGTGTAACCATTTAAAAGCCATGAAAGAACCATTGAATATTTTGAATTATTTTAATTATATCGGGTGTCCCAACTAGAACGCGATTTTTAAATTTGGCGCCATTCGAAGTGTCATTGTTTGACATTTGAACAATTGTTATTGTTTGCTAGTAGAAGGTACGAGGTTAGTAAAAATGGAGCGCTACACGAATGAACAACGCATTCTCATTGTGAAATTGTTTTACCAAAATGGTGAAAGTTTTGCGGCTACAGTTCGAAAATTGCGATCAATTTGGGGTCACAATAATGCTCCAAAAGAGTCAACTGTAAAGAGATTAATAGATAAATTTGCCGAAACTGGGTCTGCTAGTGATGTAAAGACAACAAAGCGCCTTTGACCAAGTCGATCGACCGAAAATGTCGCAGCTGTACGTGATGATGTCGCTCAAACTCCATCCAGGCAGGTCAAGCGCAAACAGTCAATGGTGTTCGGTATCGTGAAATGATAACCAGTTTTTTCTTGCCTAGAATTGAAGAAATGAATGTGGAGGGCATGTGGTTTCAACAAGATGGCGCCACATGTCATACAGCCAGAGAAACAATTCAATTGCTGCATCAGTCATTTCCCGGTCGTGTTATTTCGCGTTTTGGAGACCAGAATTGGCCGCCTAGATCGTGTGATTTAACACCTTAAGATTTTTTTCTTTGGTGTTTTTTGAAGTCGATGGTTTACGCGAATAAGCCGACGACGACTCAGGCCTTAAAAGAGGAAATTGGACGCTGAATTAATGAAATACCGCAGCATTTATGCAAGAAGGTCATTGAAAATTTCATTAAAAGATCGCGTGTGTGCCAGCAAAGTCGCGGCGGCCATCTGCACGATATATTGTTCCATACATAACCTCATACTGTCTACTTTACGATATAATAAAGTTTCACGATTTTCTTTTTTAAATATGTATCTGTGTTTTATTTAAGATTTAAAAATTGCGTTCTAGTTGGGACACTCGATATTTAAAATTTTATAAAACCCTTCATTTAACACCATTCTCAATATTAGATCAAATTATTGTGTGTATCGGATCTACTACTTTATGCGTATGCATGTGTATGTCACATTTTGAACGTAAGTATGAGAACCTTGTTAAAATATGTTCTAAAATTTATGTGTTCTACTTCACACTACTTTAAATTACTTTATTTCAGTGGAAAAATCAAAAAGAAAACATTACTCTGAGTAAAAAAAATTAATTATTATACCCTTCACACAGTGAATAAGGGCATATATAGGTTTGTCATTCCGTGTGAAATTTCTACAATTTTCATTTCCGATCCCATAAAGTATATATTTTCTGAAAGCTTATGAATAGGGGAGTCGATTAAGCGTCAGTCTGTCCGTCTGACCGTCTGTCCATGTGTATGTTGAAATCAACTTTTTGAAGCCCCCCGATATCGCATGGAACCTGGTGGGGTATTAAAATATCAGAAATATTCGGGAGTAGATTGGTATTGAAAATCAGAAACATCGGTACATAAACAACTGAGATATGAGCAAAAACCCACGACCACCTCGATTTTTTTTCACAAAAACAACATTACAACAACAACATACATACATACAAACGTGTATACTGGTTAGAGAAAACGTGGCATCGAATCCCAGCTGAGCCAAAAAAAAATTTTTTTAATTTTTTTTTAAATTTTTTTTAATTTTTTTTTTATTTTTTATTTAATATATTATTTATATTTTTATTTTTTAATTTTTTTTTTATTTTTTTTTTTGTTTTATATATATTATATATATAATAATTTTTTTTTTTAATTTTTTTATTTTTTTTTTTTAATTTTTTTTTTAAACATACATACGTGAATTTATAATTTTACAATGGGATGTTTTTATATATGTATGTTTTTATATGTATGTACGTATTTCATATGGAATGAATGGTGACACAAACTACTGTTATTGCATGACTACACGTTGTGAAGGGTATATAAGATTCGGCACGGCCGAATATAGCGCTCTTACTTGTTATTATTTTAAAAATGTTTCTCTACAGCTTTGTTAGCTGTTTTCAATGTTGTAACTCAGTTTAAATTCATCTTTGTTCTGATTCAACTGTATTTTTGTTCCAACGTTCTTTTATTTCAGTTTTCTTATATTTATACCCTTCACACAGTGAACAAGTAAAAGCGCTATATTCGGCCGTGCCGAATCTTATATACCCTTCACAACGTGTAGTCATGCAATAACAGTAAATTCACGTATGTATGTTAAAAAAAAACAAAAAAAAAAATAAAAAATAAAAAAAAAATTTAAAAAAAAAAAATTTAAAAAAAAAATTAAAAAAAAAAAAAATTATTATATACATATATAATATATATAAAACAAAAAAAAAAATAAAAAAAAAATTAAAAAAAAAAAATAAAAAAAAATAATAATAAAAATATATATAATATATTAAATAAAAAATAAAAAAAAAAATTTTTTTGCCTCAGCTGGGATTCGATGCCACGTTTTCTCTAACCAGTATACACGTTTGTATGTATGTATGTTGTTGTTGTAATGTTGTTTTTATGAAAAGAAAATCGAGGTGGTCGTGGGTTTTTGCTCATATCTCAGTTGTTTATGTACCGATGTTTCTGATTTTCAATACCGATCTACTCCCGAATATTTCTGATATTTTAATACCTTACCCGGGTCCAACCTATGTCGGGGGGCTTCAAAAAGTTGATTTCAACATACACACGGACAGACGGTCAGACGGACAGACGGACAGACGGACAGACGGACAGACGGACAGACGGTCAGGGCTTAATCGACTCCTCTATTCATAAGCTTTCAGAAAATATATACTTTATGGGGTCGGAAATGAAAATTGTAGAAATTTCACACGGAATGACAAACCTATATATACCCTTTTTATACCCTTCACACAGTGAAAAAGGGTATATATAGGTTTGTCATTCCGTGTGAAATTTCTACAATTTTCATTTCCGACCCCATAAAGTATATATTTTCTGAAAGCTTATGAATAGAGGAGTCGATTAAGCCCTGACCGTCTGTCCGTCTGTCCGTCTGACCGTCTGTCCGTGTGTATGTTGAAATCAACTTTTTGAAGCCCCCCGACATAGGTTGGACCCGGGTAAGGTATTAAAATATCAGAAATATTCGGGAGTAGATCGGTATTGAAAATCAGAAACATCGGTACATAAACAACTGAGATATGAGCAAAAACCCACGACCACCTCGATTTTCTTTTCATAAAAACAACATTACAACAACAACATACATACATACAAACGTGTATACTGGTTAGAGAAAACGTGGCATCGAATCCCAGCTGAGGCAAAAAATTTTTTTTTTTAATTTTTTTAAAATTTTTTTTTTTAATTTTTGTTTTTATTTTTTTTTTTATTTTTTATTTAATATATTATATATATTTTTATTATTATTTTTTTTTATTTTTTTTTTTTTAATTTTTTTTTTATTTTTTTTTTTGTTTTATATATATTATATATGTATATAATAATTTTTTTTTTTTTTAATTTTTTTTTTAAATTTTTTTTTTATTTTTTATTTTTTTTTTTGTTTTTTTTAACATACATACGTGAATTTACTGTTATTGCATGACTACACGTTGTGAAGGGTATATAAGATTCGGCACGGCCGAATATAGCGCTTTTACTTGTTCACTGTGTGAAGGGTATAAAAAGGGTATATATAGGTTTGTCATTCCGTGTGAAATTTCTACAATTTTCATTTCCGACCCCATAAAGTATATATTTTATGAAAGCTTATGAATAGGGGAGTCGATTAAGCCCTGTCAGTCTGTCCGTCTGTCCGTCTGACCGTCTGTCCGTGTGTATGTTGAAATCAACTTTTTGAAGCCCCCCGACATAGGTTGGACCCGGGTAAGGTATTAAAATATCAGAAATATTCGGGAGTAGATCGCTATTGAAAATCAGAAACATCGGTACATAAACAACTGAGATATGAGCAAAAACCCACGACCACCTCGGTTTTTTTTTACAAAATCAACATTACAACAACAACATACATACATACAAACGTGTATACTGGTTAGAGAAAACGTGGCATCGAATCCCAGCTGAGCCAAAAAAATTTTTTTTTTTAATTTTCTTAAAAATTTTTTTTTAATTTTTTTTTTTATTTTTTTTTTATTTTTTATTTAATATATTATTTATATATTTATTATTATTTTTTTTTTAATTTTTTTTTTTAATTTTTTTTTTGTTTTATATGTGTATATTATATATATAATAATTTTTTTTTTAAATTTTTTTTTTTTTTTAAATTTTTTTTTTTTAAATTTTTTTTTTTTTTGTTTTTTTAACATACATACGTGTACGTATTTCATATGGGATGAATGGTGATACAAGCAACTGTTATTGCATGACTACACGTTGTGAAGGGTATATAAGATTCGGCATGGCCGAATATAGCATTCTTACTTGTTTTCTATCGTTTAAGCGTGAAGCAAATTATATATCTTTGCAAATATGTTTTTAATGATGAGCGAGTATTATATACACACACACTATTTTGAATTTAATGTGGTTGCTTGTAAGCCTTCTATCTTATGCTCGTGCAGCTCTTTAATACATATTATCTCTTTGTTGTTGTTTTCGCGTTTTACTTGCAACTTTGTTAACTACATCTATACGGTACATGTGCACCATAAAAGACTATTATTTTTCTCGTAAATGTAAATTTTTTATTTCTACATAATTCTATACGTGAATATGTCATTGTTCCTAATGTTGTTACCACATACAAACATATTCAATTACTATATTACAATTGTGTTGTTTTACATGAAAAATGAATAAATGAATGAATATAATACAACTGCTGCTGATGTATTCACTTGGCATTGCTGTGGAATATAAAGCTTCGTACACACGGTTGTCAGATCGTACAATATTGTGTGAAAAATTGGTAGCAAATACCTTACAACCGTGTGAACTGGCAATTTTTGCATAACAATGTTGGCAGAAAAGTTATTGTCATACCATTGATAGACGGCAACCTGACAACAATATTGTCAGATATATTGCAATCGTCTGAACAACCTTCATCGTTATTGTCAGACCATTGAAACATGTTGTCAGATAATTTTATATTGGCAGATGTACAAGTTTTGTGCATATGACAATGGCGTCATTGTCATACAAGTTAGTGATGTCAGATGTATAAAATGTTGCTTTTAGTATTGTTGAATAGAATGTTGTTTTTAGGAATTTTCTTGTACTTTCTATTATATTTATACATAAAAACAATTAAGAACGTTATATTCGACCATGACTAATCTACTATATATGTCACCAGCACTCGCTTGAATTATGCAGATATTAACTTTATCATAATTTACAAAGAAAAGTTGATAGCAAAAATATACATACATATGTTTGTAGTATATGCATAAATATATATAAACACTATAATCATAGACGTCTATACATACATATACAAACTACATAATCTCGGACTTCTATACGTTCATACATACTTGCATATACGAAATAATACATGCTAACTATGCCTTTTCATTTGATACCAATATTGTAGAGAGTAAAATTTTAATTATCAAAATATAATTATATTTATTGATTTATAGCGTAATCTATTTTACTAGTCAAGCCCTTTTATTTAATACCCATATTGAATTACAAATATGTAATTCGCCCTTTTGTGTTGGACGCCATCTTAAATAAAGAATTTTTGCTAAGCCTACTGTATTTTACAGGTCAAGCCCTTTCATTTGATACCACTATTGATAGCGGTAAGTTTTTAATTACAAAAATCATCTTATGTATAAAAATTTGTTCGATATTTTGTCATGGCGTTCATCTTGATTTTTATAGGTTATACATGATATTCTGTATTCTACTTGTCAGTTCCTTTAATTTGATCCCAATATTGCAGGGGGTAAATTAGATAAATTTTTAATAACTAAAATTCACTCATTATACAAATTTGTTCGCCATTCTGTCATGACGGCCATCTTGAATTTGAACCTTTTTCATAATTTTTTTACATAAATTGTATACTAGGAAAAATTTAGGAGATTTTTTTAAAAACGTGGGAATTTTAAGTATGTATCTTCATATGGCATCACTGCAAAACGCTCTTTCAATGCAACAGCTGTTGTGCAAAAAAAAATTGTTAATTTTCTTGCGTGTTTCTTGTTTCAGTTTAGATTTGTGTCAATAAGTGGATAACAAAATGAAAATAATAAAAATATGAAGAGGACGGTACAGAGTATTCCATTTTTAAATTTGTGAAAGCTTTTCTAGATCCCCAGACGCTATCGGAATCTAATATTGTAAAAAAAAAACATGACCAAAGCAATTTCTGACAACAGATCTGCCAATTTTTTTATACCGTCATCTGACAACCGTCTAAACTTACAATTTTTTGTCGGACAACATCGTCAGATAATGTTATTGTCAGAACAACATCTGCCAATGAAATTGTCAGCTTTTCTGACAAAAGTCTTACAGCCGTCAGAACTGACAATTTACCTTATGGAAGCAATTCTTCATTGTCATTCCATTGTTAGCATATGTTTAGGTGTAGCAATTAAGTAAAATCTGACAACCGTCTGTACAGAGCTTAAGAAATATGTGAATTATTAAAGGAAATTATAAAGAAATATTTTATGGAAACTGACAAATACAACAGCTTTCATTACTAGCTTTACAACCACAAAGATACTTAGATATGTATGTGTACAAAGACAAACTAAAAAACAATTTCAAATTTTCGGAATTTCGGAATTCTCTGTTTACAGCAATAAGCAAGTAAGCATTGCAATTTTACTTAAAATAAAAACGTATAAAATTTCATTTTTATTAATGTAAATTATTAAGTACTTAAGTTTTTCGTTGTTTTATATTCAAAACGGAATCAAATGCATTGAACCTTTGGATTTCGACTTAAGTCGAGATAAGAACTTTTTTAAAATGTTATCATTGTCATTGCATACCTTAGAATGATCTAGTTATATATTTATCAGATTAAAAAACAATATATAAATCAGATGTGGTATATTTAACATAAATATATATATATAGTTTATCGCTTTGAAAATCTAACTACATTCGCCTTTGCATTGATGAATTGTTTTCAGTGAAATTCATAAATTAATACTCATGTACATGTAAATGTATGATCTACAATTGAATTTTAAGCTTTTCCAGGCTCTTAAGTTTTCTACTTTAGCAGATCTCATTCATGACTGTGTGGCGAAATTGTCGATTTAAAGAAGTCGATTTTTTAATTTTGCCTTATAGAACATTAATATCAACCTTGTGGGTTATTTTTCTTAGAACTTCTTGTTTAAATTTTCTTCAGATACGAAACCAAAAACTTGGAATTTGTTATTGAAATAACAAGGAAATGAAACAAAAAATAATAAATAAATATTGTTATCCTTTCGTTTGTCGTTTCCTTCTCTATGAGCTTTATAATGACGAACTAATATAAAACAAACGATGAAGGATGCATGATATTGAAGGCCTTTTAACAAAACGTACAGTTACAATAAATGTGTTGCAAGCAGTTTCAATATGTATTATTGTTTTTGATTCCATTTTTTTTGGGTATAGTGAATTGGTTTGAAATTGTAAGTGGGCGGGGTGCCACGCCCTATTAAAGAATAAGTATTAAATATTATATATCACGAAAGTTAATGCAGCTAGAGTCTTCAAATTAAGTACGGTAAACTTTGACATCCACACGAACATTTGGGTAAAAAATGGGCGGACTTTTAATAGTAGGCGTGGCCACATGAATTAAATACTAAATTTCGTATATTTGGAAAACGATATCGATTAGAGTACTAAAATTTTGCAAGATCAACTTTGACATCCAAATGAACATTTAGGCAAGAAATGGGTGCATTATCAATAGTGGGCGTGGCACCTGCCATACGAATTAAATACTAAAATTTGGGATGGCGAAGCACACCGGGTATTAGCTAGTATCATATAGTTTGATTGTATTAATGGTTGTATCCCAAAATCAGATTTTTTATAGAATTATAAATCCCTATAACAAATTAATTATGTATAAAGGCCCTTATTAATAAAACAAAATGTATTTAGCAGAACAGGGAAAACTGTAATCCAAGTTTATTTGGTTGGTTCATGATAGATGGTGGCTGCTTAAATGAAAATGTTAAAATATTATAGGGAATTAAATTTAAGAAAAAAACTAGTTTTTCTTTCACCTGAAATAAAAGACTTTTCTAAAATTCCTTAAGTTATATTTTTAATATCTTGTGCGACGTACGTACGTCTTATTTTTGGCCGCGAATATTAACTCAGAAAAGTAAAACATATTTTACGAATATGAAAATCATAACAGTCATTATGTCAGGCGAAGCTTGTCAGACTCGGCGAACTACGCAAAGATAAATATCGGGTGTCCCAACTAGAACGCAATTTTTAAATTTAGCGCCATTCGAAGTGTCATTGTTTGACATTTGAACAATTGTTATTGTTTGAAGTTAGTAAAAATGGAGCGCTACACGAATAAACAACGCATTCTTATTGTGAAATTGTTTTATCAAAATGGTGAAAGTTTTGCGGCTACAGTTCGCAAATTGCGATCATCCCATTTCCATCTTGACGGCTTCGTCAATAGGCAGAATTGTGGCATTTGGGGTGAGGAAAATCCTCGAGTGATTCACGAGAAGCAAATGCATCCTCAACGTGTCACTGTGTGGTGTGGTTTTTGGGCTGGAGGAATTATTGGACCTTTTTTTTTATGAAAATGAGGCAGGTCAAGCGCAAAAAGTCAATGGTGTTCGGTATCGTGAAATGATAACCAGTTTTTTCTTGCCTAGAATTGAAGAAATGAATGTGGAGGGCATGTGGTTTCAACAAGATGGCACCACATGTCATACAGCCAGAGAAACAATTCAATTGCTGCATCAGTCATTTCCCGGTCGTGTTATTTCGCGTTTTGGAGACCAGAATTGGCCGCATAGATCGTGTGATTTAACACCTTTAAATTTTTTTCTTTGGGGTTTTTTGAAGTCGATGGTTTACGCGAATAAGCCGACGACGACTCAAGCCTTAAAAGAGGAAATTGGACGCTGCATTAATGAAATACCGCAGCATTTATGCAAAAAGGTGATTGAAAATTTCATTAAAAGTTCGCGTGTGTGCCAGCAAAGCCGCGGCAGCCATCTGCACGATGTATTGTTCCGTACATAACCTCATTCTGTCTACTTTACGATATAATAAAGTTTCACGATCTTTTTTTAAATATCTGTGTTTTATTTAAAATTTAAAAATTGCGTTCTAGTTGGGACACCATCTATATATGTGTCTATGTTTGTTTTTATTTTCAAGTGTTTTTTAGTAAATAAAGTTAGATTTAGATTTTATGTTGTTTTTTGTTAAAATTATTGAATTCTTTTTTAATTTTTGTTATTTTCCTTTTCACAAACAGTTAACATCTGTTATTGCGCGAAATTCGTCGTTCGTCGCAGTTGTGTTCCTAACATTACACTTTTTTTTCGCACATAATTTTGTGATTAGAAAAAGTTATAGCTGATTATCTTAGATTATTCATTTAAAAATAATTTACCTGAAGAAAAGCTATTTTTTATATATATATATATTTTCAACCTCTTGTTTTAAACCCTTAAAAGTGTACCATTTAAAAATTATAATCTTCTATGATGTTTCTAAATTTTTTACGATAAATATAGATTTCAATGTAGCTAGCATCTTGATAATATACATAATATTTATTAAATCTATTACGTAACAATTAAGAGCGCTAAATTCAGCTGTGTTGAATATTTGATCGAAAAATTCGTTTCGTCGGTAAAGGGCCCATTTAACCAAGATTTTCTGTAAATGTTGCCAAAGGTACATATTATATATTTAACAAATGAGGCAATAACTTCCATAGGAGATGTAAAATCTTACTTTATTTGGGTAAAGGCTTGGACAATCGTGTTCTTTCGCTTATATTTTAGCTTGTAATATGCCCCATAATTGATTTAAAATAGCGAAATTCTCGAAAATATATCTGATAAATAAATACCATGTAAGAGTCTGAAGTATACGTAGGAGCTTAAAAAAATTGATTTCAACATACACACGGACAGACGGACAAAGCTTAATTAATTCCTCTATCTATAAGGATTTATCATTTATGTATATACTTTATATGATCTAAAATGAAGATTGTAGAAATAACTATCGAAATGACAACCATAAAACCCTTTACACTCTAGTGCGAAGGATATAAAATTACGTGTAGCGTAACATGCGCTACAAAAGTTGCATTAATCTTCAATGTCTCTCACTTTAATTCTATTCACACATCTTTAAGTCTTAAGTTGAATAAATGCAGTTTACGTTTTTGTTTTGGTTACACTAAATTTAAATCGCTCTTTCGTTTGGTATCACACACACACACACACAAGTGCTCGAAACCGTCATTATTTGCTCTTAGAAAATAGTTCAAAAAATCATGTTTTATTTGGTATTTATTTAACAAAAGTTGCAGTTTCTGACTTAATACCTTTTTGCCCAACCTTAAAGATATATTTTAATATTTTCTTACATAAGCATATCTGAAGTACAAACCTTCGTAAAACAATTTAAAATTGCATTTCATTAATACGTATGCAAAAATTTCATAATTTTAAGGAAATTGTATTATAATAATTTCCAAAGTGTAATGCATATTTCCTTGAGGTGTGTTAAGCAAGAAAAAATACTTTTAAAGGAAGTGGGACTTGAAAAATGCAACATTTTTTTTTAAGCTCAAACAAAAAATGCCAACAGCGAAATAACCAAACAGCTGCTTATACACACGTACTACCTGAGCATATACATATTGAAGTTCGCGAACAGACTATCGCACACACACATACATTTAGATTTTCATATGAAATTCACTTTTTAGCTTTCTTCACAACAGAACATAAAATGAACAACAACTACAACTAAGTTGTTTCGTTAACAACAAAAACAAAACAGCAAAAGTACTACGTAGTATGAAAACAACGAGAAAAATTAATGTTTATATCCGTTCAAACTTAATGAGATTTTCTTTTCGTAGTTTTCAAAATTTTTCTCTATTTTAGTTTCTTTTTCACATTTGCAGCATTTTTTTTTAAATTTGCAACTGCACTACTTGGCATTATTTCCATACCATTCACTTTGTCATTGTTTTGAAGTACGAACAACAAGAGTGTTATTATCCTGCTAACATACTCATACTCATGCAAGTACCCATACACATACAAGCATCCATTATCGTACTCCTAGATTTAGAACATATTAGAAGTAAATGTACCAAGAAAAAAAAGGCAGAAGTAGTTATACGTGGCATATGCACATAATGACAAACATTAAGTTAGTTTTTGTTGTAATATGTTTGCTGGATCATAATTTTATAAAAAAAACAAGTAAAAGCGCTATATTCGGCCGTGCCGAATCTTATATACCGTTCACAACGTGTAGTCATGCAATAACAGTAGTTTGTATCACCATTCATCCCATATGATATACATACATACATATAAAAAACATGCATACATGTTTAAAAACATCCCATTGTAAAATATAATATATAAAAAAAAAAAATTTAAAAAAATAATTAAAATATATATAATAAATATAAAACAAAAAAAAAAAATAATAAAAAAAAAATAAAAAAAAAATAATAATAATAATATAAATAATATATTAAATAAAAAATTAAAAAAATAAAAAATAAAATTAAAAAAAAAATATAAAAAAATTTTTGGCTCAGCTGGGATTCGATGCCACGTTTTCTCTAACCAGTATACACGTTTGTATGTATGTATGTATGTTGTTGTTGTAATGTTGTTTTTGTGAAAAAAAATCGAGCTGGTCGTGGGTTTTTGCTCATATCTCAGTTGTTTATGTACCGATGTTTCTGATTTTCAATACCGATCTACTCCCGAATATTTCTGATATTTTAATCCCTCACCCGGGTCCAAGCGATGTCGAAGGGCTTCAAAAAGTTGATTTCAACATACACACGGACAGACGGTCAGACAGACAGCCGGACAGACTGACAGGGCCTAATCGACTCCCCTATTCATAAGCTTTCAGAAAATATATACTTTATGGGGTCGGAAATCAAAATTGTAGAAATTTCACACGGAATGACAAACCTATATACATATACCCTTTTTCACTGTGTGAAGGGTATAAAAAGAATCTTTCTTATTTTGAGATCAGTTTTTTATATGCTTTCATTTAAAAAAAATCATTTTGCTAACATTGTTTTCAATTTTGATTCACGTTTAGTGAAAATGATAAACTTTACAAATAAGTTTAATAATAAATGTATAAGTGAAAATTTCTTTTTCACGTTTCTCACGTCTCTTTATTTTTTGTATTACAGAACCTTTTATTTTTTGCCATTTTAGCTTGCTTGTTACCACAAAGTTAAACTCAAAGAAAATATATTTTTGTGTAGATCCTAAAAATATGCTAATGTAAGTTGCATTGGTATTATCAAAAAACACACATGAATTACACAACTGGTGGTAAATTCTATTGTGGCTCTGTAAATCGATAACTGACCCTTTGATTCTACTGATGTGGAAAATGAAAATAAAAAATATTTTCACTGTACATTATCACAGAACAATAATTGACTTAAAGTTTACGGAAACAATTATTGCTTGAAGCTTTCTGAATTATTAACTGTTTTACGTTTCTTATTATACAATACAATTAATTTTTTGTTATTGATTTTAAATGTTTTTAAAAAAAATTAGTTTCCTGTCAGTTTCAAAAATAATAAAACAGAATAAATTTGAAAAATAAAAAATTAAAATATGTCAAACAAAATATATTATTGTTACAATGAAAAAATTATAGTTAAATTTGTTTAATTCATTGATAAATGGATTTATTTTTAAATTTGAATTATATTTTTATTTAATTTAAAAAATTTTTTTTAGTATTAAAATTCTTCTGTCATTTGAAAAAAGTATATTGAAAAATTATATTAAAAAAAAATTATTTTGTCTAGAATTCATTGTTAAAAAAGAGTTTAATAAAATGTTGATTAATCATGTGAACAAGGGAAGTTATTTATTTATTTTGTTTATTTATTTAGTAGGTTATTTTCTGTACAACAAGACTTTATCTTATATATATAGTACAGAAAGCGAATGCGTTAAACATTAAAAAAAACAAAAAACATTTGCAATAATTAAATTCGAATTAAAAGTTAGTAAAAAAAAAGAAAAATATAATTGAAGAAAAAAAAAATAATAATAATAAGTATGTATATTAGAAAATTGCACATAATATAATTTAAAGAAATAACCTACACATTTTTATTTAAAAGAATTAACTACAAATTTTTTTAAACTACTAACGTTGCCATTTTATTGTTGACATAGTGGAAGATTATTCCAAAGTCTAGCGGCATGTACATTAAATTGTCATTCCGAAACTAGGCATTGACGTTGGTGTATTATAATATTCCGGTTTAGTGGCGATTAAAAAAAGTTAATTTTGATATATGCATTTGGAAGTTTTAAAATGTATTATTTTATGCAAGAAAACCAAAGTGCGTATTTTGAGTAGGCTATCGAAACTGACTCCATGAAGGTTTTTACAAGCAGAGGAAACATGATCAGATCCTCTCAATCCGTACACATACCGTATAATGTTGTGAAATGAAACATTAAGTTTTCTTCGACTAACAGAGTCGCAGTTAGCAAATGATTCATACCCATACAGTAAGGAAGGAACCAAATATGACTTGGCAAGCAAGATTCCAATTCTGATTGGTGTAAAGTATTGTGTAGGCCAGAGCGATCGTAACTTAAAATACGACTGACCAACAAATGGATGTATATGATCTGTCCAAGTTAAGTGTATATTAAAAATTATACCTAGATTTTTCGCTCTATTAAAGGTGAGGAAGTTAGTTCTTAAAAAAATAGTCAATCAGCAGATTAAAATTCTTGCAAGTACATATGTACTTACACACCTAAAAAGTAGACATTGAATTTTATTGCAGGTGGGACTGAAATCAATATTCATTGCAGCCCGATATATTTTGATCGGTTCTAACTTAAATATGTAAGTAATTATTTCAATTCTTTCCCTTCGTTTGATCAAAAATTTTAAAGCGTAAAATTTCTTTGTGCCTGGGTCTAGCATGCACCCTCTTTACTTTCGACAACATGTATGACGTTTGATTATGCCATCAGTGCCTAAATGTGTAATGTTGAATATGACGTTTGATTATGCCCTCAGTGCCTAAATGTGTAATGTTGAATATGACGTTTGATTATGCCATCAGTGCTTAAATG
This sequence comes from Phyto melanocephala, assembly GCA_941918925.1. Lineage (NCBI taxonomy): Eukaryota > Metazoa > Arthropoda > Insecta > Diptera > Rhinophoridae > Phyto > Phyto melanocephala. The sequence goes on from OW799233.1 coordinate 182,506,817, forward strand.
TGTAATGTTGTATGTATTCTTATGCTTTTTATTTTTGTATATTAAAAATATGTTTAAAATAAATATATTAAATATTTTTCAATTTTCTTTTCGTTTTCAATAATTTATATTGCTGATACAATAAATTCTTTATTAAAAAAAATCCCAAAATTCAGTAATAGGCGTGATTAAATTAATTAAACCCATTTTCGAAAATTCTACTAATTATAATTAATTTTTTGATAATTTTTTAACTGATACTTTATGCAATATACTTCCATTAAAAATATTCAGGATCATTTTGATGATTGAAGCAAAATCAAATAAAATTTTAAATATAAGTATTAATTCCCTAATACCCTGTTCACACAGATATTTTAAATTGTTTCAATTTAGTGTTGATTGAGCAATTAAAAAAAGTGTTCACACATATTCAGTTTATCTTACTCCATTAGCATTTGATAGCTGTAAAATACGATGTATTTATACCAAATCAAATAATGCCTTCTCTTCAGTGGGTTCCTGTTGATAAAATATATTTACAATTATATTTATGTATGTATTTGAATTTCTTTAAACATTTTCTTAAAATTTTTATCAAACATTTTTCATTTTATTAATTTTTGTTTTTTGTATATTTATTTGTTTGGCATTTGAAATGCCACCTAAAGAATTTTCTTCTCACTCTCACATACTTCTCAAGAGTTGTATTCCGAGTTTTAATTCAGTTCAATTTAAAAATAATTTTTTTGAGCTCAAAAAAGGCCTTTAATTGCGATAATATTATAAATTGACAATTAAGGTGCGTGTGTGAACATAGTATAATTGAAATTCATGTTTTTTTTTTTTGGTCTAAGAATCGATTTGATTAGGCTGTTAAATATAAAATTAAAGAAAAATAGTGATTAATTGTCAGATCTACGTTTTGAATATTAAAGTTTGTTTTGTTTTAAATAAAATAAAGAGCTTCCTTATTATTTTAGATAAATACGTACAATTTCAATTGTCGTCAAAGCCGAATATATTTCCCAGAATTCTAATCTATTTAAATTTCTTCACTTTGTTCTGTTGCTTTTGTTTATCTTGAGATCACTTTTTGTATAAGAATTTATTATTGTTTCTATTATTTGTATATTTTTACCCTGAAGATGCTACCCATTGTTTGGCTGTGAAATATTGGTGCTAATAAATAATAAATATTTAAAAACAAAGCTCGATCTGAAGCTCAACAAGATGAACAAAATATTAATTTTAAGATCAAGAAAATTAAATGAGACTTTCTTCACTATGGGTTGTCAAGCTTGCAAACTATTATTTTTTTTTTTACATCGTAAGTTAACGTTGTGATCACGCTCGAATTTTATATACATTTTGTACATACTTTTACGTATGATTTCTAATTTTCATACATAAAAAGGTGGATGTAGTCAAGTAATTAATTCTATTATTATTATTTATAAATGTTTGTACATACTTTTAACATAAATGAATAATTTAATAGAATGAACATAATTTTCTCCGTTCGGTGAAGGTATTTTTACCTAAAATAGATTTAATTATTTACATGTTTTATTCAATAAATATTTTTAATAAATTAAATGAAAACTTTTACCCGTGTTTAATTTAATTAAAAATATTTTTAAAAAACTTAAAAATTTCAATTGATTCTTTTGTACTATTTTAATTGATATCATTCTCAATATTTGCTATGGTTAGGTTAGGTTAGGTTGAAAAGGAGGGGTATAAAAGCCCAAACCCATGACAGGTATACACCTATGCCCAGTTGGCATGTTGTGCGCTCCATGTGGAAAACGGAATTCCCAAAAAAAAAAAAAAAAAACCATAAACATAATTTCCCATAAATAACGGACTAGTCCAAGAAACCAGTCCCCTCAATGTAACGCCTTATGGATCTCCAGTTCGAGTCCCCCAGGTATTCCAAGTTCGGCATATTATCTACTGTAAAATTTTCACGCCTAATATGCCCAAACGCAGGACAATGACAGAGGTAGTGTACCAGGGTCTCATCCTCTTCCTCGCAAGCTCTACATGTCGTCTCCTCAGATAATCCCATGCGAGCTAGATGAGTTCTCAACTCCGTATGACCTGTAATTACACTGGTTAGTTTCCTAAGTGTAGGTCTACTTAGTCTCAGAATCTCCTTTGATTTCCGAAGATTTGGGTCACCCCATAGTGTTCTTGTCACCTTACCGACATCAGTGCTTTGCCATTTTCTGACATGTTCTTCCATTGCCCAACGTTTAAGTTCATCCTTAAATCGTTTAAGGGGTTTGGCGTTCTCCAAAGTTATAGTACTCAAAAGAGCTCCCATTTTGGATAATTTGTCGGCTTTCTCGTTTCCGATCAGCCCGTGATGGCTTGGTATCCATATTATCTCCAGATGTTCACAATTTGCATATGAGTTTATCTCACTCTTGCATTGCAAAACGTTCCGGGATTCAACTTTCTCCTTTCTCAATGTCTTAATCACTGATTGGCTATCCGTAAAGATACGAATCGGAGTTTCGCTATTCGTTTCCTTTATCCATTTAATTCCTTCCGTAATCGCCATGATCTCAGCCTGAAAAATAGTGTTGTGATCTGGTAGACGGAAGTATTTGCCTCTATTTCGGCTTATGTCGATAAGCCCATTCCAGTTTGGTCACCAATCTTTGAACCGTCTGTGTAAAGATCGATTCCGTGGGTGTTTCCCATCCTGATTATCTCATCCCATTCTCCCTCTTCCGGTATAATGGTGATGCAGTTAATATTCTCATATCTCATCGGGATTTTATCACATGTTAATTCTGTAATATTTCCCATCGGTAAGATATCCGTTATTCTTTGGTATCTGGTCTTATGTTCTCTTATAAGCCACTCATCTATTGCCATTAATCTTGTGGCAGCTAAGGCCGCTTCATATTTTACCTGTATCTCAATAGGCCAAATGGATAATATATTCTCAATGGCCATTGTCGATGTGGTCCTCATGGCGCCGCAAATACTAATGCAGCACTGTCTCTGAATCTTTTGAAGAGGTTTTATATTCACCTTCTTCTCTAAGGATGTCCACCACACTAACGAAGCGTACGTAATTGTAGGCCGCAGTACACTCGTATATAGCCAATGTGTCATCCTTGGGCTTAAGCCCCATTTTGAGCCAATCACTCTTCTGCAGAGGGCCCATATTCTTTGAGCTCTCTCCACTTTACATTCAATGTGGTCCTTCCAGGATAGTCTCCAATCAAGTACTATTTCTAGGTATTTGACCTTCTTATCAATCTTAATTGTCTTATTCCGAAAGATGGGATAGCTATGCACCGGTATCTTCCTCTTTCTCGTAAACAAACAGATTTCAGTCTTTTCCGGGTTGACATTGAGCCCTCGCTCCTTCGCCCAGTTATAGGATATATTCAAAGCCTCCATTGCTCTCATACATAAAGAATTTGGATTCGTCCCCCTGATCAGTATCGCAACATCATCTGCGTAACAGATAGGCTTGAATCCCTCGTTCGATAGAATCCTCAGTAGACTATGTATGGTAGTTACCCATAATAATGGAGATAAAATACCTCCCTGCGGGGTTCCTCGACATACTTTGTCCCTTCTTTTTACTCCATTTGCCTCACAATTTATCCATCTGTTCCTTAACATATTGCTAATCCATGCAATTAAGGCTTGGCTTAACCCTGAGTTTTCCAAGGAACCGATAAGACTCGAGGTCATTACGTTATTGAAAGCTCCTTCTATGTCTATAAATACGCCCATGGTATACACACCCAGGTCGAAGGATCTCTCTATATGATAAACAACCTCCTGAAGAGCAGTCTCAGTAGATCTGCCCTTGATATAGGCGTGTTGTCCAAATCTCATTGAATCGCCTGGTAATCGTCTTCTGACCATTCCATCGACGATACGCTCCATGGTTTTCAATAAGAATGATGTTAAGCTTATGGGTCTATAAGCTTTAGGATTTGCGTAATTTTCCTTCCCTGGTTTAGGTATGAAAACGACTCTCGCCTCCCTCCATTCCACAGGGGTATACGCATATTTCAGGCAAGTAGTAAAAATATTCGCCAGCCTTATATCGATTAGGTCAATGCTTCTTTGTAGGAGAGCCGGAAAAATACCGTCCGGCCCTGGTGCCTTATATATATTTGCTATTCATTCACCTATTAATTTTCATTTAAATAAAAGTATAATTTTAATTACTGGCGCATAATAATATAATATCGACCCCTTTGCGCGAAATTATCGTATATGCCAATTTTTTTGAAATTGAGTTTTTGATGCAATCCTGTTCTACATTCAAAGAGACGTCACCTGACAAAATATTGTAGGCGAATTCCACTTCGTTGCTCCAAAAATTGATTGAATACTTTATCGTATGTTACACCCCCATTTTCTCTTGTAAGCGATTTTATCGTATCTGCCAATGAAGAATACTTTGCATATTGTAGTCGTTACAATATTTACTACATATTTCTGTCTGAGTTAGAATTAGAAGGTAAAGGGAACTGCTTGCTTTATTTTGTTGTTTTGCCCCTATTCGTTTTACCGTTAATTTTACAGAAAAGGCTATATTAAAGTTGAAGAGAAGCATTTAGCATGCTTCATTTTTCTGATCATGTGTTTGAGGTAATCAGTTATTGTAAACCACTCAAAGTAAAACATTGTCTACAGATAAATTAATAAATAGTGCCTTAATAATGCTATCAGTTTCCAAAACCGTATTTAAATAATATAATTCAAATCGATTTGATTTGCAAAAAAATTTTGAATACTCCGTTAAGAAATAATATAATCCTTTTTACTCACGCAAGTACGCCTACTATAATTTCAGCGCTAATAAAAACGGCACTAGGAATGGCTATTGTTGTTTGTGGGGTGAGCGTGATGGTAAGCGAGGCTGCAATGAAATTTGCACAGCCCTGTATAAGTACTTAATAATCGTAGACCAAAGGAAGACAGTTAAAGACATAGCCCTATACTGTGACAGTTGCATTGGCCAAAACCGCAACTTCAAACTTCGTTGAAAAAATTAAAATAACATATTTATTTCCCGGTCATATAATGATACCAGTTGTTTCTGTGCATAGCACAATTGAATCATTTGTACGCAGTCGTACCATTTGGGCGCCAAGTAAATGGCCCACAATTATTCGCAATGCACGAACTAATCCATCGGGTTACAAGTGTACTGAAACAGGCCACTCAGAGTTTGAAAACTGGAAGTCCTTTGCAAATCAGTTATTATCAAACAAAGTTAAACTAAACATAAATAAAGTTCGCATAGCTTTACAAGACAAAAAATTGTAATCAATTGAACCCATCAACGGATTTATTGACAATTCCACTAAAAAAAATTATAAATAACTTTAATTTTACCTTTAAGTTACAAAATTTGTACAATTCTATGTTTAAAAAATAGGATACCGTCAAAATACCACAATTAAAACGCGAAAAATACGTGTAAAATGGAAGGGACGAAGAAGATTAACCCACTTTAGTTTTTTTTTAGTTTTTTTTTAATGAATTCATGCTTCTGTTAAATATTGATTACATTTTTGATTACTTTGTGCCATTCAAAGTAAAAAAATAATGAAAAAATACATAAAACCACAAATAAATCTTTGTTTCAATATTATTTCTAACACTGACAAATGATATCTTAAGTGACATTTTCTACACACGCATCTACGAAATGTTGTGAATGAAATTATCGTATGTGCCAAAAATACATTTTTGTCGGAAAACTTGAGCTTTTCCACAGGAATACTTTTAGGAGTAGTTATATTAGTTAATTACCTAAGCACATGTATCTTTTCATTTTGATATTGCAAGCGATAGCAGAGAAAAGTAGAAAAATTACTGTCCTGTAAAATTTGGTTTTTGTAACATACGATAATTTCGCGCAAAGGGGTCGATATTTTAATTAATAATAATAATTTCGTAATTACAACTCAAATTCATTTTTTTTTTCTGTATAGAAAAAGTTATAAAATTTGTAAACAATTCTATTGTTGCCACCTGACAAAAAGACCGCCTGTAATTGGCAACCTTTATTTATTTTCTGATGATTTTATTTGTTGACGTTTTTTTTTTTAATTTTTTCTTGCCTGGGTTATAAAGTACCTCACACAATGATTTGTTTTCGCAACTTCTGGGTTTCCTAAAATCTAAAATTAACAAATTTATATTTATTTCAACAAATAACGTTGCTGAGTACGTCACTTAATTCATAAATTTATAAAATACAAAACATATTCATTAATATTGCAAGAGGAAACTTTTAGTGCAAAAGTTCTGTATTGTTTTTAAGCAACTGCAACTTTAAATAATATATAATAAAAACCACGAGCTTTTTCTGTTCGGTGAGATTTCAATATGTCATTATTTTACGGTTTTTGTTCAATGCATTGTATTGTTTGCATTTATTATTTTATGTGGCATGTTGCGCTTGTATATAGAAACACTTGCACATATACGCACTCTTAACTCAATATTTTTGTAGTGACACTTGCCGTTTTTTTTATTTTTATCTTATTGTTGATATTTTTTTGTCCGAACAACACATTAATACACACACACACACACACACACGTACACAAATGAATACAAATGCATACAAGTACACATGAAATGTAATAAAAGTTTTGCAACTCAATTTTTCCCACAAGTGACATTAATGCATTTTCCACTTGCAGTTAAAGTATCGCAACAACTGAAACAATAACAACTACAATAACAACTACAATATCAACTAGCACTAAATTATATACACAATTGCACATACATACAAAGATACAATATATGTAATTGTAAAAAATGAGAGAAAACAACTACAACTTAAATATTTGTTGCAACAGTAGCAATAAGCATGCATGCAACAAACAACGAAAATAAAGAAACAAAAGAAGGGCTGCGTACAACACAAAAATGTAACACCAACACCAACGACAACAACAATATAAGTATGTACAACTTTTTAATGGCAACATTATTTCGTTTAGTTAGAACAACAGCACCGGCACTAGTCGTACTAGCGACAGCAACAACAATTGCGACAATATTATTAACAAAATGGCAGAGAAAAAGTTTCATGGCAAATATATTTTACAATTTAAAATCTTAAACAAACAACAAAAGTTAAAACACTGAGACAAAGCGAAGAAGTTTTGATAATTTAAAAAAGAAAAATATTTATAAAGAGCGGAAGGGGAATATAAATGTATTTAAAGTATGTAACCAACAGTGTGTAACGAACAACAAATAGGGAAAAGTACTGATAGTGGAGCTATAAAGAAAACAAGAAGATGATTTATAAAGTTTGACTAAACTTGAAACAGAAAACGAGGTTCTAATTCATAACTTTACGGATAGCCAGTCAGTTATTAGGGCCCAAATGAACAAAATTATTGAATATCAGAATGTTCTGCAATAGAACAGTGAGATAAACTCGCATACAAATTGTGAATGTCTAGAGATGACATCGATACCAACACATAAAGGCATAATCGGAAATAAAGAAGCGGACAAATTATCCAAAATGTGATCATTTTTGAATACCATCAACTTGGTAAATGCCAAGCCTTTTCAGTGGTTCAAGAAAATACTAAATTGTGGGCGATGCAGAAACACGTCAGAAAATGGTAAAACGATAATGTTGGTTAGGGGACGAACATTCTATGGGTTGAACTAAGTCTTGACTAATCGAACTAGTTTTTAAAGCTGAGTAGAATACTTAAAACATTAACTAGTGTAACAACACACGATCACACGAAGATGTGATAGATAAGATGACTTATCTAGCACTCATGGGACTATGAGATGAAGCGATATGTATTGCACGCGAGAAAGAAGAGGAGATTTTTAAACATTACCTGCCTCAATGTCCTGCATTTGGGCATATCAGACGCGATATGATGATGCCATGCCGAACTTGGAGAACCTAGGAAATTTGAATCTGAATTCAATAAAGGGACTGTGTTCTGGATTGACAAAATGTAAACAAACAAACAAACAAAAATGTTTTTTTTTTGTATCGCTTGTATGTTGTATTCATTTTTTTTTATTTATTTATTTAAGTTAGTCTATGGTATAAATCCTTACAGACTATTAAAATAAAGTGACAGTGACATATGATATGTCATATACAAAATTTAAAGAAACATAAACAAAAGATTTTAATTAAAAAATGGTACAATGTTTTATTTATTAGCAAAACCATTTTTAATGCAAGTACTGAAAGAAAATTGCTACCGAATTTTTCATTCTTTTAGCAGTAAAATATCAGATGCGCTTTCAAATTTGTAACCCCTTTAATAGTGAAGTTGATGCCTTTTTGCAAAATAAATGTAATAAATTAGTTGTTTTGGTGAACCTTTTTTCCTTCGTCTCTATTTTTATTCAATGTTTAAAAATTTTTCTTACACCTTAAGGACTAAATTTAGTTGCTGACCTTTTCAGTAGACACTTTCAAAAATGTGAGTGATTATTCAAATATAAAACGCTTGGAAAAACTTACTAAAGAAAAAAGTCGTGTTCAGCTGAATCGTTACCTTTTCTTTTAATGATCTTAATTTTCAAATTAAATAACTTCTATTTATTCCAAAAACAAATGGGTCTCATATGGAAGCAATTCAATTGAAATAAGTGAAAACGACAAAAATATTTTCAAGTTTATAAGGAATTATAAATGGAAATTGTTGATTTAGATTTTTCTACTCATTTCCACTTTTTCCTCTTTTCAAATTCTTTTACAAAACAGGTTTATTTCAACTTCCAACAAAATTAACTGCCTGTTCAACGATGTCGAAAGAAAACCCAAGCGAAATTTCATTCGTACAAATACGTTGAAAACAAAAACAAATTTTTAGTTTTTGTTGTTGTTTTCAATATATTTGTACGAATGAAATTTTGCTTGGGTTTTCTTTCGACATCGTTGAACAGGCAGTAACTTTTTTATTCTACCAAATGGGGGCCTTAAACAATTAGATTAACTTGTTCGAGGTATTATTTTTTAGCATCCATCGGTTGAGAAGCCATTACGGTGCTAGTTTGTCAGTCTGGGTATTTCAAAATCGTTTTCCACCAAAGTCTTTGGCCTGTTGAACTACAACGGGTACCATACCCCACCATACACATACCATACCCTAGTTTACAAAATTATTTATAGCAAATGATGTCTCAATAAGAAAGAACATTTTCATTTCAAAATAAAAACACGTGCATTTTCAAATAATAATTATGATTCTTTAACTGGTCGCCTTATTTCTATTATAAGGCGTCACAATGGTCTATAATGGTATCCGGGTGAGGATGTAAGGGTAACTTTTCACCAGCCTTACCTACCTACCTGCCTACGTACCTACTGGTCGCCTTTACATGAAATTCACCATGACTTTTTCACAGAGACGTAGCAGTGTCTCAACGATAATGCAAGGGATCTCGAACTTGAGATAAGGAAATGTTTCTGATTTATTCGCACAATCCAAGAATCTTCAAAATCACATAACGTTAAATCGCATGATCTTGAGAAATTTTTATTGCAGAAATCGTTGCTACAATAAATTAATTGTTAAATGTGCGGTGTGGTTGGTGGCATCGTAATGCTAATGGAGGCTACAAAAACTCCCTTATCATGTACCTTTAATGAATACAGTTCACAGTTACTGCAACTTCGGACTTATTTTCAAAAAAGTAAGGCTTAACCACGCTGCTGGAACAAAATATGCACCGGAGGGTTACTCATGAATTGCACGAGGCCTTTCTGAGTCGCGAATTCAAAAATTTTGTATATTCGCAAAGCAATTTAGAATAGAAATTACTTTCAATAAAGAGATGATCTTTTCGAAAAATTTGCGTTGACTTGAGGTTGTTTCCTTACCTAATAAGTGCTTTAAATGGTTTACTGGTTTTACTATCTTAAATACTAAATAAGCTGAATTTTATGCGCACGAAGATGGAGGTGTTTTGTCAAATTGCAATGCGTTGTGATTTACGAAATTTGAAGTTACGAGTTTATGATTTCGATTCTTCCGCGATAGTTTTGTTTACAACAGCAATGTTACTAAGAAACTGACCAGCACGTCGATAATCAGAAGTCTTAGTAGTTAAGCACTCTTCGAATGGTGCACTTGCGAGCAGTCTCAGCATGATTTATCGAATTTTTGTAACAAGTTCTCAAAATTTGAACGCTTTGTTCTTTCGTTAAGCACTTCAGTTTTAGTAAACGCAATGAATATTGAATATGACACTTATTTTAAAAATACGTTCTTACTGAGACACCCGTTACTTGCATATATAAAGGTGCGTTTTTGTAATATGCGAAGCTTATGGAGCGAATATTTATATGACGCCCTAAAGGTATTTACCTGGAACACATATTAGCGAGAATAACATAAACAGAAATACCAATAAGAGGTTCAATTAATAAATTAAAAGTGATTTCAAAATTTTTTTGACCCACTTTCAAATGGCATGTATGTATGTCACGGTTACATGTTTGTATATGAGTTGTAAAGAAGAGGCCAACCAAAACAATATTTAAAATATTAAAGTTAACCAGAACACTTCAAAATACAAAAAATTGTTTTTGAAAAAATAGTGACAGTTTGACAGATACCAAAATTGTCACGTTTTTGTGAAATGATTGAAGAAATTTTCCATGAGGTGCATCCGTGCCTGAAAACCCATTAAGGAAATTTTCAAAATATTCCAATTATTTCGTTGGTGCTGAGTATCTCTATATTTAACAAAAAAAAAAAGGAAAATATTATAAGCAAATTTTGATGTTAGACAAAAAAGTCATAAGTCAAAAAATTGCAGTTTTATTTTTTCATTAAGGGCTTACAAAACTTCGTCTCTCATTCACTTGGTATCAACCATCATTTACTCTTTTGGAATTAATTTAGAAAAATGGTTTGTTTGTTAAGATTTTAACAAGAACTGCGGTTTATGACTTAAAACCTTTTTGCCTAACTTGAAAGGTATTTCATTGGACAAAAGCGTTACGCTTACAAAAATTCAGAATTTTATTCTAAAATCTTTACAAATCATTGTAGCTTTTTACTGCCTTAAAGCCCCTTCACACTACAATAGTAATGGTTGTCATGTATTTTACATTATTAAAATCGGTTGTCACAAGTCGAAATTCCCTGACTCGTATTTTTTACGAAATTAAATTTTTCAGTGATTACAAGACATTTCACACAAATACACATCGACACAAGACGCAGTAGTATCCAAAAATAACAGTTTTCAAGCGATTTTACAAAAAAAAAAAGTTACATTATGACAATTCAGTTTCTATTTCGTTTTTACCTTCTCCTGTAAAGTTACAATTATTTGACTTAGGGCCTTATTATCTGTGACCATCGATATACAGAACATAAAAAGACTAACAAATAAAGCAAGATTATGTGAAGCATCCAAGCAAAATATTCTGTATTTTCAAAATTTCTTTTGTTAAACAAACTAAAGGCTTTAGATGTGATCATAAAAGTAAATATTCTTTTTTAATTCTGGTTCTTCTTGGTTAATTAAAAGCACAAACACAAACACAGTCAGACATACTTACGTGGGTGTGTGCGTTTGAATAATTTTGTTGTTTAACAAATTACAGACAAAACGAAATACAATTCAAATGAAACAAAACTCACAGGCAACCCAAAAAAAAAACACACGAACAAAACCAACACAGAAAAGCAGACTTTCAGGTAATCAAAGTTATAAATGACTTTCCTTAAAACGTACCTTTCAAGTTACAAAACAACGATGAAGACGACGATGACAACAATGTAGACGACAGTAAACAGCTAAAATGTATGAAATAAAAAAACATAAAATAGCAGCAACAAAAGTATTTATCAAGTAATTTTTTTATTAGCAACTCCCTCGCAAGTAATATTACTTCCAGCACAACAGTAACAACAAAACGAAACGAACCAATACAAAACTCCATGGCAAACAAAGTTGACGGCTACAACAAGAACAACTCATAATATGCCAACTAAACAACACATGAACGTCCCAGGCAGGATAGACAGACAAACAGACTGTTTTGAAAACTACACACACGCACACGTTGTGAAACAAACCAATGAAACAAACCACACCTACACAAATTACTTAAAACTGACATGAAAATGTGGAGCCAACCCATCAAGAGACCGGCGACACACACATGAGCTTTAATTGAAAAATACACACTTTTTCCCCAACATACTTTAATGACAGACCCTACAGCTGTTCACCATCACTACCACTACTCTACTTCCACTACTTATTTTCTTTTATAATGAATGTAACCAATGATTCCAGCTTTAATAACTTACTCCTTTAACTGCACATACTGTTTGTTTGTTTGTTTGTTTGTAAGTGTATATATGAGTGTGGGTGTGTGTGTGTGTGTGGGGGTTTGCCTGAAACGTAAATGTCCTGTTGCATGTTTACAAAACGTATGAGTGCCTGAGTAAATGCATAAATAAATGAATGAATGAATGAAAGAATGAGTGAGTGAATAAACAAAAGCATAAATGACCAAGTTACTGTGTATCTTTTAAGTTTATGTTTATGAAAACCATATTAGCCGCGTGAAATACATATCCAGCTAATGTTAATGCACTTTTAACAGCCAAAATAAACTTTTATTATTCACTTCCTTTTAAACTTTCCTCCACATTTAGTTTATAAAAACACATAAATTTTATTAAGAACAAAAGAGAGAAAAGGATACGTGTGCATAGAGAATTCTTGGTAGGATGAGAATAATTTATATTTGATTTTGGATGATTTTTTTTTAATTAAAGTTTGACATGCTAACTAACATGGCATGAAACTTAGCCACTTGCAAATCCCGATCGTTAATTGCTGAACTAATGTCTCTTCCCTGTTATGCCATTACACTCTCTCAAATTATCTTTTAAACAATTAACAAAACGCCCTTGAAATAACTAAGACGAAAGGACACTACAAGTGCCTGTTTAAAAATATTGATAGCACAGTCTCATTTTTATTTAAAATTTTTGATAAATTTAAACAAAACGTTTAAATATCGGCTTTAAGGCTTTCATCGATTTTGTTCTAAATTTTTTTACAATTTTAAGATTTTTGACGACATTCTTTTAGCCAGAAATAAAACTGAATTCAACTTCAGTATTTTTTTTTAAGACAGACGTCCATTTTTAACAAAAAACCTTTTTAGAAAAAATAATATTTTTAGTTACAAATAGAAGAATTTCAAATTTGCAAACTACAACGGCAGGCAAAAACCAAACCAGTTAAAGCTTTTACGATGTCCTTGAAGACTAGATAATGTATGAATTCCTATTACCAAGTGAAGTGTACTCTTATAAATTATTGTAATGGTTAATTTTTAAATTAAAAATGCGTTTAACAATAGTTAAATAACAGTCGAATAAATTTCCCGCACCATTACTTGCAGAGGGCATGAATGAATGAATGAATGAATGAGTAAATGTCTTTAACCACGAGACTACTTTTAAGGAAAGTTTACCAAAATACCCATTAAGAACCTCAACATTCTTTTTGTATGTCGCTGTTGTTGTTATTTATAGTTGTTTTATCACGTTGTTGTTGGGTATTTCCACATAATCTACAGTAAAAGGGGCCTCAACTATTACCGTTAATAACCATAAGGACAAGTTCAGCAAGCAATACTACAACATTTTTAGTTTAAAACAGAAAACAGATAAACACATACATACAAGCATACATTCAAGCATACATATATGCAAACATATATACATAACTTTCCCATTTATACATTTATGTGTGAAAGCAAAATACCAAATGAAAAATATTCATGGCTTTTCTATGTATATTTTTTTTTTGTTAACAACTTAGAGAAAGACAAGAACCAGAACCGTAACCGAAAATGGAAATGGAAAAAAACAACAAATATAAATAAATCTCATTGGATCACAATAATATTTTGTGAAATTTCAGAGGGAGTGATAAGTGTAGTAGAAAATTTGGTAGTTAAAAATGTCACTAAAACTGAGACAAGCTTGGCAAGAAATAAATAAAAGACAGAGAAGAGGGTAAGAAATAGTAATAAATAAAAATAAAACAAAATATAAGTGAAGTCAGAAATGCCTTAAGCAGACATACTACGCCACTTCACCATAGAAACAATATACAATGAGCGTTAAAAGCAAGTCAACACTATTGAAGTTTGGATCTGGGAATTAAGGAGCCCGATACAGTTGAATTGCTAATATATATATATATATATATATATATATATATATTTCCTTTTATTTATATAAATTAATTGACAGTATAAATATCTTCAAATTATATAAAAGTTCATGTTGAACATAGGGTGTCTGTAAATTCTCTCCGGCTAAAAACTTGATTTGGTTCCATGATTTGTTGCAGCTTTCGACTTCTCTTTTAATCATTCTCACCCAGGTATTTCGGGGACGACCTGGTAGACGATGACCCTGAGGGTTCCATTCAAGTGCAACTCGTGTGATTTCGTTACTTGGTCTTCGTAGTATATGACCTATCCAAGACCATTTACGACGTTTAACCTCAATCTCGATTGGTACACACTTTGCCATACATAAAAGCTGCTCATTTGTTTCCCAGCAGGGCCAGAAGATCCGAAGGATTTGTCTAAGGCAGCGGTTAACAAAAGTTTGCAATTTCCTTTGGGTGGTTTGCGTTGTGCTCCAGGTGGTGCAACCATAGAGAAGGACAGATTTTACGCTGCAGTTAAAGATTCTAAGCTTTGTGGCTTGGGAAATGTTGTTGGCACGCCAGACTTTGTGCAGAGAGTGGAATCCGACTCTAGCTTTGTTGATGCGGTCTACTATATCAACACCGGAGCCACCGTCTTTGGTAATACGGCTTCCTAAATAGCAGAAAGAGTCAACATCTTCAATTACGGATCCATTAATTGAGAGAGGATTTGAGTTGTTGGTACCAACCCGCATAAGTTTCGTTTTATTGACGTTTATCTTGAGACCAACTTTTCTGCCAAATTGAATTTACACCTACACACAGAGAAAATATTATTGGTTGTAGTTTAGTTGTTGGTAGTAAAGTTTGTCCACACGAACTAAACCATTGGATCGACAATGAATCTTTTTGTCTTTTTTTCACTTTTACATTTTACTTATAAACTGTCTATATTAAGAGAAACGTGTTCATTTTCTAGTTTATAGTGTGTTTTTCCATATAAATTATAGGCCGGTTGACAACCAGTTTATCGGATAATCCGGTTGAGTGTCTGTAATATACCCTTCACCATTGGTGCCAAGAAGTATAAATTTTCTGTTCGTGTAATGATTAAAATCAACTTTTAGAAGCCCACACACGTACCACATACCTGTGTGTGAAATAAGTCTTTCGCAAATATCAGGGAATGAATTACTATTGAAATCCAACAAAATCGCCTTAGAAGTTTCTGAGATATGATCACATACACACGACTGCCTCTGGTTCTTATCATATTTATACCACAAAAATTAACATGTTTCAAACCTTCAGACTATTTATAGATACTTTTGTTACTATTTACAGCTTTTATGTGTCTACGGATATTTTTTATACATTTTTAACGAATTAGTCACTAAAACAAAGTTAGAGGATAAAATTATTTGAAAATATTATTTTTTTATATATTTATCAAGTTTTTCAAGCTTTTGGATATTTTTTGGACACGTGACTTCAAATTTCCATTCGTTTGATCTAAAATTTTGTCTGATAAAAACCAGTAAACTGCTTTGAAACTAGCCGAGATATAAACACCAAAATAGAACTACTTCGGAATTTTTCCTTAAATTTATGAACAAAAAATTGCTTGCTTTAACCTACTGGACAATCGGCAAAGTCATTATGGGTATCAATGAAAGTGCTTGACTATTGAAATATAACATACTATCAAAAAACCTTAAATCAATAATGGCCGCCACTAAAAAATGACGTAACATAAATTTATATATTCAAGCCCCTCAATATTAGTATCAAATTTAATGGTATAATCAGAAAAATGCAGTAAACTATAAAACCGTTTAAGTTCATGATGGCGTTCAAAACAAAATGGCGGATAATTGATTAAGTGTAATAATTATGGGTTTTCCCCCTTTAACCACAACAATATTGGTATTAATTGAAAACGTTCGACCTGTAGAAAGAAGAAAACTTAAAAAAAAATTTTAAATCCAAGATGACGCCGAAAACAAAATGGTGGAAATTTTTTTTCTTAACTTTATCAATAGGGGTATCAAATGAAAAGGCTGGACTAAAAGAATACAGTTCTTATGTAAAAATTTAAAATCAAAGATGGCGTAGGAAATAATCGTGAAAAATTGAGTTCAAAGTTAAATCTAAATTCTAGGCTGTGCTTAGATGTTGTTTAATTAATAAGACTTGTCACGACCGCGTAAATCACTTTTTATTTATTTATTTTTTGTTGTTGTGCTGAATCCAAAAACCTTCACCCAGATTATTGTTTTAATCAAATTATTCATATATCTGTTCTGTTAAAAGCTTTCTGAGTTATTTTATGAGTTTGAGCTTGAGCAAATTGTCAACGTTAAGCAATTAAACTATCAAAAGCAACCCGTGTAGTTTTCAGGTTCATAATCTTAAGATAATCTTATTGATATAAATGGATTATTACAAATTTAAAATCTAAAATTTTTTCATGCGTTATTACACCTTTAATTGCACAAAATATAAAATAATTGACTGACTTTTGGCACTCATTTTATAAAAAAAACTCATATAAATACTGAATGTAGAGAAAAATTATGAACAATTTAGTACTTTTTATATTGAAATGTACCAAGTAAATCGATTACAAATTGAAGTTGCATAAATTTGATTTTAAACAGAATTTGTTAAAGATTTTCGGTTTTCAACAACTAAATTCACTTATAAAAAATAATAATTTTTTTGTAGTTAAAAGTTTTTGGTTGTTTGATACTGAAAACATTTACGTTTGTGAAAGTATTTGGTCATAATAACATTAAATAAATTTATTAAAACTAATACAATCAGGAACAGTCGTACATAATATCATACATAATACAAAACTGTTTTAAAATCTATGCAAAATCCACAAGTTTCCTTTTAACAAATAACTTGGTACCTAAAACTACAAAAACGTACATTTAAATTAATACTTTGAAATCTCAATTTCCCATGTCTGATATAACGGTACGTAAAAATGTATGTATGTATGTATGGATGTATGTATGGATGTATGTATGTATATGAGAGAAGAAAATAAAAATTAAGTTGCTTTTATCACTGCTGTCTGTTTTCGTTTGCCATTACTGGAAACCAAAAAATACGAAAAAATAAATGGCTGTGAAAACATTATACAAATTATCCTAAGACAATACACACACATACAAACATGCTTCAGCCAAAAAAAAAATATATATTAAAATCTAAGGCTAATGTACATATTCATGCCAAAAAACTTTACAAGGGTAAATAGACAAGGTGTAGAGGCCTTGTAGAAGGCCTCATTAAGTGGAATAATTAACCTTTATTTCAATTGTATATTATTTTATATATATTTTAAACGCATAAACATTTTACTTTTTTAAAAATCTATTGCAGAACGCATGCCAAATTGATGTTTTATTAAACGGTCTTTTAGTGTAATACTTTCTCTAACAAACAAACAAAATAAATTATCAATTGTTCAATTCACGAGCCCCTTGTACAGTACTATTGGTACCATTGCTGTATAAGTTTACGTTATTGCATGATAAGCTTGTTGTTGGTAACTTCCACTAAGAGATTCATTTAAACAATACAATTTCGTTTTTTAAGAAGCTTGATATTAACTGCCTTCACGCCACCACTCTTCTCTACCATTTTAGTGACTTTTTGGTGATATTGTTAGCACTACACTTTTTATACTTTAAAGTAAAAAACAGAAAAATTTAAAAATTGTCAATATAAATCTTTTAGATGATAAACTGTAGTTTACTTTACATTTAAAAATTTATTTTAATTTAATAAGGTTAAAAAATACCATAAAACTAGAATTACTAAGACCACCTAGTGAATACCTGGTTCCAATCTCATCATATTGCCCCACAAGACCTGCCTAATCAATAGTTTAAATGTCACTAGAAGATTTTCATGACAAGCTGTGGTTAAATTTCTATAACAAGGAATATTGACTGGGGCTTCATTGGCTAGTGAGAGAGTCAATCGCGAAATAGTACTATTTCACTATAAACATTTCTGCGGTATTGTATTGAATTCATACAGGAATGGGAAATGTAAAGTTTGGACGAATTTAAAAAAATATTTTTCAACACAAATTTTTTTGTGGATTTTGTTAAATTTTTGTTTTTAATTTTTACTTAAAGTTTAGTTTTTAGTTTAACTTTTTCTCTACAGAAGTATAATTTCCACTTCTGATTTTTCTATTTGGTTGATACAATACACAAACGATACAACAGAAACTATTTTCGCAAGGAAACAAACCAAAATAGTAAAAAATAGTCCAATAAAAATGTTGCACTAGTTCGATGTGAATAGCATTTTTCATGACTTCTAAGTCATTAGTACAAGAGAAAGAAAAATAGTTAGTCATAAATGTTGAGCTTCAAAATACATGCAAATATATGCAAAATATTTTAAACAATAAATGACAACGAACATTTTCAACTCACGAAACATCGATTTCCATTCATCTAATATTATGAGTTCTGTGCACTTAATGGAATGAAGAACAGTTTTTAAATAAATTTATGTAAACACATAATCTTCAATGACACGTCATTGGTTAAACCCATGCATTCACTTTATCTTTTGTATGGCTTTTTTTGCTGGGAGACGATACGAAATACAGTGGAGAGGTTGTGAATTGAACCACTATTTGTATTCTCTTCTAACCAGTGAGATGTGCTTAATATATTTTAGAAACTTTAGAACGCAATGGTTTCCCTTTAAAACCCTAATTTATATGAGTTGGCCTGAAAAATGATAACCTCTGATTACTACTCTCTCTCTCTCTCTCTTTCACGCACACACAGAAGTTCGTATTTTCACATTTATAAAACATAAAATAACATTTATCAAGAATAATTTGTCTTTATAAAGATTCCAATATTTGAAGGATGTACAGAACCTTTTTAAAAGCTCAAATGAAAACCGACCCAGATTCAAAACTTTTTGCTGCGAGGATTAACAGGAAAAATGTCTGCGTATGAAAAATGTTGTTGCTTTTAATAAAATTGAAACTTGTGAAAACTTTGTTAATGCAAGTACAAACTTGAAAACATGTTTACGAAAAAATCTTCATTATACTTGTGTCAATTTGGATTAAAAAAAGGTATGTTTTACAAAATCAATTTCAAAATCATTTTCATAGAAACTTGTGAGTTACATCCAATAATAAGACATTTTTATCGAAGAGTGCTGATAATGAAACTGTAGCTGGTTTCAAAAATGGATTCCACCCTGCTGGTAACGGGATAAAAATTCATTTTTTCGGTATATTCTTTAATCATCACTAATAGAATTAATTTCTTCAGATTTTTATCTCATTTTTGAGAAATTAAAAAAAAAAACTTTTATGGTTGGTGTCATCATAGCTTTACTACAATCGAATCAAACTTGGTTAAAGCAGAGGTCAAATAAAACGTTTTTTAACCAACTAAGTATTGGGGCTTGAATTCTTTTCTTCATCTGTATATCATTCAGGTAGATTTTAGTTAAATTCGACAGTAATTAAATTTGAAAAAAAAAACTAGGGTTATGTTGTAAGAGAGTCTCCTGCATATAAATTAATGATTTTTTTAATTTTTAAACGCAAATGTTTAAGTTTCGGTTCTACAAACTTTAATTCTAATTTAATTTTTGTATAAATTTTGAGCTACGAGTATAAGTCAAAAATTATTACTATAATTTTTATCATTCCATTAAATCAGCTGATATTCGGTATAAAACTTGTTCATCTATTTGTATAACACAGGTGAGGTGCTAAGAGAGAGAGAGAAAGTCATTACGTTTGCAATTTCTACAATATTCAGTTCTGACCTCGTAAAGTACAAATTTTCCGAAACTTATGACTAGGAGAGTGAACTTTGTCTGTGTATCCTTCTGTCCGTGAATTCTTTGAAATAAACTTTTAGTTGCCCAAACATGTTGCTCAGATTTGTATGTGGTATCAATCTTTTGGAAATATTTATTTTTCAATATTTCTGAGATATTAGCAAACAAACATGACTGCCTTTATTTTCATTCCACATTTTTACCCCAAAAATTTTAAAGCCTAGAATAATTTTTAATAATAATACTTGTAGGCAAAGTATGCCTCTAGGGATGTTTTGGATAAATCGGTTAATAATCGGAAAAGTTATAAGTAAAAATAATTCGGAAAAAATATAAATTTTTTTCAAATAAATATTCTCAAGCTCGTTATCAATTTTTTTGACAAAATTTTGCTCCAAAAATTAAAAATTAATCCGTAGGCTTAAAATTTTTGTCTAACAACTAATAAACCAAAATATAACTGCTTTGGTGTTTTGCTAAAATTTGCAAAAGAAAATCTATTTTTTAGCTTCTAGACAGTATTTGCATTGATTAACATCACAATCAGCGCCACGTACCATAATCTGTTGGTGATTTAGCTATTGGCTGGAGTTTTTGACAATCTAGCCTACATTAATTCTTGGTTAATAAAAATGCAACTTGCTAAGAAGCTCGGGCCATTTATACCTCATTACTTGTTTTTTGTTACAAGGATATGCAATTAATCAGCAACAGAATAGGATGTATGTCCGAAAGCAGCCAAACAATTCACAAACTACTTCTGTTCAAAAGCAATAGCATCCCAACACATATGTGGTCCCGAAGTCAGCGACTTTGCTATGTAAGGCGGTAATAGCACTCCGGAAACATCAGTTGCTGGTTGGTGTCCGATCAAAGTCAACCAGTCATTATACCATCTCCGAATTGGTTTTCTGCTTGGGAGTAACCACAACCTTTACGTGTTCTTCAAAGAGACCTCAGCAACAACCACTCCGTATAAGCACTTCCGGTGGTATCAGGTAGGTATCTGGTCAGCCTTCAACATATGCTTCAATCACAGTTTAAGTACTCGCAAATTATTGCTGCAAAAAACTAAAAGTTTTGGTCCGATCTCTTTTATCTCATACTGGCAATTTATCTTGGCCTTACTAGCCTAGAAAAAATGCCCTCGGGGCGAAATAGATTCCAGACAACTGAGAGCATCAGTATAAATATCAAATGAAAAGGAGTTGACTAAAATATGATGAACACTACTACAAAATGGCGTACAATAAATTATAAAATAACCCTATTTATTGTATTTTAAAGTATTACATTTGAACTTTTTTTAATTTGTATTATATTTTATGTTTATGTTTATTTATGTTGTAATATAGTACTTCCAGCTCTGCCTGCTTTAACCCCTTTAATGTTGGTATTAGATGAAAGGGTTGGACTAGTAGAATATAATTAATTATATCAAAAATACAAACTAAAGATGGCTTCGGAAAGCACAAGCGCTTGTAAAATTTTATCTGAAAACTAAGCTACACTATGATAATTTCATTATACCACCATACCGATGGGTAGGGAGTTTTATCAGATTCGGCACTGACGAATACAGAACTCTTTATTGTTTAACAATATTTAATTTTTTTCATTTTAATTTCGAATTCGTTATGGATTTTAAAATACCTTCGCTTAAATTCTGTCTTTCTGTCATACTTTTTTATATGAACATGTACTCTGTCACATCCTACACTCCTCCGTGTGCTTGAAATGCCTAATAAGGGATACTACTTAAGCCATTTCATTACGCTTGAGTTAAATACAGAATAATTTACAAAAATAAATATTTTATTTGAATTTTCAAATTAAAAATAATATGAACACATTTATACTTTACCAAGTCCATGACATTTAATAACGAAAACACAAAGAAATTTTAGATTCTTACCTAAAAAAGAAAGAAAAAAGTTTATGTTTTATATTTATAGTTTTTATATTTTTATTTTATATTTTATGTTTATATGTAAAATTAAAATAAACATGCAAAATCGCAGACTTCTTAATGAAACTAGTTAAGAAATTGGCACAAAATAATTCAACTTTATCTGATTAACTGCTGCTCCTTAAAGTGCCACATCACACTTTTACAATTTACTTTGAATTTTAGGGAAAATAATTTTCTTTTAATCAACAGACTACTTTCTATTTAAAAATTTTTAAATAAATCTTAAACCAAAAATTCTATTAAAAAATGCATTTAGTTATAAATTTTAAAAAAAAACATTAATCCCGGCTGAAGAGATTAAGGAAACTGACTGACAAGTTTAAGCAAAACAATTACTTAAATGGAATGAAAGCAAGCCTAATGGCTTGCAGTATCGTGCAATTTAACGAGACTAAATGAAGATTAAATTAATTTTATCTTTTATTACATAAAACAAAAAGACTCTTAATTGATTTCAATAAAAATTAAAAAAAAAATTAATTGTATGTAAATTTTAAATTATTTTTTGGTTTTTGAAACTACGGGTTCTTTGTTGACGAATCTCTGCTCTCAGTTTACGCAGACCAATCTATAACATCAAACTTTTTATCTGTACGCCACACTGATCTCATTGTGTCCTGTCATTTACACAACAGTTTCCAAAATATTGACGTAAAAATTTTTTAATTTGTGTTTAATAAGAAGATGAAGGACCTTTTTAAAAACTTTTTTGTAGAATATGTTTCACATTGGTCGCATTAAAGATGATCTTGCCGGTAGATCACACTTCAGCTCAATTCATCTTGTTGTATTCTGTTGTTAATATTCAACTGTTGTTTTCACTCAATAGAATAATCTTCAGTTTAATTTATTACAGATTTCGAAACTCGTTTCTCAATGTAAACTGAACTTTTTATAGAATCGCATTTCTCAGCACTGCAATACTTTTCATTTATTTCCATTTTTATATCCTTAACACGACAGTGTAAAAGGGTGTATACTTTGCCATTCCGTGTGAAATTTCTACAGTATTTATTTCTGACCCCAAAAAGTATCTATTTTCTGAAAGCTTTTGAATAGGGGAGCCGATTAAGCATTATCCGTCTGTCCGACTTTCCGTCTGTCTGTCTGTCTGTGTGTATGTTAAAATCAACATTTTGAAGTCCCCTGACATTGCCAAGGCCCGCGTAAGATATCGATATATCTAAAATACTTGGGAGCCGATTGGTATTGGAAATCAGTATAATCGCTCTATAACTATCTGAGATATAAGCAAATAAACACAACTGGCTAGCCTTAGGATAATTTATAGACATACATAGTTATTACTATTTATAAGTTTGGTATGCCTCTGGAGATACTAATAAAAAATTTTAAACAAATTCATCATTAATCGGCAAAGTTATAGGCAACAATTATTTGAAAAAATATATGTTTTTTTTAATCAAATAATATCAAAATTTTTTAAGCTGTTAAATAATGTTTGAACACGCTTAAGATGCCAATTTTTAAGCCGTAATCTCAAAAAAAATTTCTAAGAAAAACTATCAAATCGTTTTGAAACCAACCCCCACAATATTAGTATAAAAAAAACGCTTGACCCTTACAATGAAGCAAACTATAAAAAGTGTAAAATCCAATATGGCGTCTGAAACAAAATGGCGGAGCGAATTTTTTTGACCCCAACAATATGGGTATCAAATAAAAGGGCTTGACTAGTAGAATACAGTTAACTATATTAAAATTAAAAAAAAAAAAGATGGCGTCGGTAATAATAAAGAAAATGGCGTATTGCATGAAATCTAAAATCTAAGCTAAGCTTAGTACAATGTGGCCATTATACCTTCGTATGTGCATGACAGTGCAGGGCAATCTTTCTTTTTCTTTTGTTTTTTTTTTTTTAATTTATAATTTTTATTTTAAAAGCGTTTTGCGAATTTTTAATAACCATTCGAACAGTCTCTTTATATTAGTTTTTAATTAAATTTAAATTTAGGCTAATGTTCAATGCGATAATGACAGAATATCTAGGAAAAGTTAGTTATCCGATACTAGCTGAGTGGAATGCATTTTCGAAACCAGCTACGGTTTCATCATCAGCATTTTTTCGATCAGAACTACAAGTGTTGTGTGTGTAAATATCAACTGTTCAACTAAGTATTTTATTGAAAATTTTATGGATAGAAATGCTCTAATTGATTTCATGTCTTCATATGTCATTCAGTTAGTACGAAATTTACCAACCTCTTTTTTTCCGTATTTTTTATTTTTTGCACGTCAATACAACAATTTTAATGTTTGCCCTTAGCTGAAGATGTCGCTAAAGCAATTTGCAAATACACAAGTTGCATCACATGTTTTCAACAAGACAGTAGTAATTAAACAATATTTGTATTAAACACTAAGCCCCGTGTTTTTGTTGTATTCTAAGTATTTTATTTAAAGTTTCTCTTTGTTTTATCTTTATTTAAATTTAAATTAAAATTTAGGCTATAAGTTAATTTTTTTCTTCTTTTCATTACGTGTAGAGGATCTTTTTATAGAGGTGGAGAACTTTAAACTAAATTTAAATTAAATAAAACAGAGGTAAATGCCTAAACAAATCACTTCATCAAATCAATAATTATATGATAATAATTTTTTTATGTGTTTTGAGCATGTAGTAGCCGTAGTTAACGCCTAGATAAAAATTTTATACACCCTTTACTGTAAATCAGACTGTAGTTCGCATCACATTTTTGCTTCAAAGTGGTTTCTGGTTTATCTGCATAAACTTGAGACTTCACATCATACGATTTTAAATCACATGAACGAGTTGACCGTTTATAAGGTCCATTTATTTGGATCATTTTTTTGTCAAATGTCGATCGTATTGCAAGCTGTACAACGTACTGAAACCATAAGCTTTAAAATAATTGCCTCTCAATTAGGACACTTTGCCATTTACTTTTGACTATAACATTTTGAAAATCAGTATTACATAAAGTTTTATAAAGTGTGCTTAGTTTGAGGATTTTTATTTTACCAAGCGTGGCAATTCTGCTTACTTCCAAAGAAATTCTGCCAAAAGTGAACTCTGCTTCATGAGTTTTGCAAACTAAATCGAATTTTTCAAATGAGAAGTCGTGAGACTTCTCATGATAATTTGCTTAACAAAATTTACCACAAAACAAAAAAGAACTATCAAATCAGCTGACACAGAAAACAATGCTGTCAATTTAAAGTTCTGTGCCTTTAAGAAATATTTTTTTCCGCAAACACAGTATAAATCAGACAAAAAATATGCACAATTTTTTCTAGTCATTAATAGAAAAAAGTTTGATCTGCATTGTAATGTAAAAAAACAACTAAATTTCACGTTACTGCAGGCAATAAATTATTTCCGAATTATAATTTATATTCTTAAAATACATTTAAATTATTAATTGAGGGAGAGAAATATGTACATACAAACACATAAACAAAAATACAAGTTTAACTTGTTCAACAAGACATTAGATTCTTGTCGTGGCTATAATGGATACACAACAACATTAACGAGTAAATATGTGTTGCCAGTATATATCGATACCGTCCAAGCTATTAAATTTTACTTTGCTGATATTGAATAAGCATTAAGAAAAATTTTAAATTAATCTTTCGTGATGAATGTTTGTTGTGTTGTAGTATGGTGTGTCCCGGGCGTATGATTTATTTATACACTTAAACATTTACACATTCATCATCCGTCCAGTGGGACGTAAAAGTCTTTTAAAAACTTTAAATATTATTATCCAAACTTCAAATAAAGTTTCCATCTGCAATCTTTATCTAGACAGAACGAGTAAAATATTTATGTATTTGGATAAGCATTAAAAACTAAATGTTAAAAATCGTTTGTATTACCTAATAACGTTTTATATTTAGAGAAGAAGATTACGTGCATATGTATGTATTTGTTTGTATCCATAAACAATTTTCCTTTTATGCTCGCACACTTTACAGACTTTCCGGCGAACATTCTGAGCATAAAATTAAGAATAAACATTAAACGAAAAATTTATGCAGCATAAAATGAAAAATTGAATAAATGAGTTAATCATGCTGAACAAGAAATCTAAATAAACAAGTCAATAAAGAAATTTAAATGTATGATTTATGATTGTGAATAAAAATCTCAAACATCATTGTTACATCGTTATCGTATTTTTTCAAAAATATAAATCTCAGCATTATTTCTCGTTCCCCTCTGAAAAGCCTTGAAATATTAAACACATAAACACGTGTGAGTAGACTTAACTCTTAATGCACTCTTAGAGACAAACAAAACATTTGATCCTTTGTATTTATTTTATTTTGTTTTCATCATTTTTATTTCCATCGTGATTGTTCAGGATTTGTTTAAAAGTGTGTGCATGAATGTATGTATGTATGTGTAACAGCAGTAAGGATGTGTGGTAAGTGTAGACGAATACATGTCTAATTTCTTGATGTCATCAAAAACACATCTTAAGACCTTTACAAGTTAATGTAAAATTTATGTAAATACCTTTTTCATCCGTCCTAAATACATACACATTTGTACAATTCTGTATACACATAAACACATGTCCATTAGGACGTACCAAAAAAAAAACAATATTCGTTAACTAAGGGATTGAGGTTACAGAAGAATATTTTCTCAAGTCAAATGTTCCTTTAACAAAACATTAATTATTTTGTAAATGGTTTTTTAAATGTGCGGTTAAATTTAGGCCAGTTTGTAGTAGCTTGTAGTTTGTTTATGTCATCATCTACAAAAAATTTTGTTTTTTATTAGTCGCTTATATTAAATAAGCGTGAAAAATTAAACAATTGATCAGCACGTCCATAGGAAATGAAATTCTCCCTAATAATATGTTGGCAAATGCATGGCCTGGCATTAGTTTTTTCTTTCTTTTAAAATTACAAACTGCATAAGATCCCAAAAGTCCATTAATAGAAGTCTAATATTAAGGCAATGCTATTTGTTTGCTAGGCTTTGGAGTGTTCAGAAGAAGACTTTTAGAAGACTCTTAGTTGAGCGGATTAGGACTTTTATTAAGAACTTTCTATCTTTGTAATTCAAATAAACCAACGAATAGGAGATATGATCGACATTATTTTATTACTATGAAACGGCAATCGATGACATTATGCATATAATATTGCGCAAATGTTTTTCGGGTCTCGCTGGGCGGCACTCATCCGAAGTGTCAAATTGATTAGAACTCTGGCTTATATAATCAGAATAAATTCGACCAATGGCAATGGGTTATGTTGGCTTTGAGGGCCGTTGTAGTTTGTGGCTTGCACTCATAGACTTACGGCTTAAGGAAACTCTAAAAGAAAAAATCTAACGGTGCCTCTACTACTAAATTCAGTTTTAATCATCGACCTTTTGTTTTCGCTTTTGACAGTGATGTCCTGGCTATCGTTGTTCTTAGCAAAACCCAATGACAATGGCAATTTTTAAAGTAATACTTTCGGGACACACAAGACGCCGTTAAATCTCACGTGGATTGGTATCCTTCCAAACTAGACAATTTTGTTTGTAGATGTAATTAATGGTATTCATCGCTTAAGATGATTTTTTGATAAAAATTTGGGTCAGCTTACAAAGTCTTCAGGGCTCATTTTGCGAACAATTGTCATAGCCTATGCCCCCTTAGCTTTAGCTTCCAACCCATTAAATAACGATATCATGTGCCTGCATAAAATTATATGACTCTATTATTTTTTCATTGTTGTAAAGACAGTGCTCAGTCAAAGTGTTGCTAAGAAAGTACGACTACTATATCTTCTTTATCTCCTGCAGCATCTTAAATAGAAGAGAGTAATTCTGTTCTCTTCTTAAAGAGATATAAAAAAAATTTTTTTTTTAAATAATTGTCTAAATTATAGTTTTTTGAAAACAAGTTTTTGTTTAAAATTTGGAAACCATATGAAATGTTTAAAACAAAAACATTTTACCACCTACAAATTAAGCCGCCTTATTATACACATCAATAAAATACATTGTTTCTTTATGCTTCCTTTAGTTGCAGAAGAAAAACAAAAACACAAATCCAGGCTGTTCACTAAAATAGAATAAAGAAACAAAGCGATTTTGTTTTCTTTGAATTGAATTGAACTTCAGTATGAAAAAAATTCTTTGGAGAAGTGTATAAGTGTGTGTTTACAAGTATTTAAATTGAATTTGTTTAATGTTTTCTTTACAATTCCACTCCACTCTACTTATCTTACTCTATAATATTAGAACTGGGTTCATAACCATTGTTCCTTTTCTTTCATTTCTTTCTCTCACACGCACACAACCACAAATACTGTATTTATAACCTTTCGATAAATTGTAGTGGAAAATACTAATAAACAAGAGAGGAGGCATTATTAAAAAGCTTAAATAGAATGAAAAAAAAATCCTTAAGATTTGTTTAAAAAATAATATAAAAAAAACACTTAATACGTTCTCGTTCATAAACAAATCCAAACTACATGCAGATAAAATAAAAAAAATTGAAGTTTTTCTTTTGCACTGCAAGCGAACATATATTATTTTTAAAACAAATCAGAGCTCTAATAATTTTTAAATTAACAATTTTTATTTTTCTTTTTTTCTACAAGTACCTTAAGGACGAGACTAATTTCCGATAAATTACTGTTTTTTTTTTTTGTAAACTTATGTACACACGAGTACTCTCTGAACAACTTGAGAACACAATATGAACCAGTTTGAACAATAAAATGTTAAACTGTGCAATGTTTAAAACTCCAGTCACTTTGCAATTGTAAAATTCATTTAATTATAATTGCTGAGAGTGGTGCACCAATTGAGTTTAAATATTTTGCAGCAGATATGAAATTCTATGTCTCCATTCTATTTGTTTCAGACAAATATTTTTGACGAAGTCTGCAGCACAATTAATTTTTTTAAAAATAATTGTTCAAGGAATCGAAGTTATTTACTATATCAAATATAATGCATTAACTCTCCCCACCCTCCTATGGCCGTACTTGGAAGAAATAGATCTTGACAACAATTGGGTAAAACAAGACGGGGCTACGTGCCACACAGTAAATGCAACAATTGAATTATTTCGAGAAAAGTTTGGACATTCAATTATTTCAAGAAATTGAGATATTGAATGGCCTCCAAGAAGTTGTGATTATTCAGGAAACTTAAACATAAAAAATCACAAAGATAAGCAACCGACTGCTACTGATAATTCAAACTTGAACTCAAAATTTAATTTATTTATTTTTGTTATTGTCCGGAGTGGGCCCAAAATCACCATGCGGTTTAAGAATTGAATACATTTATTGCCGATATATATTTTTTTTGCTTTCAGATCATAAAATAACAACTGAAGTATAATTAATAATGGAGCGATTCACAACTGAACAAAGAACCAGAATAATAATAAAGTTTTATTGCTTAAATCAGCGATCAAAGAGTATATCATCGATATTTTATCGTCAGAAATTTGCTTTCTAAAGCAATGATTTGTTGGAAAGAACATCGTCACCATCAACATTGCACCGTAAGAAATCTGCCTCGAACTGGCAGACAACAGTTAATTCGCACCACGGAAAGTATTAAACGAGTAAAGCTAAGAGTTAACGAAACATCGGAAATATCTACCAGAATTTTTTTTAGCTGAGCTAGACTCGTACGTCACAACGACGCATTTAAAAAAAAATTTACTATTATTTCCAACATGCAATAACTAAAACCCGCTGATCATCGGCAACGTCTATACTATGCAATTAAATTACAGTTAGGCCCCTTTCGCATTAGGCAACTTTAATTGCGCAAGTATAATATTAATTTTTATTTATTTTCTTTTGAACTTGCTTTTATGTTCACATTGAGCAACTTGGTTGCTCAATTTCTTCCAATTTCTCATCATTTTTAAATATTTGATTCACTTATAAACAAATAAAATTTTCACACACACAAATTTTACACAACACACCGAAGAAGAAATAAAAGACAATGTCAAAAACAAATAAATATTCCAAGACAAGAATGACAGCAGAAGCAGAATTGCCAAGTACAAGCAAGTCTTTACTCAAATCTCGGCAATTCTTTCCCCTTCACACCGACCTTTCCTCTCACACCCACAAACACAAGACTTGCTCAATTAAAGTTGCCTAATGCGAAAGGGGCCTTATCTACGAAACGAAATAAAATTCTTGACAAATCTTAGTATGAGTGATGAAATTTATTTTCATTTAAATGACTTTATAGGTTTTGGAGTTCTGAAAACTCAACCGCTATTTATCAGCACCAATTTTATCCTATTAGGTGTACAGTATGGGTGGCATTACATCTAAAAATATCATTGTGCTTTCCTTCTTTGAAAATAATGTTGAAAATAATGAGCTTTAACTATAAATGGAGAGCGGTATCGGTTTATGATTTTTCAAGTTCAGCTCTTGAAAACAGACCTAAGATATGGATTCAGCAAGATGGAACCACTGGTAAATACCATGTAAAATTTAAATAAATTTAATTAAAATACCATGTAAAATTTAAATAAATTTAATTAATCGTAAATAAGGAGCAAGTATATGTGAACAAACCCGCTGCAATCCTTAAACTGAAGATCAACAATATTGCTTCAAATTTTGAAAAATGTTATTTAAAATATTCTTAAACGAGCTCATCTTTGCGAAGTTTTAGTTTACTGCTCCTTCGGCGGTAAAACACTACTTCATAACTAAACCTTGATCCTTTTTTTGCGCGATACTGAAACTTCCCCAGAAATTTGTAACTTCATCACGGGTGACGTGAGTATTTGTATTAAAATTTTAAAATCAGCTTCAAAACATAAAATATATATTTTACCCTAAAGATGGTTAAGTTGACTTAGTCACTAAAACAAAACCATTTCGATTGTTTAACAGAACTAAAAATTAGCTGCGATAAGTTGAATTATTATTGTAGAATTTCGTTGCATTATTTCACCTAAAAGCCAGCACTCACCTCTTTGGGCGCTGTTAAAAATTGGATTTCGGGAACTGAATCACTTTGTAGGCAATTACCTCTTTTAACTCTATGAATTCGCTTTCTATGTAAATAAATATATTTTACATAAAAGTTTGTTACCTAATATTCAAGCCGGATTTATTAGGGACAGATATTGTACAGCGTCACATAATTTAATTGAGAAACTAAGATCAAAACTTGATGTCAATAAAAATAATTTTTTTCTTCCTTTTAGACCACCGCAAAGCATTTGATACTATCGATCATACAATTATGATGGAGAAGCTTAACAAACCTTTATTATTTTTCTAGCTTAGCCTGTAATCTAACATACGTTTAACTTACTAAAATATCTCTAATAGTTCAGCCTAATGATGTTGTATTAAATGTAATCAATGTCATCAGAGGGGTCTTACAAAACTCACTCCATAAGCTCCTTCTTTTTTGTCTTTCCAACAATAATTTAGCTGCCATTTTAAGTGACAAAAGAATTCATTTATACGCTGATAATGTTCACATTAACAACTTTTTCAATATCGCAAATATTACTTTTTTACAATGGAAAGAGAATAACTGATGATCTGGATAAAATAAATAACTGGGTTAACGACAATGAACTTAAAAATCTTAATGTGTTTTTCTCCCAAAATCTAAGAAAACTTCTACAAATCTTCAATTGAAATTCAGTAGCCTCAGCTTTAGTCTAGGAGTCATTTTTAACGATAGACTTACTAGCTCTGGTCATGGATAGAGTTTATGGCATGTTAAGGATTCAATGCCTATTTGTCATACGCATGCTATTGGCAAAATCCAATATTATTTACTCACTCTTATTTAATTGCAAAATTTTTGCGAACTGCAATGTACGTAATGATCAACGTAAACTTGCATTTGCATACAATGACAAAATTTATCTTCGAGAAAAGCCCTCGTAGTCATATTTGATCATATTCTTACCTGATCTTTCAAATTAAATTTGATGACCTAAAAAAAAACAAAAGTCTCAGCCGTAAAGAACTAAGTCTAGTGTGACCATAAATGCCAAAGGATAATTCAAAGGCTATTTTTGGAAAAACAATTTGTATTCTAAAACCAAATTGTTTATTTTTTTTAAGCCCCCAGCTTACATTTAAACTTTCTTTGTTTCATGTGTGTCAGACAGATTATTATTGTTCATGTTCACGTTACTGAAGGGCATACACGATTTGGTATTTTTACTTTTAAATGATTAAATAATGTATTGCACAGTGGCACATATTTTAAATTAAGCCTTAAAAACATAAAAATTAATCAGATGTATTTAATCCAAATAAATCTTAAGACTCTAGGGTATTATGCATAATACATGGTGCACAATAAAAAATAATCCTTAATTGTGGCAAAAAATTTAAATTTTGTTTTAATAACCCTTTATCAAGACGTTGTATAAAATTGGTCAACATAATTTTAATTTTCGCAAAAAGGAAAAGATAAGCATTTCAAGACAAAAAAAAATATTTTTATTTATATTTAATGGCAGCCTAATAATTCTTCCATCTCTTAATTTGTTTCGAGATTTTTGTACTTTTTAATTCTTCCAATGAATTATATTTTAGTATCCTTTTTATATCTTTTGGTTTATGGTAACACCATCCCATATTATATGGTTAACAATTTTGTGGCTGCCTAAAATGCCGTTCGTTTTTACGCCTTTTAATAAAAATCTGGATAATTTATGTGTATGTGTGTGGGTGTGAGTGTGTCTAAACATTTACATGGCTCAGAAATTATGTGCATCCAAACACAGCAGTGGGACCATTAACACGCGGGGAGAGTATATTTTATTTTATTTTATAAATGTCCCTCCCGTTTTTTCTTTCCTTTATAATCTCGGTGGTAATTGTGTACACTTTTTAATTTTGAACTTTAATAGAATGGCATTAAAACCTTGTGGTTTTCTTTTCTCCAAAATACAAAGAACTTAATACTCCTTAACGAAGATTGTAATAATTTAAGAAGAAAAACAAAACACCGTTACATTATTAAAGATTCTAATAAAACTGTTATTGTATTTTATAATTTTCGTTAGAACACAGGAAACATAAGCTAGTGTTCAATTGATAAAACACTAGTGAGCGTGAATACAAATAGTCCTGCTAAAGACTAAAATCAAATTAAAATTTCTCACAAAATCCTGTCTTGAACCAGTAGTACTTGAGAGAAAGATGTATGTACATACATATTCATACATTAGGGTGTATCTCAAAAAAGAAAAAAAGTTCGCCGTGCACCACCGAATATAAAGTATTGTTGCAAGGCAGTTAACAAAACAATTTTTTTTTCGAAATTAGGGTTCGCCAAAATATTTTTTTCGGTCAATCTTGAGCTTTTAGAGTCGGATCTTAAAGTGGGATATATCTATGTTTTTGTCTCGAGGAGATCAATGTTTTGCTTTAGTAATCATTGACTTCAAATATCCCGTTCTAGTATATACCTACCAGATCTCAGTTTCTACCATCATAATGTACCACCCTAATATCAGAAAATTTAAGATCGCAAAAAATCATTAAACTTTTGCTTAAAAATACTTCGATAATTCCAGTGAAACTGTTTTAAAATAATGTTTATGTTTTTTTTTACCGAATGTAGGGGTAGAATTTTTAAATTTTTCATAATATTTTTGGTATTTACGAGCTCTTAAGTCAAAAAACTTAGTTTAAGTTTTTAATTGAATTTAACTTAATTTTTGTTTTCTTTCATTTAGCATCAGTCTAGCATAACTGCTTTCAACAGCAATAATTTCCTCTTTTGGCGTTAATTCAGAAAAATTTATATTTTGTGGGATATTAAACAAAAGCCGCATTTTCTGACTTAAGACCTTTTAGCCTTACAGATATTTAGATGGAAAGCTAATGTTTAAACTATTTTTTAGTTTTATCTTTGCAAAGGAAATCAATTTTTTAGTTGTTATAAAAGAGTGAATATCATACAAATGTTTGAAATGTATTGCAATCAGTTTTGGGGACTAGAATACTTTGGTTTAATTTTTAAATATTTATTAGCAGCAACTCTTAATATCATGCCGAATGTAGGATTTTAGAACACCCTAAAAAATAAGTTAAGACAGCAAATCAGTTCCAACCAGTGTTGTCAGATTTATTTTGGCTTTCTCGCCAAATGGACTGTCAAATATCGCCAAATTATCGGAAATGTCGCCAAAATAAAATTTTTTTATTTTTAGTTATAAAAAGTATTTTTATTATACTATTACATTCATATATGATATAATTATAAGTAAAGAATTAAGAAGTTCGTATTGCATTTTGTTTCTCAATTTTGTTTTAACACAGTTCATTACAGAAAAAAATATAAAAAACAACTTTGTTTCAAAATCAATGTTCAGTTGCATTTAAAACAGATTTTTTTAATTCAGTTCGAAATTCTGCACCAAAATCAATGTTTTCCAAATTTAAAAAGGAGTTGTCTGAATGAATTGCCTTTTTTAAATTTTTTATTAATCCATCGCCATGTTCTGCACTATACAAAATATTTGGCATACAAATTTTTCTTCCAAACGTAAGAAGTATAGTTAAAAGTTTTTGATACATACTTCTTGCATTCATATATTCAGATTGACACTGCAAATTTAAGTTATTCATTTCGTTTATAATTGGGTTTATAAATATTAGAACCATTTTATTTTTTCATCACACAATTCATCGTAAATATTTTTCGCAGTTTTATCTTTTTTAGCTGTTGCTATTAGGAAGAAAAGATTCTTCAACTCTACCCCTTGCTCTAAAACGCGTTCAACAGCCTCACCATAACTGAACCAACGAGTTCCAGAAATTTTACCAAGTTTTTTAAAATTGTTGCTTTCAACTCCTAAGTTAATCAAGTCGAAAGCTCGTTTATATAAAACACTTCGAAGAGGGCTATTGCTCAATATGCTTTTTTGTTTCAAAATGTTTTTTCAGATCAATTTTATGGGATCTCAAAGAAAGTTTACATGCAAAACACCACGATCCATATGCTGCACTATTCGTTAACTGATAACATACTGGGGCTTTTTTAATGGATTTAAGCCAACCTAAAACAAACATATTTTAAAAATTCGTAAGAAATATTGATTTAGTTTACCTTTTGCCCAGAGTTCTTGTTCCCAGTCTGTCTTATGGCAACGATCACTTTTTGCCTGTTTTGCTAAAGATGCCATTTTTACCTTATAATTTCTTTTTATTGATTTATTCCCCCACTTTTGAACGTCAATCTTCATGCATTAGCCCATTTGTAGATAACTTTTTAATCAGCTCTTAATACATGTAATAAAGCTGCCAGAAAGTCATTTTTATCAAAAGCATAATAGAGCTGCCAAAATTTATAAACGGAAAAACAGGTATATTCTTAACACGATGCTATCGTAGTAGAAATCATAAAAAATATCGCCAAAAATATCGCCAAGGAATATCAATATCGCCAAGAAAATCGCCAGTCGCCATTTCAAAATTTTCGTCGCCAAAAATAAGTTTTCATCGCCACGTTTGGCGACAAGTCGCCATATCTGACAACACTGGTTCCAACAGAATGTAAGGCTTTTTAGTTTACAAAATGAGTAAAGAAATACAAACATTGAGTAAGACGCAATATTTGACAGTCCTCAGAAGATATATGCCAATTGAATAAGGCAATCATTAGATTTGATGAAAGTAATTGTGATTTGCACTAACAATTATGTGATTTAGCAACAAGTAGGCGCGAAACCAGCATACGTGTTTGGAGGGAATATCGGCCTTATTCATAACAAAAAGATGGCATAAAGCTTATTCATAAAGCTCTTAACACATAGACGACAGCAGACAGCCAGCAGCAATATGTCAAAAATAAAATTCATGTGTTTAAATGCAAACGATTATTTTGACGGCAGCACAGCAGCACGACTGCATAACAGCATTTGCTGCTGCTGGCAACTTAGGCTATTTTCTATTTTGACGGGCAGAAATAAACAAATATAGTGTTGCCATTATATATATCAAATTGGAAAAAAAGAACAAAAACTTATTTTTAATACTAAACATATAAAAGCATTACAAAAATACAACAAAGAAATAAATTTATGTGTCTTTGTAGTTTTTCGAGATGTTATTACATTTTTTTTATCAATAACTTTGATTTGATTCATCTATCTATATAAAAGTGAAACTCTGTGTGTGTGTGTTAGCTATAGACTCCGAAACTGTAAAACCGATCGAACTCAAACTTTGGCAAGTTGTTGTACACATACCAGGAAGTGTTTAT
Source organism: Phyto melanocephala (assembly GCA_941918925.1). Classification (NCBI taxonomy): domain Eukaryota; kingdom Metazoa; phylum Arthropoda; class Insecta; order Diptera; family Rhinophoridae; genus Phyto; species Phyto melanocephala. The sequence goes on from OW799233.1 coordinate 182,543,071, forward strand.
GGGTGGAAAAAAGTGGGCGGGGATACGCCTATAAAAATTAGTTATCATTTTTAGCTACTTGCACTTGACGGATTTTTTTGAAACTTTGCTCACATATTGAGCTGTCATGACTATATAATTTTGTGATTAGAAAAGTGGGCAGGGCCACGCCCATAAAAAAATTTATAATTTTGAGGTACTTGCTCTGGACCGATTTTTCTGAAACTTTGCGCACATATTGAGCTGTCATGACTATACAGTTTCGTGATTAGAAAAAGAATTAGAAAAGTGAGCAGTGCCACGCCCATTAAAAAAAATGTTTTAGTTTTTAGCTTTTTGCACTTGATATTCAATTAAAATTCAGAATGCATATTTATTCATTAAGGGGCGTAGCAACGAGCGGCGGTCTTTTCTAGTTATAAAATATATATGCAACATCCCTGAAATTTGTATTGTTAAAATACACACACATTTATTTGTAGTCTTCAAAATAAGTATGAAGCTGACTTCAGAGCAGCATTTGAAGTTGGCAGCATTTGAAGCCGTGAATTAGTGAAGTCTGCTGTCGTCTATGTTTATAGAGCTTAACACACATGCCAAACTCTGGCTAACGATTTGCCAAACTCTAGTTAATGAGCTGCCAAGCGTTTGCCGACTTGTGAAAAAGAGATATTCTGTGTAAAAAAAAATTTATAAAGAAAAGAATAAAAATTTTTGTGCACGAAAAATATATTTTTCGTTTATTTTTTTTTTAATTTATTTTCAAATTTTAAAAATTGTTAGTATGGATGGAAAAACAAAAAAAAAATGTTAAAATGTCAGGGATGATATACAAAAAATGGTTGCATTTTTCAAGAGTATCATGCAAGTTCAAAGTTGACTTATAAAAAATTGGTAGACGGATAAAAGTTTGTTACGAATAAGCTCTGTGCCAACGAGCTGCCAAGCTAAATCGGCATTCTAGTTAGCAGCTCGTTGTACGTAGTGTATAAACTGTGGCTAACTTTTTGTTATGAATAAGACCGTATGTTTTAATTAAATTGAATGAATTGTTTATTTATTAGCTGTCAATCCTATTACTTACCAGAACAAAAAAAAAAAACTTGTTTTTCTAAATATAAATTTTCCTCCCAGAATCCGCGCTTGGTAAAAAGTGTCAACTAGCATTAGTATTACACATATAAGTAGTCGCGGCTATGGTTTAAAATCGAGCTTAATATATAACTTTTTGTACATAATGATGTATATTTCATCAAAATACATCAAAACCTAAAAAATTTTATTTAATTTTACAATTTAATTAATTTTTAAGTTTGCATTTATTTTTTTGGTTCTAAGTATTTTGAAATCATATTTTGCTCACAAGTTAATGACTCCCAAAAAAAATAAAATAAAAGCAAAACATATACACACACAATTACCCACAAAACATTCGCCCTCATTCAACAATTTTTTTACAGCTCGTAACTTCTTTGTGGAATTGAAAAGCGAAATTAAACAATCTCATAAAAAGAAAATGATAAAACAACAGTTTTACGCGATTCAAATTAATTGTTGATAAAATTAATATGAATTTTAGACAAAACAAAAATTAAAACTCAGACGACAGCAACAACAAATGATAATGGTGTCAATATTAAACAAAATATTTTGTTATGAAAGAAGGAGGCTGAACAGCAGTTGCCTCGTTAATAATAAAATGCCAAAAGTTTAGTCAATGTCTGAACAACTCAAAAAGGATATAAAAAAAGTACTTCCAGCGCCTCGGTTCGTGCAGTGTTAGATTTACCAGTATAATTAAAAATAAAGACAACTTGTGAAATTTGTATAAGAATGTAGTTGCTCTTGTTGTCATTAGTGCAAAATACAAAACAATTTCCAAAGAATTTCCATTCAATAAAAAAATTCATTAAAAATATTTGTATGATAAATGAAATTATTGTTGTTGTTTCTCATCTTGTCTTCATTCCAGTCATTTACTCTAATTAAATTTCTAAATATTTATTGTATTAAGATAAACAAAAGCATTAAAGTGAGAACAATGTCAACAAAATATTTCATTTCATTTCATTCGCTGTATTAACTTTGTTGTAAAATTAAATTTCTAAAATGAAACGAAAAATTGTAAAAAAAATTAAGAAAATGTTAAGCCATAACAAAGAAACATTCTATAGACCTGAGCCATAATGAAATTTATTCACAAATTCATTCATTCATTCATTTGTATTAGACTGAAACGTAATAAATTGAATGGAAAATGGTTGAGGGAGATGGTAAAATGTAACAAAAGTGGCGAATTTAAAATACCGTCTGCTGATATTTTTATTGCGTAATAATAACATTTAACGAATATTGTATAAATGGCAGCATTCAAAAGAGATTTTATATGTTAAACCAGCACTAAGGAAAGTAAGTTGTGGGTGGAAGGAAGGATGTTGTACAGTTTGTTAATATTTTATTTAAAGTTTTGTCTGTTGCAAGTGACAGTAGGACTTCTTTCTGGAGTTTCTTCCACAAAAGAATAATACAAATACAAAAGGAGTTGTCTTTCTCATGCCACTTAACTACAAATTAAAGAAATCCTCTAAAATAACACTACAGTTATGGAGAACAATTTCCGTTTGCTTTCCTTTTCGATAGAACAGGAAAAATAAATCTAAATAAATCTAAACACCTTCGCGATTAATTCCATGCAATAAGTAGCTCAAAAATAGTCTCTTAGGCACCATCCTACACATTGGAACGCTATTCATTCTCGGTCGGATGTAGATAATTAAATCAAATTAAATAAAAATAAAAACGTTGGGTGAACGAATAACTTTGCGTGTTGACCAGCATTTCTTACGTTGTTACTCATATACCTGTGGTTTTCATGGGCAACCATGTATGATTTGAAACCAAGTAAAGGCCATTTAAAACCCATCAATATGGCATTATCAACTTCAAATCGTATAAAATGAACATACGCGGAGCCCCATGAAAACCACAGAAACAGCTTTTATTATTGCAAAAAGAGTACGAAAATTATACTTCCCTATGACTTTCTTTGAGCCAGCTAAGGTCGAAATCATATTCCGATAATACACTGTGTGCTTAATTTGAACGATAGCCCAATTTGCCAAATTTGTTGAAATAATTTTAAAATTTGCCACCACGCAGCAAAAAAGTTTACACAAATGTAACCGAACATAGAGGCAAAAGTATTGAAGTTGACGACGGCTTTCTACGTATGTAGATGTGCCATTGCCAGAACCTGGGGTTTGACCACTGGGAATGTAAACTGACTATATGAGGCGGTTATGAGATCGATTCTTTTCTGCGGTACCATAGTCTGGTGGCAGGCCATGGAACACGCCGCAAACCGACGACAGGTAGAGAAGATTTTACGAAGTATTGCGACCTTAAACACGTCTGCGATTAGGTTGTTTCCAACCAGGGCTCTTTTTTCGGTGTTGACCTGACTGTCAGTGGAACTCACGACGAGGAAACTGGCAACGTACGCGGCGATGAAACTTCATGCTATTAGCGTTGAGATTACAAGGCATGTGGCCATTCTAGTATTATTGGAAGCGTGGATTTCATTTCAACTTTAATTCACTACTGTACTCCAATTCATTTACCTCCAGAAAATTCCTCTCTATCATCTTGGGGGTAGAAGCAAAAGGAGATTTTTCCATTGTGAAGGCGATCTGAACATATATACAGATGAGTCAAAATTGAGAAATGGAGTGGGTGGTGGCGTCTATATTTGACAAGAAAAATAATGAATATCATTCAGACAATCGGATGAACGCAGCATAATTTAGGCCATATCTAGGTCATATCAAGTATCGATAGGAATATCAGAATTTTTTCTGACAGCCAAGCGGACATCAGGTACCTGATTGATGTTTACTTGACATCACAACTCATCCAGGAATTGAATTGCATTGCACTCAAACATCACCTTATTTAGGTGCGGCGATATAGGACCACTAATGAGAACTGCTTCGTAAAGAGCAGCGCATCACTTAGCCACCGGGAGATCGATCACTTCTATGGTATATCTGTCTCTGCTTGGAAAATTCGTATAGACACTTATCTACATATATCGGGTCAGAGGAGATGGATAAATGAAATATTGGGTGAAATATTGTGAGGACAACATGGCTTAGAATGGATCCTCGGCGCATTACACGGCATCTTTGATTTGACAGGAAGCGGCTGAAGGACATTGTGGCTACGCTAACTAGTAACTGCAGTTTTGAAAAGCAAACCATATATCACTTACTGCCTAAGTATAAGTGGTTCCCTGAACCAATACGCAATTGGGAAACCGACGTCGTTAAGGAAAGATTTTCCCCCAAACGGTTGATGATCCAGATAATGATCTCCCTTCTTTCTATTCTTTCTCCTAATCTTTTTCAATGCCAATAATATAATCAATTACATTTTTTCTCATTCTCTTACAGGTATCACAAGGTATCAAGATTAATATGATGAATCCAAGTGAGCTGCACAACAGGTGAAGAGTAAGTACTTTTCAAAGAAATAATTACCAATTGCATTACCCACTAGATTCTTTTTGCATCGCATGAAACTTAACTAATTAATTCTAATTTTATGTTCGATTTTTAGAACAAATAAAACATTATTTAATTGTAATGCAATTTTTTAATTAACCACCAATAATGTATAGGATGATTTTTCAATTTGTTCTTAATATTACGACCGATTTTCTGTTGGGTAGTGAATATTTTAACACGGACACGTACATAAATGCACAGATGAACAGACAGCATTAAGTCAATATCTAAAAAGGCTTCAAAGTCACTTTGTGAAATTAGTATTTAAGTTTATTTTTTGTTTCTTCGCCATTACAAACAAATCAATACAAATCCTTTAGGGCTTAGATAACTGATAAAAGTTAAAAGAATTTCATTAACCATAATGATATCGATATCTTAAACGAAAAGATAAATAAAAACTACACACGCAAAGCATTAATAATCCATTATTTTATATTTAATGGCCTCTATTTAGAACATCTTCCATGTAACGTATGCAAAATGTACAAAATACGTTATCAAATGTTAAACAACATCAATTTTTCCTATAATTTGGATAAAAAGCACAAATAAAAAACACACACAAAAAATAAAAGAAATAAAGGCAGGAATTAAATGAGACAGAAATTCATTGAAACGTAAATGTAATACAGACAAAATAAATGTTATTCTCAGGTCATGCATATGATGAGAATTTTGCTATACCAACTTCTCTATAAAATAACATAACCTCTACATGTGTATGTAGCTGTGTTCGACAAACACATGTGTTGTTGAGAAAAGTAGAATATGTTTAAAGGAATGAAATCATGTATGGCTTACTAAGTTCTACTTAACTAATACTAAATTTAATGCAAACACATGAATATGTTTTGAGGGTATAATGATTACACCAAGGACTTGATTAACGCAAGTGAGTTTATCACATCTCGCAGTATAGAAAGAGCAATGTGACAGTAGCATAAGATAATAATTTTTAAAAGTTTTAAATATGCGCAACAAACACGTAAGCTTTATATAAAATATCGGAAATAATTTTAGAAAGAATATTCTTAAAAATGGTTACAATTTAATTAAATTTGAATTATAAAATTAAATAAAAAATAAATGAACTTAAGCCAATATTTTATGAAAACAACCAATTCACTCCTTTGACATCCTGTTCTAAAAACACACAATTCTCATATCAAACGAAAAAATTGTCGTTTAAGGAAAAGTTAAAGTAAAAGAATTTTTCTATTACAGATACCTTGAATACAAGATTTTTTTTTCTATTCAATATCAAAAATGCTCGTAACCATTATTTCATAGTTGTTGCAAGCATGAACACAATATCTAAACTTGTTGTTTTACAAAAGTATTTTATATAAAATGTTTTTATTTTACATTTGTTTGTTTTTCTATTTTATTTAAGTTAACAAAATGTTGTGTAGAATTACTTTTTTGGTTTCTGTTTTTTTAAAGTTAAAAATTGTATGCCAAAAAGTAAAACAAAAAAAATCAATTTAAAAACATGCCATTTTCAGTGTCACAAATATTTGGTAAAAAAATCTAAATAAAGCTTATTTGCATTCCAAACTTAAACTGAATATTTTTTTACGAAAAAGCAACACACGCAATATTTAACGTTTAATGTTCGAAAATATTTTAAAGTTAGTGAAATTAGGAATATTGGGAATAATTTCTCTCTCTTTATAGAATTTTATAGAATTTTTATCTAATAACGGCAAATGATAGAAAAATTTTTGTATAAACTCTTACTACCTCATTTAAAAATTATTAAATTTGTATAATGATTTATAAATATTTATAATGATTTCCCTTTAAAATAAAGACTAATTTATGAATTCAGCGCTATTCCAATTAAAGACCATATCCATTTTCGTATACACGGAAAGAAAAAACATGGTTGTGGTAATGAATTGTATGATTGTGGTTAAACATATAATGGTTGCCAATTATCATTATTTTGTTTAATAAAAGTATGAAGCAATAATCATATCTATGACTACAATTTAAATCGGGAATCTTTGCTATTTTCTTCGGCAAACTATTCTCTTTTGCTGTTAGATAAATACAAACATATATTTGTTGTACTTACCATTTTAATTGAAATTTTTATATCAATATTTTTTCTTTTAATTTTCTGGTTTATTTTCAATTTTCTCCAATTTTTACAAAAATTGTATGTTTTTTTTGACATATTTTAAATCAAACTTTTAAACTAATAAAAATTTATTCAGCAAGAAGAAGAACTATTGAAATCAAATTATTATTAAAAAAATCATAATTTTGCTTTGTAGTTATACTATTGTCTCATCTATAATTTAATGATTATTTGTAATTTTTAATGCTTTTGAATATAATGTTATTTTTATCGTATTATTTTTTTTAAATCATACTATTTTTAAACGACAACCATTTTGAAATTTTAAGGAAAAATAAACATTAAACAATACAATGAAAACAAATGCTTGATTATCGTGACAAAATATATGATGAAATCAAACAAAGTAACTATTACTCGACAACCAAATATCGTTAAAGAAAATATAATATGACCGTCGTGACCATGTTGTTACCACGGTTATTCTTGGCGTGTACTAAGCTTAATTAAATGAAAGTAAGTTATTGTTCCAAATAATATTTTTCCTTGAAAAATTATACAATACAATACAATTTTACCCTAAAGCTTGCTTTAAAGTTGTCCTAAATATTTGAAAATTTCCAGGGGATAGTTTTCTATTCAATTTTAGCTTATGTCGATTTAGGCAGTTTTTTCTTTTTAGCACAGAAATATGTTGCAAAATTTTTCATACCTTAAATAAGCTTTCGTTAGTTTTACATATGTGTAAGTATGTAGGTATTAATTACAAGGGAATTTTTCAACGCAATTTTTACCATCTTAAAGAGCTTCTATTCACTTGAATAGGCACACACATTAAGTTTCCGTTACATAAAGATTTGTGATTGCAAAAAAAAGAAAAGAACAATGCCACATCAAAAAAAATATATATTTTTTTGCAACTTCTTCCCAGCCGATTTAAAAAAAACATTCATAATGTTTCGGAAAGTGGGTGGAACCACGCCCATATAAAGTAAGTTCTGTACTTAAACTTACATACAAACATACACACAGATATTAAGTTCATCTGATGATGCAAGTTGATTATAAAATAGTATAAAAACTTTAAGAAACAAAATTGAGTCTCTTCATTATGCTTTTGCATTTAAAATAATTTCGAAACGACAAAATTGGAAAACTAATAAACTTAACGCAAAATTAAAAATTCGCTTAAAGGAGCTTAAACTAAATTAATAATTCTTACGTATGTAGTCTTTGTTCTTTTCGATAGAAAGTCTAGCAATTAATTATACTAAAATATGCACGCAAAAACAAAACAATAGTTACAACGGTCATGTTGTATACTCTCTCTAACAATTTTTGGCTATCGTAAGCATATAACTGTTATTTGAGTTATGTTTTACAATTTATTTTGTCACGATACTTAAGTGAAAACTTCGATATGGTTGTCCTTTAAAAATATTATGATTTACAAAGTTAGTGTGACAAAAATATTTTGATGTCTCTACAAAAATAACTTTATATTCAAAGTCATTTAAAATGGCATATAACCATTAAACAAAACAACAAGCGAAACAACAGTATGATTACAAAGCAATCAAGTTATGATATCTTTTAATCATAATTTTTTTGCAACTGCTTTTCTTGTTGTTAAATAAATTTTTATTATTGAAAAGTTTCACATGTAAAAAATTTTATAAAATTTTTAAAAAATTTAAGGAAATAAATTTATATAAAAATTAAGTACAACAAATAGGATAAATAATAATTTATTTATGAAAAAAACATTTGTTTTATAAATTAATTCTGTATTGGTAGCCACCGTGGGTTTTTAATTATTTTATACTGTTTTATATTTTGCTAGTCGAGCCCTTCTATTTGATAACTAAATTGACTCTATCGGTTTTCTTGTAGCTGAAAAAATTTCAGGAAAAACAACGAAACATTTGTATTTGAATGCTTATATCTCAGTTAGTTTCCAACTAATTTGTCATATTTTCTAAGCTACAGTTTTCGAGACTATGGTTTGTATTTTGGTGCCTTTAGCGTGTCCAAAAATTAATTAGGAGCTTAATTAACTTGATGTATTTAAAAATTTGCAATTACTTTTGCCTATAACTTTGCTGATTAGTGACCGATTCGTTCTATAAGTAATTTTAGGGTTAAAAATTTTAGATTTTTATGGGAAAATTATGGGGAAAAAATGTTTGCTCATAGTTCAGAATGTTATAGGGCGATTAACACAATTACAATGGCAATTTATTTCCGAATATTTTCAAAAAACACAGATCGGTGCTACATGGGCTTCTAAAAGCTGACTTCAAATGGGCAGGCAGACATCTCCTAATCGACACCCCAAGTCATAAGCTTGAAGAAATTTCAATCAAATTGACAAAGCTACTATTATTATTTTCTCATGGAAAGATATTAAATAGTTTGACATTTATTTGAAATATTTATTAAAGTATTGAAAAATGTGTCCTTTTTAGGACTTAAAATTAAAAAAAAACAAGTAACAGTGCTATATTCGGCCGTGCCGAATCTTATATACCCTTCACAACGTGTAGTCATGCTATAACAATTGTTTGTATCACCATTCATCCCATATTAAATACGTGCATATGTATATACTGGTTAGAATATATGTGGCATCGAATCCCAGCTGAGCCAAAAAAAAAATTTATTTTATTTAATATATTATTTATATTTTATTTTATTTTTTTATATTTTTTTTTAAATTTTTTTAAAAAATTTTTTTAGAAAAATTTTTAAAAAATTTTTTTAATTTTTTTTTTTTAATTTTTTTAAAATTTTTTTTTTGTAGTTTTTTTTTTTTGTTATTTTTTTCTTATTTTTAATATTTTTTTTTTTGTAATTTTTTTTGTTTGGTATGTTTTTTACATGTATGTATGTATGTATGTATGTTGTTGTTGTAATTGTGAAAAAAAAACGAGGTGGTCGTGGTTTTTAGCTCATATCTCAGAAAGTTATGGGGCGATTGTGCTGAATTTCAATAGCGATTCTTTCCTGGATATTTCCAAGAGATTGGTACCATGTACAGATCTGAGGAACATATAGTTGCTTCTATAAGTTGATTTCAACCAACACACGGACAGACGGGCAGACGGACAGACGGTCAGGGCTTAATCGACTCCTCTATTCATAAGCTTTCAGAAAATATATACTTTATGGGGTCGGAAATGAAAATTGTAGAAATTACAAACGGAATGACAAAGCTATATATACCCTTGTGCACCACTGGTGAAGGGTATAAAAACAAGAATACATTTAAAACTGTGTAGATTTGCAACTCAAATAACCTTTATTTGTTTATTTTAGAAATTTTACATTCTAAACTACGTTGCTTGTAGTCAAATCATCAAAGTAGCGTGTCTTCAAGACGATTTAATTCTTAAAATATTTCAGTTTTAAAAATCAAACCTCTTTTTTATTATTATTTTTCTAGTTCTTCTTTTGTAAACATTTTTATTACAAAAACTCTTTATTATTGCCATAAATATAACAAATTTGGACATTAATTAAATGTACAACAACAATTTTCCACTGACCACACCATAATTGTTCACATTTATTAAGCTCATTCTCGCAAAAAAAAACGAAAATTATTGCAACAAAGATGTTTAATGGGGTTGAGGAGGTAAAGCAAGATGGAAAACAACCTTTACGATGCTTACAGTTGGCCAACCAAAACAACCAACCAACCACGAACAACATTTGCCATTTAGTTCAACAACAGTTTGTTTAGACACTCACTCTCTTACCTAAAAACAATCCAAGGAAAACTCATTAAACAAGCTAAGAGCTAAGCAGCATACCAGGCAACTATGAAAATAATAAGGCTTCCAACTTGAGTGTAATATAAAGCGAACAAATATAAAACAATGAAGAAAATCATTATTACAAAATAATTAAGGAAAGCATCCATTGTTAAAAGCTCCAGCTTAAGATACAAAACAATTTCTATCTTTTCGCTCTTCCTTTGCAAAATCCTGGCACAAATAAATGCCTTTAAAAAGGCACACATTGTATTTAACGTATTTGGAGTGAAAACCTTTTTGTGGAGCAGGATTAAAAGTAAAAGTGGGCAAAATTTTTTAAGAAATAAATTACCGTGATTTTTATTGTCGGATATAAAACAACTAAAAACAGGTTACAGGCTTACGGAATGAGAATTTTATGTGAGTTGAACATAAATGTTGGTGGCTTCTATCTGCCATACGTTAGCAACCCTTTTATAGATTTTGTAATTACTTTTTATGATCCAATTTTTAAGTCTTTTCTACTTGTAAAAGTTTATTGCATAATTTATAGAGATTTGCTTCTAAAGAAGAAGAATTAACAGATTTTAATTGCCCCGTAAAAAAGTCAATAAATTTTTAGAAGACACTTTAGTATTAAGCTCAAACAAAAACTACGCAAAAATGTGTAAAATATGGTGAAACTGTACATCTTACAGTTGGCAGCCAAAAAGAAAATTAATAACTTTTTTTGAGCAAATTTAACACACTATCGCTTAAATGAAAGTTTTCTATGAAATTTTATTTTATACAGAGTTTCAAAAACAACGTATCTATAGTAGGGAGATAAATGTTCGTCAATATTTTATTACAATATTGATATGCGTCTACTCACACCACAAAGAACATACAAGTGTATGAAGAAAAATGGCAACTCTCTCTTACAGGATCTAAAGCAAATTTTCTTTCAATGTGAATTGGCAACACAAACTGTTTTCTTTATTTACTCATCAGAGTTCACCTCGGACTATGGTAAATGCTGGTTTCAGTTCTAACCCTAATTAACAATTTTTTTAAATAAAAAATTTATTGCAGATTTTCTACAAATAAAACATGAAATTTGTTTCTCTTAACACTAAAACACACTGCAACTGACACTGTGTACAAGTCTAAATTAAATGTAAATTATTTATATAAAATAAACAAATCTACAATCAACCGTATTTCGGTAACCCAAATTTATACTCCATTAATTAAGCAAATTGAAAATAGATGATGTTTTTATGTAAAAAGAAACTATAACCAACAAAATAACTGCAAACGACCCTTGTAATGAAAAAAAAAACTCCTGCACACATTAACGTTCAACTATACTTAAGCATGTACTTACTTGTCTGTACCTTCTTTTACAACTTCTAAATAAAACATAAAATAAATAAAAATTAATTTTGCCTCTAGATTTTGTTTTGAGTTTTTCTTTTATGAAAAACAAACACCCTGCATATCCTTGAATATAAAAAAAGCCTGCAAAAAAAAACTTTGAAAATAAAAAAAAGTTTTTGAAATTTTCAATTATTTTAAAATCAATAGCAGTGTTACGGAAATTAACCACAAAGCGGCAGAAGATATTTAATATAAACTTTAAAGAGCATGTTTACTTTTATCATCCTTATAATTTATGCGACAAATCATTTAAACAACTTTACAGTGGCTTTAAAAATAAAATAAATGGTGAGATAAGGGATAGCTGAGAGAGCGAGCGAACAGCAATAGTGGTTTCCTAAACAAATGTTCTGTTTGCAGAATAAGTATTATATACATCATTCAAGTACAAGTGAGTGGGAAGGGGATAAACTAAAGGTAGAGTTGACACCAGCTATACAGACGGTGATGCGGTGTATTCTCGAATACAGGCGAACATTTCAGTCTAAAATATTCGCTATTTGAGTGACATGTATGAATCTGATTGACAAGAATATTCATGTACCGCCACAACTATATTAATCAAACAATTCTGAAAAGAGATGTCAAGGCTTAATCAGCTGACTGACGATACCATAGTTTGAGTTCCAGTGTATAGGGGCTATTATGGTAATGAGCGATCGGATGAGCTAGCCAAGAGGGTATCAGCTTTGAATATATCCAATGCAAATGCACTCGCAATTCCGTTGGGAACTATCAAGAGCAAGATCACCAGACACAACTCTGGAAAAGCTGATAACAGGTGGCGAGAACTTTGAAAGCATATAAAGTGGCCAAACTGACACAGCTTTTTTCTTAAAACCAAGCGCACATTGTAACTTACGAGCCAAGGTCGGAAGAACATCTCGAGGATACTGGTAATATTGAACGGTCACTGAATGTTAGGAAAGCATGCACTCGAACAACCATTATCGCAGCTATATAGATTTTAATAAGCAGGAATCGGTTTTCCACCTTCTCTGCAAATGTATTGCCATGGCTGGCAAGAGACACAGAATCCTGGGCAAACATATACTCGATAACCTCTCTGAAATATCTAAAGTCAGACTGAATAATCTGTTGAGATACCTCAAGTCAAGAAGGTGGATCCAGTACTCCCTCTCGTTAAACGGATCCTGTGACACACCAAATCTGGCAAGTGATGTGGTCTTGTCAAAAGTTCGGACATAATAAACTACCACGATAACCTACCAACTAACAAGCTCTTTTTATTTCGAACTCCATTTCTCGATAACTTGTATGTAACTTGGCTTACTTTTCTAGTCAAAAAAATTATTTCGTACTAATTAGTTTGTAAAAAAATCTAGTCACCCAAGAAAGCGAAAATTAAAAAAAAAAAATAATAAAATTGTTTAAAATAGAAATAATGGCCCAAAAACTATATGAAAAAATACGGCCTCTAATTAAATAGATGTCACATTAAGTCATCTTAAATGTTTGTTTTATTTTCATTTGTGCTTATATCTCGGTGCTCCTAAACAACAAAACCGTACTGGTTTGTTTACAAAATTTAAGAAATTTTAATGAAATTATGGAAATATTGTTGAGAGAATGAGTGACTTAAAATAAAAAGCGCTCTGGAAATAAAATTTATTCTATAGTGCAACTGAATTCTGCGACGTATTGTAAATGTCAATTCGAAAAAATTGTTTTTACTAGACTTTAACTCTCTGAAATCTAGCACAACTGCTTCCAATCGTAATCGTTTGCCCTTCAGAAAATAGTTCAGAACAATTCATATATTTTTTTTTTTGGAAATAAAACGAAACTACAGTTCCTAACTTAAGATATTTTTGTCTAATTTTAAAGAATTATAATCCGAAAATTATTGTTTTATTAAAATCTAAAAGAAGAAGACGAATTACTCTTTTTAAATATTCTAACATCCTACATCAAACGAGCACACACACTGCATGTCGAGACAGCTAACATGTTTAGTAAATTACCAATGATTCCTAATTTAATTATTATTTCAACCAATTGTCTTAATGATTTTGCAAATCAAGCTCACTTATGTACTTGTTTGCTTATTTTTTTATTTTATTTATATTCAATTCCATTAAAGCTTTCACTAAGAGGATAAAAATATCACGAAGAAAGAAAGAAAGATTTATACATTCACACTCATATTAGTTAAAAAAAAATAATAAAAAAAATTCCAGGAAACTTGTTCTCTTTGCAGTTATTTTTAACATTTCTGTCTGCCCTTATCAATACGCTGTTCGAAAAACAAATTTATCGCTTTAACAGAAAACTTATTGATTAATTAATTAATGACTAAGTGACTGAATGTCTTTATTTGCGTGCAGACAACTTGGAGGCAAAAATCCATTTTAATTTCATAGAATCTACTGTTTGTTTGTAACGCATTATAATTTGTAATCACTAATATATTTTCTGCTTACGTTGTTTTCAATTTCCTTAAAATAATAAAATTAAATGAAAACACTTTAAGCTGTTGGTACTTTTTTCCAAGAAAGTTCAGGTATCAGAAAAAATTAAATTTTATCTTAATGAGTAGACTACATTGTGAGTTGCACAACTATAAATATACCACTGATATTAGCTATATTCAAATTTACAACAACTTAATCACAGTTGTTTCTTGTTTATCGCCAGAAAAATATTTAACAAAAGATGCGGATTGCGATATAGACGGATTAGAACTATTAAATGAATTAAAAAATTTTTTATTTATTTTTGGAAAAATATTATTTCTAAATGTAGTAATTTCTCTAAAAAAATTTTGTTAACAATACCTATCACAGTAGCTTTTCACAGTAGTTTTTCAAAATTGTAAATTATAAAAAATAATTTAGGAACTACAATGACACATGAAGGATTAACAGGGTTAACAGCTATAGCGATTGAGAGTGATCTGTTGGAAAACCTAGATTATAATGACCTAATTAATGATTTTGAAAAAATAAAAGCGCGGAGAATTGGATTTTAATTTCAGAATAAAATAAATATTAAATATTTTCATTTCTTTTTATACCCTTACCTGTGGTGCACAAGGGTATATATAGCTTTGTCATTCCGTTTGTAATTTCTACAATTTTCATTTCCGACCCCATAAAGTATATATTTTCTGAAAGCTTATGAATAGAGGAGTCGATTAAGCCCTGACCGTCTGTCCGTCTGACCGTCTGCCCGTCTGTCCGTGTGTTGGTTGAAATCAACTTTTAGAAGCAACTATATGTTCCTCAGATCTGTATATGGTATCAATCTCTTGGAAATATCCAGGAATGAATCGCTATTGAAATTCAGCACAATCGCCCCATAACTTTCTGAGATATAAGCAAAAAACCACGACCACCTCGTTTTTTACACAATTACAACAACAACATACTTCTATACATACATGCAAAAAACATGCAAAAAAAAAAAATTACAAAAAAAAAATATATTAAAAATAAAAAAAAATAACAAAAAAAATTAAAAAAAAAAAATTAAAAAAAAATTTAAAAAAAAAAATTTAAAAAAGTTTTTGTAAAAAATTTTTTTAAAAAAATTAAAAAAATATATAAACAAAATAATAAAATATAAATAATATCTTAAATAAAATAAGATAAAATTTTTTTGGCTCAGCTGGGATTCGATGCCACATTTAGTCTAACCAGTATATACATATGCACGTATTTTATATGAGATGAATGGTGATACAAACAATTGTTATTGCATGACTACACGTTGTGAAGGGTATATAAGATTCGGCACGGCCGAATATAGCACTGTTACTTGTTTTTATTTCGGAGTTATTTTGAAATACCTATTTTATTTTATATTTTTATTTTTTTTTTTTTGTAGAGGATTATAACTCCGTGGAAAACCTCTTACAAAAAATGCAACGAAATTTTCATTTTCACCTCTTGGGTGATGTGAAAACGGACTTTTAAGGGCGGGTTTTTGAAATGTGCACCAGGCGACAGAAACTGTAGTGCCGGCGCTGCTTGTATGAGTTCTTTAATCGTCCGTGCCGATTCTGATAACATCCTTCACCATCATGTGCATGTATGTAGCTTAGGCTATATTTGGGCCTGAAGAGGACAAAGCCATAATAACAATGTTTGACCCAAATATCCGCCAATTTATTTAGGACTCCATCTTGAATTCTTTTTATAGTTAACTTAATTCTACTGATCAAACTCTTAAACTTGGCGATTGGGGGGAAAGGTTTTAAATACTATATTTGACAAATAGAAAAAATTTATTGTACTCCATTTTGTAGTGGCGGACATCAAGATATTTTATTTTTTTTTATAATATACTAGCTAATACCCGGTGTGCTTCGCCACCCCCATCGTAATGAAATAAAAATTTTATAGTTCAAAAATATATTTATTTTGCAAGTGCCACGCCCACTATTACTAAAGCATCCATTTCTTATTAAAATAATCATATAGACATCAAAGTGTCTCTTGCAAAATTTGGGTACTCTAACTATTATCGCTTCCCAGATATACGAATTTTTGTATTTAATTCATATGACAGGTGCCACGCCCACTATTACTAAAGCATCCATTTCTTATCAAAATAGTCATATAGACGTCAAAGTGTCTCGTGCAAAATTTGGGTACTCTAACTGTTATCGCTTCCCGAATATACGAATTTTAGTATTCAATTGCTATGAGAGCTGCCACGCCCACTATTTCTAATGTACCCATTTTTTCCAGAAATGTTTATTTGGGTGTCAAAGTTGCTCTTGCAAAATTTTAGTACTCTAATCGATATCGTTTTCCAAATATTAAAATTTAGTATTTAATTCATGTGACCACGCCTACTATTGAAAGTCCGCCCATTTTTTACCCAAATGTTCGTGTGGATGTCAAAGTTTACCGTACTAAATTTGAAGACTCTAGCTGCATTAACTTTCGTGATATATAATTTGTAATACTTATTCTTTAAAGGGCGTGGCACCCCGCCCACTTACAATTTCAAACCAAGGTATAGCCTATAGTTCCTTCCAGACATACAGAAAGATTCTATGAAAATTTTAAAGAAATCGGTCCAGCGGTTAACCGTCTTTAAAGCACAAACAGACATACAAACGCACATTGATTTATATATATATAGATTACATTTACTAGACAAGCTCTTTGTTTTGAGACCCATATCGATTCTGACTGTTGTCTAGAAGCTTAAATTATCGATTTTCGTTTTTAGATTTAAGGAAAAATACCGAAACAGTTGTATTTTTGTGCTAATATCTCAGTTAGTTTCAAACCAATTTGATTAAGGATTAAATTTCAAGACTGCGGCTTGCACTTTGGCGTAGGATAATAACGATCTTTCGGATAATTCTTGCCTATAACTTTGCCGATTATTGCCCCGTTTGTTTAGAACTTTTTATGAATAGCCTTAGAAACTTGTCATATCGACAACTGGTAACAAACGTATATACAAATTGTTCTTGGGCTATAAATTAAAAGAAAACACAAACAGTCTGTTTTTCGGTGACTGTTCTGGATTTAAGTCGTGATTAATTTCCTAATGTTTCTAAAAGAATGGTACTACATGTGGCCTGTACAATATTTTTGGCAGCTTCTAAAAGTTATTTCCAACTAGCAGCCGGACAATCGAACATGGTTCAATGGGTTCCGCTGGTCATAAGCTTTCAGAAAAAATATACTTAACGCGGTCGGAAATGAATATTGCAAAAATTACAAAAGGAATGACAAATCTATAAATACCCGCGGCACAACTGGTGAAGGGTATACAAAAGGTGCAAATAAATGTTTAAAAGTTGCTGACGAATAGGACGGAAATGTTTAGATGTCAGTGCAAAACAACAACAAACTACAGGGGTTTGTTAAATTCATCAACGTTTACGATGGTCATTTAAATTATTTTTCTATTTGTATAAGAATTAAGTGGAAACAAGATTAAATAGCAAATAAACATATTGAACCCATCGTTACTGCTGCCATGGCCGACTAGAAATTGTTGTTTATTCAATTAGAACTGGCGAGCAACCATAACAAAACAGAAGTAAAATAAATAAAATAAAAAATAATAATTAAAAGAAAATGCAAATTAAAACAACGGCTGCCCATAAACAAGAAACAAAACATAAAAGTTCATTAATTAGTTAAATTGGGAAAAATAATTTTCTATTAATCTATCGCTCTTCCACTCTTACTAATGCACATGTCTAAGGGTGTTCGTAAATATATATGGTGAGATAGACTGAGAGAGAGAGTGAGAGAAAGAAATAGGGAGGAAAGTTTGTTTATATATTAGTTTAAGATGAGTTAGAAATAAACTTAAGGTCAGTCAAATGGAAAAGCGATTTATATTATTTGATGTTTGTTTTAATGGTGGAATCAAAAGAAAAGTTTTACCTAAAATCAATACTGACGGCAAATGCAAACAAAATGTTGAAAAATTCAATAATTAAAATGAGAAAATTATTTCTTTTACTATTGAATACAGCAAGTTTGGTAGCAATAAAATTGTTTAAATTGTTTAGACATTTACTGCCGTATTCATATAAAAACACATTTAATGTTTTTTAAAGGCTTACTGTTAGATGATGTAGAGAAATTGTGTCAATTAAGTCTTCAATAAACCTAAAATACTTTGTATGGATACGGCCGTTAAACTTTTATAGATACATATTTAAAAAAGAATTTTCAGGAAAAGAAACGAGAAGCTTTTTGACATAAATTACAAATTTTTCATAATAAAACTCTGCATATTTTTATAAACTTTTAATTAATATTTTAGCAAAAAAATATGCAGTACAATTTACGCAACAAATGGTTTTTAGAAAGTTTAGAAAAAAAAGCTTTTTTTAAATAATTCTTTTAAAAGTCATTTCATAAAACATGCGGAAAAAAAATTTTTTTTTTGAGTGTTAATTGTCGAAATTCTAGCTAAAAAGGAAAACTAATATTTCGTTTATTAAATAAAAAAGTCTAATTAAGTTATTTATTTGTTACGAAAATGAGCTTTTCTATCGAGAGATGTACCTGTCTTTTAGGAACAGACCTTTTCTAAAAGCTTATCCATAAAGAAAAATCATGTATTTTAACATCTATTTAGGAACTTGACTTATTAACACACCAAGAAAACAAATTTAAGGCTTTTTTTAATTTACTTAAAAACGGTAAATTATATACCTTTAGTTAAGTTAAAACTCTGCTTCTCACATATCTATGTATGTATGTGTGTGTGTATGTATGAACATAAATTTTCTTTTTTTAATAGTATAATTTTGTTATTATTTTAAGAGTTGGCCTTTTATGTATGTAATACAAATAACAAAGAATGTGAGGAAAATGAAATGTTAAACACGGTAGACCAACATACATACACACATACATACACACATACATACATACATACATAGTTGACTAGTTGGCTAGTTGGCGAACCGACATTATTTTATTCTATTTCATCATACATGCATTACTTTACTCATCTATTCAATTTTAACCACATTAAAACTCAATACACGTCTTAATAATGTTTCTTCTTCTCTTCTTTGACTTATTCTGGCCACCTTTGCAACCCATCAAACCGCAGCACAACGACAACATGTACACATATACATACCTTTAGCAGGAATATTAAATGAAGGAAATGAAGAAGAAAAGAAAATTATATTTTATATTTAAAAAGAAAATTCTATTTACAATGGTTAAAGCTATAAAACACATACTGAGAAGCTTTTTGTTTTTGTTTTTTTTAAAGCCACAATATTATTAACCAAATAAGGTTGTCTTGTGAATAACAGCTAAAAATCTTTTTTCCATTAAATATACTTGTATGTACATATGTATGCTTATATGTGTGTGAACATGTATTATATACACACTTTGTTACATAATCTTTTTACATACATATTGAGGTATGTTTAAGTACTTATTTATGTATAAAGTATTAAACTGCACAAAAGCTGGCGAGGAAATTTGAACGTAAAGTAACGACAACATGTTGCACATTTTTAATTTTTCCCTCCAGTTACGCAACAAAAAATAAAAAGCGCAAGAAAGCATAAGAATTGCTAAGTCTCTATCCAAACAAAAGAGCTAAAGCTTTGTACAAGGTGGGCCAAAAGAAGTCTCATTTTTTTTTCTAAATGAGAATCCTCGATTCTGTTTTTTGATTATGTTTATTTGAACCTTTAGAATTTTATTGATGAAGTCGAAAAGATAAATATCGGTCAAATGGGCGCCGTCGCAATTGATTGATATAAGGGCTCGTTTTATGGCATTTTTTATCACTTCGGCGAGAACTTTAGGCAACAGATTCTCGCACTCTTGTCGAATGTTATCCTTGTGGGCTTTCAGGGTCTTGAGCTTGTTCACGTAAATTCGGAATTTCAAAAAATCCCCCAAAAAAAGTGTGGAACCGTCAAATCGGACTATCTTGCAGGCCAATGTAAATTGCAAAACGAGAGATGAGGCGACCCGAGAACGCCGCCTTCAAAATAACGGTTGTGGCTCGCGCAGTGTGGCCCGTTGCTCCATTCTGTTGGAACCACATGTTCTCCAGTCCTAATTTGTTTAATTGCGGCAGAAAAAACTCAACTAACATGGCTCTATAGAGCGCACCGTCGACTGTTGTTCTTTGACCAGCGGCGTTCTCAAAAAAAATTAGCCCGATGACTTCTCCATCGTGAACAGCGCACTATGCAGTCACTTTGAGCGGGTGTAATGGCTCCTCTTGCATTACTCGTGGATTTTCATTGCTCTAGAAGCGATATTTTTGCTTGTTCACGTACCCGCTGAGGTGGAAGTAAGCCTCATCGCTCATATTGATTTTGGTCGAAAAATTGTCCACTGCGGCCTCGACACGATTATTCCGCGTTCTTGGGGAGTGTATCGCTCAATGGCTTCTTCACTTGTATTCCACATCTGTCTAGTTCACAAATTCACAAATGTCGAAACAGATTTGACATTGGCCGCCATTTGCAAAAATAAGAGCATCTTCCAATAGGGTGATTTTTACGGCCCACCTTGTTCATATATACAGACAGTATAGAGCAAAAATTATTAAATCTTTCTTATTGTGGATGAATCTCTTAATACAGTGAACTCGCGGTAAAGTGAACTTATTTTTACCAAGGCAGTTCACGCTTTCCAGTTTGTTCACTTAAACACTGAAATGTTATAACGCTTTCTTTATTTATTATAAATATTTGCTCCATACTGTCTACTTACGTAAAAAATCTAATTTAAAATCTTGGTATGTGTATGCCTGCACTAAAATATAATACAATACCACTAAGAGGAAACGAAAAATACCTACCAGTGAACCTGTCATAACACAAAGGAACACCAAGAGTTCTCAAACACTTTTTGTAAATGTTTTTTTCATTTATTTAATGCTATGTTCAGATATACACCTTAATTGAGCAATTAAGAAATTTAAACAATTGAAATATTTATTGTTTTCTATTCACCATTCATCAAATCAATAAATTAATTGAGTAATTAATAATTAAATGCGTCAGGTTCTGCTAAACATATCTTACAAATCTATGTAATAAGTGAGAATACACAATTCTATAAAATAAATTTCTTCAACTAATTTTTTTAAAGACCATTAAAGAAATATGATTTTAAACGTAAATAAATGAATATTTTGTGATCTAATTTTTTTTTTGGAAAATAGCTTTAAAACTAAACAAAATATATAACAAATATTTACGCGACCATATTGCAAAAGTAAATGATTCATTCATTCAACCAAAATTAAATAAAAATGAGAGAAAATAAAAGCAAAAAGAGAATGGAAACCGAAATTGACTTACATATATGTTTATATGTTTAATTTAATTTTTATAGAAAACACATTTTAGTTTTGTAATTTTCTTTAAAAACTATAAACACAATGCTAATTGGATAAGCTTAAATAAATGTGTGTGAAAACTAAAGTTGACAACTCAATTTAATTTAAACCTTATTAACACTTTTATAAATTAAAAAAATCCTGCCAGCATATTTGTGCTCATTTTATAAAAAGGTTGTGAACTACTGGCACACAAGCAATGTTTAGAATAAAGTGATTTTTAATAATATTATAAAAATACAATTTTTCTTCTTCATCTGCCACTGTGTGAATTATTCTAGTTGTTTTATACGATTTTAAAGAGTTTTCATAACCAACACATAACCATCAACAAAATATGATTAATCGTCTGATACGATACATACCTATACATACATAAATAAGTATATAAAATATATAAAATCGTGTATGTGTTATAACAATGAATAAACCACCAAACAGACATAAATATGCACACATGTGTTCATACATGTGTACGTGTATATAAACATGCATTTAACATGGTAGAAACAAACCTAATAATCATATTTAGAAACATGCAGACACATGTCAGGTTATTTATCCATCCATTATAAAAAGTATGTATTAATGCATAGTATGCATTGCACATAGAAAGCATGGAAAACCAATATAAAATGATACTGAGCTTTATCACAAAAGGTACTTTTCAATATTGAAGTAACTAAATAAATTGCCAATTTACAAAGTAGTATTTCACACATGTGTGTTGAATTATTATTTGGTAAAACATTTTTAAATTTTAAAACAAAAAAATTGCTAATTTAAAATTGTAAAATATGAAATAATGCTATTTTAATAGCATCGTATTTTCCATCTCTGATCTATTGCCTGATACATATCGATGCCTTACTTCCTCAACCTCGTATCTTAAAAAATAAAATTTTTCAGAATTCAAAAGTAAGGCATCGATATTGTCTCATATTACAATTTACTATACAATAATGGTCTTACCTGTTTATGCAACCCACCTACAACTATTCTACCTACCATATACTATTATACACTTTTAACCCAACTATACACATTGTGATGCAGTAAATGGCAGTTCTATGTATGCGTGTATGTGTATTTGTTTTGGTTGTAAATGAATAAATTATTTGCAATTTAAATTATTTTTATGAAATGCGTTAAAGGTGTTGCCATACGATGCACTAACTCGCACACTTACTTATTTGCTCATTCTGCCAATGAATAATCAAGACCGATATTCAGAGATGGGGTATGATATTTATACCCTTCACCTGTGGTGCACAAGGGTATATATAGCTTTGTCATTCCGTTTGTAATTTCTACAATTTTCATTTCCGACCCCATAAAGTATATATTTTCTGAAAGCTTATGAATAGAGGAGTCGATTAAGCCCTGTCCGTGTGTTGGTTGAAATCAACTTTTAGAAGCAACTATATGTTCCTCAGATCTCTACATATATGGTATCAATCTCTTGGAAATATCCAGGAATGAATCGCTATTGAAATTCAGCACAATCGCCCCATAACTTTCTAAGATATGAGCAAAAAACCACGACCACCTCGTTTTTTTCACAATTACAACAACAACATACATACATGTAAAAAACATACCAAACAAAAAAAATTACAAAAAAAAAATATTAAAAATAAGAAAAAAATAATAAAAAAAACTACAAAAAAAAATTTTTAAAAAATTTAAAAAAAAATTTAAAAAAAATTTTTAAAAATTTTTCTAAAAAAATTTTTTAAAAAAATTTAAAAAAAATAATAAAATATAAATAATATATTAAATAAAATAAAATAAAATTTTTTTGGCTCAGCTGGGATTCGATGCCACATTTATTCTAACGTGTACGTAAGCACGTATTTTATATGGGATGAATGGTGATACAAACAATTGTTATTGCATGACTACACGTTGTGAAGGGTATATAAGATTCGGCACGGCCGAATATAGCACTGTTACTTGTTTTTTATCAAAAGGGCCCTTCATTTATTTGTCTTATATTTTTTGTTTGCTGTGTTTTAAAACAAAAAACCTATAAAGTATTTAGTTTAATAGCTAACACTTGTCTAGTATATGTTTATTAAGGAAAGTTCTTGTCATTTGCCGAAATACGTATTTTATAGTGATGTAACGAATATTCGTTCTCGTATTCGCATTAGTTTTCTGGAATTTTTGCATGTTTTTTGGATATTCGTCTTTGCATTAGCATTCACAAAATGTATGCGAATATATTTTGCAAATATTAAAGAATAAAAACAAATCATTATTTAAGAAACATTAGATAAATAAATATAATAAACATTTTCCTTACAAAAATTAAAGAAAAGAAGATTCATCGTGTCAAACGCTGACAATGTTAATTCACAGATGACAAATGCTGATTTTTCTTGGCCGTCATATACGAATGTACAATGCAAATGTAAAGCAAATGTACATATTATTCATATATTATGATGTTCATACATTCAAAAATGACAAAATTTGATTTTGTCTGGTAGGCATCCGCGTATAAACAGACAATATCATTATAATTTATTGGTGAGCGCATGTACTGTTATGGACAGAAAATGTCTCTAAGTTTCAACTTTCATAACTTTATTGACCCTTCAATGATGTTGTCATGTTTAACTCCCTTTGTTTGTGTCACTGTCAGGTGTATTTATCAATGAAATTTTAATTTACGATAATTTCGTGCAAATTTCGACTAAATACTGATTCTGTGGCAATGATTCATTAATGAAAATGTCGTTATGACGATGTAGCCAAAATTCACTACCGTGTTGTTTAGATAAAGTCGAGTTTTCTTATTTAGAGTTCCATATGTTTTTGAAATTTTCGATATAAGCAATAACGTTACCAGCGGATAGAGTATTTATTTACGTTAATAAATATATCGAAAAATATATTTTTTGAACTTTAGTTAGTTCAATGATATCTGTCTTCAGCAGTCCTTATTGGTGCTGAAAAGTGACTTCATTTCCTTAAATTTTATTTTCTCCACTCACAATTTCACTTAGTTTATTGTGCACCCTACATTATAACACTGCATTCTTTGTTTTGATGGCAGTTCAAACTTTTTTTTTCACATCAAGTAGTAATTATTTTCTTCAAAATTTTTTAGGTTAAACTTTTTTTAATGATTAAAAAGTACTTTTTCTAGTTTTAAAAATTTTACCCAGTTTTCGCACATTTGACAAATTGCAGATTATATTGTTTACTTAAGGCGTTATGCCGAGCACGACTAACGAGCTGCTTGCTATCTTTCTCTTATGGCAATTTTCACATAAAAAAGTTAGCAGCTTGTTAGTTAACAAATTGTTTTTTATTATGCATAAATCTTTGCATCTCTAATGACGTACCTGCATTCTGAAACGGCTTGTACATAATCTGTTGATTATTTGCGGGTTGTCAAATTACATGTCTTTTGCAGACCAATTGCAGTGAATACAATGTAGTGCATTTATAAAAAAATATTTAAGGATGTTCGTTTTTAACATTGCATATGTCTTTCAAATACCTTTAATTTACTTCTATATTTATTTCAAACAAAGAGTTCTATTGTGTATAAAAAACTCGTTTTCTTAAAGATGGGATAGAAAACGAGAAATTTCTAGAAAAAAAAAGAGACATAAATAAGCGATCACAGTTAACGACCTCTTATCGTACAGTTAAAAGGCTTTCAGGTATGCTACTTTCCGATTTAAATCTTACTACAAAAAAGTTTAAGATTGGATTGACGAAATTCTGTTAATTTTTCCAATTTTTGTAGAGTTGAAGATATTGCAACCTTTCATTAGTAGTTTTTTTATACATTGCTTTGAGGAGCTATTTGCTCTTTCCTATAATTTTGTTTGCTATCGAAAGAGTAAAAAAATTTAAGTAAATATATCGATCTCTACTTTCTCTGTTTCACTTAAAATGTTGTTTTTACCCAATTATACCCAATTATTTTTAGTTAAAAACGAATAAACTTCAATACCTCATAGTTAAATGAAAAAATTAACATTAAATATTTAAAAAATCGTTTCGATTTGCAGTATGCACGTAATTAAATACCTAAACAATTTTCAAATTTATGTTTAATTTTCTCAATCTTAATCTACCGTTGCTTCTGACTTTTAATATATTATTTGTAACAAATAATGAAATAAATTAAAAACAAAAAAAATCATTTCTATTAAATGAAATGCTGATAGATGCAAACAATAATAAAAGTGTATGTGACTCATACGGCAATTCATTCTTTAAATTCCCCCTATAAATATGTACGCAACTAAGATTTTAATGAAATATTTACATTTTAATTCGCGAATATTTTCACACCCGTATTCGGGAATACCTTAATATTGACATTTGTTACATCACACTACAAAATTTAACGTTTTTTTGTATTTATTTGTAACAATGAAAAATTGTTATCTCTAGAAGTGTCTAAACAAGACTTATTTCACTTATACGCTCTCCTACAAAATATATATTTTAATTCGGCACTTCAAATGTATTATTATTGTACACATACAATAAGTCTTGTGTCAAAACAATTATGTAAGTTAAATACATTCGGCTTTGTCAGATTACATAATATATAAACAAGCTTTGATACACCTTATGCAAGTATATATTCCAAAAACTTTTGCTGTAAATCAAATTGTTTCTTAGCAAAAAAAAAAAAAACTCCGTTGTGGGAATCATCTGATTGATTTATACGAGCGTACTTGAATTGAATAAGAACAGAAGAACTGAATTACGTTAATACAAAAAACAATTACTAACAAAACTGGCAATAGTTTGAATTGTATGACGGGAGTACTACTGTACTTTTTCAAATTAAATAGTATCAAAAAAGTACGTACTGTGGCAACTTTACCATCCCTGCCATGAGTTAGACTTTTTACTGTTTCTCGTCTTCGTATGGCATTTAACATTTAACTTGACTTTAAGCAAGAGTTGTTGTGAAATAAAAAGTTACAAGACTGTTTTTACACACTCATACTAAGACCGCCATTCGTAATAAAATTTTAGTTTTTATCAAAGATTAAAAAACTTTTTTTTGTTTGAATATTCTGTTGTATAAAACTTTAATGAAACTAAAATTCTATTATGACTAACAGCACAATAATGGCGACGGGTTTTAAAAGGTTAATGACTTTTAACAGAGAAAGTATTATCAAACCAATAAAATTCATGGCACAACAAAAAAGAATATAAATAAATGATTAATAAGAATTTCCATATTTGTAAGTAGACAAAGTTTAATGGTTAATTGGCGGCGTACACTGACTGATGTTCGTGTTTAAGCAAACGTTTTTAATCCAACACATCATATAAGCAATAATAAACATAATAATTAAATTGATATGAAAAAAGTCAAACAAAGCAAAATTAATATTTTCTAAGAAGATGTAGGTATGTACGGCATGCATGTTTAATGTATAAAACAAAGAAGCATAAAATATTAAAAGGATCCATATCTCTTAAGCCTCTTATTGGGACTTCATTTAGACTTTAATTTGAGTAGAAATTAATAATTTGTTTTCCTTTGGGCAATTACCCTAGAGTCATGTAATAATGAATGGCAGCTTATTAGCTTTTAACAGCTACAAACAAGCAAAGACCCTCTCTTTTTTTTTCTCTCACACTTATTCGAACATACACAAATACTTTCACAAGCCCAAAGGCTATAAAATGTTAAGTAATTTTTAATATGCAGTTGAAAATTATATACGTTTTTCAGTTTCTTTTACCACCGAAATGGCAAAAACAACTTGTGAAAAGCAAGTAAATTAAATAAATTATTTGGCGCCTAAACAAAGGCACGCAGGCATCATAAGTGAGCAGAGCATCAACTGAGCAGAATAGAAGCAGGGTAATTTGAATTGAAAAATGGCATTGCCAAACCAACGTCAGCAAACTTGAAACCGAGACAAATGACAAAAATAAAATAAATAATAACAAAAATTCCTTGCTCTTGTTCTCTAACAATAATTGTACTTGTTTACTTACACAATCTTAGTCAGACAACCACACACACACACATACACACACCAACTCAAACCGTTAACAATAGAAAAATGGAAAAAAGAGAAAACCTTGAAGCTCTTAAAACAATATAAATATTTTTTGCTTTATTCATATTCTAAATTTTTTCTACTACAACGTAAAATAACAAAGAATTCTTTCATTTTAAAGGTATGAAAAGTTGACTGTGAATGGGGTGTAATATATACACACCATATTAGAATGGCACCAAAAGGCATATAACATTTTAAAGACATTGTTAGAATTAATTTTACTTTACATAAGCCTCCATATAAATTATAACACATCACAGAGATTAGCATACCGCATACTTTGTGTCTAATATTTTAGTTCTTGCAATCGAACTTTTCTTTAGTGATTTTAAAAATTTAATTGCTACAATCATAATCCGACTCTACATTCAAATTTCGTAACATATTTCTAAAGCAACAGCCCTAAAATTATGCTATCACAGCTTAACCTTGCGATCGGCAACAAGAAATCTGATCTAGACAGAAAAAGGACAGAAATAATATAAAAATTTTTGATTTTTGACGGGTTTGTCAACACATTAAATAATAAATTTTCTACTGAACCGTTTTCATTGATAATTATAAATAGAAGTGTTTGCAACAAATAAACGTTGATGGTTTTATTATAAAGGCTGAGTATCCCTTACAACGACCTCTGCAGAAGTTGCGATAACGAGGAGGAGGAGGAGACAACTGAACATCTTCTCTGTAATTGTCCTGCATTCGGGGACCTGAGACACCAGATTCTAGGTCAGCGAATACTTGTGAGTAAAACTTGTCTTTCCGCAGTTGATCTGGGAAAGATCCACACCTTCGTAAACAGGACAGGATGGCTGAGAAACGACGGCCAGAGGACATAGACGAACGGGCGTTGGTACCTACGGTATCACAACGGAACCCTCGGTGGACCCAAGTGAGCTATGCCTTCGAGCGGCTGCCGGATCTAACCTAACCTAACCTTTATCATAAACAAGTAAGAATGTTTTATTCGGCCTTGACGATGTTGATAATACCCTTCACCATCATGTACATAGATATGTATAAGGAACACATTGTCCCGTAGCCTTTCTTGCAAATTTAATATTATACGCCATTTCGCTTTATTATTTTGGACGCCATATTTTATTTAAACATTTCCTTTTCATTTGATACCCATATTGATGGAGTTGAGAAAAACATTATACGCCATTTTTATTTATTGCGCCATCCTAGATTTTAATTTTTTTTTTATAGTTCACTATATTCTACTGGTCAAGCCTTTTCATACAAATATTTATTGAGTTGAATTGGGTACATGTTAACAAGTACCTTTGATTCATATATGAATTTATTTTACATCATTTTGTAGCGAATTTTTAATTTATATTTTGCTAGTCAAACCCATTATTTTAATACCCATATCGCTCCTCTCTCTTATCCGGAAGCTGAAAAATATCAATATTCGTTTATAAGTTTTGGAAAAAATGCCGAAACATTTGTATTTTTGTGCTTATATCTCAGTTAGTTTCAAACCAATTTGACAGTTGTTTTCAACAATAATTTTAATATTGTCTTTAGCGTGTCCGAAAATTAATATGGAGCTTTATTAACTTGATATATTTAAAGAAAATTTATATTTTTCAAAAATATTTTTGCCTAAATCTTGTTCCGTTAGTACCCGATTTTTTTAAAATTTGTTGGGAGTATCCCTAGAGGAACATCGTATCTATAAAAAGTAAAATACGTCTCTATAAATTATACTTGGACTGAAAAATTTTGGTTTTTATGATAAAAAATATATAAAAAAAAGAGGCAGTCGTGTCTATTTCCTCATATCACAGAGGCTTATATGTATTTCAATTGCCATTAATTTCCGGATATTTCCAAAAGATTGATGAAAATTTGTTCTACATGTAGGAGATTCTATAAGTAAATTTCAACCAACACACTGACCAATGGACTTGGCTCAATGCACACCTTTAATCACAAGCATTCAAAAAATATATACTTTATAGGGGGTTAAAATTAATTTCTTTTTCCCACAAGTTAAATATCTATTATAAGAAGTGTTTTAGTGGGATTATCTCATTAGAGATCATTTTTTGTAGGTTAGGTTAGATTGAAGAAGAGGGGCACTTAAAGCCTAAACCCACGACAGGTATACACTTATTCCCAATTGGCATGTTGTGCGCTCCATATGAATAGAAAAGTTGGAAGAGAAAGAAAGCAGACCAGTCCAGACTCGAAAATCGGAAATCGAACCAACTACACTCAAACTAGCAGACCAGCACACTACTGACTAGTTCACCGGAGCATCTCATTTTTTATAACTTTTGTAGAAACTCTTTCAACAAATACATATATTATAACATAAGTAATATTGTATTTGTTCGCCAAAAAGTACCATAATATTAGCCCTGGTTTCAATTTTTCTGTGTAACGAATTTTGTTTAAATTCGTTAAGCCGACTTTGTATGATTGAGTAATGCGTGTGCAAAGCTTTATAAGACTTCATCTAGTAGAATTATTTAAAAAACAATGATTTGTATGGGCTTGCCACTAGCCACTATTAAGACCGTTAAATATAACTGCTTAAGGAACTCAATGTGTGCGCAATAAAAAGCATTAATTTCCGTTCGAATATTTTTTATGATTTTTATACAGAATATGTAAACTATTGGCAACATCTTGCACTGTTTTTCTCCATACAATATATGACCTTCCTAATTCTCATAACTACTATCTGTTTGTGTTAGTGTGAGAATGTGTATGTAAAATAGCATGGTAATGAATTCTAGCACAAAACAACAACAACAACAACAACAACAGCAGCAGCAAACATTACAAAGAATAACGAGATGAATAAGTAGCAAGTAGAATAGAACAACAACTATTTTAAATGCAAATCAATAATACTTGACACTGAAAAATTGTTGCAAACAAAACTACCAGGTACAAATTAAACAAACAGACAGACAGACAGACATAAAAAATTTATATTTTTCTCTAAAAATAACTTGCACTTGAATTATTGCTTTTCATTTGCAAAATTGCAATGCGGATTATTGATTTTCTACTTGCGAATGACATTTTCAAATGTAATGCACTAACTAGTTCAAGTAAAGACGAAATAATAATTAAACGGCTAACAATTGTAAGATGTACTATTAACTCCGTAGGCGCACTTATTACATTTTTTATGATTTACATTTAAATTTGATACACACTTTCCACCTGTCCTGCACAATGAATTAATCATCAGTCGAAATTTAGCCCACAATTGCATCTACTTATTTTATAATTATGTGTCCGCTGTAGGAATTAAATTTCCATTAATGCCTTATTTCACAAGTTAAACACGCACTTAAGCAAAACATCATTAATAATTATTTTCATTAATTATTGCACAATTACGATTAATATTGAATTTAATGACTATTTTACAGCAAATACTGAAATAATTCATAATTCATATACTCATTAATTACATATTTTCGTAGAATAAAATATCGCATATAAATTGTTGATAAAAACTTTTAAATTTCTTAACACAACTTTCAATGCAAACAACATTTGTTACATATAATTTTTTTTTACCAAATTTCTACTTAAATCTTTATCAGCGAATGCATTCTTATAATTTTTTTTTAATTTAACAAAAGTGTATAAATAAATGAAATAAATAAATAAAATGGCTGACGCTTACAGGAAATTAACACTTCTGGTTGCCATATTTCTGTTTCAATACAAATATATGAGTGTTTGTATGTGTACACTTCGCGTTGAACAGTTATAACTGTCAGCAAAAATAAATAAATTTGAAATTTGCATTCACGTTGCTACTTTTTTTTTATTATATTTGACTTAAAATATAATAAAATAAAAATATTGTTCTTTGTTGAATTTTAAATGTTAAAAAATAAAATTTGTTTTTCATATTGTACTCAACAAATACGGAGCTTTATTTTTTTGTTATATATTTTAATTCCCCTAAAAAATCACAACGTGAATAACGGGAACTTTTGCAATAAAACTTGTCAATGTCAAATTTGTAAATATACAGAGTGGCGCAAAATGAGTCATGTGATTTGTATTTTTATAACACACTAAATAAAATAACGCCACATCTCAAAATTCTCATATTTTCACGATAGGCAAAAAACTGTGTTAAAGTGAATGTAATGTTATAAAAAAATAGTAGTAGTGAAAATAGTTCATTCTGAATATTGTACACAGAAAAAAATTTTATTTAAAAATGTTTAATCAAATGTTTAATTGATTTATTGAAAAGTTTTAATAATATTTTTAATTTATTTAATAAAATTTATTAATACGTTTTGAATTTTATTGAAAAACAAATCAAATTGTGTAATTTAAAAAAAAAAATTCATAGGCACCTACGTAAAAAATGTCAGAAAAATAAATCAATAATAAATTTTTTAAAGTAAAGCTTTTGAGGATGAAAAATTTGCTTTTTACTGGATAAAGGAAGAAAATTAAACCAATCTGCGGAATAATGCCTTCATATATTTTTAAAAATATAAAGCAGCAACGCTATTTGTTCGACGAAGCGCATTTTTAATTCAATAAGATTTTGGTTCCTAGAGAATGGTGATCCGTACCACATATTGGAGGCTACGAAGGATAGTTTGCATACATCATTTAAGGATATATTTACGACGATGACGTATGTAGGTTGGCCATTAAAACCGTATGAAATAACATTTTATAATCAATGCTAATCAAATACAATGACTAAATGTATTCCAAATATGCCTTTATATTTAGTTTATTTTCTGCAAAAGACATCTTTTACAAATAGGTAAGTAGTTTAAACAAATCTTGCTATTCTTCAATAAGACTTTTTTACTTTCTTTCTAGGCCATTAACACCAATTCATAGTGAAATTTCGTCATTGGATAACGTCAACAATACCTCCATATGTACTTACAAACATACATATTTATTACTAATGTAATTAAAAAATTGTTATACAAAATACATATATGCATGTAGATATACATAAAGGCTATAATACACGGCATGTTTTTTAAATCTGACTTTAAAATTTGTGAGACATATGTAAATCTACATGTCTGTCAAAATTGTACTTTTACGCTGACTGCTTTGCAGCAGCAGATATTTCTGCCAGCTGATGTCACATGTTTTGACAGAAGAAAATAGAGCGCACTCTAATTAAAATTTTGTCAGATGTCTTAACACATGTTTTTTTACAGAAGTAATGTTTTAAAGGTAACACACGACATGTTTGTATTAGCAGTGGAGAATTTGACAAGTCAGATGTAAAAAACATGCCGTGTATTAGCTCCTTAAGTAAATGTATGTTAATTCTAAAAATAAATAAATAAAATATATACATCTTTTATTTGGAAGAGTTTTAATTGTTACAGTAAATATTTTATTTAAATTAATCCAAAAATTACGATTATAGACATGATTGGATTAATTAAAATAATATTAAAAAATTTAAGAATTTTCAATTAATTTTTTAATACATTGTTAATTAATATTTCACCTAAATTTTCAATTAAAACTATTAATTTTTATTTAATTAATGGCATCATTTCGATGATTGGAGCAAAACCAAGTAAAAATTTAATTTATAATATTAATTTGGTAACTAAAATCCATATTAATTTTTTTTTTGTGTATGTGAAAATAAAAAACAATTTTTTTATTATGGCACATAAACTTTTTTTAAAAAAGGCATATAGGTGAGTTCTCCTAAGTTTGGCATGCACCAATAGTCGGCAGTTTTGACTTTAAAGTTAAATAAATAAGAATAACGATAACTTTATTTATAAGTAAGATATAGATTTTGTTTAAAATACATTCATTTTTCTTCATATAGTTTTTAAATTTGATTGAGATGAGTATTTCAACCTATTTTTGACCTCGTTCTGTGAATATCTCTCAACACGTGCAATAGAGCCTGTTTTTTTAAAAATTTGTTAGTGATAGCGCCAACTTAAACAAGTATTTAATCATGTTTTTTTTATTATTTTTTTTACCAAAGTGGGTTCAAAAGGTAAAGGTTTATTTAAATATTGCTTCAAATATGATAGTTTAAAAAAAAAAATATTTTTATTGCCTATTTTGATGGCTGCCGACATTAGGAACAATAATTTTCAAGATTTTCAATAGTCGGCATATTATGCCGACTTCAGGAAAATTTATGTATTCGCATATTAAGCTCAAATTATAGAAAATTGTTTAATACTCACCTCTCTTTACAATAGTTATAAAGAAAATGAGTTTAAAATAAGTTTACCTAATAGTCGGCACAATTTGTATTGAGTATCTTACGGACTGCCGAGTATTGGAAATATAAAACCCTAAAGTCAGCAGCATTTTTATTTGTCTGGATATAGAAAAAAAGTTATATTTTTTGAGATTCATTAAAATAAAATGTGACAACCGAAATTATAGATAGTTTAATTCTTAAAAAAACCAGTCGCAAGTCCTTTTTAAAGTTTCTGCAGAAACAGAAAACATCATTGAAAAACACGCCAAGAATCTTAAATTTAGAGAAAGTTTTTAAGGTTTATACAAAGAAAAACAGGAGATCGTTAAATTTTTAAAATCCACGGGAAAAATTAAGTCTTAAGTACACTTAAAGTTTTAGCAGACTGAAAATTTATTAGAAAACATGTAACTTTTTACGCGAATGATAGCGCCTTTAGTTGTCTCAATTGCGACAATAAGAAGAACTGAAAATTATCTTAGTTTAACCAGCAAATACTACTACAAATGAAAATTTAAGTCAGTGAAAATAAAACTGAAGCTATTATATTTCCATCAACAAATCACGAAAACGCTTTCCTATTAGATGTTTATCGTCTAGGAGAATAATTAACCACTGAAGGACGAAATTAAATATTTAAGAGTAATCCTTGAAAAAAACTTTTATTCAAACAGAATGTCATTCACATTTGTGAAAAGGCAATTAAGTGTAGCCGTGCCTTATATCCCTTAATTAATCGAAGATCTTAACTTAATGTTAAGATTATGACCTATGATAATCAAGTCTGGTCCCAAAAGACTGAAAATTGCGAATTATTCAAAATATAAAAATAATAAACAATCTACGTTTTAGATATTCCACTTATCTTCTACATAGAAACTGAAGACTTTAAAATGTTTAATCCATTGGCAAGGGAACTGACTCTGCCATTTAATCAAAACTGCAGAATGTCAAATTTTGAATTAATAAAAAATTTGCGGAACAACCACTGAGGGTCTTTTGTTTAAAAGACATATTTTAGTGACTGTTTTAAATTTTTTTATATCTTCTAAGTTGATATGAGGTTTTTTATGAACAACTTTACCTTAAAATTGTGATATTAGTAGTTTCAGAATTAAGAATTTTATCCCAATTTAGAAAATTTTCGTTTTATTTCAAATCATGTTTAAGTTTTTACTTCATTTGAAGTCATATTATGACTATGTAGAATAATGATATTATTGTATATTAATATTTCATGATCACGAAGGCTTTTCAAATATTTTGTTGCTTTGTATCATATTATGATAATATAAAATTATATTATAAATTTATGATTATATGGAATTATTTAATTATCATTTGCGATACCAACATGATTATTACATGATACTTTCATTAAACTTATAATGATTACTTGCAATCATTGTATGTTTTATCCTCGTATGTTGCTCATAGATTATGATGACTTCAGCCATATTTTCATACCTTTAAAGATTATGTATTTTGAATCCTTATAGATACAGGAATTGATTTAGCTAAGTTCGTTCGTCTGTATGCATATTGACATCAAATTTTTTGAAGCCCCACATACACTTCAGACACTCATACGATACAAATTTATCATATGTATATGTTTTCGAGAAATTTGCTTTAATAATCAGTTATGTGAGCACATAACAAGCTGAAATAATACAATTTTCAAACAACTTTACCTAAATTTTGTAGCTCATAGGGAATTTATTTAAGCGTTTGTTACGTACATATACATATATAAAATATGTACCTTTGGCAACATAAGTTAAAAATCTTGGTTTAATGAGTCAATTAACGACAGACATTTTTAGAAAAAAATGCAAATTAAAAGTTCAGATTATTATGTACATATGTATATACGATGGTACAAACTGTGTGAAGGGTATTTAAAATTCGTCACAGCCGAATATAGCGCTCTAAATTATTTCTTTATGTGTTTATTAACATATTAGACATACAAAATTTTAAATGGCTTACTTTTTACATAAAAAACAACTTGAATACTTGTAAGATCCTATTCTTTCCTTAGTAAAAATGCAATGCCGACAATTGGGTCAAAAAGTGCCGAAATTAGGCAAACGGGTGCCGACTATTGGCAAAAATGGTAAATTTTAGAAAAAACGTAAATTACTCAAATTAAATAAAAGCATGCTTACAAATAGTTAATTGAGTCTAAAACTATACCAATCACTTAGCAACAAAAATTCGTTGACAACACAATATCATGTCTGCACTCATAAGAGCATCAGTTTAAAAATGAAAAAAAAGTTAAACTGCCGACTACTGGGGAACTCACCCTAATTAAATAATACATTACAATTGAACTTATTTTTTTTCAATAAGAGAAGTAAGTACATTTCAAAAACTAACAACAAAATTGATTACTCCTAGCAGTAAAAGTGGCACAACTCAAAATAACACTCTTTATGTGAAATTCAAATAATTAGTTGTTCTTGAGCACATTGCGCAATTAAAAATATTTCTCTCTAGTCGATCTTGCAGAAGCAATGCAATTAACAAAAAAAAAAAACAGACAAAGACATTTTTGCAGTCAAAAATGATAGTGATGAGAAAGAAATACTTATTTTGAGTTGTGACGATATTGAATTTAGTCTACGTACGTAGTGTGCAATGTTTTCTTGCATATTATAAATAGCTTGTGAAAAAAAGTGGCCGTAATGTCTTAAATTTAATTCAAAATATTGTTTGTTAGTTGCAAAATGGTTACTGGCCTATCAACATTTACTTTTTCTTTGAAAAAAAAAAATAAAAATCATTTTGATTCACCCTGTACATACTCGATTGTCAACAGTATGGAGCAAGAATCAATTAAGTGGATTCAGAATGGATTTCTCATTAAAACCTAGTACCCTGTTCAGACAGATATTTTTAATTGTTTCAATTTAGTGTTGATTGAGCAATTAAAATAAGTGTTCAGACATACTCAATTTATCTTACTCCATTAGCATTTGATAGCTGTAAAATACGATGTATTTATACCAAATCAAATAATGCCTTCTTTTCAGTGTTTTTCCTGTTGATAAAATATGTTTACAATTATATTTATATACTTATAAATATGTATGTACTTGAATTTTTTTAAAAATTTTTTTAAAATTTTCTTCAAAAATTTTTCATTTTCTTAATTTTTGTGTTTTGTATATTTATTTGTTTGACGTTAGAAATGCCACCTATAGAATTTTCTTCTCACTGAACATACTTTTCAAGAGTTGTATTTCGAGTTTTAGACAATAAGTGAAACAATTAAGTATATATTGCTCAATTTGAAAATAATTTTTAGTGTGGTAAATTGAGCTCAATAAGGCCTTTAATTGGGATAATATTATAAATTGACAATTAAGGTGCCTGTGTGAACATAGTATAAGAATTTAAGCGATTTTTATTATATCTAGCACACATGTAAATCTACCTAGAAAATATAATTTTAAAGTAATAAAAGTTTAAAGTGCCACGCCCATACAAATAAAACACAAATTTTTCTACTTTTTCAATACGGATTCCTATGAAATCTTGCATACAAATTGAGTTTGTTTGACAACAGTATATGTATATAGTTCAGTAGATTAAGAATAGTGGGCGTGGCACTTACTTGCAAAGTAAATATTAGTTAACGCATATTTAAAGTACTGATCGACTTATTGTCATGCAACATTAAATGGGTAACTTTTTTCTAAGATACGAAGCTATTAAATATGTCTGTCGCCACAAAATGGCTTATTTAATAGACATTAAGGATATTCACTAGTAGATATAGGAAGAGTAAATAAATACAAATAAATCTAAATATCTTATCAAAAAAAATTATTCTAAGAGAATGTGATTTTCTCAGAAACGTGTATTTATTTTTTAATTTATTTCTTTTACAAACATTTTTTTTTAATTTTAATTTTTAAAGGAACTTTTCCCCAAAGACTTTCGACATACTGTAGAGTACACAAATTTGTACTAAAGTTTGCTTTATAACAAAATAACTTAACAATAAGCTTTTACAACTTAAAAAAAATTGTTTAGTTAAATGTAAATACAAAAATCGCACATATACATATATACTCAGTGTTGCCACTTTATGTGTCGTTAAACACACAATTTTGTATTATTAATGATGAAACAGAATTTCAAAGTCACGAGATTTTGCAAATAAAACAGCATCTAAAATACATCGCAGAACCAAGTAGTGAGATCTAGTGGTCTTATTTCAAGACACCAAAACATTTTTTTTATAAGAATAAAGAGAAAAAATGTCTTGAATATCTAATAGCATAATAATGATGTCTGAGTAAATTAAATTTAAGTAGGAGTGGTGGAATGAAGTGGTAAGGTATGCGAACTCATGGGGTCAACGTAAATTGAAGTGGATGACTGTTGACCATGGTTGGGATGGACGGCTGGAGGATTACATCCATCTCCTACAACCGTGGTGTACCAATTGTGTTAGTTTTGTTTACGTTGTGTTTTCATATTTTTTTATTGATACAGATCCGAGGATAGGTTAATGGGTTAAGACCTCCCCAGAGCGAGTCTTTGCGCAAAGTTAGTCGGTGGATTTATTTAACCTAGTGCGTACAAGGTCATGTAACAATATGAAGTGTTTTAAATTGCTGCTGTCGAAGTACATCGACAAAAAACAAATCTCTCTCTCTCAAACTTCATAGATATAAAATTTAAACAAAAAAATGTTTTCGTACTGCGATTACCTGATAAATAAATATGCCTTGACACTAGGAATACAACTTTTTTACAATTTTTGAAAATATCGAAATGGCCCCATTCCATACCATGTAGTGCATAAAAAAACAATAAGAACTGCATCTTTAGATTTTCGATATCGTTAAAAAATGTTCCGCGTCAAATGCAATTAAGTTTGGGATCAGTAAGTTCTCAAAAACAAAATTTCACTTAACAAAGATAGTTTTTATTAGATTGTGATTTTGATTATAATCATATAATTACATTAAGAAATTTAAATAGCTAAATAATTATAAAATAAAAAATTTTGAAGAAATAAAAAATAAAAGATTTTGAAAAAATAAAAAAATTTTAAAAAATAAAAAAAAAAGTTTCGAAATGACCTGAGGAAACATTTTTCGGTTTCAGCACAACATCGGCTACAGCGTGGTGACACTCACTGTCGCAACAATGTTACCATATTTAAATAAAAGTTTCATAGATTTAATAAAAAGAGAAAAATAACAAACAGAAAATTAAACGACAGTATTTAATATTACTGGCGTTACTTTAATTATGGGATCAGTTCTGCTTCCACAGTGCTTTAGCAGACGCAATTCTGTTTTATTATTTAAGATCATCATCAGGTTAAATTTATTATATAGCAAATAATGTTACATGATGTAATTTTCTGGAATGTTTTATCCAATAAAAATAACTTCTTATATTGACTATAATATTCCGAAGTGTCAAAGGGTGTACCTTCACGAATTACAAAAATAATGGTAGTAAATACAAATTGCTGATCTATTAGTTTAATGCTGTATGCTTTAATGGTTGAGACGCATCAAGGCATAAAGAAGCCTAGTCCTAGCGATTTCGTTGCAGTACGTAAACATCTATATGAAATGTTAAAGTTATTCAGCTCGAAGATAAAAACATTTTATAACTTATAGTTTTTAAATATTAAAATATATCTAACAAAATATTTACCATTTCTTTTAAGTCAATTTATTACTCTTGTTAAAGTTAATAAAGCAATACATTGCAAATTTTCTTAGAATTCTAGTTTGGCAACACTGCCTACAATAAAAAAAAATTAATCAGAACAAAAAATAACAAGTTTATTTTATGGTTGGAAAATCAAGTACAATTTATTTATTTATTTTAGCAATATCTCTAGATATAAATTAAATATTTATTTATTTACTTGTCATTTTCCTTTTTTTTTTTTGCTTTTTGTTTTGGCAAAGTCACTTTTATTATTTGTCATTCAGAGATTTCTATTTCAATTTTTTTATATTATTCGTTTTGTTACCATGTTTGAGTGGAAGGTGAATTCGTTAGTTGTTAGACAATTACGCATTACGAAAGTCCGTTATTATTGTTTTTTTTTTTGTTTGTCTGTTAGCAACAATGAGTTTGCATGTGGTTTCTTTGGTCGTTGTTTAATTTTCAATGGCAAACTTGAAATGTTTGTAACAGCCACACAAATATTTTTATACCCTTCACACGTGGTGCTAAAGATATATACAGCTTAGTCATTTCGTTTTGCTTGTCTTTTCAGCAATATTCACTTCCGACCCCATAAAGTATGTATTCTCTGAAAGCTTATGGCTAGGGATATCGTTTGAGCAATGTGCGTCTGTTCCACATGCCCCCACATGTCTAGCAGACTTTTATGTAGTAAAAGTCTTTTGGAAATATTTGGGAATAAATTGATATTGAAAACCAGCACAATGCAAAATAAGTTTATGAGATATGAGCGACTGCCTCTGTTTTTTATCATATTTTTACAAAAAAATTAACATTTTTCAGCCCTTGGACAATTTATAGACACATTGATTACTATTATTTATATGCCTCTAGGGCTATTCGTAAAAAAAACTTTATACAAATTTATTACTGATTGGCAAAGTTATAGGCAAAAATAATTTGGAAAAATTTATCTTATATACTAATAAACAAGTCGATTTTTGCCTCATTATATAACCGATTTTAATAAAAAAAAAATCCCATTTCAAACGCAATCTAAATCTTAATAAAGTTGGTTAGTATTTTATAAGTTATAACCATTTAAAGTTGCTACTAACACAGGACATGCTAGTTTTTTTAATATATAAGCTTCTGACAAGGTTTCTAAAAATAGATGTCTCTTAAATTGTTTCGGAGAAGAACTAACTGAGATATTATCACCTGCTTTAGTATTTTAACCGAAATTTACAAACGAAAATTGTTTTTTTTTTTTTTTTGGCTTAAGACAGCCGAGTGACTAAATATGGACTTCCTATGAAGAATACAATAAATTTGAAAAAGGAAACCTTTAAAATTACAATGACGGCCACTTAAAAATGTATATGAGTCATATTTAGTAACTAAAAAGTTAACCATTTAATATTGGTGTCAATTGAAAGGGTTTGACTTGTAGAATGCATTCAAATATGAAAAGATGAAAATCCAAGATGGCGTTAAAAACAAAATTGCGGATATACGGGTCAAATGCAGTAATTATGAATTTTTGCCCTTTAACCATAACAATATTGGTATTATATGAACCAGTTAAATTTTTTCTTATTATAAAGGGTCCGCCAAATAACTTTTTTATTTTGAAAATGCTATGAAAAAAGTGTAGCTTCGGCTGTGTGGCACGTAGCGCCATCCTTTTAAAACCAAATGTTGCCAATATCCTCCTCTTCAATTTTTGTGAACAAAAATTCGTTCAACATGGCCTGATAACGATCGCCATTGACTTCGGCTACTCCTTGCTCATTTTCGAAGAAAAATGGCCCAATTATGCCTCTGAACCAAAATCCGCACCAAACAGTGATACATTGTGGGTGTATCGACTTTTCAATGTATGCGTGCGGGTTTTTTGTGCACCAAATGCGACAACTTCGTTTGTTTACATACCCGCCAAGATCGAAATGAGCTTCATCTGAAAAGATGATTTTTTTTGGCAAAATCGGCCAAAGTAATGTCGCAATATTTCCCAGCGTTGTTCAAGCGTATACACAACCATATTCGTTCAGCGGAAGGATAAAACTAATTATCCGTCAAATCAGACATGAGCTAAGTGTTACCATTCACGAAATAAGCACTAGTTTGAAAAAAATAACTTTAAATGGCAGACCGTTTACATATAATTTGAAGTTTTTTAAGATTTTTATTTCAGAAGAAATTAACAAATTACACTTTTCTTATCAATTTGGGGATTATCGAAACCTCTCCTATGGGAGACCATAAGAATACATT
Source organism: Phyto melanocephala (assembly GCA_941918925.1). Classification (NCBI taxonomy): domain Eukaryota; kingdom Metazoa; phylum Arthropoda; class Insecta; order Diptera; family Rhinophoridae; genus Phyto; species Phyto melanocephala. The sequence goes on from OW799233.1 coordinate 182,584,968, forward strand.
AAAAAATACAAGATGGCGACCAAAACAAAATAGCTGATAATTGGTTTGTTTTTTTTAATCCCACCAGTATGGGTATCAAATGCAAGGATTTGACTTCTGGAATGCAGTTAAAGTATATACAAATTCAAAATCTGAGATGGCGTCCGAAAAATAATTAAACTGAAATTTTGGTTCCTCTACGATGAGGTCATTATTGGAATTTAGGCAAAGATATGTACATGATGGTGGAGGGCATATGAGATTAGGTACGGCCGAATATAGCACTCTAAAATGTTTTTTTTTTTTGCATTTTATTTATCTCCATAATTTTCATTTATTTGAAGAAATTAATAAATTAACAAATTTTGTTGATTAGTGCTGCTTTTTTATTTTTTTTTTTTTTTTGCTTCAAAACAAATGATAAATAATTTGTTTTACACCACCACACATTTATGTTCAAAACCACTTATGACCGAAATGACTAACAACAGTCCATAATAAAAATAAAAAACACTGAATAAAAAATTTTCAGCACAAAAAAATATCAAGCCGGTTTAATTTTTAATTAAGTTTTGTCTTACAAAAGCTGTCTAGAAGGAGACATTATTAAAAATAAAAAAAATAATAAATTTTTTAACATTGATCTCACGACATGTCTCTTTCTTTAAAGCTAAACAAAAGATGTATTATTAAAAAATTTTTTATATAAAAAAAAAATAAAAGTAAGAAATTTAAATTGAAATTGAAATTATTTCAATATGGATGTATGTACATGGGTGGTTGTACTTACCGGGCAACTTGAGTGGCGTTGGACTGGCCATATACTCTTTGTGAGCCATAAGCAGCACTATGGCCACAATAATCCAATTCATATTGTTGGCTTAATAGAATTACGTTTTGACTCGTTTCGTTACGTTTTTTTTTTTTTATTTAATTTTATTTTTTTACAGCTAATTGCTGTTATTTTGTTGGATAAATCATAAACTTGTTTTATTTATTGGAATTTTTAACACATTTTTTTTTTAAATTTCACTAAGTATAGACATTTTAAAATTGATTTTTTTTTTCATTTTTCTACATTTTTCCATTTACAAAGCAAATACATTTTTTTTTTTGTGCTGCTGTATTTATGGCATTTTCAGTTAAATTTAGTTGGTCTAAAGACCAACATTTTAATGGATTTTCATATTTTTTTTTTATTTGTATTTTCACCTTTTTCTTTTGATGATTATTTTTTTATTAATTTTTCAAACTTGTTTTTATTTTCCAAGTGTTTGTATAATTTTGAATTGAGAATTATTAGATGCGTAGGTGTGAAATTCTCCTTCAAACCGAAAAAAAAAATCTGCAAAGACAACAACAAAGAAAATCGAATCAATTAGTATTAGTATAAAAATAAATAATAATTAAATTAATTACTGACACTATAAAGCGAAACACGTCTACACATTACAAGCTTAAAACCAGTCACCGTATTCAACGTAGGCAGAACAATAAATGTTTAGGATTATAAAACAGCGACTTTTTAACAAAAGAACTTGTTTCTCTTATTCTTTTACACATAACAAGACCGAATTTTCAAAATTTTATGGATTTAAAAAAACAATTGTGAGTTAAAAAAAATAATTACTATAAAGGGTCTCTAGTAAAAATTCACTTCTTAAATTTAGTGTCATTCACTTTTTGTGTAAGTGAAAACTCTGAAATTGGGCAGATGTCATTTATGTTTCTTCCGATTATTATAATTGTGCACTTAACAAAAGAATAACGCGTTATTAAAATTTGGAAGGTTGTGTCAAGCACACGAAGAGTAGTCAAAAAATTAAAAAAAAATGTGTTGGTTGAGAACAATAAGACTTCTGTGCATTAACATACTAATCGGTCTCTTGAAAATATTGCTGTTGTAAACAAGAGTTTCGCCGCAAACCTGAAAACATCTATTCGCAATAGTTCTCAACAACTTCAAATTTTACGAAGCACCACGCAGCTAATTTAGACAAAGTACTTTCACCCACTTGCCTACAAAATTCAACTTACTCAGAAGCTTAAAGCAGTAAAATTTGTACAATGGGAAATGGAGAAAAATTATGTCAATGCCAATTTTTCTATCTAAACGGCTTCGTGAATACACAAAATTGTCAAATTTGGAGTTCAGCAATCCTCCTGCAATCCATTAGAAATCAATCTACCCACAGCGAGTAATTTTCTGGTGCGGTCAGGTCTGAATAGGCGTTCTGATTGAGCCTTTCTTTTTTTTAAAGATGAGGCCAAAATCGCAAAATGTGAAGGGTATTTGTTACAGGAATATAATAACGAAGTTCTTATGACGGTGCTAAATGTCATCAGACATGTCGGACATTTTATTCCATACGTAATTTGAACACATATTCTTTACAATTCAAAAAGAGAAAACTCACAATTATCTCAAAAAATACTTTTTTTAAATTTAAAATGAAAAAAGGTCATTCTTACTGAACACCCTTTGGTTAACCCTTTTTAATGCGAGAAATGCGTCGATTAGTGCAAAACAATGATCTTACTTTCATGATTAGGAAAACTGGAAATGTTCTAATCCCTTTCAAATTTATTTGGAAACAAAATTAAATTCATCTTCAATTGGTTTAGTGCAGACAACTGAATTTTTTTTCATTTGTTTTGTGAAAATCATTATTTAGTATTTTAGTGCTGACTTTATTCTCTTACCGCATGCGAATGTGCACCAAACCAGCCTTCTGTATTATTTTAACATTGTGTTAAGGGAAGTCATGTACGTTTAAATAACGTTAAAATTAGCCCTTGTTAATTGCGGAAATGAGACCTGTGAAGTGAGACATCGACCCTTAAAATTTAACCACCCTTTAAAAATTATGCCAGTTAGAAAATTAAGATTTTATTAAGCGAAAGAAGTGACAAATAACATTTTCTCGCTGTGGTGTAACAGACCAGAATCCGTAGCCCGCAGATTGCAGACTGGCACACTACTGACTAGTCTACCGGAGCACCCATCCTCTTGTTGTAGTATAAATAATACCTAACTTAAATGAAAGACATGAAATCAATTAGGACAAATAATTCTATGTTTCAATTTTCAATAATATACTGAGTTAAATAGTTGATATTTACACACAACACTTGTATGTCTGGGTATCAATTCTTGTTCTATGAAACTATGAAATGAAAAGTTTTTGTGTGTCATATCATATGGTGTCACCATACCCTTTGCTTAACAAACATTTTTTCATTTCACAGTTTCACAGAACGAGAATTGAGCCTCTGATCAGAAGAGTGTCTCTCGGACATTTCACTCAGGTAGTATCGGAGAACTTATAGCTAAATTCAAATTAAATATAAAATAAACATAAAGTTCAAATGTAATATTAAAAAGAATCTTTGTAGTTATCGCTATCGAAAAAGTATTTCCGGCTAAACAAATGAAAACATTGTTCAAAGGAATTAAAGGAAGTCGATAATTACGAGAACTAAAAGAATAACTTCAAGATTGTCGGTGTTTACATGAACATTGTATTGTTAAAATTACCACTAACAAAGCTAATTAAAATGCATTTAGCGTTTTCCATCAAACAGAAATTAACTTCCTTATTAAATGTTTAAACTTGTCTTTTTTGTGCAATTTATCATTTCATCGTTTTATGCTGTCATAATTATAAACGTCATTTGCATGTGTGCAATAAATAAGTATTTACATGCACCTGTATCTTAGAACCTAATAATTTAAGCAATTGTTTTACAATTAAGAGAATTTACAGTAAACTAAACTGAAAACACTCTCGATTACTAAGAAAACTTAAGTCTTAAAGTTGACGCAAGCACCTGAAAATGTTTCTTTTTTTCGTTGTAAGCAAAAAGTAAGGTGACAATGGTAGATTAATAAGGATCTCGTTTCTAATCAGCTGATTGTTTTCTTTTATACCACTCATAAGTGATGCCAAGTTTTATATGTATATAATTTGTCTGCATCTGTCAACTTAGTTTTAAATATAAATTGCTTGTCATAGACAGGCAATTATACAAAAACGAAATACATGTGTTATTTTTCAGTTTTGTGTTTATGGCCGCCATGCATATACCTTTTAAATATACCTTTGATAACTTATATTTGATAAAATTTACCAGAACTGTTGGGCATATATACACATACATACATGTACTTACAAAGGTGCGAATATCTGCGCTCTAAGTAAGTACGTTTTTTCTAATTCCTTTAGTTTTTAATTTCTTTCGTCACGGTTATATAATATTTTAATAATAATAATACTTATTCTGTAGTTTTCTTTTACATTTTGCATTTTTATTTTTTATTCTTCTTTTATAACTATAATTTCGTTATTAGCTTTACTGTAGTTGTTATGTCTATTAGTTAGATTTTTTGTTTTGTTTTTGTTTTCATACTTGATATTTAGTTGTATCTGTTGAGCTGTCTTATGTTTTAACTCACAATTACCCAAAGCCTGATTATAGAACATAGAATATTTAGCTACAAAATGACTTAAGTGATGTGTCTCTGTCTATATTTAAGTATTTTCAGGTTTTATTTTTCAATATTATTTTCTTCACAATTTTTCTTTTTTATACTGATAGTTTGTGTGTGTTTTTTTTCTTCTTCTTCGTTGTTTAAAGACACAATCAATTACAATCAAAAGTCTTATATTTGGCTGTGCTGAATCTTATACACCCTTGTCAACGTGTTAGTGTTATCTAACACACATTGAATAAAGGATAGATTCTTGGCGAACACAAAAGAAGCAGTTGTAGTTGTCGTTTTTACCTTATTTATAAGCCGGTATTTATAATTTTATGAAGAGCGATATATTCAGCAGTGCCGATTCTTATTTACACTTTACTTTTAAAGGGTCCGACAAATAACTTTTTTTTTAAAGTGCTAAAAAAAGTGTAGTTCGGCTGTGTGACATGTAGCGCCGTCCTGTTGAAACCAAATGTTGCCAATATTCTCCTCTTCAATTTTTGTGAATAAAAATTCGTTCTACATGGCCCGATAACGATCGCCATTGACTACGGCCACTCCTTGCTCATTTTCGATGAAAAATGGCCCAATTATGCCTCTGGACCAAAATCCGCCAAGATCAAAATAAGCTTCATCTGAAAAGATGATTGTTTTGGCAAAATCGGCCAAAGTAATGTCGCAATATTTCCCAGCGTTGTTCAAGCGTATACGCAACCATATTCGTTCAGCGGAAGGATAAAACTAATAATCTGTCAAATCAGACATGAGCTAACGTGTTACCATTCACGAAATAAGCACTAGTTGCAAAAAAAAAAACGGATGGCGGACCCTTTATAATTACGTTTAGTAAGCCAAAGAAATTAAATGAAAAAAACCTGGATACCTGTTTTATTTTGGGCGAATTGGAGAGTGTCCGTCGGACAAGACTGATATAGCATAATGGAACAGTGCTTTATGGCCAAAATTAAACTCGACGGCCTCTACGGTACTCGTAGACCTAAAAAGAGTCTGTCTGAGAACGATCAGTATCCTATATGCAAGGCACTCCAAATTACTGTAGGATGTTTAAGGACGAGGAAGAGATAGAAACTGTAAAGCATGTTGTATCATTAAATATCATTGAATTCATTATGGGGATAGGGTACCCTCTACCGACCTATCCTCCTTTTAAAAAACATAAATTTTTGTTAAAAAACAAAATTGTTATCGCTCTATTCCAAATCAAAAATATTTATTTTAAAGCGTGTGTAAACTATATAGTAAATTGTGAACTTATGGGATATATATCAGAATAGCTGTATAATTCTTAATACCTACTAAATAATCTCCATAATTATTTTTAAAGTTTAGAATATTTTAAACAAAATTTTATAATTTAGCAGAGAACGGTTTGAATGGTCTATTTTATGCCTTTTGACAACATACATCAATTTGTATATTGTGACGAAATGTAAACGAAACGATTGGTATGAATGATTATTATGCTGATTGATTAAATTTCTTACTTTATTTTTAGTATTTCTTTGGAAAATTAGCAAATCGTTGATTTTTTACGACAATTAGTTACAGAAATATAAATATTTTAAGAAATTGCACAGATAGGCAAAAATATTTATGTTCACACACTCTACTCACAAATGTCAACGAATACTGAACGAATGGTGTGATTGATTTTAGTTTTCTTCATGTGGCATCATTGCTTCCACTACATCGATATCACAAAAAGAGATTATAATATAAAAAAGGCAATAAAAAAAATGCAAATGTAATGAATTTACGAATAGGCAGAAAATAAGAATGCTTTCATTCTCTTGTCTGTGACGCAGTTAAACTCTCATCTTGCTGCTATCAAATCGAGAGCCATTTATTAAGTTTTAAGTACTATTAACATGATTTAAGAACGGTTCATTCAATTCAGTTGTAAGGAAAATGCGAAATTCAGCAATAAAATTCCGTTTAAGATATGCTAACATTATTTTAAAATGTGTCCAGTGCAAAATATTTGCATAGAAACATAGGTTTCTATGAAAACGTCTAAATTTTACTTTGAAAAAGTTCATATAAAATAACAATAAAATATAGAGGAAATTTTCGGTCAAATTTTTTATGCTTTTCATTTAAATCGGCGAACAAGTTTTAATTGTATTCACAATTTTGTGGCCCGCGTTATTTAGACAAAAATCATTGGCGTAGCTACAAATTTATTCCTGGGGTGGCAGAAGCTTCAACAATTTTTTTTGGGCAAAATCTTAAGCCGAAATTTTATAAATAAAAAAATAAATAATAGTGATAAAAATGAAAGATAATAACAAACAAAAGTAAAAGGGTTGCTGTTGGGCAAAAATTTCAATCTAACTCATTGTGGTAAAAATATATGAAAAAGGAAAAACTAAAGTAGTTACCGAATTCAATTAACTTAAATCCCGTGAGTTAAATAGATGATATTTACAACCAACATGCACCCACCGATCAAAGAGTGCTGATGATGAAATCGTAGCTGGTTTCGAAAATGCATTCCACTCGGCTAGTTGTCGGTAAAAATATAATTTTTCAGATTATTCTTTCATTTATCACAAATAAAAAAATTCTTTGTAACAATAAGAATGTTAATATGAACTCGAGCCAGATTAAAATTTGAATATTAGTTTAAACAGAAAAGTTCGATAAAATAAAAATTAAATTTAAAAAAATAAATAATATAAATTCTATAAACAAATTATATGTAAATAGTAATTTTTCTAACTCTGGGGGTATAGCTACGCCCATGACAAAAGATTTCAACACATATGTATACGATACTAAACATACAATTTTACATATTATAATTAATTCTGGAAATATATCTCACTTTACGATAAAAACTAAAAATTCAAACTTAAATAGAAATTGTATAAACAACTAGAAGTGTTTAATTAATAATTACATAATGACAAACTTTCACCCCTATATAAAAAAAAAAACACTTTTCAAGATAATTAAAAATGAGAAAATAATAAAATTCTGATTTCTGAAGTCAAAAAAGCGACACAACAGATTATGGCTCATTAAACAAAGTAGTCAGTCTTCTTAGAACTGTTATATAAACACTTTCCTAAAAACATCGTAAAATGAAAAAAAATTGATTCAGCACTTTTTATGAAGCAATGTTTGTATGTATGTGTGAATAGTAATTTCATTTACGAGCTGCTAAATTAGTTGTCTGTAATGACAGACGGACATTTACTACTCCATCCATTAGCTGATGGGTTTGCAAGATTGTTGTTAAGGTTTGGTTTTTGGCGTTTTACATTTTCTTGCATTAGACAAAGTTATAATTTTCAGCAGAAAAAAAATATGTATAAGTTCTTTATTAGAGTCGAAACTCTTAACAAAATGTATATTGTTTTAATTTTAGTTAATACAGAATTTACAACAAAAAAATACCTCTAAAAACTAGCTTAAGTTTTAGCACATATTTACCAAAAAAGATAATTATTAAATGTTTTATATTTGTAAAGATATTTGAAAAAAGGTCTACAAAAAAGAACCATAAACTGTTGGTAATATAGTTTTTGAACTTTTTATTAAGACATTTTTCTTTAAATACATCGAAAATTTTCTATTAAAGAAATATTACAGCAAAACTTTATAAATAATATAGGTAATAAAATCTATTAATTTTTCATATACCCGTAGAATAAAATTTTTTTTAAAATTGGTTTAGTAAAGGATTTCGAAAAAATTATAAATGATGGAACAAATTTATCGAAAATTTTAAATTCAAAATAGGAGCACGCAACTATAAATCACTGCATTTTAACTCAATGTTTATCTTTTGAAAATAATATTTTAAATAGAAAATAATTTAAATAGAAATTAAGTACGAATGTAGAATGTTTTAATAGTGTTATTTTTAAAAACAATATAAAACATTAAATAAAATATAAGTGAAATCTTGATTGGTTAGCTTGAAGCAATTGGTACAATGTGTGAATTTATTTAACTCTTCAACTACTTTTAAGGTAAAATTTTGATATTTGTTTAAATCAAATTATGTTTCTATGTTCAAAAAATTTTTAAAAATTACATGATACTTAAGAACGAACAGCGAACAAGAATGCAAACAACATTAAAGTTTAAAATATGTATAATGTTTCAAAAATTGCACGATATACACATACATATATGTATGTATGTATGTATGGGTTAATAAAACGCCTTTCGAAATCCTTGCATTAAATACCAGACCTACAAATAGTACCCAAAAAATACTTTTCCCCTTTTTTCGAAACTGAACATCGTACTCGTTTGAAAACTTTATAACTTTTTTGGGCCATCGTAATGTACTTAGATGTTTACGGACGTAAATATGTACACATGAATGTATGTATGTAATAAACTTAATAAATGTTTGACTTATACCCCTTTCGCATTGGGCAAGTCACTTGCTCAAGTTAGTTTTTTATTTTCTTTTATTTTTCTTTGAACTTGCTTTCATGTTCAGACTCAGCAACTGACTTGCCCAAGTTTCGTTCTCTTTTACTTATTATACTCTTCACACAGTGAAAAAGGGTATATATAGGTTTGTCATTCCGTTTGAAATTTCTACAATTATCAATTATCTACACATACATACAAACGTGGTATACTGGTTAGAGTGAGCCAAAAAATTTTTTTTATTTTATATTTTATTCAAATTTTTATTTTTTTATTTTTAATTTTTCTTTTAATTTATTTTTTTTAAGCACATAAGTAAACTAAATGTATAATATTACAATGTGATGTTTTTATATATGTATGTTTTGTATGTACGTATTTCATATGAGATAAATGGTGACATAAACAATTGTTGTTGAATGACTACACGTGGTAAAGGGTTTATAAGATTCGGCATGGCCGAATATAGCACTCTTGTTTGTTTTTATTACTCTTTTGTTTTTGGTTTCTCAACAAAAACTTGCTCGTACTTGCCGAGTACAGGCAAGTGTGTACTCAAAAATGAGCAAGTTTCTGCCTCTTAACCCGACCTTACCCCTTTTGCCTATAAACACAACACTTGCGCAAGTCACTTGCGCAAGTGACTTGCCTGGTCTGAAAGCCGTGTTACTTCTATAAGATGTCTCTCTCCATTGTTATTTCTCTCAATACTTAACGCACACATTCTCTATCAGCGTTGTCAACTTTAAAATTTCAAAAAGCACCTAAACTCCTAAAAAAGCGCGTAATTTCCATAAAAAATCACTGAGTTTAAAGTGTGTACAAATTTAACTTTACATTTGCTAATATAATCATTACTTAAAAAAAATTAAAGCTTTTAGATGCCAGTTGCCCCCTAAAATAAATTATTTTACAAATGGCAATAAGACTGGAGTTTTGATTGATATCGATTATCGAAATACAAGTCTAAAGATATTCTGTTCTTTATATTATTAGGCCAAAACATCCAAATGTACTATCAATGCAAATATTAACCTTATCAGGGTGTCAATTTGTGCTCTAAAAAATTTTAAAATGAAAAGTATTTGCATATTAATTTCTCTTTTTTTATTTTTACCAAGGTTTGATCAACTTGAAACTTTACTTACAAAATAAATTCTCGTAACAATTTCATTTTATAAAAAGTAGGTGGTTTATGTCTCATAAACCATACAGGATATCAACAAACCAGTATCGGAAATAAGTTACAATTAATAATAAACAAGCAAAACACTCAAATAATAGAAACATTGTATACTATCAATCCTTATAATCTTCTTAATTATTAATTTTAGTATCATAAGCTGAAAGTATTATCAACATAATATCATTTTACAATGAGTAAATATTTTTTAGCTTTGTTAAGATACAAAATACGTAAGGGTAATTAAAGATATTTACCCTTACAAAAATTGTTTTCAATTAAAAAAATTATTTTCAAATTTAGTATTTGGTGTCACCGAAATAAAAATAAAAGCACTAAAAACTTAAAAAAAAATCACCAAGCACTAACTCGCAATTTTTTCGCTTCCAAAATGTTAAAAATCACCAAAAACGGTGATAAAATCACCGAGTTGACAACGCTGGTCTCTATTTCTAGTGACATAAAGAACATGTGCTCAAATTTAACAAATAAAATACAAACAGTAGTAACAAAGCACAGAAAAAAAAATATAAAAAGCGTAACAAGTTTCATATATTTGTTGTATGAAAAAATATTGGTTTTGATTTATAACCACTCTTACCGGACCGGAAAAGTATTTGTAATTTTGACGATTTTTAGTAACATAGATGTACTGATTCTTTTCTATTCGACAATTTATGCACTTAAATTTATGTTTAAATTGAAGATTTTAAATTTGAAGAGTAATTTATTGTTAACAGTTTTTGATGGTAGATATATGGAGTTTCACATTTTCTCAAAGAACTTTCTGTTATGATAATTAATTAGAATGTTTAATGAATTTACTTATTACAACTCTGCATTTAGTACATAAGCTTAGATATAAGACATAGAATGAAATAAACACACTTGATAAGAAACAGTCGATTGAAGCACATGTCTTTTTATTAAAACACTTTCAACATCACTTTATAAATTAATATACCTTGATGACATCAACATCTTCCAACACTTTAGAAAATAATGCTGAACACGTTATAGATTTCAATTTAAATCTACTAGAATTCGCTCAGATATAAATGCAGTACATACATACATATACAAATTATATCAGCGGGATTATAAGTTTTTCGTAATTATAAATACACTTTGACCTCAAAGTGGCTGATAAGCTAATGGTAATCTAAGGTTATTATGTGCTTATTTAAAATTAAGTTCAAGTCCCTATGTTTCAATATTCCAAAATGGATATCAACGACGAAAAAATAGAGAAAAAATCTCATAATATTGATGAATTTCAAAGGCGATATTTTGAATATGTTACACTTTTGAGATTTAAAATGGAAAGCAATTTATGTGAAAGCTAAAAAACGTATTGAATTTATAAAATATGAAAATAAAAAATTAGTATTTTAATTCCAATTTAAAAAAAAAATACTTTTCTTAGTTTTGACATATTTATGTCATATGTGTACTAAAGAGCTGCGTAAAATGTTTTGAAAGTTATGTGTTCTATTTCGCAATACTTCCAATTACTAAATTTTAGTGTAAACGTAAATAACAAAACATTACTCTCAATATTCAACAGTCGAAAAGTTTTTCTCTGCAACCTTGTAGAATATCAAAATAAAAATCGAATATGAAATAAAGAAACGGAAAATCATAACAAAAACATTGAATACAATAGAACACATGCAGAAACTTGAAAAATATTAAATAGCAGTTTTTACCGAAACACTTTCTTATAAGCGATTTTTCAGTACATACTAGGGTGATCGATTATTCGACTTTTTAAAGAAACCGATTTTCAAATAGTTTGAAATTTGAAAAAAAGCTATTTTGAAAATTGAGAAAAAACCGGTTAACCGGTTCGAATATATAAAATATAATATTTAAAGAAAAAATTATAAAAATATTGGTAAAAAAAAAATATATATCTAAATATGAAATTTTGATAGTTTATATGCGTTTGGCTGCACAATTACGCAATAACTGACATGAATGCAGTTGACTGATTTGGTTTTAATTAGATGAACTTAAGGGCAAAAGGTACTCTTTACAAGTAAAATAAATAAATACAATAAACTAATACATAAATAAATAAGACTTTTTATAAGGCTGTTATACATTTTTGTATCTCCTTCTGTACATTTTTTAAATGTTAAATAGATCTTTTTAACTAATATGCACTAATGTGTTTTGTTTGAAATTATTTCTTTAATTTGAAATACATTTTAAAGTCTAGCGAGAAATTCTTAAAAATTTCATTTTAAAAACTCTTTCTTATACCCCTGATAGACATACAAATATAGGCATAAACTAGATTGTTCGATGGTTTAATTAAATTTTAGTTGTCAGACACTCAATGCCATTATTTAAAATTAGGATCTGGAAGGTTTTTCTTTATTGTAACTACACTTTTTACCTAAAAGTGATCGATCAGCTAAGTTTGTGCTTCAATTACCTTTAACTATTAACGTTAGGTTTATATCCTATAAAAAATAATATTTAAGCTCAATTATTTTTCTTATTTTACAATTGTTTTTTTAACAACAAATAAATTTCTTAAAATTTTATGGAAGAATATATAATAGTTTTTATTATACAAAGATATATGAAAATAAACTTTAAAAAATAAAAAACCGGCTTTTTCGGATAAAAAAAACTGGTGTATTCGATATTTGAAAAATCAACATTTAGAAAAAACCGCCAGCTGAAAGAGGAAAAAACCGGATTTTCCACCGGTTGTAAAACCGAGTCGATCAATCTAGTACATATTTATGTACTTATCGCATTACAGAACATTAAAAGCTAAAGTCTTTATGAAAGTTTTTCTTTGGTTTATCAAACACATTCAAACACCTGTGTTGAGTGTTCTGTTTCTATTTGATTTATTATATTTTCAATATTTTTATTACAGAGCAAAACACATGCATATATTTTTGAAAGTTCGTATTTTATAATGAGAGGGTATATTTTTTCAATTCCTTTATTTATAAAATTTTTTATTACAATAGTAAAAAAAAGTTAAATAAGACGTTCAGTTTGAACTTAGGGCGCCAACGAACTCTTTCCATCTTTTTCGATCATTAGCTAATGATTTAACTTGGTTCCATGTCATTCCGATATCTTCATAATCATTTTTTATGTTTCTTATCCATGTTAAGCGTGGTCGACCAGGACCTCGTTGACCTTGCGGGTTCCACTCCATCACTGCGCGTGATATTTCATGTGGAGGCTTTCTTAGTGTATGGCCAATCCACTTCCATTTACGTTTTTTAGTTCAGGGTATATACACTATTTTAAATTTAATGAGATTGTAAGCAATTTATGCTTACATAATGCTTATTTATAATAATAAAATAATAAAACAAAAGTCGTATAAAAAAAATAAATAAAAAATTAATAATTATTAAAAAGTTAGCTATTGAAATTAAGTCAAAGTAAAATTATTACCAGACTTTATAAAATATACTAACAGACATAGGTTTTTATAATATATACATACATATATCTAATTTATTTATTTTTTTCTTTGTGTATTAATGTTGCAAAAACATTTGTTAAATATTTAACGCTATAACATTAAAAGAACGAAAACAAATTTTTTTAATTTATTTTTTATTTATTTTATTTTGATGATTTTTTGCCAAAAGTTTGCTGATTTTGCAACTAATTTATCTGGCAACTATGTTTATATTTTTCAAATTGGTTTTTTTTTTTTTTTGTATCTTTAGGAAATTCTATAAAACAACAATAACAATGATTTTTTTATTGTGTACCTCTGTAGGTATTTTTTTTTATCTTGAACTACAACAACATAAATGGCCAAGAAGTAACTGAGCTTAAGTGTGTGTGCGTGTATGTAAGCCAAACAAAAACGCACACACTTATATATATTAATGCTTTTATAGTGATGATAATGATTTTGTTGATGAAGATGAAAACTCAATACAAAACGTAGTTCCAAAGAAAAGCAACAACTAAACTCTTGTTAGATTTTTGTATCATCTATTTTGTTTTTCTCTTGCCATAAAAAGAAGCCTACTCCAATAATTGTGTTCTCTTATCATCTTCAAGTTTAAGTTTAAGAGAGTAATCTACATAGGTAGTTGTCAGCGTTGTCAACTTTAAAATTTCAAAAAGCACCTAAACCCCTAAAAAAGCGCGTAATTTTCATAAAAAATCACTGAGTTTAAAATGTGTACAAATTTAACTTTACATTTGCTAATATAATCATTACTTAAAAAAAATTAAAGCTTTTAGATGCCAGTTGCCCCCTAAAATAAATTATTTTACAAATGGCAATAAGACTGGAGTTTTGATTGATATCGATAATCGAAATACAAGTTTAAAGATATTCTGTTCTTTATATTATTAGGCCAAAACATCCAAATGTACTATTAATGCAAATATTAACCTCATCAGGGTGTCAATTTGTGCTCTAAAAATTTTAAAATGAAAAGTATTTGCATATTAATTTCTCTTTTTTTATTTTCACCAAGGTTTGATCAACTTGAATCTTTACTTACAAACTAAATTCTCGTAACAATTTCATTTTATAAAAAGTAGGTGGTTTATGTCTCATAAACCATACAGGATATCAACAAACCAGTATCGGAAATAAGTTACAATTAATAATAAACAAGCAAAACACTCAAATAACAGAAACATTGTATACTATCAATCCTTATAATCTTCTTAATTATTAATTTTAGTATCATAAGCTGAAAGTATTATCAACATAATATCATTTTACAATGAGTAAATATTTTTTAGCTTTGTTAAGATACAAAATACGTAAGGGTAATTAAAGATATTTACCCTTACAAAAATTGTTTTCAATTAAAAAAATTATTTTCAAATTTAGTATTTGGTGTCACCGAAATAAAAATAAAAGCACTAAAAACTTAAAAAAAAATCACCAAGCACTAACTCGCAATTTTTTCGCTTCCAAAATGTTAAAAATCACCAAAAACGGTGATAAAATCACCGAGTTGACAACGCTGGTAGTTGTAATCTGTTACTAGTTTGGACTTTTCTCAAAAGAAACAAAAACAATTGGCAAAAGTCATAAACCAGCTGTTTTCATTTTTCTACAACGAACTTCTCAGTAAAAACCAGTTCTATAGAGTCTTAATGCTGTAAAAAAAAACAAACTTTATGGACTTAATAATGTTGATAGATATTGTTGAAATAACCAACATAATAAATATTCTTCGAAAAAGCAAAAAACATGCGCAGTCTGTAAGAAAATAAATGAGAATTTAAACATCAAAAGAAACATAGAAAAAATATTAAATAAAACTGGTTAAGAAATAGATAACATACGCTAGTATTAAATATTGTTTATAAATACAAATTAAAACAAAAATTGTACATACATACATATGTAACATTTAGCCATGGTAAATAACAAAAATTATGTTGAAAAACAATTAAATAACTAATAGGGAAAATAATAATAGGACCCTAATTTATTTTTTCATTATTAAGCTTTGATAAGGGATTTTATTTTATTCTGTAATAGATTTGAAAGTAAATAATCAATCAATATTTTTTTGTTGCTTTACTAGGATATGGAATGTCATAGGTTCCAAACAAATAAAACTGTATTAATTTTTTTTTCTTTTTTTTTTTAATTTAGTCAGTCGCAGTATCAAATACACAGAAAAAATTATTGCTTAAAATTTTTTAATTAAATAACTAATTGATTTATTTATAAATTTGAATTATATTTTTAATTAATTTAAATAACTTTTTTAATTGATATCAAATTTTAAAAAAAAAAACTTTGAAAATTCTGTCAGTTGAAAATAAAACGTATTGAATGGTAAATTGAAAAAAAAAAATTTTTTGTCAAGATTTGATATTCAACGATAAGTTGTCCAAAATTTTAAATAATCATGTAAAAAGCAGAGATGAAATTAAAAAAATGGTGGCCTATCAGCAGAATGAAGTTCAAGTAAGTTCAGACATAGCAAAAAAAAACCGACTTTGTTTATAATAGAGACGTTGGACTTTATTGCAGATGTGACTTAGGTCAATATGCCTTGTAGCCCAACACATTCTGTTGGCTTCGAAACTTTAAAGGTAAGTTATTATTTGAACTCTTTCTAACGGTATGATCACAATTTTAACGGCAAAATTTTTTTGTGTCTAGGTGGAGGAAATTATGACGTTTGGTTTTGCCACTAATTCTTAAATATGTTATATTTTATGTATTCTTACTGCCTTTTAATATTTATTTAATTTTCCTTTAATAAAACTAAACTATTATTTATGAATACGGCAGTTATGCTCTCTGTTTTTCTTATAACTATAATATGCTAAATGTTAATAAAAATATATACACATTTTCTATTTTCTTTTGGAGAACTTTGATTTAAAATAGCTTCAATCATTTATTTAATAAATATTTTATTTAAATTAATCCCAAATTCTAGGAACTTTAGTTAATTTTCGATTAAAAATATTAATTTTTATTTAATTAATAGTATCATTTTGATGATTGGAGTAAAATCAAATAAAATTTTAATTGATAGCATTAATTTAGTGATTGAAATTAATAATTATAGATTGCAATTATTAATATACGTACATATTTAAATGCTTTTATAATATTGTGTAGTCGTGAATTCAACAACTTACCTAGAAACTTGAAAATGATTCAAAGAATATCAATCTTTAAAAAATCTATTAAGATCTACTTATTTGGGCAATTAGAAGAAATTCTTAACTAATGAATTAATGTCAAATATTATTTGTATTTATATTACGTAATATTATTTTGAGAACTCGCCTCTTTAATGCCTTTTTGGCGCTGAGGAATTATTTTCAGCCTTTTTTTTTTAATTATTGAATAAAAAATAAATGTATTATTTTAAAATGGAAACTTTAAATTGGGTTCATCACACTTTTTGTTTGTATAATCTACATATATAAATGTAGGCCCCGCTTTCACATCTACAATTTTAGCAAGCACAAACTTTGAAATTATTAAAAATGTTGTAACGGACGTTTTCATTTCTAAATAAGTACATTTGAACCCAAAATTAAACCTGTCAATTAACTTCATTGAATCGAAAAATACATGGATTTTAATAGTTAAGTTGAGAAATCAAATTATACATCATCAGTTACAAAAAAAAACGTTCTAATTTTACAATATTCTTTGATATTTTAGATTTTATTAAACAAAATGTTTGGCGTAACAAAAACTTTTTTATTTTCCGATTCATTTGTTTGTTTATTTATTTTTTACAGTTATTTAAACAAAACTTTAGTTCAGATGAAAGTGTTAATTTTCATTGTAAAAAACAAATCTTTAAGAGATAATTTTAATGTAAAAAACACATAATAAATAAGTATAAGTAAATTAAATATTGGTAAAAATATAACATCACTAGCCTGTGCCCGCGACTTCGTCTGCGTAGTTATTGGCACGAATGGGAGGCTCTTGATATAATAAAGGTTATTATCTATCTGTGAGACAATTTTCATTTTAAACCGTTTTTGCGTGAGTGAGTGAGTGATTGAGTTAGTGGGTGAGTGAAATTTTTAAAATATTTAAATACACAAACATTCATGTTTATTATATTAGGATTTAATGCAAATATTTAAGACAAAATACGCCAGGACGTGTTGATTCTGGGCAGTCGAAACCCTTGAACAACGAACTAACTAATTACAAAAAAATATTGTTATTGCATATTTTCGTGAATTTGCTTGATTAACGGGATAAACGGCAGACTATGTGTTTATCAAAGTGGTTGTCTATCTGTGTGCCAAATTTTATTTAGATTTGCTCAGCCGTTTTCGCGTGATAACAAACATTCACATTAAATATATTAAGGAGCTGTTTTTTACATCTGACTTGTCAAATTCTCCACTGCTAATACAAACATGTCGTGTGTTACCTTTAAAACATTACTTCTGTGAAAAAAACATGTGTTAAGACATCTGACAAAATTTTAATTAGAGTGTGCTTTATTTTCTTCTCTCAAAACATGTGACATCAGTCGTTGGCAGAAATATCTGCTGCTGCAAAGCAGTCAGCGTAAAAGTATAACTTTGACAGACATGTAGATTTACATATGTCTCACAAATTTTAAAGTCAGATGTAAAAAACATGCCGTGTATTAAAGCCTTTAGTAGGACTTTGATAATTTTACTTTTGAAGTTGATTGCGCTAATATAGTGGGTTTTTTTAAAAAGGTGCTGACCAACGAAAAAGCGAGTTTTAGGTTGTTGAAACTAAATTTAGTGCGAAAAGCTCTAAATTGGTATCACTTCTTTCATATATTAAACCAACATCTGGGTATCAATTCTCGATCTATGATACTATGAAATGAAAAGTTTTTGTGTGCAATATCATATGGTGCCACCATACCCTTTGCTATGCAAAAACTTTTTCATTTCACAGCTTCACAGAACGAGAATTGAGCCCCTGGTTTTAAATTTCGACATTCGATCACGATCGAAATTTTACTCGAACAATCAAGTTCGCTATGCTTTAGGTATAGGATTCTAACAAGAATTTTGAAATTTCGATCACATTCGAATGCCGTAATTTGCCCTCAGGTGTGAGTTTTTGATCCACTACAATTTTAAATTCTATACTAAGTACTTAATAATAATACTACCTAATCACACCTTTTATGTACAATAAACCAAATTTGTATCTCAATATTTGACAGATAAACATTAAAAAACTTCTTTCAGTTACGTACCCAGTAAAATGAATTTTTCCTGCATGAAATTCTTACAAAAAAACACCACAATTTATATTAAAATTTCTTAAATCTTTAAACGATAGTTGTTGCAAATAAAAAAGAAAATAAGAGGCCTGTTCATTTTTCTCTCTTTCAAGGTTGTCAAGCGAATCGTAGTAAAGTGTTGATTTCAAATTTGCTATCAATTAACTTTCGGAAACGGTATTTGAAATTTTATCGGTATATTGACCGCTATTATATTTAAATTAACTAAAGCTAAAAATAAATTTTAAATATACATTTATATTTTTGTATTTAACAAAATGTAACAGGAAAATATTATCACTTAACGTATAAATTTATTGTGATTTTAAGCAAATCAATAAAAGCCACAATAGACATACAAACACACATAAATATTTAATATTTGCATTGTTAAAGAGTTTATACAAAATAAAATTAGTGTAAATTGATTTAATAACACTGTGCATGAAATTGACACTTTTTTTTCGTGACAAGCTGGGCACCTAGCGTTTTAACATAATTCGGGTACGCTAAATCCAGTGGTGCCCTCGGTTTTTTAAGATTGGCTCTGGTTTTCGAGATATACCGTTATTTCGAAAATGGAGGAGGTTGCACCACATATGTTCGCGTAACTCAAAAACGCTTTAGCTTATTCCAAAAACTTAAAAAATCGAAATTTCGCAATAAATTTTCCTTTAAGAAAAGTAAAACTTCTTTCTAATATCTGTAGTCGTTTTAGAAAAATAATTTTTTTTTTTTTAAAAAATTAATTTTTTTATCAAAATTTCAAAATTTTTGTTTTTTAAAAATTCATAAAAAATTAAAAAATGCAGCTAGGGTTTTAATTTTTTGCAAACATATAAAAAACAAAGCTGCTAACAAAACAAGCCATAAATGATTAAAATCTGTTAGCAACTTTTGATTTTATTCACAAAAGTCGACAAATTTTAATTAATTTAAGAATTTCATAAACGCAATATTTGTATGGGAGCCCCCCTAAGGGATGGTGATAAAGGGAAAGTATAATTTAAGAAAATGTTAAGAACAAAAAACAATGAAGGTCGGTCATACATTTTATCCCCCTAGGAGTGAATCCTAGGCCTTAGAAACAAATGTTGGGAATGAAAAATAAAGTTGCGCAGGTGCAAAATAAGCTATTTGTGATTAAAGTCTGTCTACAACTTTTGATTTTTTCAGAAAAGATGAAATTTTTGAATTTTTTATATAACCAAACAAAAATTTTTTGTTGTTAAGTAGTTTTTATTTAGAAATTTATTTTTCTTCCTCCTGCAGATTCCAACAAATATCCCCTAATAGCGAATCAAGTTGTTTGCCGCTATACCAGTATTCGAGCCTGGCTGTTACTTGGTGAAATCTCTCGCCATGTTCATCAGACTCGGCTGGTGATTGTTCATTAAATTTTTCGGTATGGCAATGCAAAAAATGTATTTTCAATGACATTCTAACGTTTAAGTTTTTAAATGCGGTTAGCATATTTTTGATTAAAATTCGCCAGTTTTCAGACCGATGATTTCCTAATACATTTTCTATTACTGATTTCACACAATTCCAGGCCAATAGCTCGATATCATTCAATGCAACCTCAAATTGATGGTCCTTCATAAGACGGCGAATGTCCGGTCCATTAAGAATTCCTGTAAAATATAAATATTATGAAATAAAATATAAATCTAATTTAATAAAGTAGTTAGAGTTCATACCTTCTTTTACTTTCATGCCGCTTAATCGTGGAAAAATTCGGTGCAATTCGGTAAAAGCAACACCATCTGGGCTCAATGCTTTTATAAAATTTTTTACAATACCCAGTTTGATGTGGAGTGGAGGAAGCAAAATCTTTTCAATGGGCACAATTGGTAATTCAATAACATTGTTTCTATGCAATCTGCTTTCCTCACGAAAAGCCCAATCCCGTGTATTGTACTGGTCGCCATCGAAAAGCGTATTCCATAAGCACATGAAGCACATTTTTTTAGTATAGCCCAATTACATGCCTCTTAAAAGAGCTACCACTTTTAAATCTGCGCATATTTTTCACTTGTGGTCTTTATATTTAATTGAATGCATTACTTTTTTCATTGATGCGTATGTCTCTTTAGTATTTGTGCTAAGTGATATCGGAATAGGGCTTTTTAAATTAGTGACATGTAGCAAAACTGCTTTTAAGCTACTTTTGGAAGAATCAATAAATAAGCGCCAATCTCCAGGATTATATTCATTTTGCATTGTTAAAACCAATCCGCGGATGTCAGTACAATACGCAATAGAATTATTCTCAATAGATTTAAAAAAAGTCGTAAATCGTCTATGGCGATTGATAGCCCCGTATGTTTGTACACCTGGTGCTAAAATATTAGCTCGTTTTAACTCTTTTGCCAAGAGAATGCTTTGTCTTTGAGATAATTTTAGACGCCGTACCATTATATCCAGACGATCTTGCGTGATTTCATTGTGACTGCATGGAACCGTGATGCATGACGGTTGATACATTGAAGTAGCTGGTCTATCCGCTTCAACAGAATGAATTATTGAGGGAATATGTTCTGTTGGTATATGGCTACCCGGAACAGTAATTTCATCAGAATGTGGCAGCGGAAATCGAGCATATGCTGTTTCAGTATAAGACATATAAGTCATTTTTCTTCTGTTTATACCCGCTGTATAATTTATGCACGCATAACACTCATCTTTAACATGAACTATGGGATCTCTCCAAATCATTGGAACACCAAATGGCATGGCATCTCCATTTTTTCCCCGCTTATTTAAATGGTAAATGCAGTGTGTACACACTATTGATGGTGTCCAACTCTTACCATATATAACACTTAAATAAAAATATGATTCATACAAGGTACTTGTTTCAGTAGTGATTTTACGGCGACTTGGTATATTTTTATATTTCCCACACACATAACAAAAGTAATTAAACTTTTTACACAGCCCCATCTTAGATATTTCAATATAACTGATTAGATACAAGACTATCAAAGGCTTTAAACTTCACTAATCACTTTCGCAAGCACTTTCCATATGACAGTGAAGGGGTTGAGGAACTCTTATTTATACTGTAATTGTTTTAATCAAAGTACTATTCGCATGTTTTGTAAAAAAAAAAGCCAGGACGAATAATATTTCTACCGTTTCCAGGTGTAGATTTTATTGCCAATAACTTGAAATCACAGGTAATTCAAAAATACTATGTTTTTATTTTTAATTCCAAGAACCATGCCAAATACCGTTGTACAATGCAAAATGAATGTAATCCTGGAGATTGGCGCTTATTCATTGATTCTTCCAAAAGTAGCTTAAAAGCAGTTTTGCTACATGTCACTAATTTAAAATTTTTTTATACGCGTAGAACCCTAGCCTTAAATTGTGCACCTGCAGCGCCTGAGATACCCCTAAACAGGCCAAATGTATGACCAGCGCAACTTTATTTTTCATTCCCAACATTTGTTTCTAAGGCCTAGGATTCACTCCTAGGGGGATAAAATGTATGACCGACCTTCATTGTTTTTTGTTCTTAACATTTTCTTAAATTATACTTTCCCTTTATCACCATCCCTTAGGGGGGCTCCCATACAAATATTGCGTTTTATGAAATTCTTAAATTAATTAAAATTTGTCGACTTTTGTGAATAAAATCAAAAGTTGCTAACAGATTTTAATCATTTATAGCTTGTTTTGTTAGCAGCTTTGTTTTATATATGTTTGCAAAAAATTAGAAGCCTAGCTGCATTTTTTAATTTTTTATGAATTTTTAAGGAACAAAAATTTCGAAATTTTGATAAAAAAATTAATTTTTTTTTTCAAAAAAAAAATTATTTTTCTAAAACGACTACGGATAGAAAGAAATTTTATTTTTCTTAAAGGAAATTTTATTGCGGAATTTCGGTTTTTTAAGTTTTTGGAATAAGCTAAAGCGTTTTTGAGTTACGCGATTATATGTGGTGCAACCTCCTCCATTTTCGATATAACGGTATATCTCGAAAACCAGAGCCAATCTTAAAAAACCGAGGGCACCACTGGATTTAGCGTACCCGAATTATGTTAAAACGCTAGGTGCCCGGCTTGTCTGTTTTTTCAACTAGCACAGTGTAATTAATAACAATTAATAATAACATAATCAAGTATAAATTAGCTGAATTAATTTAAGCTATTTTGATGTAAATAAACAATTTTTTCAATTAAATTCATTGTTATGCCTGCACCACAAAAAGTGGTGATAGAGGGTATATTGGTTTGTCACTTTATGTGTAATACTAATGGTGTTTTCTTTTCTAACAAACAATGTTGCCCTTTTATAGTTAAACACTTTTCAAAGGTCGCCTACACCCTAACAAAATGCTACCTTTATAATCAGCAGAATAGAACAGAAATTTTCACCTTTTTTACATGATAGCTGTATTTTTATGTAAAACTGCATTTCTTGCTTCCATTCTAATAATTTGGGACCATAAATTATTTTTAATCACTACAAAAACTTAATTCTCCTTTTTAATATCAACTGTTAAAAAGTGCAATATTCTAACCCTTTGATTTAATTCAGGGTACAACATGTAACATTATTTGTTATTTTTATGGCAACATTATTACAAAAGAACTTGTCACCCGTTTATAATATTGCATATTTTTAAGAAAAGAACACAAAAAAAGGCGTAGGGCAGAATTAATGCAACATTTAGGTCAGAAAAGAAAACACTATAAGAAATATTCCCTAAATACCCAACAAAATACGTTTATATACATGCATTCATATTTTACTTTTAGAATCGATTTAGATGTCTGGAAATAAGAAAACTCACTAAGCACCGCAGGACAGGAAAATGACTTCTGAACGAGTTGTCTCTAGAAATGAAATCCAAAAACGAATATTAAGATTATTATATCTTTCAAAATTTGAGCTGTCTCATAGATATGTCACTGAATGACCTGCTATATTTTCTTAAGAGCACTAAATAGTTGATTTCACAAACACTTTTTACTGGATGGCTAATGGCTAAAGTTTAAATTCTAAAAAAATACATTAGTGATGTAATGAATATTCGTATTCGTAAACGCGTTCGCTAAATTTAAGCGAATATTATTTTATATAGATTCCTGTTCAATTGATTAGACCAACTCTATTGTTCAATATTTAAAAATCTTAAAAGAAGAATATTTTTTTTTATATATATTTTCACATTTAAATTGTTAGTGCATACCGCACGGTTTATAATTATTTTAAATAAACAATCTTTTAATTAGTCATAAAGTGACCTTAGTTAGCCTAATGATATTTTTAAGCAAAACTTAATGGCACGAATAAACGACTGCGTAACCTTCAGTCACATTTCACTTAAAAACTTCCAGATTATTGTGCACCACCCCACACCATAACTCTTCCCATCTTTGCTGCGATGCCAATGCAGACTCCTCCTTTTTTACATCAAGTGGTAATTATTGCCCACAAGTTCTTCGAGGTAAAACTTTTTCTCAAAAGTAAAACTAAGTATTCAGATCTTTTTTGATATTTAGAAAATTGCGGCATTAGTTGTAAAATTGCATCATTCTGTGCTTTTCTCAGTAATTCTCTTTCCTGCGAAAAAAGGTGGCCATTTTTCTGTATTTAATTTCTAAAGTGGCTTGTATATGTTGTGGTGATTACATCCATAGCCAAATTTGGTACAAAGTTACAGGCATTTTACAGATTTATAGCAATAAATACATTGTAGTGAATTTATGAAAAAATTGCTAAAATTTTATTTCAGAAATGTTACCAAATGTTCACACAATTTTGGAAATGTTCAATTTCATCATTGAACAGGTATTGTAAAGAAAATTAATTTTATACTAAATTTATCATCAACGAAAATTCTATTATGCACAAAAAACCTTTTTCCAGAAAAGAAACGCCATAATGGTACACAGTTTACGATCGCTGTAAGTACTATGAAAATACTTCCTTGTATGCAAGCTCCTGAATTGAATTTTAATATCTAGAAGATTGAGTTTTACAAAATTTTTTATGTTTTTACTTCCGTTGGAGTTAAAGTTTTCTTTTCTAGTTCTTCCATACATTGCTTTGAGCATCTCTTTGTGGTTTAATACAAGTTTGTTTGGAATTGCACGACACAAATAATTTAAAGACGAATAGAAAACAATTTTTTAATCACTCCGATTCACTTAGAATATTCTTTTTACTACTCATTTAGATCATATAATAGTTTAAAAAAAAAATTATCACGTCATAGCATAATGCCAAAAATAACAGTAAATATTTACAAAAACGTTTCAAATTGTAAAGCAAATGTAATAAAATAAATATAAAATATTTTTAATGTTTTTGAAAAATTGTGACAAATACCGTTGTCTGCGACTTTTAGTATATTCTTTGATATGTTCATTAGCTGAACAAAATACTCTAATACTCTAATATGATGAAAAATGTTCATCATAAAATTTAAAATATGGCCTATAAAATATTAAACATCGTGTGGGTCTAATCAAATGAACTCTGTGTAAATTACCTCTTTACATTAATCGAATTAAATTTTAACTCATATAATTGAGCCTAAAAAAAACAAAAATATATTCCTCTATTTAAATGCATACAAAAATAAACATTAACAAAGTTGTCTTTTACTTCATTTAGCATACATATATTGTCTTTTAAAATAATATTATTTTATATTTAAATTATTTAAAGTATAATCAGACGAACAAAAAAAATTATATGACCCACAGGCCAATTTATCAAAACATACGACCGCGAATAGCGGTGGCAAATATTCGCATTTGCGAATACTATAAAAATTCGTCCAACAGTAGTACACATACATACATGCACATTGATTTCAATAAATTTAAATAATAGATAAGGTAAAGTGTGACTTAAGCCTAAAACTGAAGAAATTATTTTATTTAATCTTCAAAGAAGTATACAAACAATTATAATAAACATATGTATGTATGTATGGCAATATGTATTTAGATATGTGTGTGTATATAGATGTCTGTATCTATATAATATTTGGACAAGCATGTTTTTCCTGCTTTGAAGGTAAGCTATTAATTAATAAAAAAAAAATATTTAAACAAATAAAAATCCATAATAAAAGAAACTCATAATCAACGTCAATAGTCTTTACTAGCACTCATCTTAATTTTGGTATCCATTACAATGTTCTTTCTTGTGGTTGTTTATTATTGATGATGATGGTGATGATGATGATAATAATGATGACGGTGTTGATTATGATTATAATGGTGTTGTTTTTGTTATGGTTTTTTTTGTAATATTGTGTGGCTAAATTGCGCCAAACTCGATTAACTCTACATCAGATACAAAACACAAAACAATAAACAGTAAACCCCATAGAACAAATTCAATTTCGTTCCTAATTGGATTCAAG
This sequence comes from Phyto melanocephala, assembly GCA_941918925.1. Classification (NCBI taxonomy): domain Eukaryota; kingdom Metazoa; phylum Arthropoda; class Insecta; order Diptera; family Rhinophoridae; genus Phyto; species Phyto melanocephala. Next base: position 182,611,161 of record OW799233.1, read on the forward strand.
TACTGTCAATAAAAGGAATAAACACACTCATATAAAAACTCACCCATATACGCACTTACACACGCACTCGAATGCTAACAACGCCATCATCATACATACGACAACGACAGTCAACCATCAAAACAAGCTAGAAACCAACAAGTTCTTAAATGATGAGACCTTAAATGGTTAAACAAAACTGTTTGTGTGTCCGTATCTGTCTGTTTGTCTATATGACTTGGTAGAAAAAGAGCAAGAGAATTTGAAATTCTATCAACTCGCGTTCGGCACTCAAATATTAAGCGACAAACTATCCGTCTTACTGTCTGTCTTTTTGTCGTTGGCAACCTTTAACGTTGGCCTCCAATTGAACTCACTAACACCTCACATTGACTTCTTACCATAGAAAAATATATGAAATTAACATCGATAAACACGACCAAACCAAACGACAAACAACGAATAGATAAAATAAAATAAATTGTATAAAAAGCCGAAATGAAATGAAATAAAATTAAATAAAACATTTGACTACACTCTACCTTGAAAAAAGGAGAGGGAGTATTTTGGTAGTTTGAAATTGCTTCCAACACATACATACAAACTCTGTATACACATACAATGATTTTCAATTATAAATAATCGTCATTAGACATGCCGAGTCGATAAATTATGTAAAACATTATTTTTCTATGCATAACTCAGACCAAACTTTTAACAAATATATTTCCATCTCGATGACAACACCATGTCAATGTGAAAATATATTAAAATAGAACCAGTTAAGAAATTATTCACTTTTTGTGTACAGTTATGGGGTTCAATTCTCGTTCTGTGAAACTGTGAAATGAAAAAATGTTTGTATAGCAAAGGGTATGGTGATACCATATGATATGACACACAAACACTTTTCATTTCATAGTTTCATAGAACGAGAATTTCTACGCTGAAAAATTTACAAAATACGGTTTTTATTGATGTTTTCTAACAGTGCAATAATACTTTATTTAATTTTTAATATTAAAAATTTATTTAGATGCCGTATTAGATTTTACACTGTTTTAATAATTTATTCTATTCTATTGATTAAGCGCTTTCATTTGCTATCAATATTGTGGGGGTTGAAAGGGATGAAGCCGTTTTTACTATATTTAACATTTTATTTAGAATGCCATCTTGGATTTTACATTTTTTAATAATTTACTGTATTCTACTGGTCAAGCCCTTTCATTTGATACCAATATTGAGGGGGTTCAAGAAGTTACATTTTAAAATGCCAGATTTGGCCCATATATAAATTTATTGTCCACCATTTTGTATTGGCGGTCATCATAGTTTTTAGTTTTTTCCCATATAATGAATTATATTGTGCCAGTCAAGACCTTTAATTATAAACCCAAATTGTGCTTATAACTTTACCAATTAGTGACTGATTTGTCACAGATTTTCACGAATATCTTTAAATTATTCGACGGCTAAAAGCTACTAATCTTATGTGTAAAATAGGAAAAAAACAGAGGTAATTGTGTTTATATGCAGATATCTCAGAAAGTTATGCTGCTATTGTGCTGGATACCAATAGCGATTCTTTCCCGGATATTAACAAAATTTTGATACCACACACAGATCTAAGTGAAATATGGGGACTTTTAAAAGTTGATTTCAACCAACAAAAAGCCAGATGGTCATTGCTCAATCATAAACTTTCAGAAAATATATACTATATCGGGTCAGTAGGAGTTACAAACGGATTGACAAAGCTTAGCACCACAGGTCAAAAGTATAACAAGTAATAACAAACTCTTATAAGACTGTTTCACTTCCGGTTTCTACCAATGTATCGTAAACAATTTTACTGTAGTTCAATTGCATGTTCTCGTTCTAATATTGTTCAGAAATAATTCCTTAAATTACTTAAGAATTTATTTAGCGTTTTTATGCAACCTTGTTAGGTCGAGCTTCTAAAATATAACAATGACGATTTTTTCTCAAGAAATAAGTTATAATGGTCTGAATTTCATTATTTTTAAAGTACAACTACTACGTCATTGACTTCAAATCTCGGAATTCTACGAATTCTATACATCAAATTTCGTATTTGGACTTGTGCGTGAGTTAGGTAATTAAGATGTCTATAAGGTTCTCCTTTTAATATTGTAAAAGAAACTTGAAACAGATTGAAAAGAACACCCTATTCCTGGGCAGCTGCCACAAAAAAGGTTAACGCTTCAGTATTAAACATATCTCATCACAGCCTCGACTGCTTTTTCTCTAAAAACACTTTTATTTTACTGTTATTTTCAAGAATTGTTTGACATTTAATGCCAAGACAACTGATTATAATGAAATTTGTATGTCATTATAGTAGAGTTATATACTTAAAGTGCCGCTTACGATCAAATTGCCTTTACTTAAAACAGTAAGCAAAGCAGACCATAAATTGCGATCTGGTTTTCTTCAGTAAAGGTATAAATTTAACCTCTATGAATTAGAAGAGAGTTCTATCTAGTACTACTAATGACTTATTTGCAATAAAAAATTTCAATAAATTGTTGCTTACGATATTTTCGCAAATAGAGCTCGATATGAGGAGCCGCAGAACAAAAGGTGCTTTTTCGCATTTCGCGAAAAATTGGTTTTTTGGTATTTTTATAATATTTAGGTTGAAATCTTGTAGAAACAATCAAGTTTGCATTATTATTATTTTTTTTTTACAAAGTAAATGGGTTCTAAAAAATTTATGCTTAACAAAAGGTGCTTTTTTGATTATTTTTTATCAAAAGGTGCTTTTTTGATTATTTTTTATCAAAAGGTTCTTTTCCATAATCTTTGTGTAGTTTCACTTTTTACTTTAATGATCAAACCAAACTACAGTTAAAGTAAAATTAATCAGATGTTAAAGTCTTTGTGGAAAGTCTTTTAATAAAACAGTAAAATAAAGACTGGAGTGAAAATCAGTCATTATTTTGGTACAAGAACATTTTATATAACCAGGATAAAGGTATGGAGGATTCAATAGACGAAAATGTTGGATGTTCTTGCTTAGAAGAAGATGTTGGAACAAGAGTTTAACTTTAACAAATTGTATATGTATTTAATTTAAGGCTAAGAAAGAAATGTTTAAGTTGCAATTTTATTTAATAAAACGACAAAAATTATATACTTAATTTAACATTTTTGAATATATAAGATCAGGTTTAACCACATTCAGTCAAAATTTTATCGTCATTTATGTGTATTCGCATTACAAAATATACTTTTTCCTTCTATTAACAGAACGTGCTCTTTTACTTTTTTTAACAAAAGGTGCTTTTTTGCTTTCTTTTTTACAAAAGGTGCTTTTTCCGAAATAAAAATGGAATTATATCAAACATCCTTAATATTTAATAGGGTGACTTATGACAGTTAGATGCATCTGTAGATAAGTAAAATACTTGTTAGCATTTGCAGGTTCTTGCAGTTTTTTAAAGTGGCGAAAAAAATAAATCTCAATTTCCCAAAAATTTGAAATGAGCGAAAAAGCACCTTTTGTTCTGCGGCTCCTCATATATATGAACATATAAATAAACTATTTTAACAAAGTGTTAGGTGATTTGATCACAGTTTCGTTTATGGTCAATAACCTCTTGAATATCACAGTTTGATTTTAAATTATCTTTATTTTCGTTTCTGTATTTATAATAATTGTTTTGCTTAAAAACAACATAATTAAAAAAATTGTTGTCAGACACATACATATGAAGTGTACAAGTTGCTGCACGTCCAAATACAAATTTAAACGCATTTAAATACGTCATTCGATTATATGCGAAATTAGAAAAAAAGATTTTTAAAAGTCATAAAAGCCTCTCTATAATAAAATCACATGAAACTCACACGTTCAGGTGATATTAAGATCGTATTTGCAATGCAAGAGCATGAATTCTAGTCAAAATCAGTTCTAAACAAAATTGCAAATTGTTTTAACAACAGCAACAATAAAAATATTTTTTCCATTTGTTTTTTTTTTTTTTTTTGGTTTGGCAAAGTTTAAAGAAGCGAATATAGCAAGAGTTACAAAAAAAGCCCATAAAAAATAAGATTTGAAAGAAGCCTTTGTTGGGTGACTGCTTCCTTAAGCCTGCTGGATGGTTGGCAGAATGTTTTTGGCTTATGAACTTACCTTTTTCGTTTCTATTTTTGCTTACATTTTGTTGCTACTGCTATTGCTGTTGTTACTACTAAAAACTTCTGCTCTATTCATTCTCTACTCCTAACAATGTTACCGTTGATCTTAATTTTGTTGTTGCTGCTGCTGGTGACTTTGCCGTATTCATAGTTGCTTTCTGACTAAACCAGTTTTTTTTATATTCAAGCATACAACACACACTTTTGTATATTCTTCTGCATTTATTCTTTTTTTTAATATTTTTTTATTTTGTACACTTTCTTGTTTACACACACGCTAAATCACTCGTACAGGTAAATGTGTGTGTGTGTGTGTGTGTGGCACGATAAAACTCTGGCATTCACAACTACTTATTTATACGAGAGAACAAGAAAAAATATAAATACAACAAACGACACACCAAAATATTACTTATTCTGCTTCTTCTTATTGGAATTTTAATATTTTTTTGCTTTTTTATTACTTTTAATTACATACCTACTTAAACTTATTTTTTTCAGATATACTTTTGATTAATTACACAATATGTTAAATTATTTTTTTATTATTTACAAATATTACAATTAACTTATGCTGAATTTAATAAATATTAAGCTAATTTTTTACATATATTTATTATGTATTTCTTTTGTATTTGAATTAGAATTTTATTACATACAAACACACACAAACAAACACGACTTCCGCCGCGTTAAATTTTAACGTATTTTCGCACGAACCGTACCGTTACACATTCAATCATCGACTGTTTTTGATTATTTGGTTTAATAGTTAAAAACTGGTTTTTGTTTGGAATGATTATTAAGTTGCTTTTATTTTGCTTTTAACCAATTTTTGCATACCATCTTTACCAACACATACTCACAGAGCAATAGTAGTTGCTTATTTACATTCTCTTAAATTATTGTTTACAACTTCTCTTTGGTTTCCTGTTAGATAACTATGCCGATGCATTATTCTCGGCGACGACGTCAACATTGTAGTGCCAACAGCGGCTTAAACTTAATTGAAATATTATCATATAACATCACTAGCTGAAATGAAAAATTTGGATTTTGAGATTTTTTGCTATTTGGGGTTTTTTTATTATCTTTTTTTTCAATAGAAAAAACATTCGTGACATGTGGCAATGGCAAAATGCTCAGTAAGGTTTGCAATTAAAGTAACAAACGAGCAACAATTGTAAATCAATAAATTGTATTTTTAAAGCTCGTGCTGTGTGAGAAATGTGTTTTATGATTGTCATAACCGACCCATGAAACATGCTATTCAAGAAGTGAACATATGTGGCATTAATATAACAGCTTGTATATGTATTGTCGACTTGCCAAAAATGGAAAAGTTGCTCTAGGTGCTTTCAACAGGACAATGCAGGCGCCATGAACCTATTAAAAGGCGAGTTCAATAAGCAATTATTCTAAAGTTTTGCAGCAACCCATTGACTGCCAAGATCATGTAATTTGAACCCACTTTCAGCCCTGGAAGACAACATTACTTCTGCCATTAGCCAAATACCGACCGAAATACTGCAAAAAGTATAACAAAGTTAAACTGCAGAAGATTTATATTTGCTTAACGTTTATTATTATTTAATAATATTTATTTGTAAACTTCTCTATTTAATTCTATTCTATTTTGTTTATACAGTTATTTAATACGAATCGTAATCAAACTTTATAACTTTACATTTTATGCTGTCATTTGTGTCATATAAAACATATGCTGTTTTGTTTCCGACCTAGTCTAATGAAAACAAAAACAAACGTACAAGTTTGTTACCATTGTAGTTTAAAAAGAATATTCAGTATAAACATATAAAATGTTTGAAATCATAACGTTTTGTTTAAAAAATTTTCAATATTTTTTTAATCTTCAGAATATTTTCAAAGTAGAAAAACACTTTTAAATTTTAATAATTAACAATATTTTTTTGCAATAGCAAAATATATGCAAAATTGTCGTTTAACCCTACGTTGCCACAAGCAAGTATTTACTTGCAAGTAGTGTATACGTATTACTAACGAAAATCAGGAGAAATGCCAAAAAAAACACAAAAATTTTTTGAGTGTCTACACAGCACAATGCAAGTTCATTTTTAAAATGTCGCCAACAAATAAACTTCAAACAAATTTAAAACAAATGGCGCTGCTTCAATTGGTAATTAAGTGTTGTCAATAGCCACTATTGAACGTTACCTTTAGACATGTAACTTTTTAATATAATTTTTTTTATTAAATATTGATATTTATATTAAAACTTACATTTTAAATGAATATTTATATTTTTTTCTTAATATTCTTCATATACATATATACATATTTATTAAAAAAATTAGCTGAATTATTTACCACAATTGTATGATATATTGTTGAGTTAACAAAAAACTCAGTATTAGACAACACTGTTTTTCGGCTTGTCACTTTACTTGCCGTAACTGTAAAAATTTTACTTGCTTAAAAATTTCCTCGCAAGCTGAGTCGTAGGTTGTCAAAGTGTAGTTGTGTTAGTAAAAAAGTGTTAGTGTATTGGTTTTTTTTCACTTGCACTTGCATGTGGCAACGGTAGGTAAGGCGTTCGTTTGGATTATAAAAATCGCAAATTTAACTCAAACCCAGGAATACGTTAAAGCATTCACTTCTTGTCCACCATACAAAGCCCTCCCTCCCTATGTTTTACCCATGCACGAATTTGTCTTGACCAGTATTATATTGGTGGTTTAACAATATTATTTAATAATAAAACCATAGTTTTACATTTATATAAAACAATTGCCTGGTACATAAATAAAAGTAAGACACGACATTCAAGGCACGCTTGTGTCTAACTTTATATATCACTAAAACTAGTATCTAAAACTATTTTTTTAAGAAATATTTAATAATGATAAGGAATAATTTCATAGTTAGGAATATATATTTTTTTTACTTTTTATTATTTTTCACATCCGTGCTACCGTTTTACGATAAAAATTGTCACCACAACATGGAAATAAAATATTCAAATAATTTTGTATTACAAACTTAAATGGGGAATGCGCAGTAAGAACGATTCTGCGCCCGACATATTTGATAACTTAATGAATTTATAAAATATGTGAAACGTTTTTACGACTGTAGGGTATAACTTGAATACGTGTGTAACAGACTTAGTGAAATATTTCATTAAAAGTCAATTTAATATATGTATGTATTATTTTAAAATAAATATTATATTTTTTATCTCGGTGCGCGCCTTTTATAAATATTATATATTTATTATGCGACCCCTAAGGGTGGTAAAGAATTTTTATTTAAGCAACACTTTTTATAAGCATACCTAAGTGAGGTTTGATTATTTCTTATAAAGGATGGTTAAATTTTAAGGGCCGATGTTGAATGTGAACCACGCCTAAACGTTTAGTTTTTTTCTGCATTTGATATGACATTTCTCAATTTCAGACTAACTCAATTTGAACCATGGCAAGATACACAATTGAGAAACGCGTTAAAGTTACTATTCAGGCTTATTATGAAAATGTGCGTTCAAATCAAAATGCATTTCGTGCACTTTGTGATTCTTTTGGTCATTGAACATAATGTTTCAAATTCGTCCACAATCGGGAGAATTGTGAAAAATATTTAAATTTCAGCAAAACAGGTCTGTATGAAATGTGAAAACATCTGTAAATGCCTTCCTAGTTCGTTGAACAGAAAACATTGTTTTTTTTCGCGATAGTGTGGCAAAGGAGCAGTCAACTTAGACTTATTATTGTGTTTAACAATTGAACATCAACATTGTCATTGAAAATTTGGACCATCGGATGGAGGTGTGCCGCCGAGGTCGCGGAGGCCATTTGGCCGATATTTTGTTCCATTCATAATTGAACAATACCAATATTATCATAAAAAAAATTACAATAATTTCCTAAATAATTTGTGTTTTATACAAAATTAACATCAGCCTTTAAAATTTAACCACCCTTTATTATTAAATATTATTGGGAAATTTTTTATACAATTTATTTTCATTTGGTACAATTTTGATATTGAAGCGGTACAATTTCAGTTACACCCACACATAATTCTTCATAATATAATCACTTGAACGCCTAAAGGTATGCAAGATTACTAAAATAACATTTTTTTAAATTTAAGCCATGCAGCTCTGTAAACGATGCATTTTCTGTCGATTTTACAGTCGACGAAAACTTGCTCAGTAATATCGGTCTATTTTCTGTACAGTAGTTTTACGTACAGGAATGATTTGTCTAACGCTGAGAAATAATTTGATATTCATTTTATTGTTTTCTAATAGAATTTATACATATGTAGATCTTCAACCATATGCAAATTGCATTAAAATGATGTTATAGATTTATCAGCTTTCATATATGCTAATAAGAACATCAATTTTTTTTTCATTGTTGAATATGTCAACTTTTAGTAGTCTTCTCACTCATGTACTAATGAAAATAGAACGCTAATTTATATACCTGTCCCTTTCAGGCTGTTATATCAATAGAACAACAACAAACAACGAAATAAAGCACAAATATAATCAGAAAATTTACTTCAAAGAAAAAATGTAGTTGCAAAAACGGCGCGGAAATTGTACAATAAAAGTCAACAAAGTAATTAAAATTTATGTACCAATTTAATTGCCTTAACATTCTTTACAATTATTTTATAAATTAAAAGTGACTATAACTTTTTTGCCAAAGTTTCGCATTTGTTCGAAAACAGAAATTTTTTTCTGTTCACATATTCCTCTTCTGCAGCTGGTACTATAGTTTTATTTTTCATATACGGGTATGTTATAATGGTGTGGTTGGATGCGAGTCATGTCAGGCTAAATTAGAAAATTTAATTATCTGAAAAACCTAATTATATGAAAGAGAAAAAAAAATAATTGTTGACGAAATCTATGTACATGGTAAAATAAAAAATATGTTTATTTTTTTTCATTTCTAGGTGTAAAACCCGGTTAACTACGTTCAGATCAATTACTTTTTGCTGCGTCAAAATTAGTTTTTTTTTACAGCAGTGGTCTCTGCGCGCTGATTATAGGCATTAATAATACGAAGGAGCTATAAGTGAAAAACAAATACAGCACAACCTAAATTTCATAAATTGACTGGTAATATTTTTATTAAACCAAAACTTGTATTGTTTTGCTTACATTTGACTGATTATAACTGCCTTACGACAAGTGTATGAGAGGGTAAAATTGTGTCGAAATTTCTGTCCACAATCCTTAACGTCACAGAAATGGTGCGTCGTAGAACGCGCGCCACAACGGCTCCCAAAGCCCATACAAATGTTTTTGAGAATGGGACCACAGTTGCCTTGACAAATGCCAGACTACTAGAAGACCAATATTTTGCAAGTCCCAAGAGAAAAGACTGCAAAGTTGAGGATTCATGCAGCATCGAAGGTATAACAACAAATGGTGCAAGCGAAGATAATGATGTTGCCAAGCTCAATACAAAGTCACCAAGTCCAAGTAAGATTAAAGGAGAACGTGGCGCTTTAAATGGCAAAACTATCGGTATGTTATATTTATTTGTGTTTTGGACATACCTACATAAATATACCTATACGTGACCTCAATTTTTATTTTGCAACACAATTATAATCGAAAATTTAATCAGTTGTTTTAATTCTTTACCAAACAAGACATGTATAGCATTCTCATACTTTTGGTTTTATACATTTGATTGTCAAGTTAAGTTATAAACCATAATTTAAAATTCAGAATGCTTTATTCGAAAAAGTTTATGTTAAACAAATATTTTTTACCATGATGTAATCAAAATTAGTACTCATTATTCAGTAATGTTTTCGAACTAGGTTGAGATACATTGTGACAGTCAAACATTCCAAGTGAAATGAAATCATTTTGGATTTACCATTGCAATGATATTGATTATAACAATGACAATTTCGAATTAATAATTTCATTCGCAATACAGATCATGGGCAATATTTCGTTCGTATGTCGCAGTTGTCACTTCTGCTAGAGACGGCCAAACCTCACGTTATTAACGCAAATTATGTATTATCAGGATAAATTGAAATAATATGTATGTATTGCAAAAGCGATACAATAAATAATAAACTGACTTCATTGTTTTTTTTTAAGTCCTTTATTAAAACGCTTTTTATGCCATAATTGTTTTCTTCCAACCTCGCTTGTACCATAAAGATTGTCACCACTTATTTCAGTATTATTTATTTATTTATTTATTTAACGTAATATAAAGCCTCATTAGGCCAATTAAAATATATTACATAGTTAAATCCTGAACATTAATATTATAAAAATTATCTACAAATAAAAACCTAACATATATGAACATTGGTTCCCAATCTTTTGAAAAGAAATCAAAAAAGTTTTTTGTTTAGGACTCGTAGTAATAATAAGTTGAGAAGTTTAACTGTCGTTTGTAAAGTACTAGACACGAGATTCAAAATTTAATCTTATTTCCAAGCTTGTATATTTAAATATTTCTACACAACACCTATTTTTTAACTGAAAAGAGGCATACAAAAAAGTTCAATACAAAAAAAATTTTTGTTTAAGTACATGTTTTCTGTAAAGTTGATTATGCAAGCGACTTGTTAAAATTATTTTACATTAATAGCTGTTCATAGGTTGCGTCATATTCAAGAAAACAATTTCGGCATGATTCTACGAATCGCAACACATTCCGCATTATTGTCAGTGACGTTGTCGTGTCGTTTTTGTGTCGAAAACGACAGAAATTCGACAAGGTCCCATTCATTTTACATTGTCGAAAATATTACACGGTACCAATAAATACGACAACGCCACTGACAATGAGACTGATTATTTATAGCAAGTTGCCACATGATTTAAAAATAAAATTTGGTTAATGGCAATTTCAAAAAGTATCAGGAGGGTACGAAAATAATTTTGAAGTGTATAACAAAAAAAATTCCTTAATCTGAAAATGCCAAGTAAAATAAGTTTCTTAAAGGTAAAAAATTATATTACTAGTTATTTTATTATTTATCTTATTAAATTTTAATGTGAATCATTTTTTTGTTGACTTAAGTTCATTTATTCTTTTATTTAATTTGATAATTCAAATTAAATTAAATTGTAATCATTTTTAGGAATATTCTTTCTAAAATTATTTCCGATATTAGCCGAGTGGAATGCATTTTCGAAATCAGCTACGATTTCATCATCAGCACACTTTATCGGTAATAAATGAACTTAAGTCAAAATAAAAATGATTCACATTAAAATTTAATGTATACAAAAGTTCGAATAATATATTAATTTTTCTTATTTTTTCTTTCTATCGTATAAAATGTTCGAGATACTTAAATAATATGTGCACAAGTTTGTAATTACTGTCATAAAAACGAAAAAATTGTTTTGTGTTTACGCTCCTTTTTGTTTAATCATAAAACATCGGTTGTCTAAAAGCTAAAAAAAAAAATTTATTTTCGTTTGTAAATTTTTGGAATATATATTTAAAAAAAAAAAATTTTTGTCCATAACTTTACCGATTAAAACCCGCTTTATCCAAAATCTTTCACGAATATCTCTAAAGGCATATTATATCTACAAATAGTAGCAAAGGTACCTATAAATTATTCTATGGCTGAACAATTTTAATTTTGTTAGTAAAAATTGGGAAAAAGCAGAGGCAGTCGTGTTTATTTGATCATATCTCAGAAAGTTATGGGGCGATTGTGCTGAATTTCAATAGCGATGCATTCCCGGATATTTCCAAAAGATTGATACCATATACAGATCTGAGGAACATATGGTTGCTTCTAAAAGTTGATTTCAACCAACATTGTAGAAAATACAAACGGAATGACAAAGGTATATACACATACCCTTGTGCAACCCAGGTGAAGGGTATAAAAAGCATTTAGAACATTGAAGGAATAATTCAAGAAAATTTACACGTTGTTATCAATGTGAATGATTTGTAAGAGACATTGGTGATATTTTGCAATTTTTAAAAAGGAAAATATAATAATAAAGATGAATCAGAAACTTTAATTGCAAACAATTTTAAAATCAAAGAGTTATTTCGTATATTTTAAGTCGTTTTAGTTCTTCACGCTCGTTAACTTTCTTTTACAAAGGTGATCGTACCAAATTCGAAAATCATTAGGAGGGTACGAAAAAACCGTTTATGTAAGGGAAGTCTATTGCTGCAAACCAATTACAACTAAAAGACAAAAACAGTTATTTCCGTCAAAAATATACCAGATATAATTTGCAAAGAAGCACCGAAACTGGAGTACAACCCAAAAGAAAACTGCACTAATTTTCTTAAGTGTCGTTGTAAGTTTTATCTGATTAGGCTAGTATACGTATCTAAAGAGCCTCGCTTTATCCTCGGTTTATTAAAGGCATGGTAAAATAATTTACAAGCAATGTTTCTGGAAATTTTTTTCTGGAGCTGTGAAACTGCGAAATGCAAAGTTTTTGTACAATAAAAGTTATGGTGGCTCCTTATATTTTTATTTCGTTTTATTGCCATAAGTTTTTGAATTTAAAATCTAAACACTGTGTGTAAGAAATTAAAATTGTTTAAAGTTCGCAATATTATACATTTATTTTAACTATCAAAATGATTGTAAATTTTTTTACCAATAAAATGTGATGGTTTCAGTAAAACTAACTATTTGATCAAAACAAAAGAGCGAACTGTTTAGCAGTATACTGTTGATTTTGTTAAAACTTTTTTTTTTAAGATTTTAAACATAAATTATTACGCCGTACTCAGATGTATGTAATTTTAAATTTAAATTTTTTTTTGGCTTTTTTAGGTGTTCAATTGGCAACACGCTCACAAATACGTACAATTGAAAACTTTTTTAAAGCCAATGCAGCAGCCAAGCAACAGAATAAATCAAACAAAAATACAACAGAACCTCAAAAGATAATACAACCAACATTGTCTGCCTCTGTAACACCGCCACAATTGGTTAATTACAATGCAATGATCTCACAACAGCAAAGTGAACACGAACTTCATTATCATTGTAACGAGCACTCTGAAAAGGAGCAACTGTTTAAGCAACACTTTCAAAATCAGCAAATAAAAAATCGTCGCAGTCTAGACAATGTTTTTGTACCACAAGAATTTATATTTGACCTTAGTGAAGATACAAATGACAGTGAACGCACTGATTTATCTGAAGATACCACAGCTGAACACATTCAAGAGTCGTTGATGGTGACAAATGGTTTCGATTTCGCCAATCATCGTTCATCGCAACGTGCCGATAGTCATTCATCCTCCCACAGCAGTTCAAATACAAGTGCCACCGAAAATATATTTTTACAAGAACCCGTTCTAACACTTAATGTAGACAAATCTCCCAACCAGGCTTCATCGATAAAGATAAACAAAACTCTAGAAGTAGAGCCGAAATTCTCATCGTCTACATCATTGTCTGCCTCCGTATTAAACGGACGTTTCAATCAAATTGTTTCTTTAAACACTTCACCCTCGAAGAGAGACTCTTTTGGCTTTGAAAAGAAACCGCTGGAAATGGTAAATGGTCACGAATATGCTCTTATGATGTTGCCTGAAAATGACAATAGTTCCTGTGATAGTGGCGTGGCGTTAACTAGTACTACTGCCGGCTCATCCGAAGACTCAGTGCAAGCTTCGCCAGCACCTGGTGTAGTTCAAACTAATCGCAGGCGCAAGCCGGCTACACCACATCGTATCGTTTGTTGTTCTCCTATTAAAGCAGCACCTAGAGTCGTTTCGCCAACAGACTCACCTTATCCTAGAAAAATGGCTTCAGCTCTCTCGCCTCGCAAATCTCAAAGACATGTGACTACCACAACAGTGGCCGCTGCAACAGGTGGAAGTGGAGTATTGACTACAGCTGCCACTAGTAAAACAAGACGAAGATTAAATCCTAATCCTAATAATGATGTAAGAGATCATCAACAACAGCCTCTAACAAATTTGGATGAGGAACATTGCGTGCACAATAATGACGCTGATGACGATCCTGTTGTAGTTTTGGTCAATGACGAAGAGGAAGACATTGATGAACAGGAATACGAAAATATGGCAACAAAAACTTGTGCGCCGGAAAGTGTATCAAAGTTAATTTTAAATTCAGCCAAACATCCAACAAATCAACAAAATGCAACAAACAATCGTGGTGGAGGTAAACAAAAAAATCAATCGATCAAAACGAAATACACAGTACAGAGACCTCAGCAAGCGCCACTCAAGCATCAGGCTCCTAAACCATTGGCCGCTACGAATGGAAATCGCGAAATCGACGAATTCTTTCCAGTGCGCCGAAGTGTACGTAAAACAAAGACAGCCGTTAAGGAAGAAATGATGCGTAATCTGGAACAGGCCATTCTCGAGGAACGCTCAGAAGGTCTAAAAGTAGAACACTTCGAAGGCAAAGGACGTGGCATTATAGCCGAACGACGCTTTCAACGAGGTGAATTTGTAATTGAATATGTTGGTGATCTGATCTCGACCACAGAGGCTGCCGAACGTGAGAAACGTTACGCTTTAGATGAAAATGCCGGCTGTTACATGTACTATTTTAAGCATAAAAATCAGCAGTATTGCATAGATGCCACCGAGGATACTGGTAAACTGGGACGCTTAGTTAATCACTCACGCAATGGCAACTTGATGACCAAAGTTGTTGTGGTTAAGCAAAAACCTCATTTAGTTTTAATAGCCAAAGATGACATTGAACCAGGCGAAGAACTCTGCTATGACTATGGCGATCGCTCTAAGGAATCACTTTTACATCATCCCTGGTTGGCTTTTTAGAATTAGTTTATTGTATTATTAAAATTTTTGTTGAAAATTTGTACACCTAGGAAAAAAAATAATAAATACCCTGCCAGAAATGTATCGCCCTACACCACGTCACTCTTATTAAGTTACACACAGAAACATACATTAAAAGTTTAATTGACTTATAAAAAAACACACACCCACACACCACAACAAAGCCTATATGATTAAAATGCATTCACTATTTTATTTTTTGCAATATATTCTCTTATTAACTTTTCCTTTTGAGTTTTTAATCTTTTATTCCTTAAGTTTTAAGATTCAATAACAATCTTAACACACTTATTAGATTTAAAGAATCTCTTAATTTGTACGCAAAACGAATGTGAACTAATGACAGTGATTCCTCAATCGTGTGTTCAAAATAGGCTTTTTAGATTCGCTCAATACAACCAGAGCGACAAGCAATCATTAGCAATTTCTACTCCAAACATACATACATACATACATACATACATACGACTGACACAAAATTATAGTCCTTCGTATAGTTTTTTTTTTTCTTGTTAAAAGACCTGAAGAAAAAATCTAGAAAAAAATCTTTAATTAGAATTGAATAAAAAATTATGGTTCTCTTTTAAGATGCCTACACCTTGACTAAAACAAAAAACATTTTTATAAATGAACAAAAACAGACAAAAAAAAATTATTAAAAGCAAAAAAGAATATTTAATTGAAAATTATCTTCATAAAGAAGAGAGTAAAACAAAACACATGTAGTTTTAGCAACAGAAACTAAAGTATAATTTAATACGATATAATAAAATAGAATTAAAGAATTATAATTTAATGTTTATATAGAAAATATATTTAATTGTTAATGGCAATTTTTCGAATTAGATGTAAGCAAAAATAATTTATAAAAAAAAACTAACTGTTTATTTTTCCAATTTCATTCGCTAGCTTAATTAATTTAATTGTTATATTATAACACCTAACTGACCAAAAGAAAAATTACTTTATTAACGCCAATCGCTTCGTGGAAAAAACCTGACCTAAAATGCCCCCCTCTGTTACAATTCGGTCTAGAACCTTTTAATATATAATTTAGGATTTTTTTTTTTAATATATTGGTGTTTCTTATTACACAAGATAATTTAATTCTACTTCTGCTGCACCTTATTTTTATAAGTTTTGTTTATAACTTCGAATGCTAAATGTTTTTAGGTTTAAGGATTTCATTCTTCTGAGCTTTTCTTTCAACAATTTCAATTAATATTTACATATTTAGTTTTGATACATTACTTGGTGTTACTCCGTAATTCGAATTTATATGCTTATGCTTAATAGTTTATAATTTGAAAATGTTTTCTTTCGAAGTGAATTACAAAGTAACACCCTGCTTTCTTTGCTGTAACACCATATGTATTTCGATTTTTTTCAGTAGTTGCTTGTTTCTTTTTCTTATAATACATTTTCTTGCACCCATTTTAAACTTAATAAACTCAAATATTATTTAATTTATATTTGTTATTAAATTTTAATAACAATAGCAAACATACAAACTTAACATTATTTTAATAACAATTTTTGAATCCAATTTGTTTTTAATTTTTAACATAAAATAAAACTTATATTAGCACATACACATCATACATACATACATACATACATACATACATAGCAATATATGTAGTTCATTATCCATTAATTAGTATGAATATATTGTCTGGGGCCGAATTACGGCATTCGATATCGATCGAAATTTTAATCGAACGTGAAAGTTTTTCTTAGATCTTGTATTGGATTCTAATAAGAATTATCTCTCATTTTCGATCGATATCGAATGCCGTAATTCGGCTCCTGTTTTAGTATAACAACAATTATTGTATAAATTCCGTCTTTTCCCAAATACAAGCCCTCTACAATTTTTTTTTTAATTTTAAGATTTAATTTTCTCCCAACGTACTTTAAGTTGATTTTTTCTGTTTTGCTTAATATAAGCACAAAAGCAAAATAAAAAATTATCTATTTTGATCATACATTATAATACCACAACAAAACCGAAAAATAAATCAATATTATTTAATAATAAAAATTACACAAAAAAAATTATTTGTGCTTTACATTTATTTATACGTAAAGAAACCAATTGTCCTTTATTTTTACTGTGCTTTTGGAATAGATATTCTAATAAAAAATTTTAAAACGGGCCCAATTAAATCATTCGATCACGATCGAAATTTTACTCATAACGATCGAGTTTCCTGTGCTTTAGGTATAGAGATTCTAATAAGAATTTTCAAATTTCGATCACGTTCTCTTGTCATCGAGGAGGAAATGAATTGTGAAATGTTTTACCTTTGAAAATGCAGGTTAGCAATAAAATTGGCCTGTTTTCAAATTGAATCGCTTGTGAAAAAATTCAATCAATTTCGACCTCAAGTATGTATATTTAGTATAATTATTTTCTATTAGCATGTTCCTGCGACTTCACGTGCATAGTTATTAGTATAAAAGGTAGTTTATCTATACGTGTGCCAAATTTCATTTAGTTCCATTAAGCTTCCTTTGCCTGAATGAAAAACAAAAAACTAAACATAAAAACATTCACGTTTATTATATATATTAAGTAGTAGGACAAAACTTAGGGGTCAAACTACGTCACTGGACAGTTAACGAAATTTTACTTGGACGTGCGAGTTTTCTGTACTTTGAATATAAATTTTAATCTTAGACTCTTAATATGAGACATTTGATCTTAAATTTATTTTATGGCAAGCAACATTATCAAAATTTTATTTGTGTGTCGAATTTTCTATTTTTTAATTTGCGTGTAAATCGTATTAAGTTATACTGACTGAATAAAATAAGCTGACATGTGTCTGGTCTTTTTTTAAATTTTCAACCTCTAAGGGGAAAACTTGGGTAATAACTATTATTTGGTACTTTAAAGGTAAAATTTAAATTTTATTAGTCAGTCGTAATTCAGCTCTGGGGCCGAATTACGGCATTCGATATCGATCGAAATTTTACTAGAACAATCGAAGTTGCTGTGCTTTAGGTATAAAGATTCTAATAAGAATTTTCAAACTTCGATCACGTTCGAATGCCGTAATTCGGCCCTTGGTCAGGTCAAGAGAGCGCGCGCGTCATTGTCGTTGTCGAGAGTTTTGCGTCTCACTTTCGCATTAGTTCATTGCGTTGCGTCAGTTAGCGGTACCGAGGTACAGTTACCCGGAGTCTCAATTAATCTCTCTGAAAAACTTTTAAGAAGAATATTTTTGGCGTTCAGTTCCGACTTCCTATATGAAGGTATAGGTCGACTTACGAATACTGAACCATCGTGGGATACCCTGGCAATTTGCGAGCCTAAAAACTCCGCCCACCAAAGTTTAGAATCCAAAAAATAAATAAATTGTAGTAGTTGATCTGCATAAAAATATTAATAAAATTTTAGCACTTTTTTCAAATTCACATGTATAGAAGTAAAAATCATCCCTCTTTTTGGTACTTTAAAAACAATTTTCTATTATTATTTAATATAGGACATAATTTGATCATTTTTATCGCCTAATAGAATATGGATAATAATTTAGGTGAAATTTTGGCAAACATTTAGGGGGACAAAAAAGGTAGCAAAAAGAGGAAAATACATGAAAATATGTTTACTTCCTAATTACAGGGCCAATTTGCATAGAATTTGTAGTAGGAATTTCAGTGGACCAAAAAAAATTTGTTATTTATTAAAAATTAAATACATTTATAACAGGGTAGAAATGGCAAAAATTTTGGGACTTTTTAGAACATATTTTTTTATGCAAACAAGATTAAAATTATTCGCTCTAAACTATTTATGTCTTAAAAAATTTCAGTTTCGAATAGATATTTAATCATTTTAAACATGGTATTCGTACATTGATATGGAAAACCCAAAAAGAGACTTTTTCTCTATTTGTGGTACTTTTTGTATATTCAAAGTTTATGAATAGAGAATTTTGAAATTATAAACTATTGATCCGAGGTGAGACTTAAAATGATTGGTTGACCAAACAGATACTTTTTCGATTTGTGTATTTTCTACGACTATGAATCTAGATTTTTGAAGTTAAGGACTATTGATCCGAGGTGACATTTAAAATGTTATGGGCGACCGAAAAGGTACTTTAAAGGATTTTTATGCTACTTTTTGTATTTAACACGTTCATAAAGCTAGAATATTAAATTTAGTTACCATTAACCGAAAAGGTACTTTTTGAATTTTATGGTACTTTTTGTATTATCTACGTTTAAAAATCTATAATTTTGAAACTAGTGACTATTGCTCCGTGGGGAAACTCAAAATTTCATGGTCGACCAAAAATTTACTTTTTCTTATTTTTAAGTGTATTTTTTTGTGCTTTGAAATATATTTACATTGAATTCTGAATTCTGGCTGAAAGAAAAGATATATCCCCTATATGTCCTTGTAGTACCTTTCAGTTTTTCTCAATAAAAATAATTAGAGAATCAAGTTTTCATAAATTTAATGAAAAACCATTTAATAATTAAGAAGTAACAGTGCTATATTCGGCCGTGCCGAATCTTATATACCCTTCACAACGTGTAGTCATGCAATAACAGTAGTTTGTGTCACCATTCATCCCATATGAAATACGTACATACGTATATAAAAACATCCCATTGTAAAATTATAAATTCACGTATGTATGTTAAAAACAAAAAAAAATTAAAAAAATTTAAAAAAAAATTATTATGTATATAAAACAAAAAAAAATAAAAAAAAAATTTAAAAAAATAATAATAAAAATATATATAATATATTAAATAAAAAATAAAAATAAAAAAAATATATAAAAAAAATTAAAAAAAAAATTATTATATATATAAAATATATAAAACAAAAAAAAAATAAAAAAATAATAATAATAAAAATATATATAATATATTAAATAAAAAGTAAAAAAAAAAACAAAAAAAAAATTAAATAAAAAAAAAAAATTTGTGGCTTAGCTGGGATTCGATGCCACGTTTTCTCTAACCAGTATACATGTTTGTATGTATGTATGTTGTTGTTGTAATGTTGTTTTTGGAAAATCGAGGTGGTCGTGGGTTTTTGCTCATATCTCAGTTGTTTATGTACCGATGTTTCTGATTTTCAATACCGATCTACTCCAGAATATTTCTGATATTTTAATACCTTACCCGGGTCCAACCTATGTCGGGGGGCTTCAAAAAGTTGATTTCAACATACACACGGACAGACTGCCAGAGCTTAATCGACTCCCCTATTCATAAGCTTTCAGAAAATATAT
The DNA here is from genome assembly GCA_941918925.1 of Phyto melanocephala. Classification (NCBI taxonomy): domain Eukaryota; kingdom Metazoa; phylum Arthropoda; class Insecta; order Diptera; family Rhinophoridae; genus Phyto; species Phyto melanocephala. The sequence continues at coordinate 182,631,388 of OW799233.1, forward strand.
ACTTTATGGGGTCGGAAATGAAAATTGTAGAAATTTCACACGGAATGACAAACCTATATATACCCTTTTTCACTGTGTGAAGGGTATAATAATAAAATATATATAATATAAAATGAAATTTTCATTCCTGGATATTTCCAAGAGATTGATACCATATAGAGATCTGAGGAACATATAGTTGCTTCTAAAAGTTGATTTCAACCAACACACGGGCAGACGGACAGACGGTCAGGGCTTAATCGACTCCTCTATTCATAAGCTTTCTAATGTTATTTCAATAATGTGTTTCAACTTTCGCTTTACTTGCCCTGTAATTTTGGTTTATTATATTTCTATTATACAATAAAATATATTCAATAAATTACATGTATTTCATTAATATTTTAATTACGTTGAAGTATTTGCTGGAAAATAGCCAATATGTAAACGTAGTTGTTCCATCATAAGAAACGTCAAAATAGTGTGTGGACCAATACGTGCGAAAGCAGGAATAAAGCCTTTAAAAAATCCAAATGGACCAACGCTTCCTATATCCTTGGCAACAGCCAATACTCCTGAATATCGACCAGGTATGGCATTCATAAGACGAGTTTTCACTACATCTAAAGGTTGTGTTAACAGTGTACCAACTCCACCCGAGATGAAAGAGGTTAGAAAATGCGTAATGAAATTGTCTTTAAAATGCTCGGTTTTCAATAGAAAACGTTTCAACTGAAAATAGTTGGAATAAATTCCAAAGATATGTATAATATTAAACAATAAACATTTTGCATTTTGAAAAAGAAAAATTCTGAAAATAATTAAAATTCTGTGAACATGAAGAGTACCTCAGACTTTCAGCGAACAATTTTTTATGCAATTATTCTTTTACACTTTTTTAAGCTGTATTGCTTGCTTGGAAATGACAATGGTAAACTGCAGACAACATTTGTTGTGCTTTAAATGTTTAGCAACATTTCTAAGCAATCAAATTCGTTTTTTATTGAAGTTGAGTTTTTTTTTTTTGGCAAAAACAAAAATAAAACAAAAAATAAGTGACTTCCGTGTGATCAAAACTGAAAATATTAAAAAAAGTTTTGTTTGATGTACAACACGTACGATCATCATGTAACATAAAGCTGGCTAATGTTGCGCTAAAAGTAGGAGGTACCTTTAACAAAATACAGACTGTATAACACGTAATCAAAAATTCTAAAATATAATTGGATAATTAAATAGATGTGTATAGTAAAAATCATACGTTATCATAGACGGCATTCTGTCCAATGGTCATCATTACACCTCTAAAAACGGACGCAGAACCACCTCTGAAAAGTGATTGGACACCCTCCTCCTTCGTAACACGATACAAGCCATCAAATACATGTTTGTAACTATTTTGAAAAGAAAACTATATGTAGTTACTTAACGAGAAATAAATAAATATTGTATTTTGTGCTCAACATATTCTTTCGAATAGCCCTAGAAGCATATCAAATCTATTTAGTAACAACCGCTTCTATAATTTATCCTACGGATGAAAAATTTTAATTTTTATGGCAAAAATATGTGAAGAAAACAGAGGCAGTCGTGTTTGTTGACTCAAAACTAAAAAACTTTCAAAGCGATTACACTAAGTTTCAGTAGCGAGTCAGTTCGGAATAGTCGCCTTCAGATATAGCCTCCCTACTTATGGATCACAAAAAAGTTAGACAATATTTTTTTTATTTGGGCTGGGCTGATACCGCTACCTGTATAGGTGTACCCTGGCAAAGACATAACAAATGTAATTTGTAGAACATGACATGTTTATATAAGGCAAACACTTTGTATTAACTACTTGCGAAGCACAAGTTTTTATTTCAGGTCTTATGGATTAGAAAAAGTTTTTTTTAATCTTTAAAGAAATTGTGTTCTATATAGTTAACTCGTGTCATTTTCTATTGTCTGAAAAAACCTGTTGGAACAAAAAGTTCTTTTTTCTTTCGATCAGCGATTGAAATGAATTGCATTCCACTTGTGTATGGCCTACGTACAAAAGTTCTAAAGAATTTTATATGCTGTGATTGGCCTGAAGATTTTTTTCATCTCAATAACAAGCAAAAATTGGTGGGCGAGTCCTATTTATTTCCAACTTTAAATGTGTAAAAACCATTCTATGTAAAATGTCATTTTGTACAAAGCTTACAAGGCATTTGAAACGGCATTAATTTTTTTCATTCTAAATTGTCAAGATGAAAATGCAATCTGGCTGAAAATTTTATTTTCTACCATAAAATCCAAAAAAGTCAATTTCAAAAAAAAAGGCGCTTACGTGGCTTAAGACGATATATAACTGGCACCATAAGTAGGTAAAGGATATAAAAATTGTATTTTTTTAGAGGCATTTCTTAAAAGCAGTGCAACAACTATTTCATTAAATTTTTGGATCGAGACGTATTTGTGTGAAATGTGTTGGAATCACTGAAAAACTCAATTTCGTAAAAAAATACGAGTTTGGGCCATTCTGCTTGTGACTAACGATATGTATTTTCAACTTTCGTAGTTTGTTGTAAAAGTATGCCGAAATATCTTTAAGTCTTATTATTCAAATAAACTCAGTTTAAGATTCGGAAGAAATATTTTTTTGAAGCTATTGTCACCCTCAGATAAATTTATAGCTACGCTTATGTTTAAAATATCGATTTTAGGTTGTTTATCGATAAACCTAAGTAAACGATATGTGAATGAATACATATTGACCCCTGTGCGCAAAATTATCGTATGTTACAAAAACAGAATTTTACAGAAGACCATTTTATTATATTACACAGTGTTATCTCCATAACTAAAACAGTTATCGCTACAATATTTTATCAGCAGATGGATTAATGGATGTAGAATCAAATTGCATACAAAAAGTCGATTTCTTAAAATACGTAACATACGATAATTTCGCGCACAGGGGTCGAAATTATTAAATTAAATAACATCATTAAAGTAGTTACCCCCTTTGTTTTTCTTTAGACAATTTTAGATCATTCTGCATTCTTACATTCACCAGATCAGAAGGTACACCAACCACGCCCCCACAAAAACCAGCAGCAGAGGCTAAAGCTAATGTTTGCCCGATGTTGTGAACATCAATATATTGTTTACCCGATTCATAGATACCAAAACGTGTCGTAGTGTAGGTGAGTTGTCGTAGTAGAGACGCAGAAATACCACGATAAAATCCCTTTAAACCTTTTGGAAATAAGATTTATTCACTTTAGACTATACATTTCTATGGATTTGTGTAGATGGCAATTACCTCCCGAATTATAAATATGTCCTATGGTTTCGACTAGTGTTTTTTTAGGCAGCTGTTGAGTTTGCAAATGGACTTTTATTAAGTCTAATGGATGAGTAACGCTCACTGCTGTAGCACTTGATACACCACCGAAATACCAACGATTTCTTCTTTTTTCATTTTCCATGTTGAATTATTTGTATTATTTGTACAAATTATAATTTTTTTTTATAAAACATTAATATACTGACAAATGTAGTCGTGAATATTACAGGGTACGAAAAATAGCTTAAATCTCAGTCTGATGTGTTTTTCATATTTTCCTAAAATTGTAGCTTTAACGTGGCTATTAACATCGATTTGCACATTCTGAGTTTAATGACAACATTTTTCAAAAATATTTTGGATCAAAACAACTTTTAGAAGCGCCCACATGTTGCACGGTATCAATCAATCCCCATAATTTGCTGAGATATAAGCAAATAAACACGATTGCCCCCATTTCACCCCATATTTATACCATAAAAATTAACATTTTTCAGCCCTAGGATATGCTTCTACAAATATTCGTGAAAAGTTATAGACAAATCAGTTACCTATCGGCAAAGTTTTAGGCAAATATGAATTGGAAAAATATGTATGTATATTTTACGATTTTCTTTTATGGAACTTATAAATTTTAGGAATATTTTACACTTTTATAAGTTTTATAAGTTGCAGATACCTAGTTATTTAGTTAAGTTTTTTTTAGGATTTGTAGATTGACACAATTTTGGAACGATCTTTTTGTGTGAGAGTGTCACGAACTTATAATAGGTTCTCGGACACTTTAAGGAACTTTGATACCTTTGGGAAAAAACTTTTTCGCGAGCTGTCTGAAAATATAACTTAATTCTGATTCTTTATTAATTTTATTTTTTTTTGATTCAAATAAATTATTATTTTTGCATTGACTTGACTTACTTTGTTATGTTTAATGACCATTCTCTATCCATGTACATATTTCAATCTTGGTCTTAAGTTTGGTTTATATTTTCTGTGCAATTTTTTTTGTCATTTATTATATTTTTAATTCCTTTGCTTTTATATTTAAAATTATTACATTTTATTTTTAATTGCTTAAGTTAAAAGCATTGTATTTTTTTTAGTTCCTAAAGACGAAGCCTCGAAAATTATTTCTAAAAAAAGGTAACAAAATTTTTTTCTTTTTAAAACTTTTTTTTTTTACAAAATAAAACAATTTTAATATTTTTCGCTTTTTTATATTTTCAAAAAAAGCAGTCTATATAGTTTAAGAGAAAATTACAATTTTCATGGATGTAAACATTTGATGTAAAAAACATGAACATAAAAGTAGACAACAAGTTGCTATATAAAGATATATTTTCCTTAAGCATTAACAAAAGTTATAAGTTACACTAAAAATAAAACATGGTGTGCGCATTATTGAACAATTTAATTAATGCTAAATAATATACAAAATAAAAGTTGTCATTGAAACTTTTTATAAATCTAAAACATACATATAAGTACTACTATTACTCTGATTAGCAGGAATGTTTAATACAGACACACAGTTACATTTATTACTACACAAACATATTTAAAATTTATAACAAAACAAAAAAAAAATATATACAAATGCAAAGAATACTACAATACAATATTAAAAACTATTTTTAAAATGTGTATGTTTGAGTTTTGTTTCTTTTGTAAATTTGCTCTAAAAAAATATTACAATTATCAGTAGGATTAGCAATTTTATGCAAAAATTTGTTCATTTTACAATTACAATGAAAAAACCATATAAAAATTTGTTTCTTGTCCTGCTGAATTTAAAAAAATTTGTTTATCTTGGTTTTATTCTAGTCAAAATTGTAAAGCCAATTCCTTTTTAGACGTTGTGCATGTGACGATTTATTGTTTGTTTGGTGGTAGAGCTCCAAAATTCAAACGCAATTGTTCTAGGAATACAAATGTAATAATCGTATGTGGACCTAAGCGTACAAAGGCTGGTATATAGCCTTTGAAAAAGCCTAATGGACCAAGACGTGCTGTGAATTTTATAATATCCCAAAGCCCATTAAACTCGCCGGGTTTGGCATTCATCGAACGTGTTTTCAAGACATCCAAGGGTTGAGTTAAGGTTGTGGCTATAGCACCGGCAGCCAAAGAGGCTGTAAAATGTGTTAACAAATTATCATCAAAGTGGGGAGTTTCCAATAGCATTGATTTAATCTGAAATCGATTAAAAATTAAAAAACATTTTTTTATTTAACCGAAATTTACTAGTACTAGTGAAATAGAAATTTTGTTCTTTAATTTCTTATTTTTATAAAAAAATGTATTTTAGTTAGTGAATGTTTTTTTTGCATAAGGAAAAACAAAAAAACAAAAAAAAAATAAATAAAAACAACATCTTCCGAGCACTTACAAACAACTTACAAATTAAAAAAAAGTATATATTGATATATATTTTTTGTTAAATCCTAATTCTTAAATTTTGTAAAAAAAAATTACAAGAAACTTTTGTTACCTGATCATAGAAAGCAACTTGACCAATTGTCATTAAAACTCCTCTGCCAGTGGCAGTAGTAGCACCTGAGAACAGGCGTTTGAAGCCCTCCTGACGATAAACCTTGATAAGACCATCCAAAGCGTTCTTGTAACTAAGTGGTAAAATTATAAAAGTTAAGATATTACCTTGATTTTCTTTGCATTAAAAAAACTCACTTTCTTCTCTGTTCTGGTGGCAATTTAACGTCATTCTGCATGCGTACGTTCACCATATCAGCTGGAGTTCCTACAATACCACCGAATGTGCCAGCCAAACCGGCCAAAGTTATTTTACCAAGAAAAGTGTCAGTATTAATGTATGGTTTGCCCACTTCATAAATGCCAAAACGTGTCATGGAATAGGTCATTTGTCGCAACACAGATGCAGACAAACCATTGTAGAGAGCAATGACACCCTGCTCTCGCACCACTTTCGCTGTCAGTTGTACAACTGACAACTTTCCTTGTTGAGTTTGTAGTGTGACTTTGATCAAGTCAAGGGGATGTGTACAGCAGGCTGCGCCAGCGCTAGCCAAACCACCAAAGTACCAACGCCCCAAACGCTTTGACTTCTCAATTGGTACAGCAGTCATATTTACAAAAATTAATTCTAATAATAATAAATGTTTTAATTGTTAGGTGCTGCACTATTTGAGAAAAACTGCAAAGAATACATACATATAAAATGATAAATAAATTTCAACTAATCATACATTTACATACATACTTATATTATTAAATTTATATAGATTTAAACAGAATTATACAGAATTAGATATATTAAATTATATTTTTTTATTGACGTCACATTTATGTATGCACTACATAAATATGTACTTAGGTACATATATTGATTAAAAATTAATACAATTATGTACACATTTTGTCAAGTACACGTCACCAGCATTATCAATAAAATACGAGTTAATGAATGTTTTTTTTTAAATATTTAGACTGGCGCATGTTTTTAACAAAGGCTCTTGGCCTTGGAAGATCATATTTATTTTCATAATGACATTGTAGGTTGGTAGGTACCTACAAATCAATAATAATGTTGATATTGACAATAATACTTACAATTTTCTTAAGCCTTTAGAAATGCTGGACGGACGTTTACGGCAAACAACAGTTTTTTGGATAAAATGTACACTTAAAATTAATGTAACATTTTGGAATGTTTTTGTGCCATCTATATTGGAATGTTGTGCCCTTATCAATATATTTTGATAAGTTTCAGGAACAGTTTTTAGTTTATCTTAGAAATATTTTATTGCATTTTGTTTAACTAAAGAAAAATTTGTTTAAAGGTGGATTTAACCACCGGAAATAAAAAGGTCACTACTAATTTTACAAAATTTTGTATATCCGTCGTAGTCTGTGATTGCAAGAAAAATCTATGATAAACAGGCTCAAAAGAAATTTCCCATGTCCCTACGCAAATGTCAAAAGTTGTATTTGTTTAGAAAAAAGGAGCAAAGATATCAGCAAATAAAAATAAAATGTCATTGAGAAATGTTTTGTTTAGAAAGGAAGCAAGAAGAAGGAATATAAACATTGGTTGCAAAATTGGCTAACTTAATAATGGTTGTTGAATTAGTAATTAAAAAAACAATGAATATTTTATAAAAAAAAATTCACACATTATTAATTTATATACATACATATTCACTGAAGTGTCATTTTTTATACATATTGGCAGGTAAATTTTATTTGAAATGAATGTAATTTTTTATAGGTTGTCGTGTTTCCTATACTCATTAGTTGTATCTAAACACTTTCCAACACTGGCAAAAATAATTGAAAAACAAACGATAGTTAAAACAGCTGTTGAGTTGTCACGTTGCTTTACATATTTTACGAAGTTTGTGTTTTTTTTAAGTGCAAATTGTTTTAAGTATTTTTTTTTTGGTCCTAATACAGAAAATAATATAAAAATATGTAAGTAGTTTTTAATTATAGCATTAATAATCTCTAATACTTAGAATGCGTGTGTGTTTTTTGATGAATTTTTTATGCATTTGTAAATGGTTGAAATACAAAACGGTATCATATACCGGGTGATTTTTTAACCGTTTGATTTTAATATATAAAAAAATGATTTTCAAAAAAGTGAAATATTTAGGGAATGTTTATTTAACATTATTTCATATGGTCCAGATGTAGCTTTAGTTTTGGCATCTATTTCCAGCCTTACGACCGGTAGCTCACTAATGGCTGCTGTGGTGTCATTCAGTGCTTAAATTGTTGATGGCTTGTCCCTGTACGCAAAACACTTGCCGTATCACACAAAAAAAGCCTAGTGTGGTCAAACAGCATGATATAGCTAACCAAAGTTGCCTTAATAGGTTTAGGGTATCGCGTGTTGTGTGGCATTAGGCAGTAGGTATATTGTTAAAACTACATAACCAAGTCCAATTCTTCCATTTTAAGCAAAAAATAACAATCGGTGATCATCTTCCAGGTATTCGAATAATACAAGCACAATTTTTAACAACACCGTCGAAAAAAGTATCGCGATCTTCCCCATCAAAACTGACGAAGTTATTTTGCAGGCGTTTAATTGATGATAAAGTGATTTAGTTTAGATGATTTTAACATTATCCTGTTATTAGAGATCATATAAGTAAATATATTAACTACCCAGCAAAAAAAGTTGGAAGTAGTACAAAGCGAATTACATTTACAAGACTTCTAAATAAATAATAATAATAATAAAAAATGATGTACTTAAAAATGAATGCAACATCACGCAAATATGCATGTCACCAAATATGCATGAGTTCCATGCACTTATAAGTTTGGAGTGCAGTTCATTAAAATATTCATGTAAACACATTGTTACGGCAGGGATTAAATTAAAACAAAATATTTAATAGCACCTCTTGTGCAAATATAATTTTATTAATAATTATAAATTTATTAATCTGCTGTAGAGAACGAATGCGCGCTTTAAAAACAATTTGTTTAATTCCCGTGCCTAAACTCAACTTAACAATAAAATCGAATGTTTTATTCAGTGACCGTTTATTGTCTAGAGGACACATAAACAAGGACCGTTAGTTTTCTTTACATACAAAGTTAAATACAGTACAAACTGGTTTTTGATAAAAGGCAAAGAGAAAAAGTATAATAAATAAATACATATGTACATGTAACTGCAAAATTAAGAATTTAGTGGGAAGTATCCCAATATTAATAAAGGAATTTAATTTTAACATATAAACGATTTATAAAATAAATTTCTTTAAAGTAAATTATGAGTGTTAAAATAATAAACTGATTGAAAATGAAAATTATAATATGATTTCGGCGGCAACACACATAATCTCTAATGACACGCTAATGTTAAATTCAATAGTGTTTTCACCTAAATTTAATCACTTTGTCACCAGTTGAACCCCTGCAAAATCACTTTTTTGGCATAGATTTTTTTGCTGGGTAATTGTACCTACTCCGTTCAGCAAACTTTTTTTTGGTAATTTGAGATGATTTTGTTTCTTTACATGAATTGTTTAAGATATTTTGCATGATGTTGCATTCATTTTGAACCACATCATTTATGACAAATTATTTCGCATCTAGGGAGTCATAACGCTTTGGCACTATTGATTTAGAAGTCTTGAAAATGTAATACGTTTCTCGACAAATCGATGGTTTAATATAAAAAGGGTGCATCTCGATTTTTTTTACTTTATAGTAGATGAAAGAATTTAAATACAATTTAAGAGATTGAAATGAGTAAGAACTATTTTATGTGGCTATAAATTCGTTATTTTCAAGTATAGCTCACTAAATTTCTTAAGGTTGATGTGATTATAAGTGGACTACCAGAAAACGTTAAAAAAAATTTCGAAAAGAATAGTGATATCTATGACCTTTTCATACTACTGATTAAAAGCACATAAATTTAAACACTTATCTTATATCCTGAACGAGCTTTAAATTTGTATATAGAAGTTTCGTTTTTATTTTGTTTAAAAAATCGGAATTTGTCCTTCTTATTTCAGAAATTTTAAGAACTATAAAAAGAGCGTTTAAAATTAAAACAATGACATCAATAACTCAATTAATATAATAATAAAAAAAATTGTAAACAACTTTCAAATGCAGCTGTAGAAATTCATACATATTTGCTCAATTCACAAGCTGTCGTAGATGTTGTACGTCGTAATAGTTGTACATATTCTGTTGATAATTTCAACATTAATTTCTTATACAACACTTTCAATAATTTTACCTAAGTACATATGTATATAAAATGTCGTATAAATACATATAGGTAATACCAGTTCGGCAAAAATTTTAATTAATGGTTTTTATATATAAAGTTTTACATTTGAAATAAGAGAGGAGAGATATGTATTTGTTTTTTATCTGTGAACTTTGACAGCTGATGTTTGAAATAACTCATGAATCAAGACTATTTGGTAAATAAGTGTGCTTTGTTTAAAAAATTATACATTTTATTTAAATTTATTTGTTTATTTCAAAATATGATTTTTTATTTAATCAAACAATGATTTATCGAAGCAAAGTTCTAAAAATGCCCAGAGAAACTTAAAAATTCCTTTAAGAATTATCTATTTTACGATTACAAAAATAATTTAGAGATAAAAATTGCATTTTTGTATAACATTTACATTTTATTTTAATCCCGTAATCTGTCTCCTACTGATAAAAACCACATATAATTTACACATACTTTTCTATTTGTTATGCATTTAATTAAAATAAAAATTATTTATGCAATTAGAACAAACTGTCTGACTTTTTCACTTACATTTATGTGTAGGTATATACATACATATGTATTTACATATGTATATTTGTTATTATTATAATACAGTTTGCAAATTCACAAGGTGGTGTTAACTGTCGCATTGTCATAATTTTTCAAAATTTCAAATGTTTAACATTTTTTACCAAGTTATATTTATTCATTAGATAATCACATTCGAAGAGGATTTTTTTATATATGAAGTTTGACATTTGAAATATGTAGATATAAAAGAGAGAAAATGTTTTTTATCTATTGATTTTGACAGCTTAATTTTAATATAAGTTTATAAAAAAATAAGTAAAAGGGTTATATTCGGCTGTGCCGAATGTTTGATATCCACCACAAATTTTGTGTACTTTTATAGCACAAAATTTATTATTTTGTTATTAACAGTAATCATTTTTTATACTGAAATATGTATTACTTTCTTTGTTATACTTTTATTTTCCTAAATATAGTCTTAAAATGAAACATTAAGTATTTCTACACTCTTTTTATATAATTATATATAAAATTATAATTTGTAAGCCAGAGGTAGTTAACAAATAATATTAGCTTTGTGTGCACGGCACCTCCTACTTTTTTAATTATATTATTAATGTTTGAATTCATTTTAGATAAAAAAATAGAGATCTTTTTTTTTTAATTCTTGTCCATATAGAAATAATATGAATTTCAGATAAAGCCTTATAGCTGTCGCTTTTATGAGCTTTTGAATTTTATTAACAGGAGATTATGTGAGTAGTGGGCGTTAAAGTAGGCGTGTAGTTTGTAGTAGTTTCTGAAAATAAATTCTGCTGATAAATTAAATATTTCAGTATAGAGTCCTTTATTCTTTCAATATAGAATCCTTTATTCTTTCAAAATCGTTATCCAAAGAGGAATAATATGAATTTAAAATAAAGCGTTATATAGAAGGTGGGCGTTAATGTGGATGTGTCACATTAATTTTCTGTTATTACAAGTCTTTCGATAAAAAAGCAACGTTGCAAAATTCCAGAATCGTACATCTAGTTTTGTCAGTTTTATTACGTTTACACAAAAATTCATTTAAGTCGATCCAGCCGTTTAGTCGCAGTATAGAAAAATAACCTAATACCGAATTCGGCGCCATCTGTCGGGCTGATTTGTGAACATAACTCATCCAAGGCGCCACCCAAACGCATACAACAAAAATACAAAAAATCATTCAAATCGATCCAGTCGTTAAGAAGGAATTCAGTGACATACATATGAATTATATATAAGCATACATACATACATACATATATAAAGATATAAATACTTTTTTCTATTTGATAATTTTTATTTGTATTATTGTTTCTTAAATTTTATTTATAATAAAGCTACGCTTATATGATGTGCCCAACTATGTTTACTTTCTTATAAAAAAAACAAACAAACAATTACAAATTAATGGGGATGTTATATTGTGTTTTATTGAATAATTCATTTTAGATATTATATGACATTGGGGGAAATTTTTGTTAATTCAATATTGAATGCATTCACATTGTATCTAAATTTTAACAAGGGTTCATATATGTAAATATGAATTATGAAATTTTTCTTTTATTTAAAAAAATGTATTTTTTCAATACTTTTGTACATTTTAAGTATGTATGTATGTATACATTTATATATGCATGTACATACATACATATGTATGTACATAATTGTGTACAAGTTAAACATTCTGTACAAAAAACAGTTCAGGTGAAAACCCCTCAAATCACCTTTGAAAAAAGTAATTAACACATTAGCTTATGCTATGGAAAGTTTGGCAAATGGATTCTTATTAAAATTAGAATTTTGTTTATCAACACGTGCTCTTGTTGAATACCTCTATACTTTTATTAGGTTTTATATGTATGTATGTATGTATGTACATATGTATATCGTATATGTATATCGTCATCTAAAACACAAAATAACGTAACATCAATATCACAAATTTATAGATGAGATAAGAATTTTTCTACTTAGATTCTGATACATTTGTATGTTCTTCGTATGTACATATGTATGTACTTATATGTTTGAATGCAGGCCTGTTATAAAATAAGAAGCAATCGACGATCATGATTTTTTTTTAAGGATTAATATTTTACATTATTTTGATTAATTAATTAAATGTTCATACGTATCATACGTTTTTTAGCATTTTAGATAACGATATGCATACATGTGTACCACCTAATCTCTGTGTTTGGTTCTTCTTTATTTCTTGACAACATAAGGGGCTTGTTTATATAAAAATATATATCTACTTACCTACATATGTAAATACAGTGAGCAAAAAAAAAACTTGTACACTCAGTAAATTTAAATAAATGATCAAATAATTAAAACTGAACTTACTTATTTTTAACATGTTATATACGCAATGAGAAGAAATGTTGTCTATTTTTAAATGTGTGCTTAAAACTCTTCTTTCCGTTGATCGTTAAGAAGTTATTGCAGAAAATGAGTTAGGTGGCAGCATTGGTCTGCCAAAAAAAAAGTTGTACACTTGTTGTTTTCTGTTGAAAAAATGTACCGTTATTAATTTATTAAACAGAAAATTATGTATTTTGAATTGTAGTCAGTAGTAAGTCTATAAATGGAGACAGTTTAATTAGTTTTTGTGCTCAAGATATAATAAAAAATATGGCGGGAAAACAAATATCAAAAGATTTGAAAGAAATTATTATAAAATTGTGGAAAGAAAATAATTCAATGCGGGAAATCGGTAAAATAGTAAATAAACCGCATACCACTGTCCATTATGTAGTAAAGACATTTCAGAAAAATGGATCTGTGGAAAGACCTAGAGGAGGCGGTCGCCCAAAAAAGTTAAATACTCTTCAAATTCAGCGGAAAGTTGTTAATTAATTAAAAAAAGACCCAAAAATATCTGCTGTCGAAATTGCAAAAGATCTTAAAAATGCAGAAATAGTCGATGTGACTCCACAGACAATAAGAAACTTCCTCCATTCGCAAGATTTGAAGGCCTACGCAGTTCGAAAGAAGCCTCTCCTTTCCAAAGCGAATATTAAAAAACGCTTAGTGTATGCAAAGGTGTACTTACACAAAGAAATTACATTCTGGGAAAATGTGATCTTCACAGATAAATCAAAATTCAATATATTTGGCAGTGATGGACGTAAATCTGTCTGGAGAAAGGAAGGGGAAGCACTTAATCCACGAAACATTTCTCATACTGTTAAGCACGGTGGCGGAAATGTTTTGGTTTGGGGGTGTATGAGTGCTAATGGAGTAGGTAATCTCGTGTTAATCGAGGGAATCATGAATAAAATAGATTATTTAAATATCCTGAAAAATAATTTGAAACAATCCGCCCAAAAAATGGGTTTAGGGAATGATTTTGTTTTCATGCAAGATAATGATCCAAAGCATTCGGCCGTCATCGTAAGGGAATGGTTGCTTTATAATGCAAAAAAAGTTTTGCCTCATCCTCCCCAGAGCCCGGATTTAAATCCGATTGAGCATCTGTGGGCTCATATGAAAACAAAATTAAGAGATTACCACATATCCGGCAAAGAATCATTAAAAAACGCTCTCAAAGATATCTGGAGTTCTATTCCCCAAGAAGTTACAAAAAATCTAGTCCATTCGATGCCAAGAAGACTTCTATCTGTTAAAGAAGCTAAAGGACACCATACAAAATACTAAAAACCAAAATATTTTAATCTTTTTTAAAGTTACGTTAAGTTTTTTGTTCTGTACAACTATTTTTTTGTTTATGAGTTTTAGCATATTTATGTTTTTGTTGTTTTTTTAACGTTAAAATATACAAAATGAAAAAGAAGTTTTATTTAAATTAAAATATAGATTTAAAAATTAAATTAATGTGAAATAAAAGTTATAATATGGTGTTACTTTAAACTCTGTGTTTTCTTTTATTTTAATTTAACAAGTGTACAAGTTGTTCTTTTGCTCACTGTATGTATATAATTATATAAAATCGTTGGCGTGTTTACTGATAACGCAGAATCATAGGAACCGTTAGAACTATTGAGCTGAAATTTTTAAAATAGATTCGAGAAGTTCAACGTCAGGGCTATTTGTTTTTTTTTTAATTTGATAGGTGGCGCTGCAGTTGTATTATTTCCAAATTTTGTATGTGTAAAAAAATAATTTATGTGCATTTATGAACTAAAACGTTTCACATTTACAACTTATGCCGTTTCCTCTTCTGCAAAAAAAAAACTAAATTTTTGGTAAAACAGGATTTTTGTTGGAGGTAAATTTAGCAGCAAGTTATATGTATTCAAAAGAAATGTGCAAAGATGTAGACGAGAATTTTAAAAACAGATATTTTTGTAATATCTCCAAATATCGTCATATTTATAATATTTTTTTTAGAATAAAACTCCAAATTGTATTGCACTATTTTTATACTCGCCACCAAAAAAATGGTGTGGGTATATTCAGTTTGTCACTCCGTTTGTAACACATCGAAATATCCATTTTAGACCCCATAAAGTATATATTTTCTAAGTCTTGGTTTTATTTTATGACAATCTAGCTATGTCTGTCCGTCTGTTGAAAGCACGATAGAGGTTGCACCGAAAAAGCTAGGGGGCTCAAATTTTGCCAGAATCTTTCTTATAGACAAGGTTTGTTTGGTATGGAAAATGGTCTAAATCGGAATATTAGGAAGAGAGTTATAGCTCGTAATGCAAGAGTAGGTAGAAAAAACCGTGTCCTTCCAGCATTGAATAAAATGCATTTGTGTTCAAACGCATTAACGTAGAGTCATGAAACTTTGAATATATATTTTCTGTGCGAAAACAATATTTTTCTCTGAAAATGGCTCAAATCTATGATTTAGGGAAGGAGTTATAGATCAAAATGTATTTTTCGGTATATTTAAAACGTAATAAAACGGACAAATATTGCACTTTGGTCAAAGGCTTTGCACTAACTGAAAATAAATGTGACGAGCCAACTTTTACGCCTACCTCCCATATAACGCTTTATCTCAAATTCAAGTTTTCATATATCTTGTCGAAAAGGGACCCGAAAAGGTAGTGTTTTGTTTGATATTTCCCCTAAACACATATTAAATAAATTTTATAATGTTAATGACAATACAAAAACTTTGTTAAGGGCTTAGCAATGCCGTACATATGACTTTTTGAGACTACGGACAAACTCTTATTAAATTTTGGTATAATCGTTCTGACGGAATTACGAGTTACACATCTTTTAAAAGTTTAAATTTAAGTTTGAAAACTATTGATTTTATTGGTGGGAGTGGGGGAGTACAGAGAATGTTTTTCTCGCAAATTCGTTCTTGTTTTACATTCACACATGATAATATAGCAGCCACACAAGTTAAAATTTGTCAAATTTAAATTTCAAAAAAATTGACAACCTTAAATATGTGCGAGTAAAGCTGGATTCACCCATAAAATTTTAGTTCAGAACAAATTTTTTTTGTATTGAGTTTGATGTTTTACTTTTGAGAGAGAGAGAGATTATTTTGTTCAGAAAGATTTTTCTTGAATTGGTTTAATTTTAATTCTTGTTCAGAAGAAACTGAATTGGGATGCCACTATTTTTCAATATTTACATGAAAATTGAATTTGGTTGCCACATCACACAGTGTCAGTACATTTATTATACAAAAATTGTTTTTGCCGAAAATTAACAATTAAAATGGAATTTAATGAAAATATTGCTCAAAAATTAATAGAAGAATTAAAAAACCAGGAAGAAAATGTTTGTATGACATGAGCAATAGTGCATACAAAAATAATTATTTAAAACAGGGTTTATGGAATGAAATAGAAGCGACTCTTTTTATTTTCGATTTTTTTTATAAATTTCTTTTGCAAACAAATTGACTTTATGCACTTTCTTTGAAGAAAATGTCGGATAGAAGAAAACTAAAATTATTATTTTTAATTGAAGTGCATAAAGTCAATTTGTTTGCAAAAGAAATTTATAAAAAAATCGAAAATAAAATGAGTCGCAGTGAGAAAAACCCTGTTTTAAATAATTATTTTTGTATGCACTATTGCTCATGTCATACAAACATTCTCTTCCTGGTTCTTTTTAATTCTTCTATTAATTTTTGAGCAATATTTTCATTAAATTCGATTTTAATTGTTAATTTTCGGCAAAAACTATATTTGTATAATAAATGTACTGACACTGTGTGCAACCAAATTCAATTTTCTTGTAAATATTGAAAAAAAAGTGGCATCCCAATTCAGTTTCTTCTGAACAAGAATTAAAATTAAACCAATTCAAGAAAAAACTTTCTGAACAAAATAATCTCTCTCTCTCTCTCTCAAAAGTAAAACATCAAACTCAATATAAAAAAAATTTGTTCTGAACTAAAATTTTATGGGTGAATCCAGCTTAAGAGGTG
Organism: Phyto melanocephala; assembly: GCA_941918925.1. Classification (NCBI taxonomy): domain Eukaryota; kingdom Metazoa; phylum Arthropoda; class Insecta; order Diptera; family Rhinophoridae; genus Phyto; species Phyto melanocephala. The sequence goes on from OW799233.1 coordinate 182,648,359, forward strand.
TGTTAGCTAAGATTTACTATTAATATTTGTATTACAATTAAAAAAATCAGTTTCATATTAATGTTAATGTGCTTACCCGATTTCTCGATAATCGGCATTAGGCAAATGTCCGAAAATTACCTTCACGTAAAATATATTTGTGTCACGATAAACTCTATTTCAACATAGTTTTGTAGGATATTAAACTCCCGAATTCTATAAAAGTGACACTGCAATTGACTTTAGTTCCATATGAAACCATCTTTTGGAAAACCCCAATTAAAATTACTTAAACACAAATCTATCTAGCATATAGTTTTCGATACTTGATTTATAATTAGAAAGTCACCCAAACCCTTGTAAAACTGTAAACACACATTTCCTTTTTAATTTATTAGTACAGAAGTATAGTATGTGATGTAGGGTATAATATGGTCGGGCTTAGTTGATTACAACTTTTTTTCTTTTTCTTTTATCTATTTTGTGATTGACAACAAACGTTTTTCTAATGCTTTATACTTACGTATAAAATTCAGAATTTTAAAAAGCGTGAGCGTTTTAATGACGATATTTTAAATGTTTATAAAAGCGTGTATGTACCACTTGAATCAACATACATACATGTGTACACACTTAATATTAAAAAATATATCTGAGATGGGAAACTTGTGATTCAGATAAAAACCGTGATGATGTTGCAGAATATTTTATGTTTTGATAATTTTTCTAGTGAAACTAAATAATTATGAGTTGTCATTGCTGTGTTGTTGTCTATGACAACAATTCCGAACGTTTTTTCGGTTTCACTCGGAACACATAACAGGGCGAAATAATTTCAATACTAGAGATAGTTATTTAGCTTTAAGAGTAATGATTTGCTTGTCAAATTTCTTGCTGGAAAATTAATACATATCGTTTTATGTTTTTGAATAATTGAACATAAGCTGTTTATGTACATACATTAAAATTAGTAATTGAAAAGTGCAGATAACAGCATTATTAAAAACAACTTTTAGCATTATTTTGCTGCGATTCTGTTGTAGCATCCAAAAAGTTCACTACTGTGAATTAAACCTGGAAGAAGGTAGAGATTTTGCAAGAAGTTGTCTCATCTTCAAAGGAGTGTAGCATTGTGATAACCACAGACACCTTAGTTTGGTACAAAGACTTTATCTACAATTGTGTTTATATGGTCAGTCCAAGTAAGGTATTTATTTAAGATTTCGGCGGCTTATCAAAATATCCACATTGTTATTAAAATCGAGTGTTTTCTTACGAATTATTATACATTTTGATTTATTAGCGTTTAAACAAAATCCATTTGCCCTTTCCCAGCGATTAATTCCATCCAAGTCTTCATTAATTCTTTCGATATTTTCAGCGACAGACTCCACTGGGCTACTCAAATATAATTGTGCATCAATTATTTTAATTCTATACAAATTACCGTTCTGAGGATATTTTCGTTGCATAAAAAGTGCGCCGCCCTCTTATTTGATCCTTTTAAATTTTTTAAATGAAATTCTATTAAAATGTATAATACCGGAATTAAAACCTCTTAATTTAATTATTCCTGTAATATGCCATACAATGAGCTTATTTTCTTATACAGGTTTTCACTTTGAATGCTTTCGTCTGATCAGTTTTTGGCTGGAATAAGTTAAATGAGATAGACGTAAAGCACATTTTAAGGTAAAGGATGTGATTGTTTTCTAGATATCTCATTAAATGCATTTCCTTTATACTGAAGCTGCTGTTCTTTATCATTTCAAGCTCAATTTAGCAAGATATTATTATAATTTTGAAGACTTAAGGTACAGCAATACTCAGTATATGCGCAAAAACTGTCGATTTTGTATGGGTGATGTTACGCTAACTTCAAATTAAATAAGTAAGAGTGCTATATTCGGCCGTGTCGAATTTTATTTACCCTTCACAAAGTGTAGTCATGCAATAACAATTGTTTGTATCACCATTCATCTTATTAATTGAAATACGTACATACATACATATATGGTTTATTATCTTTATAATGACTTAATCCGCTTAAAAACACCCCATTGTAAAGGGTGTTTTTTTAAGCCCGATAGAACTTGAAATTGTAAAAAATAACACAAAAAATTAAATTGTAATCAAAATTTTTTTTTTATTCGAAAGATCAATACGTGACATTAACATTTGAAAATGATTTCGGGCATATGGGCACCGCGGCTGTTCTTGACGAAGCGCATTCTGGACGTCCAATTTTGGGCCAGTTTTTCGAGCACTGCTGGCCGTATGTCACGAATAACACGAACAATGCTGGCCTCCAAGGCGTCAATTGTTGCTGGTTTATCAGCATAAACCAGTGACTTCACGTAGCCCCACAGGAAATAATCGAGAGGTGTCAAATCGCACGACCTTGGAGGCCAATTGACAGGTCCATTTCTCGAAATCAACTTATCGCCAAATTTTGATTTCAATAAGTCGATGGTTGCGTTCGCCGTATGGCACGTAGCGCCATCCTGTTGAAACCACATCTCCTCCGGATCAATGTCATCCATATTTTCAAACAAAAAATCATTGATCATGGTGCGGTAACGATCTCCATTGACCGTAACGCGAGCTCCGGCCTCATTTTTGAAGAAATAAGGTCCGATGATGCCACCAGCGTGAAAACCGCACCAAACGGTGCATTTTTCTGGATGTAATGGAGTCTGTAGGGTCTCTTGTGGATTGGTCTCGCTCCATATGCGGCAATTTTGCTTATTAACAAACCCGTTAAGCCAAAAATGCGCCTCATCGCTGAACACAATTTTGCGATAAAACAACGGACGTCCAGAATGCGCTTCGTCAAGAACAGCCGCGGTGCCCATATGCCCGAAATCATTTTCAAATGTTAATGTCACGTATTGATCTTTCGAATAAAAAAAAAATTTTGATTACAATTTAATTTTTTGTGTTATTTTTTACAATTTCAAGTTCTATCGGGCTTAAAAAAACACCCTTTATTATTATTATTAAATTATTATTATTAAATTATAAATTGAGTTTATGTATGTATGTTTAAAAAAAAAAACTTTTTGTCTTAACTGGGATTCGAACTACGTTCATCCAGTTTGTATTAATGTGAAAAGACGAGGTGGTCCAAGTTTTTTATCAAAGTTTTTTAAAAGCCAATTTTTCTGATTTTCAATTCCGATCTGCTCCCGAATATTTCTGATATTTTGTTACCTTACACTGGTCTTGAAAACGTCTGGGGGCTTCAAAAAGTTGATTTCAACATACACAAGGACAGACGGACAATGCTTAATTGAATCCCTTATTCATAAGCTTTCAGTAAATATAAAAATACTTTATGGGGGTCGGGAATGAAAATTGTAGAAATTTCACACGGAATGACACACCTACATATATATGTACTCAGTCTGAAGGGTATACAAAAAATATGTTCGTTAGAACTTTGATAGATAATTTTAAGAAAAAATCAGCAAAATCGATTCTATCGTTCCCCGCTGATGCGCTTAGCAACGCACATTATTTCATTTTTTTTTATATTCAAACATTTAAAAAAATTAATTGACCATGTTTTAAGTAAATTTCCAAACGAAACACATGATTCTTCTACTAAGTACATATTTATAAACAAAAACAAATATTTAAATAGTTTATAAAAATAAACAAAATATACATCTAATAATAATTTCTACGTCACTACTATGAGTGATAAAAGAGTGGGTATATTTCTGTACATACATTTGTATATATGTATGTATGTATATGTATACACAAGTTTGTCATTTCATTTGTGACATCAAGAAAAATTCATTTAAGAACCAATATAATACATATAAAGGGTCCGCAAAATAACTTTTTTTTTTTTTTTTGAAAATGCTATAAAAAAAAGCGTAGCTTCGGCTGTGTGGCACGTAGCGCCGTCCTGTTTAAACCAAATGTTGCCAATATCCTCCTCTTCAATTTTTGTGAACAAAAATTCATCCATTGACTACGGCCACTCCTTGCTCATTTTCGAAGAAAAATTGCCCAATTATGTCTCTGGACCAAAATCCGTACCAAACAGTGACAGTGACTCGTTTTGGTTGTATCGGCTTTTCAATGTATGTGTGCGGGTTTTCTGTACCCCAAATGCGACAATTTTGCTTGTTTACATACCCACCAAGATCAAAATGAGTTTCATCTGAAAAGATGATTTTTTGGCAAAATCGGCCAAAGTAATGTCGCAATGTCGCAACGGTTTCATTTAAAAAAAAAATTAGTCTTTTACTTCAGAGCTGAAGTTTGTTTATACAAACGTAAACATAAATATGGTTGTTTACCATAAATTTTGTAAAGAGTCTGACAGCTTCCAAGCAAAAAGCTTCACTACCAAAAATCGCTTACTTAGAGACCTTTCTAGAGACGTGATTTTTATATGCGCACAATCTATCTAGCCGGACATTTGGTTAAAAGTGAAATTTAAAAAAATGTAAAAATTTAAGTACGCAGCTCGACAGACAACAAAATTTGCATCATTTAGTGAATTTTCAAGACTTTTGCTTGAGATTTGTCGTTTTGGGACACTGTTAAAGTCGAGAGAGTTGAGTAAATTGCATGGGCACTAATTGACTTTTTACGGTTTGAAGGGGTTTACAACATACATATATTTTTGTGGCTAAATGAAAAAAAAAAACTTAAACGTTTTTCTGTAAAATACAATATTAACAGCTGCTTATAATCATTTTTAGAAAAATTTTCGGCTGATACTTCCCTTTACCCATTAAAAGAAGCATTTGCTAAACAAAATTATAGAAAACCAAGTAGATTTTTTTCAGAGATAGGATTAGTTCTTCTTAGGAAAACTTTTTCCCCCTTGATCCCATTTTTCTTATGACTATAGCACATATTTCTGATCATTGACCTGATATTTCATTGATATAGGAGCACTCAATAACTTTTAAGAAGCAATATAGGCTAAAAAAAAGTGTCCGGCTAGATTGGCAAAATACGCCTATGTGATGCGATGTTTCACTTCGTAGGTCTCTTTCTTGCAAATAATGAACGCTAAATTCATTCCTACCAGGAATTGCTTAATCATGCCTTCTCCTAACGCACTCACTGCAAAGAAATGTGCAGTAAGTAAAAGAGAAATATAAAAAAAAATACTTTTTTGATAAATAATTCTCCTGCTGTAATAGCGAGCAATACGGAAGACATGCTTTGTTGTGCTTTCGTATGCAAACAATTTAAGCATTCAAAAAAAAGTTGTTGGTTTGTTGGACTAAAAAAACATTACCACTTTAAGGGCCATTATTACAACTTACAACTTGCCTTTAGTTAAAGGCAGGATTTTGTCGGACCGATAAATAGCTTTGCATTACAAAGCCTTCATATATTATTTTTTTTATTAATTAAATATTATTATTAATACTAATAGTAATAAAAAATAGAAGTTGTAATAATATGAAGCTATTTATCGGGCAGACAAAATCCTGCCTTTAACTAAAGGCAAGTTGTAATAATGGCCTTAAGTCTTTTTAATATCCAAGTTTATTTTAAACATAAAACATCCATAGAAGCGATTCAGGCTTTTAAAATATTATTTTATCGGGAAAACAACATCTAAAAATTTGCTTGCACTACAGTGGGCTAGAGTTAACTAGAGCAATTCGGTATAGTATTTTGTTAAAAACATATAAACACAATACTGAGGCCGAATTACGGCATTCAATCACGATCGAAATTTTACTCAAACGATCGATTTCGCTGTGCTATAGGTATAGCAATTCTAATAAGAATTTTTATGTTTCGATCACGTTCGAATGCCGTAATTCACCCCAGGAATATATATGTACATACATAAATTGATTTTTAAACATTCGACCACTAGAAACTATAGTGTCAGTGAATAGAAAATATGCAAGTCACCAATTTTAATCCTTGCAAAATAGCGTACACATTTAACTTTTATTCTTATTATTTTTCATTAAACCAATATTAATCAAAAAATTTCATCAAAATGAGATCTGTGAAAAATAAATTATTTAAAGAAAATATAAAAAACTACAGATTCTGAATTTACAATAAAAACACTGGTTCTTCATACATATTTAGCTTTGAACATTTTCACAAAGTTTATATTATCATTTGGTGTAATTCTTATTTTACAGAAATTTATTTATTACATTTACAAAAAAGCCTTTAAAAAACTATACATTTAACAAAATGCGTTCGATATATTTTTTTACGAAAATGTTTACAGTTTCAATTAACAAACAATTTTTTTTAAATAATAGAAATTTTCGATATAAAGATTTCATTTATAGCATTTCATTTTGGAACATTTTTGAACAATAAATTGACAATTGTTGAGATTCAACATGGTCGAATGTTTAAAGTATTTTTTCAGACTGGTTGCTGTTTATTGCTCAAAATTTAGATGAACCTTAAAATTTGTTTGAATAAATGACAGCAATGGCAACAGCTTTTACTTTTTTCTTATTTTGATCTCTGACGCGTGGTGTCAAGTGTGATAATTTAATCAAAATAAAATCGCGCTATTATACAAAAACCTTAATGTTTAATTAGTATGTCCATACATGCATACATTTTTGCTATTTGATAATTAACTTGATATTTCGGTTTATTTGTTTTTGATTTTAAAAGATTAAATTTTATTTGTTTGTGTTGAATTTGTTATTATTTACCTTTAAAGTGTTGGTGCAATTTCAAATCAACTGGCCTGGTTGGCTTAGAGTTTACGTCGATTTCTTCAAATTTGCAATTGATTTCTTTTTTATTGAAAAATTACCTTCTATTTTGTTGAGGTTATAGATAGGTATGTATGTGCGTGTGTATATAGAATAATTGGAATATACCCACTGTTTTTTTTTGTATTTTATTAAATAATTTTTATTTTCTGATTTGTTAATAATTATTAATTTTTTCTACAAACGACGTATTGAAACATACGACCTGCCACCACAAACTAATGTTAGCTCTAACAAGTTGTATTTTAAAACGTTCGTTATATCTAAGTGCTCAAACGCTCTAACCGTTTAACGCTGGAAGCCGATGAGCGGCAACAAAAAAATAAATAGTCGGTGTGTACACTCCGTAAAATTCAATTACAGGTAATCGATTCTACAGATACGTAATAAAAAATATTTAGTTGGGACTCAAAAATAACCAGACTTTAATTTAGAAAGACATCTTTGATTAGGTGGTCTGCGGACGTAATTTATTTCGTCGGAATAAGAGAGTAAATTAAATTTACTCTTGTCGCTTTACAAGATCTTAGACCAATGTTCACTTGACCAATGCTGATACCGTTTAGCAAACTCTAGACGCTTTCTTTTGTTGTTGGTTTTTTTGCCGGTCGTCTAGTAAGCCTACGACGTGCAGTGTGTACCCCAATAGAGACACCCATATGCTCATCTGCGAAACTGGCAACGTCTACTGCCGTCTTTCGTGGTCGTGTTTTGACCATTTTTAACGTTTGACGATCTTGGCGCCCTGTAGTTTTTCTAAGACGACCACTGCCTGATTTTATTTCCTCACTTTCTTGCACGTTAAAAAGTAACGCTACACGCCATATGGTGGATTTGCCAACTCCAAAAATCAGTCCAATTTCTCGCATGGTTTTCCCTTCCTCTTATAATTTAATAATAGTTTTTTTTTTTGCTATCTGTTGATAGCTGTGTTTCTTAAACAAAGTAGTAAATATTATTAAAAAAAATTGCGCAACTTTTATCTAAAAATCAATAATTAACTTACTTTTATGTCTGTTCTTTTATGGTGCATTTTTTTTGCTCGCTTAAATTTTTTACTTTTGAACTTTGTGTAACAGAAACTAAAACAAAATGTTAAATTTTTTAATCACAAACAAAAGAGATTATAACCCGAAGAACAGATGAATTGGTTAGCGTTATTTTGAAAGAGACTCGATATAAGATTGTATATCACAGAGTTGCAGTTTTTATGCTCTCAACTGTATATGTACATGGTGGTGAAGGGTATTTTTAGTTTCGGCACGGCCGAATATAGAAAAAAAATTTTATTTTGTTTTTGATTAAAATCTGTTGTATAATGTGAGCGTAAACTGTATACAAAATCGACTTGTCTTTTAATGTATAAGATAAGTGTCCCGATGGACTAGTCAGCAGTGTGTTGGTCTGCTAGTTTGGGGGTTTCGGGTTAGATTCCCGACAGAGACTCTTGGACTAGTTGCTTCTCTTCTCTCTTTTCTATTCTATTCTTACTTTTATATTCAGGTATCACAATAGGATCATTATAATGGACCCAAGTGAACTGCACAACAGCTGCCTGTTCTACCTAACCTAACCTAAGATACTACAACCACAATTTAAAGATGAACATTTTTAGTGCTTTTAACATAATTCCATCAAGTGTAAATTTAGCAGTTTTATACGCTCATCCGCTTTACGTATTTATTTATACATAATAGCTGAGCTGATAAATTTATTTAAAAAATTTTGGCTATCAAACACAATACATAGAAAACAATTCTCTTTTTCTGTTGCTAATTCCATATAAAAATACAAATTAATAATAAAAAAAATCTCTCTGAACCGATATTGTTTATGCTCGCTTTTTGCTGTACTGTTTTGTTGTTTTGCTTAATCATCGATGATAACATGCCATTTGTAGCTCTGCTATGCCGGTAAAGTGTATAAAACTATTAGTTGCGAGCTTTTCTCTTCTCTCTCGATTTGTCGAGATTGTTAAGAAAAAAATCTATTCTAATCGAATTGATTATTTGTTTTAGGTAAAATCTTGTTTATTCAAAGCCTTGGTGTTTCTTTGTTTTTCTGTTAAGTCTAAAAGTACGCTTAAAAAAAGTGAAACACACGGATAGTTTTTTTCTTATTAAATTAAGCATGTAAGTTTTATTATTATTTTTTTTATTATTTCATTTAAGAGATATTTGTTGTTCATATTTTATTTTGTTTATAGAGAAAAATCACATAATATTGTGATTCATATTAATGATTGTAATACACGTTTTGTTTTAATTTTCAACACAACACTAATAGGTAATTAATGGCATATACCTACATTTTTTAAAAATTGAAAAAAGTATTGCTTGTTTACTTTTTAATTCGTTTTATTTGCAACTCAATAACATGTGCCGTATCCGATAATACCCTTCATCATAATGTACATAGAAAAAATCAGCACAACGTAGCGTAGCCTAGATCTCAAACTTAATTTTATATGCCATTTTTCTTTTATTATTTTCGGCAGCATCTTTGATTTTGAATTTTTACTTTCTTTTGGTTAAGCCATTTCATTTGAAAACCATATTGATGAGGTTAAAAACATTTTTCAGCGGTGAAGTTTTAAGCACCATCTTGGATTTTAAATTCTTCATATTAAGGGGTAAAGGGGGTAAATTAAATAAATACTAGTTTAAATTCATATATTTATATTTTATTATACGCAATTTTGCTGTGGCGGCCATTATGGATTATAATTTTTTTTATAGTATTTTATATTCGGATAGTGAAGCTCTTTTATGTGATACCCATATCGACCCTGTCGGTTACCGTCGTTTGTAAATTTTAGGAAAAATATTAAAGATATGTTCGTTTTTCTCAGGAATAATTTTTGAGATTAAGGCTTAATATTTGGTGTCACTACCATGTCCAAAAACTATTTTTGGTGCTTAAGCAACTAAATATAATTGAAAAATATATATTTTTATACCCTTCACACAGTAAAAAAGGGTATATATAGGTTTGTCATTCCGTGTGAAATTTCTAAAATTTTCATTTCCGACCCCGTAAAGTATATATGTATTTTCTGAAAGCTTATGAATAGGGGAGTCGATTTAGCTCTGTCAGTCTGTCCGTCTGACCCGTGTGTATATTGAAAGCAACTTTTTGAAGCCCCCCGACATAGGTTGGACCCGGATAAGGTATTAAAATATCAGAAATATTCGGGAGTAGATCGGTATTGAAAATCAGAAACATCGGTACATAAACAACTGAGATATGAGCAAAAACCCACGACCACCTCGATTTTTTTTTCACAAAAACAACATTACAACAACAACAAACATACATACAAACGTGTATACTGGTTAGAGAAAACGTGGCATCGAATCCCAGCTGAGCCAAAAAAAATTTTTTTTAATTTTTTTTTATTTTTTTTTATTTTTTATTTATATATTATTTATATTTTTATTATTATTTTTTTAATTAATTTTGTTTATTTTTTTTTTATTTTTTTTTTTTTTGTTTTATATATATTATATATATAATAATATTTTTTTTTTTTTATTTTTTTTTAAATTTTTTTAAAATTTTTTTTATTTTTTTGTTTTTTTAACGTGAATATATAATTTTACAATGGGATGTTTTTATATATGTATGTTTTTTATATGTATGTACGTATTTTATATGGGATGAATGGTGACACAAACTACTGTTATTGCATGACTACACGTTGTGAAGGGTATATAAGATTCGGCACGGCCGAATATAGCGCTCTTACTTGTTCTTAATAATTCTTGCCTATAACTTTGCCGATTAGAAACCGATTTGTACCAAGTTTTTAACGAATATATCTAGAGGCATATCTGGATCTTAGCTACTCAATCAAGGAAAAAAGGCTGAACGGAACTTAATGAAATAGATAGATAGATAGATAGATATATAGATAGATAGATAGATAGATAGATAGATAGATAGATAGATAGATAGATAGATAGATAGATAGATAGATAGGTAACAACCTAGCTTAACACATAGACTACCTTTCATCCCGATAACTACGCATACTAAGTTAAGGGCACATGCAGCCAGTATAATAATAATTGCAAAATTTTAATATTTACATTAGGGTTTAAGCTTTAGTTAAATTGCAATTCCATTCAAGGAAAAAACACTGTCGATCTTTTATGATTAATTAATTTATAAATTATACAAACTTTGTGAATTTAGTTACACAGTAATCGCTCCAGTTTCGATTAAAGATTGATTAGGAAAGATTATTGTACTTAATAGTAAGAAATCCTTTTTATTTTTTGATTAAAAAATATCTGCAAAGATACTATAAATATATAATTTTAAATCATTTAAAATTCAATTTCAATTGTTAATGTTTGAATTATAAATAATTTAAACATACATAATTCCTTGTATTTTCAAATGTAATTTTACCGATTTAACAACATCATTGTGGTTTTTATAACAATAATTTCAATTGTTTATTTAATAAACGTTTATAATACGTTTGGGTGTTTAATACGACAACAATTGCAACGAATTTATTTGAGGCGAAGCGGTCTGCTTTTATTTTAATTTGTTATGTTTTTATGTCAATAGATATTGTTTTTATTTTTTGTTGTTACATGAACCATTTAAAATTATTTCGATGACACATTAGGTGTGTTCATTTACTTTCCCAGTAGCCACTTGCAACGAGAGAGTGAAAGGGATTTAAGCAAAATTATTCTCAAAAATATTAAAAATTAAATGAAAATTTTACTAGAAAAAACTTGCAAGCAAAAAGTAGTGTTGTTATATATAAGTGTATATGAGTACCTAAAATTTGCTTCTTAAATTTTGAAAATAAGTGGCCAATTCTCAAACGACCCAAATTATTAAAATAAAAATGTGAAAAGTTGTCAAAGAAAATAAAAAATAGTGTGAAAATTGTAAAAGAATTTTAAAAATTGCTTAATTAAACCAAAAAATATAGAGGCAAAACAAATTTGAAATAAGATTTCTTTCATTTTATTGGCTTTTTTTAATACAATCATTTGCATATTATTAGTCTTAAATTTATTAAAACAGCAATTTCTAAGAAAAAAACACCCTTGACCATCACTGTCAATTATAATCCTTTAATACATGAGGGGTTTGTGCTTAAAAGTCGCCACTGACTGAAAAGCAACACATAGCCTTCGGCAGCAAGTTCCACAAAAGTGCAATAAAATTACAAAAGCGTATATTGAATTATGCATTTTATGTGCATTTAATTTATTTGTTTTTTGGAAATGCATTTCAAAACTTATTAGAATACAGTAGTTTTCCGGTTGAATGAACCAGTACTTTGTCAGGCCTGTTCGTAAAACTGAAAAGTTCGTTATATGCCATACTTATGTCTAGTACCTATGTTATGAATAAATAAATAACTAGAACTGTATTATTTGTCGTTTATTTTGAATTATGTCTTGAGATCTGTATAATATATTTTAAAAAAAATTAAAAAAGGTACAATTCATTACACTGGTAGTATAAAACTTTAAATAATATAATGAATTTCTTTGGCCTTGAATTAAAGGACTGCACCAGAAATGTGAATGTCATTGTCGTAGAAACCAAGAAAAATTTTGTTTCTCCATTCTTGGAAATTCACCTTGTTTCATGGCTTTCCTATTTTTAAATCCAAAGTTTGTGACTTCCGCATTTTTTATAAGACTTTGTTTTGATTTTAAAATCGTACATACTGTCGATTTTCTTAAGTCATACTTTTTGCACAAATCTACAACTCGCAATCCATTTTGGTAATTATCCACAATTTTTAGTTTTTCTTTTAAAAAAAGTCTCTTTCTTGTACTCATTTTTATGTTTACACCACAAAAGAATATGCGTAAAGGCCATGACGACTATCCTACAAAGTCGTGCGATTATTTCAAATAAAAATCTTATAGTTTTCTGTCCTACATGAAAAAATCGCAACAAAATGTGTTATTGGATGCCACACTGTCATACTTGCTTGGAAAAAGCAACTCTGATCGCACAGAAACTATTATTTTATGAAAATTTCCAAAAGATTATCAAATCGGACACACTTGTCAAAAAATCTGTCACACATGTGCACTTTGTGTCCACACTATCACACTTTCTGAACACACATACAATTTTTGACATATCGAACGACTAAATCTGATAGTCAGTCATGGCCTTAACTGATCATTGCAGCATAATCAAACAAAAATACTACATAAACAAAACCTAAAAAAAGCGGTACTTTTTGCTACTCACTTTGTTTTTAGTTAGAAATTATTTCACATTATGCTTTTTTAAACTAAAATTATGAATCTTATTTGTTCGCTAAATTGAGCACAAAAAAATATTTTTTGTTCGCTATATAAGGTACTAAAAGTACCGAGTACCTAGCTACTCGTAATATTTGCAAATTTAAAAATAGATGTATCTTATCTTAATAATATTTTTTATCGTTTGAAAAATTCACATTAAAGTACAATAACATAAGTATTTTTCAAAATTTTTTCGCTTTTAACTAGAAAAACATGCTGATTAAAAAATTTTTGCAAGTAAAAATTTTACTAGTCAAAATTTGCAAAAAATTTTTTGTTTTTCAATTTATTACTCACCTTTGACGCTCTCTCCTTGAGTTAATGAACACTTTCTTGTTACAATGGTTGCAAATTTTTAACGATTTTTAGTAAATGAACAAACCTATTATATTTATTTTATTATTTCAATTTAATAATATGCACTACAATAACAAGTATGTATGTACGTAATTGAAATTTTTATTTATTATTAAAAATCGCTTTTTGCTAGTGACAATGATGATGAGTTTTAGAATTAATGCTTTGTTGTTGGTAGCACAAAAAAAAAGATGCTTTTGAAAAGTATTTAATTAAAATAAAACCCTAATTTACAATATTTTCATAAATTATCTGTATTACGTTAACAAGTATGTATTTATTTCTATATGAAAGTAAGAGTGTAAGTACATATTATTGTTTGTTCTATAAATTAATAACATATTTTTGTTAGCTATTCAAGTTTTAAAACGTGTAAGAATCAGTAAATTTGTAAATATTTGTTAAACACATGTTGTTTAATTGAGTTAAGTTCTAATTTTAAGTTAAAAAAAATTTATTTGTATAACTTATTTTCAAAGTCGTGTTATGTATCTATCCATTTAATGCAATATTATAAATTAAGAAAAATTGTTTTAAAGTTAAAAGCTGCTCATTATATGATGATATTGTAAATATTTGCTTGCGAGGCCCATTAGCTCAGTTGGTTAGAGCGTCGTGCTAATAACGCGAAGGTCGCGGGTTCGATCCCCCCATGGGCCAAACAATTATTTTTAAAATTTTTTTTGGTTGTTTGCCAAAATATTTTTCTATGTATAGTTTTGCAGAATTTGTATTGATAAAAGAGACAAATGCGTCATCGGCCCATTAGCTCAGTTGGTTAGAGCGTCGTGCTAATAACGCGAAGGTCGCGGGTTCGATCCCCTCATGGGCCAAATGTAATTATTTTATAAATATATTTTCTTTCAACTTTAGGTCCAAGGGAAACTTACACATAATCAAAAATTTCCATTTTATAATATTTTTTTCTTATTTGTTGATACAGTGCAACCTGGCTTAACGCAACTTACAGAAATTGTTGGTTGTTGCGAAAACAGGTTGTTGCAATAACCGAGTCTCAATTTTGTAGGGCGCAAATTCTCTTTAATGGTTTAATATGGCTTCACAAACCACTTGTACAAATCCTTTTCCATTTTTCGATATTCACAAGCTCTTATTGTAACACGCTTGCCTGGTCCGAATTCAGCATTTGCAACGAAATTTTTTGCTTTTTTTCACTTTATATTCATCGCAAATCATTTTTACAGACATGCCCCTGTCAAGCTTATTACGAGTATCACTTTTTTGTTTAATTGAAAGTTTTAAAAATTTTGTAATCACCGGCATTTTATTCAATGTAAATAGAACAACCTTTCAGTACATACATACATATCTACAAAAAACAAGTGCAACACGCATAATTCAGTATTTTTGGAATAGCGATAAATCTAAAGATAAAATATCTAAATAAAAAATATGTCAATAAAAATGACAAATTGATAATTTTGGGAGAAAAGTTGCGATAACTGAGTCAACAATGCAAACAATTTACGGTGGCAATAATCGAGGAGTTGCGCTTATCTAAGGTTGCGTTAAGCGATGTAACACTGTATTTTTGTGTCAATATGTAATTATGTATGTGTCAATATGTAATTATGTAAATCAAAACTTATCTGTACATTTTTGAAGGAATTTGTATGACACATTGACTGACAAGATGTACGCAAAAAATATGTTGCTTTTATTGTTGGTTTTTTTTGCATTAAAATACATAATATCGAGAAATTATTAGATTTCGAAATATTAATTTGAAATTTTTTTTTAACAATTTATTAGGTACTCTTAAGGGTTAAATGAGTGACGTGGTCTCCAAATTACTTTTTTATATTTATATTATATATGAACTACCTTGTTTTTCACATGTAGATATTTATGTACTTTAATCATACTGTGATAAACAACTAAGTGAAGTATACATTTGAACGCAAAACACATGTCGGCCCATTAGCTCAGTTGGTTAGAGCGTCGTGCTAATAACGCGAAGGTCGCGGGTTCGATCCCCCCATGGGCCAATTTTTTTTTATATTAATTTAATATGGATATTTTTAATTTCTTGTACAAATTTTTTAGTACAAATACAAATAGTAAAAAAAAGGAATTTTTTAGTAATACAGGTTTTATTTAGATTGTAGCTTATGGCTAGACAACTCTTTAAATTTAAACTTTGTAAAGTTTAATACCAAAAATACTCCTTACGTATGTTTGCCATTTTTTCATGCATTGAATTAGTCTGCCAAAATAGGAATATCAAATATATTTAGTTAAAAATACTTTCGTCCACAGTAATTAAAAAATATTGTTGTTCTTTGCATAAATTTATTCGAACTTTGTTTTGTATGCACAAAGTGACACGATTGTGCAAATATTACCAGCAGTGGTCTGTGTTTACATTGCACAAGTTTTCTTGCATAAAATATTTTCTTTTTTCTAATTGTGTGTGAGAGAAAGTAATTTAAATTGAGTACAATTTTATTAAAAGGAAATAAATCAGCGTTTACAAAAGCTATAAACGTAACAATACGAACGTACATTTATAATGTTATTGGGAACTAAGATCATGAAGTATTTAAAATTATTTAAAGTTAAGATAAAAAGCAGGGACCGAAAATAACAGTTATTTTGGAATTTTAAAGCAAAAAAAGCATTTAGAAGTAAATGTCGTAAAACGGATTCAAGTATACCATATTGATCCTTGTGCATTAGTCTATCATAAAATATGTTGCTTTTTAAAATTTTGATTTTTATTTTTTCGAGCAAAAATAAAAGTTATTTTTTGATTTTTATTTTTTCGAGCAAAAATAAAAGTTATTTTTTGATTTTTATTTTTTCAAGCAAAAATAAAAGTTATTTTTTGATTTTTATTTTTTTGAGCAACAAAAAAAATTTATTTTCTAACGAAATGTACGTGTTACAATAATTAAGTTAATATTAAATATTTATTTTAATGTGCATAAAAAATTCCCATGATGATCACATTTTTTGTGATTTCTAACATTTTTGGATACTATGTATTCTATATCAATGGTTGGCGCTGGTTTGCCTGAGTTACGAAGTCGTTCAGGTATTTAGTAAATCATCCTACATGATTGCTAAAAAGTTTTTAAAACAACCTGAAAAATAACATACATAAAAAATTAAAATCACATTATAATTAATAATTAAAGACAATAGTTGATAACAAAGTTTGAAAAAGAAATAGTTGATAATTTGTAAATACTAAGCAAAACGAATTGATAAAAATGAGAGGAGTTATTAGGAGCTTTTAAAGTAGTATGTAACGATATTAAACAATCACTGACAATAGATATGAGAAATCACAAATTTTAGTACAGTGTTATTATTATTTCTTTCATTATGAAAAACTCGTCTTTACCGTTACATTTAAATAATATTTAATATCGAAAAAATAAAAATCAAAAAAATAACTTTTATTTTTGCTCGAAAAAATAAAAATCAAAAAATAACTTTTATTTTTGCTCGAAAAAATAAAAATCAAAAAATAACTTATTTTTGCTCAAAAATATAAAAATCAAAAAATAACTGTTATCATCTGACTTTTATGAAAAAAGGAATAATTATTACGGTCCCTGATAAAAAGGACTTTCGTTAGAAACAGCAGCTTTTATTTAAATGCGATTGAAAGCAGTTGTACTTGCTATAAGTTATTTGTATTAAACAAATGAGAAAACAAATTAGAACAACTCAAAAAAAAAAAAACAATCAAATTACAATTTTTTTTTTGATTCAAGACCTTATTGCCTAACGTCAAAGAATTGTTCTTGTAAACGCATTGAATATTTTTATTTTGCTGCTGTAGGGAGAAATTGTTCATTTGATGTGGTATACATTGGGAGGCCAACATTTATAGCAATTAAAATTTTATTTTGTATTAAAGACGAAAATTGTATACATTTTAATTGTAGTTTTTTCTTATTAATTTTTAGATCTTCGTAATGGCTGCTTCTGTTTTATTTGCTTGCGGTTTAAACGAGAAAAAGTTGCCTTCATTCATACACATCAGTGAAGAGTCGAACATTGATGGCAGCTTTTTAATAAGTTCCATTTTGGGTCAACGTTTACGTATCTCTAATGCTGGCACTTTGCTCGTTTGTTTGCAGCACAACTATCAACACTATTTTAATGCCGGCATGCGTTTGGGTTACAATTGCAACATTTTTCTGGAAAAAACTCTCAGTGTTATTGATGCTCTCACCGATATGGTGAACGATTTCCCCAACAGCAAATGGTTAACAAAAAAGAATCAACTCACCGATTTACTATTGACCGATATAAGGGAACGCATATCAAGCAATAGTTTTACTTCACGCATTAATACCACCGTCATAATTGATAATTTGGCAATACTGTACAATTTGGGTGCCACCAAAGAGGACATACAAAAATTCTGCTTTAATTTAATGACTCTTTCGGAGGAGTTTAAAAATTTAACCATTATCACAAAGATGAGTAATTGCGACATTTACAATCTGGACGATAATAATGTGGCCAAACTGGGATCTGTGCATATTCGTGTTGTTAAACTAAAAAGTGGCACGTTCCGCGATGTCGATGGTAAACTGTTAATTAAGAGAGTGCAAGAGGAGGCTGATAACAGTTACGAGTGCAATTACGCATCGAAGGAGATTTTGTACAAAGTCAATGATAGAAACATAAAGATTTTTAATCCTGGCGAAATTGGTTTGAAAGCCTAAAAGGTTGGTGTCATAGTAATGAATTTGAAATTGACATTTATTAAAACATTTTTCATTTGCTCTATAATTACAGATTTAAATCCTATAATAAGTGATTAACTTGAATGAAGTGTAATTTCAAATTACTTTTAGATAAATAAAAGGTGTTTTATACCATTAATTCATATGAACATACATTTTCTAATGATGTTTTCTAATTCATAGGTGTGAAATTATAAAGATTTATAACATTAAACAATATATTTAACAAATTTCAAGACTCAAGATTTCCAATCAGTATTTCAGAATTCATGACATAAGACATTGTTGTAACTTTTCTATTTCGTTTACAAAGTAAGTATTTTCTATTTTTTATCATTATTGTTCCAAATTTTAAGTAGTTTTTTCCTATAAATGTTCATATTAGCTATTTTATGTGCATTTTCTGCAAGCATTTGCATCTGTATATAAAATAACTGTCTATATATTTATAATAGACATAAAAATTTGCATATTGTTTGAATCTTTTTTTGGTATTTTACACTTCAATTGCATTAGGTTGTATAACCCAGCAAACAAAAAAGAAAAATCAAAACGAAGCAGCGATTTTGTAGGGATTGAACTGTTGATAAATTAATTAATTTTACGTAAAAAAGTCATGATTTCAACATTAACGTGTCATTAGAGCTGTACTTCATTCTCATAAGTGCTTAAAACTCATGTATATTAGGTGAAAAGAAAGCGATGTTTCAAGGGTTAATGATGTGTGTTTACATGAAATGTGAAATAATAATTTTAAAGTACATCGCATTTAGAGATTTATTTAAAATAAATTATTTATTTTCAAAATTTCTTTGCTGGGAAGGCTTTAAACGTTGCTATGTGCATTGGATTTTCAATTCAACCACTTTCAATTCAATATGCTTGTGTTCAATGGCTCATTGAATCTCACCACAGCATGGCATTCATATACCACAAATCACTTTCATGCTACTGTTCTTTTCGATTCTGCTGATTCATTAAATCTATCGTAAAATTGTTCCCTGTATCTTACACAATGATGGCCTTCTCTTTGTATTGCATTTTTAGTTGTTTTGATTTACGTATAAAACACAACTATTCGTACACGACAAGTTTACAATTGTGTAAATCTTTTCCACTGTTCTTTTTTTCTTTCATTGCGATAATTTTTAAATTTGTTTTTGCTTCCATGAATATGATTTATTAATATATGTATGACTTTTAAACAAATAACAGAACTTTATTATCAAATATTTCTCAGTGGATGAATAATAGTAACTTTCGTATAAACTCTGCTAAAACTAAGGCAATGCTTTTTAAACCTAATAATTCTAGGGTTAATTTGTCCATTGCTATTAATGGTGATAACATTGAATGTGTGGAACGTATGAAATGCCTTGGTGTTGTTTTGGATAATCGCCTTGAATTTGACTGCCATATTAGTGCTTTAAGTTCAAAAATTAATTTTACTTTGCGTAGGTTATATTCTATGAATTGGTATATCCCACTGTTCATCAGAAAATGTGTGGCTCATTCATTATTGATGTCTAATTTACTATATTGTATTGAAGTTTATTCGGGATGCAATGTTGAAAATTTTAACAGGTGCGTTTTACTGTTTAATAGAATTATACGCTTTGTTTACAAATTAAAGATTCATGACCATGTGTATAGGTACATTTTTGATTTTTTGGGTTGTAACTTTAATAATTTTGTTCGTATACGTTGGTTAGTTTTTTTTTTTATAAAGTAATTCTTACTAATCGTCCAGAGTATGTTCGTAAACATTTTGTATTTTTGCAGACATACAGAAACCCTCAGCTTCTGTATCCAGTTAGAAGTCATGTTATACATGAAAGATCTTTTCAAGTACGTATTGTCAAATGTTGGTACTCTTTACCACGTTCTCTTAGAGACTTTCACCTCTCCCCTACTACGTTCAAGAGTAAGCTTTTAGAATATGCATCTGTCTGTGACATTTAATTGCAAATAGGATTTGTTTTTGTCTACAAATTATAGTAGTTCTACATACTTTATAGCGCAATGTACATATATATGTATTTTATTTTTGTTTATTTTAATTCATATCTTTTATTGTTAATTATATATATTTTTGAATTGTTGTTTACACATGTATATATGCAGATAAAATTTATAGTTGCTAGTCTATCAATTGTATACGGCCTTATAGGCTCGATTGATTATTTGTTATTAATAAATAAATTAATAAATAAAAATTTCTTTAAAAGAAAATCTATTTCAAATGTCAAAATTTGACCATTTAGGAAATTATAAATTAGAAAATTATAATTAGAAATAAACAAAGCATTAAAAATAATGCTTTGTTGAAGTCCAGATAACAGCGCGGTTAAGATATTAGAACCAAAAGAACGAGCAAAAAAATTTTAGTAAAATCTTATAAAAAATAAAAGTCCAAAATTCTTTAAGAAGCTTCTTGTGTGACAAGTTGTTGCAAAAGATGTCAATCATTTGCGACATCAGTCACGATAAACATATGAAATTTCCGCAAAAACTACTTTTACCGATTTAATCGCTAGTGACCACCTCCTCAAAGGATTTCCGGAAAACGTGGATGAATTTATAGATCGTCGTTCGTTAATTATTGTAACGAAATATCAAGTAATATTCCAATATTTAACTGTTTAATGACTTTGTACAACATTTGAATAAGTTTACACATATTTTTAGGAATTTGTATGTTAAACGGTTAAGTTTTATTTAACTTAATACTAGTAAAAGTTTTTTCTGACTCTTTTTTTTATATAACGCATCTACGTATATAGTCTTTATTTTCAAAATATGTTTCTCTAAAAAACTATAAAAATGCCGATATATCCGATAATGTGTGTATCTTCTACATTCTTATAAATGTGGCGATGACGTGCCAAAAATTCAGGTGTTAGTACAATTAAAGTTATGTACAAAAATCTTATTGAACAATTTAAAAATATAAATTTTAATACTTTTTTGGTGGAAAGAAAATTCTAAAATTATATAAAATTTTCAATAAAACCTTTGGAATTTTTTCCGCTTTTATTTCTTTGAGAAGATGCACACAGGTCTCACCTAAGTCAGAAAATGCGGTTTTTGTTTAATACCATACAAAATATTCATTTTTCTGAAGTTGTTGATACTAAATGAATTAGTGAAAAATATGAGTTAAACCCAATTAAAAACTGATAATGTATTTTGCTAATTCAATATCTTTTTACCAAACGTCTCAAATCTGTGCAAGATTTTTAATAACTTGTTTTATTATAATTTGTGTTTTAAGTTTGATAAAAATAAGTTAAGTAGAAAAGTTCTTACTTTAAATGGACGTGGGACATTGCCTAATTTTTGCGCCTGTAACAGTCGCAGCCTTCCTAAGAAGACCTTACAACATTTTATTACAATCTGATTTAAGATTTAGGAACGTATAGAATAGAAACAAGCAGGCAAACATTCATTTTTAGTTACAAGCATTTTAAATAAGTTGTATCGTATCAGAAAATATACTTTTTTTGTTTGTTTTCAAATACAATATTTTACTTGACAACGTGGTTAATAAAAGATTTATTAAAAATCCTTACAGATTGTTTTCCTTTTCGATTGGTTTTATAAACGCAAAAATTAAAATTTTAAAACAAATTAACCAAAAAAATCGCACAGGGGACACCCGGGTTTGAACCGGGGACCTCTCGATCTGCAGTCGAATGCTCTACCACTGAGCTATATCCCCATATTCAAGTCTTTGACTGTACGTGTACTTATACTAGTTTGCACACACTGCTTGACCATTATTTTAGCTAGCAACGATATAAATTTTATTTTTAGACAGTCGCATGAATATGTAAATTCTTTAAATTATTAAATTTCTGTTGTCATTCTATGATTATTGACTTGATTTTTGTAAATGTACGGATGTATGTATGTGTACTTGTACGCATATTTAAATACAAAAGAAATAAAGTAAATTTTGTAATATAATTGTACTTTATTTTTGGGTCTTTTTGCAGTCTTTATTTTTGAACATTCATACATAATAATTTTGTTGTTAACTATTGTCATATAAATGTTAATAATGTTAGCATATATACTTATATTGATAATAACACTTTTTTCAAGTTAGTTTGTACACAAAAACTAAGACATGTTTGTTATTACATTATAGACTATAATAAATAAGTGACTGCTTTTCATATTATTAATACACTTTTCCAAAAATCATTTACTGCGGCAAGTTTTTTCTTTTGTTTCTTACATACTGAAAATAAATTTAAACAAAAGTAAATCCACACACTACATATGTACATTGTACATACATAGTTATTTATCTACAATTCAAATTATTTTTTATCTTGACAACAATGTCTATCTTAAAAGCCACTAAAGCATTACGAAATTAAATTAAAACTTATCGATGTGATTTAAATTTCTTACCCAAAAAAAAAAGAGACATGGTATCTCTATAAATAATAGCTACTACACGAATTTGTTTATTTCTTCTTTTTTAGTTTAATTGTTTTATTAGGTATTGCGGTATATAAATAGGATATACCAATGATCGATTTCATATTAAAAAGAACTAGTTTTAATTTGAGTACTTTAAAAGAAGGCCTATTTACTTGTAACCTACGCAATGTGAACTCAGCAATGTGAACT
Source organism: Phyto melanocephala (assembly GCA_941918925.1). Classification (NCBI taxonomy): domain Eukaryota; kingdom Metazoa; phylum Arthropoda; class Insecta; order Diptera; family Rhinophoridae; genus Phyto; species Phyto melanocephala. The sequence goes on from OW799233.1 coordinate 182,671,117, forward strand.
TTTTTTAATAAATCCCGTTAAATATGGCCTCTAAAGCACTAAAAATAAAGCCAGATTTTTTTACTTAGTTAAAATTGTAGCGATAAATCGCTAACTTTTCACGATTAAATTAATATTTGTTTAAAATCTTAGACATAACAAGTTAAATTGATTCAAAAATTATATAGGCCCCTTTTACACTTAAAAAATGAAAAGCAAACAAGTAGGAATGCTATATTCGGTCGTGCCGAATCTAATAATACCCTTCACCATAAAGTATATACATATGAAGGTAAAGCGACCAAATAGTCGCGTATTCTTCTGAAAACTCTTTTCGTTTGATACCAATATTTAGGGGGTAAAAGTGGACAAACTTATAAATTAATTGAACGCTATTTTGTAGTGACGACCGTCGTGGGTTTTAAACCTTTTCTCTTTTGTTATGTCCTTTCTATTGTCCAGAAGCTGTAAAAAATATATTTTCGTTTGTAAGTTTTAGGAAAAAAACACCAGTTTTTATCTGAAATAATTTTCAAAATTACGGACTGTATTTTAGTTTCTTTAGTGCGCCCAAAAATAATTTAGCGACTTTAATAACTTGATATATTTTAAGAATATATATATTTTTCAAAATTATTTTTGACCATAACTTCATAACTTTGTCGGTTAGCTACCGATTTATCCAAAAGGCAACAAAGAGGGATAGTGTGTAGTATACGACATAATTCTTAATTTTCAAATGAGAATTAAAAAAGTATGACTTAAATTTGTTTAGGTGTGATGTGTCATTATTTCTGAAAAGAAATGAACAAATATTTTTCTTAATTTTATAGAGGACAATAACAGGAAATTAGATTATTTTTCCAGCATGACTGCCTCATTGATACTCCATCAAAAAGGTATTTTAAAGCTTACAAGACACTGATCGCCTTTATTTATATTTTCGTCGTTTATCCAAGGAGCTTAGGTTCTTTCAATCGAGACCTTGAACTCTTACTAGCTTAAATATTTGTATCTTCTGCTTGTATGTGCTGTTTGTTTTATTTTTTGTGGCCGCCCGCGTGTTTGACTGCTTGGTTTCCTTTCAGTTCTATTTTCCATTTAATTTTCGCTTTTGTATCTTAATATTTATTGTAAATTGTTTAAATTTTTAACATGATCTATTATTTGATATAGTCAGTGGCCAAACAACTGGAAAGGTTATTCTATTTAGGACATTTGTTTGTAAAAAGTCTATTTATATTACGAAGAGCAGCAATCCATGTTTCACAGGCATAGCGTAATGTAGATCGAACATTAAAATTGAATATTATTTGTTTTAACATTAAAAGACACGGAGAGTTTGAGAGAAAGTTGATAGGTTTCATAATTTATTCAGTTAATCATAGGCTTGCACCGTCTTTGAACTAAAAAAATATAGATCTGTACAAAGGATGGATCCGAAAAAATAGCAAGATATCCCGCTAATACCTAACACTTATTTTTGCCCTCTTAACTGGATTCGAAATCACTAGATTTGACGAACAAATAGTTAAATTTCCATACCGTTGTCAATAGACACTAAACTAACACAGTTGATCTCTTTTTGATATCACACGAAAGAAGGCAATGATATGATAAGACCATTATAGTATTTTGTTATTAAAGTTTTTATTAAAGAAAACTAATTTAATAGATCCTTTATTATCCTTTCTTCTCAAGATTCTTTAAACAATTAAAGCATGGCCATTTTCGAATATAAACATTCGCATGTAGACAATTTCAGATTAAATTTTGATTACAATAGCAAATTCTCTTAATAATATTTAAAAGTCAAGGCTTTAGTCATATAAGATAGAAAATCGTGGCGATTTAGTCAAATAAAAAAAGATGTTTTGTGGTGAACAAAAAGAAAATATAAAAATAGAAAAGAAGAACAAAATATAAAAATATTTCAAAAGATCCAAAGACAGGGAAGCATTAGTATATGTCTTGAGAACCACACCAGCAATTGGTTTTAAAAATAGACTATCAATTCGGCCCAAAATGATACAGGTGAAATATGAAGCGGCCTTGCTCGCTACTAGATTGAAGGCTTCGGGTGACTGGTTGGTCAGATACTCTAAAACCAGATACTAAAGAAAAACTGATATCTTACCGAAGGGAAACAAAACAGCGTTAGTTAACTGCATCACTATGATTCCAGAGAAGAGAGAACGGGATGAAGTAATTAGGCAAGAAATTCCCAGACAACGGACGAATCGAAGACTGTAATAGGTTTATATGACATGAGCCGAAACAGAGGTTAAAGCTTTCGTCTACCAGATCACAATACTGTTTTCCAGGCTGAGATTTTGGCAATAACTTAAGTTATGGACTGATAACCAAGATCCGTTTCGTATCTTTACGGATAGCCAATCAGTAATCAAGGCCGTAATGAAGGAAAATATTGAATATCGGAATGTCCTGCAATGCAAAAGTGAGAACGGATTGCGAACGTCTAGAGATAATAATGAAAAACGAAGAAGCCGAGAAATTATCCAAAATGGGAAAATCTTAAACCTTGAAGAGGTTATAAAATGAACTTTGTACGATGGAAGAACACGTCAGAATGTGGTAACTTAAATCTTGAGAAATCAAATTAGATTCTGAGACTGAGTAGATCAACATTTAGGAAATTAAATAGTGTAGTAACAGGTCACACATAGATGAGAACATGTAGAGCATGAGAAGAAGAGGATGACACTTTGGAACACTACCTTTGTCAATTTCTTGTGTTTGGTCGTATCAGATTTGGAAAACTTAAAAAATTCGAATTGGAAAACGATTATTTTTTAACCTAACCTAGTCACTAGCATTCAAAAACGTCAAAAGTCGAATTTGTTGGCCAAAAACTAACTGTAGGAAAACTCACTAACATCCTTACATTGTATGTGTGTATATAACTAAACATGAATTCATTTATATTTAGCTTTTGAACACTTAGCAATTGTAAGAGATAAACAATTCAAATGTAAGACGATTTTTAATAAATTTTTAAATCTAATCATTGTTAAAAAAATATAAATAACTTGTGTTGTTAACACTGTTAAAATATGACATCGTTAAGTGAAAGTTTTTATATTCTTTACCTGTAGTAGCTCTTTCATTCCATTTGTAATTTCTGAAATATTAAATTTCGACAGCCTCTCATGTTTCACAGACCTGAAGTTATTGGAAAAAATAATTTGAAAAAATTTCTAAGACCCTTGCAGTCCCAGGCGTTTGCTCTAGACTTTAATTATCTACAATCCTCATCACAGAGTCCTTTGTAATCGCCAGCATGGACATGTCAGTGACACCTAAAGTGAGTCAACTTTCAGCAACTTGTGCGAAAGTTTTCTTCACTTTCCCACTTCCCTTCGACTTCACATTAGCTTTACCACTACTGCTTGATCTCTGGTCTGTCACCAGCTGCAGCCACGAGGAGGTCTACTTAAGTCACACTTCTAGTAGTACACGAATGTCTACCAGCTGACGGCCGATTGAGAGATAAGCATTAAAATATAATTTACTCAGAATTTTTCCTAAAATATACAAACGAAAATTAGGGGTTTTCAGCTTTAAAACACTTGACAGATTTCATATTAGCTTGACAAACAGAATGCTAATGTACTGCAAAAAATCTTAAATCCATTATGACTATCACCACAAAATGGCACACAATAATTTTGATACGAGTTTAAACGGTAAATACATTGAATCTAAAATGTAGGCTAAGCGCAAATGAAGTCCCTTTTGGAATACTTGATGGAGAAGGGTATATGAGATTCGGTGCTGCCGAATACAACACAACTCTTGTTCTTACGTATGTTCAGTATATATTTAAAGCAGCAGTAGTTTTTTCATCCCTCCATACATAGTGTGTCCTTATTTAAATGACTAACCATTTTTTATTTAAACTGGCAAATGTCAACTTAACAAAAAAAAAAAAAAATATTTAAGTGTTTTGTATAAATTGTATTAGTAGATGACTAAATATATAACAAGGTATGAGGCTATCGGCACAATCGAATATAATTTAACCCTTAGAATATGCATAATCACTAGACACTTTAAATTGAGAAATAAAAAAAAGGAGACTAATTTTAAAAAAATTTCTACGCAAATCCAAATTCTAAGCAAATACTTTTACATTTCAGAATTATTTAAGTTATTTTAGGAGCTAATCGAAACAAAAATTATTTCAAAACACTAAACGCTAAAGTGATGTCAACTACTTTATCTATTCTATTTGACAGCAAACAAAAGCGTATTTTAAAAAGTTTGTTACCTATACTGTGAAAAGTTTATTTTTTAGCATGTAATGTCGCAAAGCGTTAAAGGGTAATTGCCAAAACATTTAAGTTTTTAAGTTGACTGTTTTATATTGTTTTTGCCACTGTTGACATTTTCAAACCATACAACATACAAAATCTTTAAACACCAGCTACCAATCCACTAACTAAATTTAAAAACTGACTTAATAAGTAATATTGTTAGTTACGAAGTGAGCGTCTTGTTGTCTGGCTAAGTGACTGATTTAATGAGTGGTTGTCAAATAATAACGTTTTCTGTTTTATATTGTGACATATTTAAATTGTTTAACTGTCACACACTTGGAATACTTTTCTTTTGTAATCTACATACTTATGTACATACACGCAAAGAATATCATGATTATGACATGATCACGACCGCCATATTATCTTCTTCTTCTATCTTCTTCTTCTTTATATATAAAATAGGATGTATGTATGTATGTAACGTATGGACTCCAAAACGGCTGGACCGATTTTGATGAAATTTTCAAGGAATCTTTAGAATATTTAGGCGGGTGACACTGTAAAGTCTGATTTTTGATCTTTGGTCTGCGGGCGGAGGGGCGTGGCAAAATCCAATTTTCATATTGCACCACCAATGACATATACATACATTTATTTTGTTTGCTTTTTTTATTTTATTTTGAAAGCCGTTGTCATGTTTTTCAAAACGAGATATCAAACTCTTAAATCGGTTATGTATTTCAGAAGATATTTACAAAAAGCTTATGTTAATAATGATCCAATACCAAAGTTTTAAAACTTTCGAAATGTTGCATTCAAAAATAATAAACAATTCAATACTAAAAAATAAATATAATTTCCAATTTGCCTTAAACACATGCGTTTCTTTTTAGATTGAGCCCATATCTACACCATATGTTAGTTATTCTGTAAAAAAACTTTATGAGCGGTATTCCATGGATTTTTATTTAAAGGCCGTAATTTTCGTTAAAAGCTCAATTTAAATCGTCTGGTAATACAAAGCTAATGTTTGCTTAGGGCCATCAACGCGGACCGGGTCAGCTAGTACTTTCTATAAAATATTTGGTTATCGAAAACAAGTAATAGTTATTTTAGTTGTGTTTTATCATTTATTTCGTCGCGACAATTAAGCATTTGTCTTAATTTTACCATTTAATGTTTGGGTTTTTCTAAAAATTCCAACATGGTTGTCCTTTAAAAATAGTATGATTTATAAAACTATTATGACAAAAGTAGCCATTTAAAATTACAAATAACCATTACATGATAAGTACAACAACAGTTTGATTACAAAGCAATTAAGCTTTAGTATCTTTTAATCATAATTTGTTTCAAATATTTTTCTTCTTGTTAAAGAAATTTTTATTTCTAAAAAGTAATTAAATACACAAAAATTTTAGAAAGTTATTAAAATAAAAAGTTGTATTTAAGTAAAAGTAAGTACAATAAATAGGATACACAATTATTTGTTTTTTATATTCATCAAAATATCCATTTCAGACTCTCTAAAGTACTTACATATATTCTGAATAGGTGTTTTATTTCATGACAAGCTAGTTATGTCCGTCCGTCTGTTGAAAGCACGATAGAGGTCGGACGCAGAAAGCTAGGGGGCTCACGTTGCGCCAAAATATTTCTTATACACAAGGTTTGTTTGATATTGAAAATGGGCTAAATCGGAATACTAGGATGAGAGTTATAGCTCGTAATGCAAGAGTAGGTAAAAAAACCATGTCCTTACAACATCGAATAAAATGGAATTATGTCCAAACGCATTAACGCATTAATTCGAATGTTTACTTCCTGAGTAAAAAAATATTTTTTTCCGAAAATTGCTTAAATCTATGAATTAAGAAACGAGTTATAGATTAAAACATATGAAAATTTATACCGCGCAGTGTATTCTTCGGTATATTCAAAACTTAAGACGTAATATAAATGACAAAATTATTTGTATGATTCTGAAATTTTGCAACCAAAAGCTTTGTTCTAACGGAAAATAAATGTGATACGCCCACCTCCAATATAACGCTTTATATCAAATTCATATAATTTCTCTATAAATAAAGATTTTGAAAGAAGAAAGGACTATATTGAAATATCTAAGTTATGTTTATTAGCAGAAACTTTATTGACACGCCTACTTTAACGCCCACTTTCATTGAAAGACTAAATTTACGAAAACATTTTACTAGCATATCGAAGTTATACAAAGAAAGTGATACATATTTTAGTATAAAAATATTATTCCATAGCGATGCTTTTAAATAAAATAAAAACAAATCGTATTAATCATTTGAAATTGAGATTACAGAAAATCAATTTTAGATCCAAATTAATTAATATTAATAAAATAATAATTAGATATTTGCAATGTAATATAACAGCTGCTAAAAATCACAGCATTAGTTTTTGTTGTTAAACTTACACTCACTCATTCAATGATAAATACAGGCGCCAAACTACGACATTCGATTGCAAAAAAAAATCACACAAAACTCGCACGTTTAAGTAACATTTCGACAAGCACGAATGCCGTAATTTTACCTCAATTAGATTGAAAATAAGAAAACACACGCTTTTACCTGAAGACAACTTAGAGAAACAAATTTGGTGAATTCTCATACATATTGTTCGTATTACCTAAAATTGAAAATAAATGATTTAGAAACATTTGCTAAATTCATAAGGTTAGGACACATGTTTTAAAGTTTTACAAATACCAATACAAGACTTTTTATTATTTTTTAATTTATAGGTATTCATGACAATACTTTGTAAAATTTTTAAAAAATATGACAATACGACATGCACGCACACCTTGTGAATTCACCAAATTTATTGTTCAATGAAAAATACGCATTATCCAAAAAAACTATTAGTAAAGTACACTTACGTAAGTAATCAATTAATGGAAGAAAATGAAAGTTATTCGTTTATAATATTACAATTCATAAACTAAGCATTTGGATAAAAAATACAGCCCATCTCTATATCACTATGACAATCCGGTTTCCTCTGCTAAAAACAAAAACACTTCAGTCATTGTAATTTATATTACAAATAACACGAAAATCTTTTATTAATTTTTATTAATCTCCTTTTTGCCACTTGGACTTCAAATATCCCTGATATATGTACTTTTGTTGATAATAATTAATTACTGTTATTTACAACGTTCACAACCTTTTCTTCTGTTTGTGAGTATCTACTTAAGAAATAAGTGAATTAATTTAGAATCAAGTACTTTTATTAAATGCTCTTGAGATTTTTAATTAAAAATAAAAAAAGAACATTATGGATAAACAGACAAATAACTGACAAGTCTACAACAATTCGTAATAAGAATATTGTATTCATCAAAGTTAACGTATTGTTTTTTATTAAGTTAAAAAAACTTTTCTCATGCCACTTCATGCTTGATGTTTGTAAAAGTAACAAGAAGAAAAACAAGAGCAACTGTCTAAATAATTTCCTTTTCACGTACACTTTTGTAAAGATTTTGTTTTAATCTTGTTTCTGGTTAATCATTTGCATCCGTGTTTGTTAATGAATACCGAATACGCACTTCTGTTTTTTTCTTATGTATGTTTCAATAATAGTTTTTAAAAATGCAATAAAAATTATCGACTTATTTAATTCTATGAAAAATGTTATAACGTTAAGGACTACTTGTGTCACAAGTAGCATTACCCGTTTTGTTTTCTAACCAGTATACCACGCTTCGATATATGTGTTGTATGTTGTTGTTGTGTTAAAAGAACGAGGTGGTCGTGGCTTTTTGCTCATATCTCAGTTGTTTATGTACCGATTTTTCTAATTTTTAAAACCGATCTGATCCCGAATATTTCTGATATTTGCGGGTCCAGGCGATGTCGGGTGCTTAAACAAGTTATAACATACACAAGGACAGACTGACAATGCCTCATCGACTTCCCTATTCATAAGCTTTGAGAAAATATATACTTTATGGGGTGGGAAATGCAAATTGCAAAAATTTCACACGAAATGACAAGTCTACCCTTTTTTCACTTTTGTGTACACCTCTCACACACATAATATTAATTTTCCGAAAGGTAGCACAGTAATTTTGAGCGGTAAGCATTAAAAGGTGAGGAAAACATACTAAAAGCCAAAGGCAAAAATGATTCCAAATACGTGCAACTCAAAATCATTAATCTGGATCGAAATCGTGCGTTACTAATTAAAAGGGAATAGCCCAGTAAAGTTTTATTTCGAAATTATTTGAAATAATTTTTACGATATGCTGGCTCACCAATTTTATCAACAATTTTATCTACAACTCAACATAGTTTTAGAAAATCTTGCTCAACCATTTCACCTCTTCTCGAGCTAACGACGCCAGCAAATGAGGGATTTTATAAGCGTCAACAAACGATTTATGTACGTACATTTATTGCACGTTCTTAGTCTTCCGTGTCGATAAAATCACTTCTTAACCGCAAAAGTTAAGCAAAACTTTCCGCTTATGACAACATTAACGATATAAACACAATAAAAAAGCTACTTTAAAAATATAGTCGACAACACTGCTCATACGTAAAAACGGAAGGAAATTCAAGTTTTATCAGGTTCGCCCGCAACGCAATGACACGTTTACGAAATAATACCTGTTTACACATAAAGTCCTTAAGGAAAACGAGTCGGCTGATTCGGAATGTGTGTGTTTACGTAAGAGTAACGAGTCCCTTATAGGGCCCATACACAACATCATAAAATTGTGCAATCAGGTGTTTGTGCAATAAAGCTTTAAGCACACACTACACCAGCATGGTGGTACAAAATTCATTTTTTACCCAAAAATTGTGTGGAAAAGTTTGTAATGAATAACGAAAAAATTTGTGCTGCACCTTTTATTGCTATTATCCTAAAACGAAAACAAATTAGGAGCAAAAAAAACGTGTTTGGATGAAGAAATGGCTATGAATTGGCATTTATATTTAAAATGTTGTATTTTTTTGATGTTTATGGCCACACACGACTAAATCATGCTGGTACAATCAAAAAAATATCAAACTATTTTTGATAAAGCACCAACAGCTGGTACAATCACACCACAACCCCATACACGGTCAATCAGCTGGCACAGTCACTTGATTGCACAATTATTATGGTGTTGTATATGGGCCCTATTAGGTTAGGTTAGATTCGGCAGCCGCCCGAAGGCATAGCTCACTTGGGTCCTCCGAGGGTCCCGTATAGGCCCTATTAGTCTATATAACTTTTAATAACTTGGTGAGAATCAATGACAAATATTTGCCCTACAAAATGACAAATGAGCGCGTTCAAAAGATACCCCATCTGTTTAAAGTCGCGCATTTTTGAGTTATACACAAATTACACGTATACCCCACTTAACATTAAATAAAAATTATTTATCTAAGATGAAAGATACGATAATTGTAAGTTCATAATTACAAAATTTGATAGCGAGAGATTTTTTGCTTATATGGCATTAAACTTGGGTCCTAGGGGATGTTAAACAGTATAAACATAGAGTTTTGGTTTTGAAGTTTTGCAAAAAGTTACATTTCTGTATATGTTGACTGCCGCATTTATAGAACCTTTAATATTAAAACCCATCACGATAATGGAAAGACGTGTAAAAACAGAAAGTTAGCAGCTTGTTAGTTGATACATGGTTTGTTATTATACGCCGTTAGTTTTTAACTTAAGAATAGAAGTTGAAAAATACATTAAATTTATATATTTTTTGTATAAAAACAACTCTTATCATTTTCCTCAAAAATGAGAAATTTCCCTACATCAAATTAACAACAAAAAAAAAAAAAAAAAAGATTTTCTTTTTTCTTTTCTCCAACATCCTAATTAAAAATAATATGTAATCATAATTACTGTAAAGAATTTCTATGTGATTGTGAATGTTTTAGGTAATTCAATCTTAAGTAGAATTAGACGAAATAAACAAGATAAAAAGAAAAAGAAAAACTTGCTTATTTATGTACTTTTGTTTTGTCCACCAACAAAGCCAACCAGCAAACCAGTTAGTTATTGTAACTGATGGCCAAGTAAACAAAATGTAAGTAATGACTTCTGAGAATTGTTTGGCAGAAGTTTATCTCTCTTTATACATTACATTAATGTAAAGTCCTTCTTAGATCTGTACGAACACATAAAAGGCATACATTTCTTCTTAACATGCTTGCAGTACACTTTTTGTTGGTTATACATTACAAATACCTCGAAAAAATAATACAAAAATGAAAAACATACATAGAGAAACCCGTATCGGCTGTGAGTACCCCAATCGTTGCTAATCGCATAGTTTAGTTGTGATATGAGAATTTTACGGTTGTATTTACAGAATTTCGTTTCGGAGTCAGCACTATGAAAATATGATTCTTGCAATAGAAATTGTACAACCACAAAAGGATGGTTCGTTTGCAAGAAATGAATCATTCGATTGGCAATGAATTTGATTTTTTGTTTTCCTGGTGAAGTTAGTGAATTCACAAGGTGTCCTACAAAAATTAAAATTTAAAATAAGTTTTAAATTTTTTTAGTTTTACAATTTTAGAAAATTACAATATTATGATAATACTATCCAGAATATACTTAGGCCCGTTAACAATAAAAAAATTAACCTACAGTTAACATTAAACTCAAAATTTAAACCTTGGTTAGCCAAAAGCTATTAACACAAAGTTCAGTCATCTTATAACTTTTAGATTATTTTGCCAAATTTCAGTTAAATTTAACCGAGTACTATTTGGCGTTTAAGTTCTTAACTAGAAAAAAATATTTGATGTTTGAATTTAAATATATTAATTTAAATTTACCTGATGCAGAGTTTTTCATGAGATATCGTTTATCTAAGAGAATTGTAAAATTTATAGAAAAAACTATTTCAAAATACATTAAATTTTTAATAAATTTATTAGATGTGTTGCACATTAAGAATTTATATTCATGTATACATTTTTTCTTATTTTTAAAATTCATTCATAATAATTGATAACTACAAGTTAACTAACTCTTGCCTATTGTCACCGAACATTTTTAATTTATAGTTAAAACTTCAGTTTAAGCTAACTGAAAGTTAGTAAACTTTTACGTTAAATTTATTTAACTGAATATTATGTTAATAGGCCTTAGGCTGGTAGTATTAGAAACATATTTCCTTGATAGACTTATAGACAAAAAAATAAATAGAAATACAACTATGCTTTCAATACCGCCAGCCGTAGGATGGATATAGAAAGCATAACAAAAATTTATTAGGATTATGAGACAACATGAACATGAAGAAAATTTCATTTGACAAATTTAGAAAATAAAATAATAATAAAATAAATACTACGATTTTCTAATTCTAATTTCATTAAATTGCAACAAAAATAGCAGTTTCAAAATACATATGAGTATACCGATTAAGAGTGCTGATGATAAAATCGTAGCTGGTTTTAAAAATTTATTCCACTCGCCTAATATCGAAATAGTTTTTCAATATTCTTTAAAGTTAACAATTTAATTAAAATAAATAAATAAATGTTTTAGGAATCAATCAATTTAAAAATGCGTTTGTTTCACTATTTGATGTATAACTTAACAATTATTGGTGTATTAAAATTTTTAACATTTGCTTTGAAATATTTGCACAATATAAATTTATTCAAAGCTTTGACTCTTTTTCCGTCCTAATGGAAACAATGAATTTTGCTGAGGACAAATACGAATCAAGCCAATTTCGGAGAGCGAAAATAGTAGTCGGATGTGGCAAGGTCTGGACTAGAAGGCGGGTGAGTCAAAACTTCCCAACCACTTTCTAAATAGTTTTTAACGTTTGGTACAGGTTCTCAGATAAGACCCTTTTGGTCCTTCCAAAAACAAAGCATTACTTTAGCAACACGAATATTCGATCGGGCTCCACATATAATTTCTTACGCTTCGTGTTATCGTAATTGATAAATTTTTTTTATCGCATGTAATAATTTGAAATTGATTTTATTTAATAGCGTTCAAGCAGCATTTTGGACATGCAAAATCATACCGAATTTTCTTGCTTTTAGACAGATCCTAATGCTCGGAAACATTTTGAAATTGCTGCTTGAGTAGCTCGTAACTAATTTGCAAAGCTATTGTTGAGTTTGACAACAATCAATAACTAAGTGAGATTAAATGACAAATATATGCCCTTCTAAATGATATAGAAGTAATTTAAGACAAAAACCGCATTCAAAAGATCTTATTTCTGTGGCAATCGCTTGAGTTCAAGAATCTCATTACATACATTTACAGCTTATAAGACGTATCGTAATGCACGAATGTATTATAAAATCATAGGACATCTGAAGTGGACTTGTCAAATTACTCTTTGTTTCGATCAGAAACATCAGCATATCCAAGGGAATGCTCATCCTTGCATACGCTTCTCTTTAGATCGAGGTGTCCGACATTGGCTTGATCTTTCAACTCGAAATTCATATTTTGCTATAAAGACACGAAAAGGTCATAGCTAACAATAGGCAATAATTTGAACAAATTTGTATTGTACAAATGCTTTCAAGTAAAAGATAAAAATTTTAAAAAATCCTATAATTTTAAGTTGTACACCCCATGCTATAAACGACAATAACTTTCTTACTACAACACGTTCTTTAAATAATTAGTCGAAAAGGAACAAACAAATGTCTGAATTAAGATTTCTAAATTATAGTTAAATTTATTGTTACGGCGGGTGTGTTATTATAACAAAAAAATTTCTAATTCGTTGATTTCTTTAGTGTAAATGTCAAATCAAAGATTTCAGCAATGCTTTTCTATAATAAAATTAATATGATAAATACACAATATCAAATAGAAAAGGCATTAAATATATTATTAAGAAGAAGTTTTACATTCTTACTAAGTACCGGGTGTGTTTCAAATAGGTATGGAATTTTAAGTTGGCAACCATATTTTAAGTGCCTGTCATTTTGTCAACTGTAATTTATATTTAGCTTGGTTTGGCATTTCAACATGAATAGACTGAGACACCGTTACATCCAGAAAAACTGACTGTTTGGTGTGCTTTATGGGCTGGTGGAATTATTTGTCCGTACTACTTTTGAAATAATACTGATCAGATCATTACATTCAATGGTGGCCGCTATAGAGCCATAATTACTGTCTCTTTTGTTTATTAATTGATTAACCATGATGTGCTGTGGCTTCAACAAGACGTAATATTGGACACAGCTCGTCCCACAATTTATTTCTTGAAGTAAATGTTTGATTACCACATATTTTTGGACCCGTGAATAAGACTCTAAGACTGTGCAATTTAACGCCGCTAGACTTTGTGAAGTTGTTAGTCTACGCCGACAAATCTAAAACGATTGGCCACTTCAAGGACAAGATTCGCTGCGTTATTGCCGATATACGGCTACAAATGTTGGTAGAAGTCAGCGAAAATTCGACTTCCAGATTAGAATACGTCTGATCCAGCCGTGGCTGTCATATGTCAGAAGTCATATTTAAATTATAAGGCCAGAAGATTATCTTTTGAATAAAGTAAATTTCATGTCAATTAAATAAAAAAAATCATCTGTGTTCAAAGTTCTATATTTCTATAACAACACCCTTTATACTTTGCATTGGACATACATACTTCTGTTTCAATTACGTATGTTTGTTTGTAAATATGTATGAATTTATATAAAATTGTCTGCACCGGACGCGAACATAAAAACCATATTGTGCATATTTCAAATACTCATAAGCAAAAATCTTGGAAAATACGACAAATTGATAAAAAAAAAAGAAAAATTATGAGATATTTATTCCAATTCATGTCGTTGTTTGACCTGTACTGTCTATTGTTGAACAAAAAACAATAATATATTTTTACTTTGAAAGATGCTTCCATCTAATGATAGTAGGACGAATGATTTGTATAGAATGTGTTTGGTTAGCATGTGCCATTTCAATATTTCACTAATTCAATTCAACAGCTACACAACAGTCGTTTTTACTTTTGCTTTATTAAATGATTTTTTATATCTGTTTGAGTAGAAATTATGACTGTGAAATTTAATATTTTTAAGTAAATATAAATGAGTATATGTCGTGATAGAGAAAAATTTTGTTATTTCTAAAACAAACTATTAGTTCAGCGACTCCTTTTACATTTTAAAACTGTCCCTTTAAATCACAAAAATAAAAAACGTTAATGTGCTTGACAAATGTTGTTAAAAGTCTGCACATGTTTTTAGGCCAAATGACATTAAAAAGTTGTCAAATCCATCTATTAGCAAAGAAGAAACAAACAAAAGCAATTATTAATTTAAAAACGTGTCGCTAATGTTGAATACTTCAAGTATCATAAAAGAAAACCTCAAAGATTAACAAGTTTAAGTTATTCTGTCAGCAAATAGTTTGTTAAAATTAATTCAACTTTATGATGCATAATTACATTTTAACTGAGACAATTAATTTACGAAGTTCTTGGATTTGCTAATTTAAAAGAAAATGCCAGAAGTAGAATCAAATTGTTAGAGCACAAAAGTAAACGAATTTACGAGTATGTCAGTATTAACAAATTTGTAATTAGGCATGTATAAAATTATACGATTGGAAGGGTTAGTCTTGTGTCCTGTTGTGTGAATGCTACTACAATTCCCAAATTGTAAGTGCATTGTGAGTGGGTCAAGTAATAAATACAGTACCGTGCAATATAATAGTTAAAAGCAATTTCGACAAACAGTTTTATGATTTGTTTTTATACCCTTCACACAGTGAAAAAGGGTATATATAGGTTTGTCATTCCGTGTGAAATTTCTAAAATTTTCATTTCCGACCCCATAAAGTATATATTTTCTGAAAGCTTATGAATAGGGGAGTCGATTAAGCCCTGTCAGTCTGTCCGTCTGTCCGTGTGTATGTTGAAATCAACTTTTTGAAGCCCCCCGACATCGCTTGGACTCGGGTGAGGTATTAAAATATCAGAAATATTCGGGAGTAAATCGGTATTGAAAATCAGAAATATCGGTACATAAACAACTGAGATATGAGCAAAAACCCACGACCACCTCGATTTTTTTTTCACAAAAACAACATTACAACAACAACATACATAATACAAACTTGTATATTGGTTAAAGTAAACGTGGGATCAAATCCCAGCTGAGCCAAAAACTTTTTTTTTATTTTTTTTTATTTTTTATTTAATATATTATTTATATTTTTGTTATTTTTTTTTTAATTTTTTTTTTAAAAAAAAAAATTTTTTTTTAATTTTTTTTTTAAGTTTTTTTTAAATTTTTTTTTTTAATTTTTTTTTAACATACATACGTAAATTTATAATTTTACAATGGGGTGTTTTTATATATGTATGTTTTTTATATGTGCATATGTACGTATTTCATATGAGATGAATGGTGATACAAACTATTGTTATTGCATGACTACAAGTTGTGAAGGGTACATAAGATTCGGCACGGCCGAATATAGCGCTTTTACTTGTTAAAGACTGTTTTTGATATGTTTCAAATTTTTTTTACATATATATTAATCACCTTATTGTGTTGATTATCTGTTATTTATTATAAATATTTAGTAACAAGTGCGTTAAGCATTTTGAAAAGTTTGATAGTAGATTTTATAATATTTTTCTTAATATACATTGGTATCAAATTAAAGGGCTTGATTAGTAGAACAGTACGAAATGTAAGAATTAAATGTTATGTTCATTACAGTTCAATCATTTATAAGCTTACTCAGGCTACACTATGCTCCACAGTTTTGTTTCAGTCTGAAGAAGACCCCATAAAAGTAACTTTTTGTCTTATTTTATAATGTTCATTCTCAACTTGAATCAATGGTTCTCAATTTCAAAATTCTTGCTTTATCAACGTAGAAAAGACAAAAGTATTGTAAAAGTATATTTTGGGTCGTCCAAAATATATGGAAATGAATATCAGAAATGGAAAATTTAATCCTTTTCTTTATATATTAAAGTTAATTTCTAACAACGTACAACTCCAACGATAGGTTGGGAATTGAGCAGTTGTTCGTTTTATGAGTGGGGGTGCTTGGACATGTTTGTGCTTGCCCTTTTAAGTAAACAATTTAAATTAACCATATTTGTTAAATGTTTAATGAAATATTAATGTTTATAAAGTTGACTTAAACAAACGAAAGCGTACATGGCAAAATTTCCTTTTGAACTGCATAAATAAATCAAGAACATGTACAAACAAACGACAGTACAGGTACGAGTATTCTTAAAAATTCTTTAAAGATAAAATATAAAAATGTGTTGGCTCAAATAAATTACTCTCCAAACGGTATTGCTTGCATGCAATAGAATTTTAATTAAGTGGTAAAAAAAAAGAAACGAGACTGGACTTAATTGAAGAACATGACCTTAACAAGTCATGTCCTTTTTAAACAGACTGACAGAAAAGCGTGTTTTAGAAAACGTCAATAAAAATTGTAATACCCCATTTACATATTTTGTGACATAATTTTGTTTTATTCGTAAAATTATTAGTTTTTTAATAATCGATAAAAAAAAACTTTTGATCCTTCTACCTTTAACTTTGTATGTTGTGCATGCATGAACATATTTTACTACTTTGCCTTAGATGTGCTGTGAAGGTTAAAGTGCCACTTGTTACTTTTCGTTTTCGTCAAACGACTTAAAGTTTTATTTATTATAAGACTCGTTCATAGAAAATAAATTTAACAAGTTTTCCTTCAGCTTCTTTTGGCGGTTCTGTTCAACATTATATTATTCATATTGTACAAAAAATAGCTAACCAAAAATGTATAAAACAATAATAATGTGAAATGGTTCAACAAACCCACTAAATAAAAAATGTAATTTATGTACAGATTTTTATGATCAAATACACCAACACTTCACACACTACACTTGTGACGCATACAGGGGCTTTTTTTAATTTTATTTATTTAGAATCAAATTCTTAACTCCTTTTTCTTTACACGCTTACAAACACTTCAACAGCCTTCTGAAAGAAATGCGATACAAAATAAATTCTTAAAATATTTAATGCGAATATTTATGAGCAGGGAAATCAGAAAATATTTAAATAAATAACATCGCTACATTCGGCCGTCACCAAAAATTGGTTGTATAGTAATTTTATTACGACAATATTTTTATTTAGTAAAGAAAGGCAATATAAAAACAGACAGACAGACGGACAGGCATAGCTAGATAATCCTAAAATGAAACCACAACTAGGAAAATTTGTATCTATTTTATGGGGTATCAAATGAATATTTCGATGTGTTGTCAACGGAATGATAAAATGAATGTACCCACACACATACGAATAAGAAGAAATACGCACTTTGTGGGTGGTGAGTTTTACAGTTGTTTTTAATAAGTTTTAATAATTAATTAATTAATTACAAGTTTTAACTAATTTTAAATGTGATATAAATGGAAAAAAATACTCTGTGTGTGGTAAATTTTTGAAAATCTTGGTGCCTTACTCTTCTTCTTAATCAACTGATTTAAATCATTTTTTGGTAGAAAATGTTTTTCTGTACCCAAGAAAAGTACAGGCTGGGCTGTGTGGTTTAAAAATTTTACAATTTTTTTCGTTAATATAAATAACGGAGAGATTTACAACTGAATAAAGAACCAAAATAACACAGTTTTGGCCAGAAATAAAATCAACTTTATTGAATATTTTAATATGAGTGATGAATCTCATTTTTATTTAAATGGTTTTGTTAATAAGTAGAGCTGTAGGCTCTGGGGTTATGAAAATCCAAGAGCTATTTATCAACGCCAATTGCTCTCCATTAGGTGTACAGTGTGATCTGAGATTACATCTGAAAAAACCATTGGACCCTACTTCGTCGAAAATGAAGATGGAAATGCTGTAACCGTTATGGATAGCGGCATATATATATACACATGTAGGGGGAATATCGAAGCAGACCACTACTATCACGGGTCCCTTTTCGACCCCCTTCGTTCCTCAGTGATTTCGTGTCTACCGATCAGTATACCTTCAATCACTGAGTCCCGCGCCACAACCGGCGTTTGCTCTGGACCAGTAAAAACGATTTCACACTGCCGACTGGTGATTGTCGACAATCCTCATCGCACAGTCCTTTGTAATCGCCAGCATCTCCCTAAGACCAAGGTCCCCCATCGCACTCACACCCAACGTGTGCTTGCCCGTGATCCTCAATCTTACGCTCGCAAACGCCGGACACTCGCATACCACATGCGCTGCCGTCTCGGCACCCTCCAGGCACATTCTACAAATATCATCATCCACGATCCGCATCCTCTTCAGATGATATTTGAAGTTACCATGTCCTGTAATCAACGCAGTGATCCAGCTCATCATACTCCGATTAAAACCGAGTATCTTCACTGCACCCCTGCCAAGTGGCTCCCTGAGCACCATACGAGCCTGTCTACACGTGGTTCCCTCCGTCCACCTTCGCAAGTTCACAGAGTTCACCCATTGAAAGATCCTCGCCCGCACTAACCCATTGCCCAGAGCAACTCTGAGTTCCGGTCCGCAGAATGCAGCCTCAGACCCCTTCCTCGCAAGTTCGTCAGCAGCCTCATTCCCAGCTATGCCCACGTGTCCCTTGACCCACATCAGCGTTACCTCATTTGTAGAGGCACACCTATTGAGCTTCAGAACACACTCAAGCACCAAGGAGAAGTTCACATCCATCCGCTGCATACGTTTTATAACCGACTGGTTGTCAAGTGCAATAAGAATTTTCCTCCCATACACTCGACATTCTAACAGGTGGTCCAACGCATGCAGCAAACCAAGCATTTCTGCCTGATAGACCGACACGTACTCCCCCAGACTCAGGGTGCAGGATAAGTCCAACTCAGATGAGTACACACCAGCACCTGCCCTACCGTCCATAAAGGACCCATCAGTAAAGATACTGATGTCATTCTCCATGCACTCATTGTGCATGAGTCCATCCGCTATGAGCGTGTGATGTAGCCTTTCGACCACTTTCACCCGACTCATGCGCTCCATCGGCATCTGAGTCTCCCTAACCTCTTTATCCACGAGGTCCAGGATTCTCCTATGCCCCAAAACCGATCCAAAGCGATACCACATGTCATCGCTTCGCATCCGAATCGCCGATCTCGCCGCCGTCTCCCTTACAAATAAGTCCAACGGCAGCAGTCCCAGCATTGCCTCCATCGCCTGCGTTGGTGTGGTACGTATCGCGCCACATATACCAATGCAAGCAATCCTTTGAACCCCGTCCAACTTCTGCCTAACCGTCGCCTGAGAGGCCTTTGGCCACCAGACAACAGATGCGTAAGTGATCGTCGGTCTCACCACCACTGTGTAAATCCAGTGTGCAGCCTTAGGTGAGATTCCCCACTTCCGACCGCAAACCCGTTTACACTGATGCAGAATCCTCTTTGCCTTCTGTACCCTCGTCTCAACATGATCATTCCAGGTTAGTTTTATATCCAGTGTTACCCCCAGATATTTCACCTTCCTGGACACATTGATCTCAGTCCCAAAAAGCATTAAGGATTCAATCTCTATGCCCTTCCTTCTCCGCGTGAAGAGCATAGCATCCGACTTGCCAGCATTTATGGTTAGTCCCTGTTCACAACACCATTCTTCGGTTACTCTGAGCGCCCGTCTCATGCAACCTAAAATGGTCTCCATGAACTTACCACCAACCATAATTGCCACATCATCCGCATACCCTACCGTATGTATGCCCATTACCTCCAGTCTTCTGAGAAGGCTGTCCACAGTTATGTTCCACAGCAGAGGCGATAAGACCCCTCCTTGCGGACATCCCCTGACCACCCTTCCCCGAATCCTGGTGCTCCCGCTCCTGAGATTCACTGCCCTACATCTGAGCATGGCGCCGATCCACTTCACCACAACAGAATCAACCCCTCGCTCATCGAGAGCATTTCCCAGTCTATCAAAAGAGATCCTATCAAAAGCACCTTCTATGTCCATAAATACGGACAAAGCCAGATCACCATTGAAAATCTCCCTCTCAGCAACCCTCACCAGTTCGTGCAGGGCTTTCTCAGTAGACCTCCCAGCTCTGTAAGCGTGCTGACTCCCACTCAATGGCCTATCCATCAGCGTGTTCTCCTCCAGGTAGTCAACCAACACCCTTTCCATTGCCTTCAATAGAAAGGATGTAAGACTGATCGGCCTGAACGACTTAGCCTCCGTATAGTCCCTCCTCCCGGGTTTGGGGAGAAAAACCACCCTGGTCTCCCTCCACGCCACCGGAATATACCCTGTCGAAAGACAGGCAACAAATATTTCCCTAATCACCACAAGTAGAGTGTTCATACCCCACTGTAGTAATGCAGGAAATATCCCATCCATCCCAGCCGCCTTAAATGGGGCAAAAGACAAAATTGCACTTCTAACCCCATTAAGAGTTACTATCCTTTCAGCGTCCCTTCGCCTTACCTCACTGGCTCCCCTGTTAACGGGAACCCATGAGTCATTCGAAATGAAGCTTCCAGGAAAATGTACCTCCATCAGCGACCGTAATGTCCCCTCCATCGTCTCCGTCATGCCTCCATCGCTCCCGCGAATAAGCCCCATTCTGGAGACAGGGTCTCTAGACACCATCCTCTGCAGTCTCCCCACTTCATATGTATCCATCACGCCGGAGCAGAATTCCCTCCACGTACTTCGTTTCCGAAGACGTATAGTCCTCTTCAGCTCCTTCTTCCTCGCCTTATACTCGTCCCATAAGTCAGGATTCCTCCCCCTCATGTAACGATTAAAGGCCCTCCTCGTGTCCCTCTTCATGGATTCCAATTCACTACTCCACCATGGAGTAGAATCCTTCTCATCCACTACCGTGAGAGGACACGCATTCTCGAAGGCAAGTCCGACAGTAGAGTTTACCCTCTTCACCGTCCGCTCAATATCCTCCGTATTCCGAAGTGCCCGGTGTGGAACACTCCCCGAAAGTCCCGAGAGGCACTCCTCGTACCTAGTGCGATCCGTATCCCTCGGTACCCTGATACGCCTACGCGCCTTCCTCCGCCTCCTACCATACAGAATCTCAAACTGGATAGCCCTGTGGTCAGACATGGTCAATCTGTCCACCACTCTCCAATTCCCAACTCTATCCAGCATTCCAACAGAGCATAAGGTGATGTCGATTATCTCCGCCCTACGTGCATCCACGAAGGTGGGCTCGACACCCCTGTTCAGGACCAGCAGGTCATGACACTCCACAAACTCCAGCAATTGCTGTCCCCTGTGGTTATCGTCCGTACTGCCCCATACAGTACTGTGTGAATTAGCATCACAGCCCAAAACAAGAGGCATACCCCTCAACCTACAGAACTCCACCAGATTCCTAACCTCCCCCGAAGGATGGGAGTCCGGTGTGTCATAGGGTAGGTAAGCCGACGCCACCAGAAACGATCCCGAACCCGCGCCTATCATCACAACCGTAAGATCCGGCGAACAGAGATGCGTCATCGGCACAGCACACACACCGTGACGCACCAGGATACATGTCCTCAACCTCCCCCCCGTCTGTGAGTGAAACAGACTGGCGGTCCGACGAGACAGGCCCATGATGTTATCCCTAACAATCCATGGTTCCTGCAGTAAAGCTATATCCAACCCATCCTCCACAAAACATCGCATCATCACCGCCGAAGCCGCTCTGCTATGATGCAGATTAAGCTGGTATACACTCAGAGTTTCCCGGTATGGATAGCGGCATAGGTTTATGATAGGACATTTCTTGCAACCTGCTGTTGAAAACAGACCTGAGATGTGGTTTCAGCAGAATATAGCAACTGCCCGTGACACAGGGAACTTTGAAGTAAAGTTATTGCTGAAAGAATAATTTTCAGAAACTAAGAAAATGATTGGCTAGCGCGTTCGCCGGATTTGTCAGCACCCGAATATTTGTTTTGGAGTATTTGATTCAAAACAATCCTAGAGCTCAAGGCCCACATTGTTGCAGGAATTCAAGCGCTACAGTCGCAAATTTTAAAAGATATTGTGGAAAATACTCTAGGACAAGCCCATCGTTTCAAAGTTGAAAACAGGGATAATTTAAGAGACATTATTTCTTTGTTCAAACTATTTATCTCGTGCCTATAACAAAAAGACAGACGGACGGACAGACAGTCATTGCTAAATCGCCTAAGAATGAAATATAGTTTTCCAATGAGAGCGGATCCACGTTTAAAAACAAAACTGTAATACAAGATACTGTGTGTGAGGTATTAATAAAATTGTATTTTCCTTATTTTAAAGTCCCATGTATGAGTTTGGTTAGAGACCACTATTCGTACGGTGTCGTAGATACAAAAGAGAGAGATGTCCAGGATTGTGTAGACTTTGACACAACCGGTCAACAGCAGCTGTTTGGCATAGACTTTATTAATCTTAACCAGAAAAATTCAAGCAGCGTTAAATCGCACAAACTTATTGGACAAGTAGCATTCGCGCTTATATTCAATTGCTCACTTTAATAATACAATCAAAATCAATCAACCCGCCCTTATTAAAAACCCCTTTATAAAATATAAAGAATAGGACGAAAAGATCGAAACTATCGAACAATTTTTAGGTTTATTGTATTTGAAAGTAATGAAGCTGCTATAAATGATTCAAAATACAGTTCAATTAAAATTGGGACCCATTTAACTCCTCAAAACTTTTTAATGAATTAATAAATTTTAAGTTCAGTATATATTTTTTATTATTAATATACAAAATATAAAAAAATAAAACTAAATTTCTTTAATTCGAATAAATTTTCCCATTAACCTCTGCACATCTTTTCTCCGTTCCTCTGCAGCTTATTTATTCCATTTTTTGTCGCATTGAATTTTGATTTTGCAGAACACCAGCACTTTTCTTTTATATATTTTTTACAATCGCCCAAAATTTTCCAATCGAGCTTAGTTGGGGACAATTATGTGGTATTAACTTGATTGCTATCGTATCATGTGAGGGTTGAATAGTGGCATGTTGCTAAATCCGGCCAAAATATTACGGAAGAGGTGTGATGTCTAATGAAAGGCAGCAA
The DNA here is from genome assembly GCA_941918925.1 of Phyto melanocephala. Taxonomy (NCBI): domain Eukaryota; kingdom Metazoa; phylum Arthropoda; class Insecta; order Diptera; family Rhinophoridae; genus Phyto; species Phyto melanocephala. Next base: position 182,694,453 of record OW799233.1, read on the forward strand.
TCGTTTTTCCAAACATTGCTTTATATATATTTTGGATGTCATTGAAGGTGATGTAACTAACGGTCTACTCGTTATACCACAACTGCAGATCGCTTGCCAAATCAAGAGTTCTTGGCGAAAAAAAAATCAACTCATGAAACATCGGATCCTTTTTACTAAATACGCATGTGTTCTATACACTTATTAGAATGGAGTGCAGTTCATCAATATATTCATGTAAACACATGACCGCCAGTGACACGATAATGTTAAAATCATTAGTATTTCACCTAAATAAAATCACTTCGTTACCAGTTGAACCCATGAAAAATAACTTTTTGGTCATAGATTTTTTTCTGAGTTTCTTTTCATTGTTAAAGTTTATGTTTTTTTTTTGTTAAATTTTTCGGTAACTCTGAATATTATTAAAAATTTTGCAAATATTGTACATTACAATAGAAATTCTACCAAATCCATTTAATTGAAATAACAAGGCAGATTTCAGGGAAAGAGTAACGCAATGAAAATGAATAGTTTTCTTTGTATAGGAATAAGAAAATATTGCGATAAAAACAACAGCAAAAACAAAAAAAAAAAAAAACAATGTAACTAAGCCATAAGTAAATGTTGACATACATACATACATAAATACATACATATAAATAGAAGAGGGCGCTTGTGTCCCTCATAAAATATGCCGAATAAAATTAACAATGGAGGTGGTTGCACAACTAATAGCAACAACAACAATAATAAAAAATTGTTGCTTACAGCGTTCTTCGTTCAATTTGGTTCTATTTTATTTAATTTTTTTTTTCCGAAAATTATATCTGCACGAACAATTGAATTTCATTGACTTTTATTACTAGTTTCCAAAAAAAAAATATAGCCAGCGGCAAAAGGTTTAATAAATATTACAACAAAAAATAAATAAACTTAAGGCAAAATATTGGCTCCAGATAAAATTCAAATAAAAGCAATTTAAAAAAATATTAAAAATATCTATTTAGCGTTGGGCGAGTTTATCCAAAAGTAACACATTTAAGCATGCAAAAAACACACAAGTTAAAATAAATTTTACGATTATTGCTTTTGTTTTTGTTCAAATATATAAAAAAAGTTTTTTTTCTTATAAATTCTTAAAAAAATTCATTTTTTATATTTCAATTTTTAAAATTTATGGTTAATTAACTCATATAATAAATCCTTAGATTATGGCTCATATTTTAAATATTCGTCAAACTGTTAAGGTGAATTCACCCATTTGTTCTGAACAAAATTTTTTCCGGAGAATAACATTTTTTACTGAGAGTTTTCTGCAGAACGATTCACCCATTTAAGAAAATTTGTCCGAAAAAACAAAACTGCCATATAATATAAAAATGCAAACAGTTGTACAAAGTGGAAGCACCGCTAGCAAACTATGTAAATAAATACAAACGTAAATTATTTCATTAAAATATATGTGAAGAAAATGTCGGATAGAAGAAAACTAAAATTATTATTTTTAATTGAAGTGCATAAAGTCAATTTGTTTGCAAAATAAATTTATAAAAAAATCGAAAATAAAAAGAGTCGCTTCTATTTCATTCCATAAACCCTGTTTTAAATAATTATTTTTGTATGCACTATTGCTCATGTCATACAAACATTTTCTTCCTGGTTTTTTAATTCTTCTATTAATTTTTGAGCAATAGTTTCATTAAGTTCCATTTTAATTGTTAATTTTCGGCAAAAACAATTTTTGTATAATAAATGTACTGACACTGTGTGATGTGGCAACCAAATTCAATTTTCATGTAAATATTGAAAAATAGTGGCATCCCAATTCAGTTGCTTCTGAACAAGAATTAAAATTAAACCAATTCAAGAAAAATCTTTCTGAACAAAATAATCTCTCTCTCTCTCAAAAGTAAAACATCAAACTCAATACAAAAAAAATTTGTTCTGAACTAAAATTTTATGGGTGAATCCAGCTTTAATGACTCACTTTGTTGACTGGAAATCGATAAGCTTTTACTCCAATCTAAACACTAGCTATACGCATACATCTAAAGAAATTGGTAATACCAGTGAAAGTTCCCAAAATAATTGTTTCAAAAATGGACATTGATTATACTTAAATAGAATTGTGGGGCGTAGCGTGATCAAACTAAATATGTAAAATATTGCTCATATATTGAGACAAATTGATTTTGCATTATTTTGTATAAGTTTAAAAAATCCAAAAGGACACAGATAATTTGCTAAATTTAATGAAATATTTATTAAGAGAGATAAATAATTGTCTGCTATTTAGTTTTTAAAGATTATTTCATGGTAGGTGGTCCATCCGTGAGCTCCTATTTTGACATACATTTTCCAGCATTTCGGGCAGCTGTAAAGTTATCTATCAAGGCTGGAATTGTGGCTATCTTGTCCGTATATACGTCTAATGGAGTCATATTCCAAGATCTTGTCTGCTGCAAAAAGTGAAATTGCTCACTAAACTCGCCTTCCAATTAATTTTAATAGCGCGATGTATGGCATTAATTAATTAATCCATTTGGGAACGCTAAGTTGCTTCATTGACTGTGTTACGTTGCGATTTTCATTGTTTTCCAATGATGCTGACGGCTAACAAACCGCATTGAACAGTGCATGTTTTAAGGGAGCATTGATAGTCGGCCCTCTGGCAGCTCTCAACACACAATTTGGTAATTCTTTTTATTGATGTACCCACTGTGCTTAAAATGGGTTTCGTCGCTGATGACAATTTTTCGATGAAAACACATTTTTCACACAGCCCGAACATTAAACAAACAAGTAAGAGCACTATATTCGGCTGTGCCGAATCTTTTATACCCACCACCAATTTTGTGTACATTTAAAGCACAATATTTATTATTTTGTTAATCGCTATGGAATAATCTCTTTATAATAAAATATGTATCACTTTCTTTGTAGAGGGTGATTAAATTTTAAGGGCCCATGTTGAAGGTGAACTGCACGTAGACTTTTAATTTGTTTTCTGCATTTCATTTGACATTTCTTAGTCTCAAACTTACTCAATTTGATCCGTGGAAAGATACGCAAATGAGCAACGCTTTAAAGTTATTCATGTTTTTTATGAAAATGGGCGTTCAAATCAAAATGCATTTCGTGCACTTCGTAATTCTTTTGATCAACATAATCGTTCAAATTCGTCCACAATCGGGATAATTGTAAAGAATATTTAAATTTCTGCAAAACAGGTCTGTATAAAATGTTAGAAAATCTATGAAAGCCTTCTTAGTTCGTTGAATGGGAACCACTGCTGGTTTTTGCGATAGTGTGGCAAAAGAGCAGTCAACCTCGCCTCATCATCATGCATCAACATTGTCATTGAAAATTTGGACCATCAGATAGAGGAGTGGCGCCAAGGATGGGGGGCCATTTGGCCGATATTTTGTTAAATACATAATTGAACCATACAAATATTATAATTACAAAAAGAAATAATAATAATATCCTAAATAATTTGTGTTTTATTTAAATTCAACATCGGTCCTTAAAATGTAACCACTTCGATATGCTCCTAAAATGCTTTTGTAAATGTAGTCTTTCAATGAAATTGGGCGTTAAAGTAGGCGTGTCAATAAAGTTTCTGCTAATAAATACAACTTAGATATTTCAATATAGTCCTTTATTTTCTCAAAAACTTTGTCAATAGAGAAATTACATGAATTTAAGATAAACCGTTATATGGGAGGTAGGCGTTAAAGTGGGCGTGTACCGTAAACTTTTTAGCACAACAATTACATTGATTAGAAGGATATACGTAGCGATCATCATACCTCTAATTTTAGCGGTTTTATGAGCTTTTAAATTTCATTAACGGTAGATAACGTAAAAAGTGGGCGTTATAGTAGGCGTGTCAAAGTTATTTTTGCGAATGAGTACAACTTAGGTGTTTCAATATAGTCCTTTATTGTTCCAAAATCTTTATTAATAGAGAAATTATATGAATTTTGAGTAAAACGTTATATGGGTGGTGGGCGTAAAAGTGGCGTGGCACATTGATTTTCCGTTACAAAGAAGCGTCTCATCAAAAAGCAAAGTGTGCAAAATTTCAGAGTCGTACATCCAATTTTGTTGCTTTTATGACGTTTTTGTTTTTAAATATACCGAAAAATACACTGTGCGGTATAAATTTTCGTACATTTTGATCGATAACTCCTCTCCTAATGCATAGATTTAGACAATTTTTGGGGAAAAATATTGCTTTTACTCAGGAAATATATATTCGAAGTTTCATGAGTCTACGTTAATGCGTTTGGACACAATTCCATTTTATTCGATGTTCGAAGGACACGGTTTTTTCGACCTACTCTTGCTTTTCGAGCTATAACTCTCTTCCTAATATTCCGATTCAGCCCATTTTCAATACCAAACAAACCTCGTCTATAAGAAAGATTCTTACAGAATTTGAGCCCCCTAGCTTTTTCGGTGCAACCTCTACCATGCTTTCAACAGACGGACAGACGGACGGACATAGCTAGATCGTCATCAAATCAAACCCTGATTCAGAATATATATACATTATGGGGTCTTAAATGGATATTTCGATGTGTTACAAACGGAATGACAAAATGAATGTACCCCCACCATTTTTTTGGTGGCGGGTATACAAATGTAATGATTTACAAGCTTTGTTCGTTTGTTAGTCCATTCATTGTGAAACGACAAATTTTAAAGAGCATTTTTTGGCATTGCCACATTTTTTTTTACGCTAAACTAATTGACGGAAAAAATCATCCCAAATACTTGTAATAAAATTGTAAAAAACTGATTCTATGTATGAAATATTTTTTTAAGAACTTTGATAGCGGTGTAAACATATATGATCTATAATGTAAAACAAAATTTCTTAGAACTTTTGTCTATCTGTCTCTCGTCTGTCCGTCTGTCTGACTTCCAGACCCAAAAACTATTGGTGGGATTTTAATAGAATTTGGTATGGAGGTACCTAGAAAAAAACGGGTTAGACTTTACTACTTTATTTGCATTCTTATTTTTTTTTTAAGAATAAAAGGATTTAACTTAAATACTGTCTTACTTTATTTTATTTTTACGTATTTTATTTTAAAGTTCCTTGGCACGATAGGAATGCTGTGAAAAGGAAACTCGGTCGCAGTCTGTGGTATTTTTGGAATCTGTATATTTTTATGATTATAAGTTTTAGAGAGGCTTAGGTACGCATAAAAATGCATTCCATAAATGAAACTGTCGTACAATTTTTTTTTAACCAAATTGATTTACAAAACTGTAGTGAATTGAAATCAGTAAAAAATATTTTCATTATGTATGCAATCCCAGCTATGGTAAATCTAAATTTGTTACACTTCCCTTCAGTAAATTGTTATTTTAGACTTTAATTATTAAAATTTATTATTTTCATTTGACCGTGTTATTAAAACAAAAATGTTAAACAATTCAAGCTAAATTTATAGAAGAACAATGTTTTTTTTTCCTTTCAGCTTAAATGCAAATAAACACACATTTAATGAACAGCAAAATTATTGTTTTGGTCAGAACCAAAAAAAATTTAACTGTAAACTTAAGACAATATATCAAATTTAACAAACTTGTACAAAATAAACAATAAATCTTAGAATTTTGTTTGAGACTCAAGGAAAAATGTTGGTGATAATGGCAACTTTTTCTGACGCTGTTACAGCATAGTTTGTAGATTTTAGGGAGACACCAGCAAAATGGTCTGTGTACACTTTATAAGCATTCATGGTATTCCTTAATTCATCCTTTTTAAAATCCATACAACAGATTTGTTAAACTTTTCCTGAGTGTTTTGTTTAAAGAGCGTTTGACAAACACAATTAAAAATGCCACAAACATTTTTCTACAATAAGAATTATAGACCCCTTAGAACCTAAAAAATTAGAAAGAAAAATAGAATTCAAGTGGCAAAAACCAACATAATTTATAGCTGTTGAATATAACAATTGCAAAAGATTAGTGATTTAAAAATAGAATTTGGCTGGTTAAGTAAAAAAGTCACATTTTTTTTTTGAGATTTTTGTTTGTGATTTTCTTTGTATTTAAAGTTCCTACCAAATATATTACACGAATACTAAAGCCAAAAAAGCAAAATGCACAAGAAAAACAATGTTAAATAAAACTGAACTAAATTCTACTTAAAAGGTCAAGAGCGATAAACAAACAAGTGACAAGAAAAATTTGGAAAATTTGTTAGGAAAGAATGCAAGTAAAAAAAGCAATAGTGTTATATGCGGCCGTGACGAATTTTATAAGCCCTTCACCATCATGCACGTGGGTATGTCGAAATTCCAACAATGACCTAGTCGTAGCGTAGCCTATAATTCAAATTTACTGTATTCTACTTTCATTTGATACCGATATTATGGGATTCGGTCACCATATTTTATTGTAAGTAAATTTAAGAAAAAAAATGCCGAGGCAATTACTTTTTGGTGCTCATATCTCAGTCATTTTTAAACTTCTTTTGCACATGTTTTGTAGGAATTTTTAAGAAAACGTTTGAGAATTTGGTGTTTCAATCGTGCCCAAAAACTAATGGGAGCTTTAGAAACTTGATATTTTTATTTTTTATTTTTATATTAAAAAAAGTGAATAAATATTTTTATAAATTATTTTGCCTATAACTTTGCTGCTTAATGACTATTTGTAAAAACTTTCTACAATGTATGTTTGATATTCTTAGAGAGCTGAAAAGTAATAATTTTCACGACAAAAATATGGAGAAAAGAATTTGTATTTTTCGCTCATATATGGGCAAGACATGTAGCGATTATTCTGGATTTCAAAAGCACTAAATTCCCGAATATTTCCAAGATATTGATACCACATACAGATCTGTGCAACGTATGGGCGCTTCAAAAAGTTGATTTCAATCAGTATGCGGGCAGACGGAAATCGCCCTTTCGACTTGCCAAATGTTAAGGTCGCAAATGAATACCGCAGAAATTACAAAGGGAATTACAAAGCTACATAAACCCTTTAAAAACCATTTAATATAAGTATGATTGTATTTGTAAGAGCCCTACAGATAATACTGGACTACGTTGCCCATTAAAGCTTAAGTGGACTAGTTACAATATGGTCCTATGTAAACAGTCATGGATAATATAATTTTCACACAAGAGTTTGTAGTTAAACGAAAAGTCTTCGTGTTGTAACCATTGCAAATATTGTTGTTAAGAGGTGTATAATGTAAGTGTTCTATTGAGTGGTGACAAAAAGAAGTTTTAAGGCCACTCTAATGGTCCAGCCTTAAAACATGGTAATGTGTAATCGACCATGTTTTCTCCGTACATTTGGGTGATGTTTGGAGTAGTCCTAGTTCATTAAGCAGTACGCTTTACATGAGTGTTTGGACTAGTCGTGTTATCTGCAGGGAAAGTATACTTTACATGCGTGTATGCACTATTCGCAGGGTTTTCATGTACGTGTACACATATGTACGTTTGTATGTACGTACATATTTATTAGCTGTCTACTTAAAATGGTTTATATTTCTTAAACAAAACAGTTGTAAGTGCTACATATGTATTCGTAAGTATTCATATTTTAACTTAATAGTTGCGGGTGAGTGTTGTTAAGTTTTTTTTTCGGAGTGCATTTGTGGTGGAAGGAGGTGTATGTTAACAGACACAATGTCACTGTATTTATATGACACATACATACTTAGACGACTTTAGATTATATCTCCGCCTGTGATGGTGTGGGGATTTTGTGACTATTTTCTTAGCAAAATATTGTTGTAAAAAAAATTTGCGTAAGATAACTGCTAGTACAACGTCACTATAAAATAGTTGGAAACACTTTTGCAAATTGATAAAATGTGTTACTGAAGGGTGGTTTAATTTATTCCACAAATTAAATGACGTGTCAAACTTTTTGTGTGGACGATCAAAAGTAATATCGTTTAAGCAAAATACGTAACGACATTGAGTAAAAATGTGGGTAAAGATTTAACGTTATGTTAAACTTTCTAATACTCCTCTGTCAAAAACTCATTTGGTATCCTTGGCGTCTGTGAGTTTAAAAAATTCCAATGGATATGATATTTTAATCGGCATAAGTGACAATTTAAAAGCAGAGAGTAATGGATGTAGTAAAGCTTAAACTTTGCTGTTATGGAATTGTAACAAGAATTTATTTATTATTTAATTTATTGATTGCAATAACAATATCCTAGCCTATGGACCATAATCAGTTACAATCCTTTTCTATTAAAAAAATAACTACTTCGAATCATAGGAAAATAGAAAAAATTTACTTAAAGATAGAATAATGAATATGTAGTAGAAATTAAAAATTATATCGTGTATAAATTTATAACTATTAAGTTACAGAGCAAATAAAATATATAAATATCTTTTAATCATTTTTAAAAAACAGTTTTTCATTTTTAAACCATTTTTAAAGGATACAAAATAGAAAACAGTTTTTTAATATAAAAATAACATTTTAGTACTGAATATTGTATGAAAGGGAATAATGCGTGGAAAAATGTATCCGTCCATATCCTTGAAAGTTTCAAATTAAGTTTTAGTAAATTAAAAAGAAAAAAAAATTGTTGGGTGTTTCTCAAGCAACAATTTCAAAACGTTAGCGATCAATAGGATCGGTTTCATACCATACGAAATGAAAGCGAGAAACGTTTGAAGACAACTTTGCATGTTTGAAATGCTGTTTAAACGCTATAAAAGAATATAATTTTTGTACCGAATCATTGTTTGCCATGAGGAATGGATCTACTACGACAACATAAAGCGTAAGAGATCGTATATAAAGCCCTCAGATATTCATGGCGCCAAGGTAGTGCTTTGTATTTTGTGGGGCTAGTTGGATATTATAAGCTGCTTAAATCTTGAAACATGTTTTAAATATTAAAAAACTATTTCGAAATAAGTGGTTGAAAAAAAGGAATCCGAAATCGGTTTAATTTGTTCTTAGCTTTAAAAGAATATCGCAGAATCCATCTATGTTTCAAGAAAGATGGAACAGGATCATAAGCAGTTAATTACACTAGGTCACAAATAACAAACTTTTGTCTGTTATTTGTTTCTAGCATACTTTTTCTCATGGATTTGGACCTACTGAACACGAAAATGAATTTTAAAAATTTTTCTGTCGATTGGTTTGCGAGATACAAATTTTTTATTTTTTTTTTTTAATTTTTGGAGGTACACTTACTATTTTGAGCATATCTTTAGTCTTCTTTGACCTATTTTATCCTACTACTACTCAAATTAAAGACAATTGAGCCGTCTACAACTTATTCTCAGAAAATTTTCAAATCGGGTTAGTAGTTTTGATGTTGGCGGCTTAAAAAGGTTAAAAAACTGGGTTTTTTTAGTAAAAATGTGGCTGAAAAATTCATATAAAAATTCATATAAAATATAAAACGCGATGTTAACAGCGATTTTAATTTTTTTACGTATAGCTGACACTTTTCCAAAGAAAATAAGCCCTTACTTAACAAAATCTGATGACAAATGGCCGACTTATTATTTTTTTGGTAAACGACCGAAATTCCGCTATTTCACGATTTTTTGATTTTCATTATTTGCACAGCTTACCTACCCAACGCAAACGAATAAATACATTTGAACTTAATTTAAAATAAACAAATTAGTCTTCGTATATTATTTTTTAATTTATTTACAGCACTACATGCTCAATGTATCGCACAATTAGCTAAACTAACGAAATTAAACTAACTAATTAAATTAAGCAAATCAACGCACAAAAAAAATGAGTAAAAACAAAGATATAAGTGTACATTTTATGCCATGTGGAAAAACTGCTGACTTCTTCTTTGTTTTTTGTATTCGCTGCAATCGGTCTCACGTATTAGGGTCCAAATATAGTCACCCATCATAGCCGTGTCATAGATGCCCTGATAGCGTCGTTCCATAGCCTTCAATTCCTGATGAAAGCGCTCGCCGTGTTCGTCGCTCACGTCTCCTAAATTCTCAGGGAAAAAATCCAAATGAGAATGCAGAAAGTGTATTTTAAGTGACATGTGCACTCCCATGGCTTCATAGTTCTTTACCAGATCCTCAACTATGTCCTTATGTCAAAATTTTTTTTATCTCGGGTCCTGCGAAGACTCCTTCTTTAATTTTTGCCAGCGAAAGGTAAGGGAAAATTGACCGTAAATAGGCAAAAGCTTCACCTTCTTTGTCTAATTTTTTGGCAAAATTTTTAATCAAACCCAATTTTATGTGCAGCGGCAGAAGTATTATATTTTCACGGTTCTCTATTAGTGGTTTGCGCTGAACATTCGCTTCTCCAACTACAGGTTTCGTTCGTACCGGCCATTTTTTTTTTTATATAATGCTGATCATCAGCGCGGCTATTCCAAAGGCACAGAAAACAGCACTCAGGACTCTTCTTCTGACGATTCTGCTTTTTGAAGAGATGCACCAGGGCACACTGGATATGGCACATCATGCGAATGTGGTACTGGAAGCGCAAACGATCCCACTTGAGCGTAGTTCCATTTAAAAAATCTTCCTACCCCACTGTTTGTGGTGAGGCAAAAATAACAGTCTGTGGAATGGCATAGCGGCTTTTTCCACATCATTGGTGTATCGAATTTCATATGGCGGCTAAAATTAAAATAAATTACTATATTCGCTATGTATAATGTGTTTAAATAAAAATTCTTACCTTCCGCCAGCTGCCCAGTTGGTTAAGATTATATAGCAAAGATCACACAGCGACTTAGGTGTCCATGGTTCTGTGATATTTGGTGAAATACCAAAATAATTCAAATAGTGCAATTGTACTGCTGGAGTAAACTTGTGTGCGTGATTTTTTTTTATAAACTGGCCACAAACATTGCAGAAATTGTCTGGATCGTTCAAACACTCGAACACACGTAGTCTTTTACTCATTGTCTTCCTTGCGTTTTCTAAATATTAACTTCTTTACACTTTCACAGACAGTTTTGAAATGCAATTGATAACCGTGTCTCCTTATGTTTAAATATGTATGAGCATGTAGTGCTGTAAATAAATTAAAAAATAATATACGAAGACTAATTTGTTTATTTTAAATTAAGTTCAAATGTATTTATTCGTTTGCGTTGGGTAGGTAAGCTGTGCAAATAATGAAAATCAAAAAATCGTGAAATAGCGGAATTTCGGTCGTTTACCAAAAAAATAATAAGTCGGCCATTTGTCATCAGATTTTGTTAAGTAAGGGCTTATTTTCTTTGGAAAAGTGTCAGCTATACGTAAAAAAATTAAAATCGCTGTTAACATCGCGTTTTATATTTTATATGAATTTTTATATGAATTTTTCAGCCACATTTTTACTAAAAAAACCCAGTTTTTTAACCTTTTTAAGCCGCCAACATCAAAACTACTAACCCGATTTGAAAATTTTCTGAGAATAAGTTGTAGACGGCCCAATTGTCTTTAATTTGAGTAGTAGTAGGATAAAATAGGTCAAAGAAGACTAAAGATATGCTCAAAATAGTAAGTGTACCTCCAAAAATTAAAAAAAAAAAATTAAAAAATTTGTATCTCGCAAACCAATCGACAGAAAAATTTTTAAAATTCATTTTCGTGTTCAGTAGGTCCAAATCCATGAGAAAAAGTATGCTAGAACCAAATAACAAAATGGCTGTTGCCTAGTGTTATCACCACGAATTTCAATAAATTTTTATTGTTGAAGTGTGGCAAAATAAAAGTTAAAAATGTGAAAAAATCCTGTTTTCGATATAAATATTTTGCTTATAAAGGGTGATTTTTTAGCTATTATCTTTTTGGCAGCACTCGTTTAAACAGCTGATGCATGTTTCGTGTTTTGTTTCACTGTCAAAAATCTTCAGTTTGGTCTATAATTTAACCATGAATCGTCTTTCAAACGAACAACGCTTGCAAATTATTGAATTTTATTATCAAAATTCGAGCTCTGTTAAGAAAGTTCATTGCGCGCTTCTTATCGAAAAATTGTGTTCAGCGACGAAGCTCATTTTTGGCTCAATGGATACGTTAATAAGCAAAATTGTCGATTTTGGAGTGAAGATCAGACAGAAGCATTGCAAGAGCTACCAATGCATCCAGAAAAAGTCACAGTTTGGTGCGGTTTATGAGCTGTTGGCATCGTTGGACCGTACTTCTTCAAAGATGATGCGAATCGCAACGAACTGTGAATGGTGAGCGCTACTGTGAGATGATATCCAACTTTTTTTTGCCCAAAATGCAAGAGCTTGACTTGCATGACATGTGGTTTCAACAAGACGGTGCCACATGCCACACAGCACGCTTAACAATGGATTTATTGAGAGGCGAGTTCGGTGAAAATTTTTTCACGTTCGGGACCGGTCAATTGGCCGTCTAGATCGTGCGATTTAACGCCTTTAGACTATTTTTTGTGGGGCTATGTTAAAGCTCATGTCTATACACACATGCCCGCTTCAATTGACGCATTGGAAGACATCATTGAAGCATTTATTCATGAGATACCGGCCGAAATGTTGGAAAGAGTATGCCAAAATTGGACTAATCGGATGGACTATTTGAAGAGCAGTCACGGTCAACATTTGCAAGAAATAATTTTCAAGCTTTAAATTATATAGACCGTACTATCGATTCAAATAAAGATTTCATGCATTTCTCTGAATTTTATGTGTTTTTTTTTAACTTTCTTATAGCTCTTAAAAAATCACGCTTTATAAGCGCATCAAAATAATGAGGTCAGTTACTTTTTACTCTCTTATTGCAAAAACACAAAGAGCACTATTTGTACAGTTACCTAAAATATTTGTAAATAAATTTATATTTTAATTTTTTGCTCACATTTGTTTACCGTTAGTTCTTTTAATTAAATTTTCTTTTAATCAAAAATGTGCCTTTTATAGCGAATCAAAATGATAAGGTCAGTGCATATTATAAGAGCAAAACATGACATCTTAATATCTTTTCAATTTATACATCTATTGGAAATTTTGATTTTTTGTTTTATAAATAATAAATAAAAATAGGCATAAAATAACTCAAATGATGTCTTTAAGCTGATAAAGTCATTATAAAGATAATGAAACATATATTTATGTACATATAAAGGTATTTTATATTAATGAGATGAATGGTGATACAAACAATTTTTATTGCATGACTACACGTTGTGTAAGGTATATAAAATTCAGCACGGCCGAATATAGCACTTTTACTTGTTTTAATTTAGCCCGGATTAAATGATAATAAATAGCTTTCAAACGGCTTTTGAAACAAATTTATTTTTTTATTTTATTAGCGCTACGGACAGTGTTTAATTCCATTCTGGAAACCTGACAAACTTCGCACAAATAAAGTCCTTTTTTATCGACCAGAGCTTTTATTGGTGCCATAATTTTATTGATCTAAAAAATAGTTTTGTAAGACAAAGCGGACGATCCAATTTTTCCGAAACTCGTTGCTGCAACTGTTGATCGAAAAATACATTTATCTGACCTTATTTCTGTGGCTTGGAGCTAAAGAAAATTGTAATTGCACTTTAACTTTTATAGGTGCTTTCATAGCAACATTTGGCCAGCATTTTAATTATGAAGCTGTTCTGGGTTAAGTATGACTTTAGCTGTTTTACCATAATGAAATAGAGCAAGAAAACAAATCTAATGCAATCATTAACTCAAAAGAGCAAAAAAGTGACATTGGCCCTTTTAGCTCCAAGCCACAGATTTGTCGTCCCATTTCCTCTCAAAATAACATATGAATATACAAAGGTTTTAAAAGCGATCTGTTAATGACAAGAGATTTATTAATACTGAACTTATCATTTTGGCTCATTACCAAATGCACATTTTTGGTATTTTCGTTAATAAAAAAAAACTAACGATACACAAAGTATGAATAACAAGTATTTTGGGTAAAGGTACCAATCAGTACTCTTTGTATTTTTTGTTGTAGAAAATAAAAACTAAGTGACCTTATCATTCTAATAACGCGCACCTTATCTCAGCCGTTTATGGGCTGTTTTTTGTAGCAAAATTCTTATTAGCATATTTGATATATACCTACCAGTTCGTAAAACATGTCGGGCCCTGGGAAAGATGAATTTAATCAACAGGTGGATAAAGCAAAACAACTTCAATACATATTTATGTAATTTATGGGGTCACAAAGGTACATATATTGTTAAGAAATTACTTTCCTTTTCACTCACTGTGAGGCTTTTTTAAAATTGTCTATGAACAGTAATATGAATTGTTAACAGTAGTAAAATTCATACATTAACGATTAAAATGAAAAAGTAATTGTTAAACTGAATTTAAACCTGACAGCCAAGCAGAATTTCAATATGCCAAATTCTTCATTTTATTAGAGAATAAAAATGACTTGAAAATTTATTTTAATTTTAATCTCTTTTAAATCGTTCACCAATTGCTAATACACTTTCTGTCTACGCCTTTGTGTATGTGTATTAGTATGTGGTGAAATTTAATCTTGATCTAAAACGTTTGATACAGTCAATTTTCAATACGAGTACTGCGGTAAAAGAAAATAACAACAAAAAGTATTCATGCTGTGAATTTATTTAGCAGCTGGATGAATACAATAAAATGTTTTTTAAAAATAGAAAACATAGCAACAACGTCTGCAGTGGCTGCTGATAAGCTTTAAAAAGCAGACGACACTTTTTTTTCCATCTAGTACCCGCACAATTAAACACTAGTGGCAGTGTGCAGTAACCCTGAATTTAACAAAGAAAATCTCCCTAAATTTTTTTAACAGACAAATTGAGGAGTGTGTGTAATGGTGTTAGTGGCCGATTCTGTGTTGTGCCTGTGTGTGTTATTTTACTATTTAAATTAAATAGAAATTAACAGCATCAGCAAAAAAAAAAATTATACAAATATGATTATGAATTTACATTCCCCGTGTACTGTATTTATCATTGGGGTAAAACACAAATCAGTCTTAATTCTGTCAAAAACATTTTTAGTGATGAGTAGTAAATCACAAATGAAATATTTTTATAGAAAGAAAAATTTGTGAAAGTGAGTGACAAACTTACTAGTGAGTTTTTCGACCGGAAATTAAAGAGAAAACCGCTACTAAAAAAATCATGGGTTGTAGATTAGTTTTAATTATTTTCATTATCTCTTGCTGTATGTGTGTGTGTGTGTATTCTTATTAGCTTATTTTAATTCTTGATTACATTTTTTTTCAATTTTTTCAATTTTTATTTTTTCTATTCAATTGAAGACTTTTAAAACAATTTGCCATTTTATTACGCTTTAACACAAAAGTGACAAAAACATTTTTTAGTCCCTCGTGCGTTTGTTCAGTTGGTTTGATTTTAAATTGATTTCGGTTTAATTTCAAATAAGGGGTTCAAGTGCATTGACCATGACTCCCATTGGCAGACTCAACAATTGAGGTTGTGAGGGTCGATCTGATTTTTATGTATTTGACCTTAATGAGTTTTTGACCAATGTCTTCATGACAAACAACAGCAATATTGTCAATTTATACACATACATATTTACATATAAATAAATGTGTCCATACATACATACTTTATTACTACGAAATTGTTTAGCTAAAAAACAATTTTATAGTTTTGAATTTACAACTGTTAAGAAAATTTAAATTTCTTTTATTTGAATTGGGGTTTCGATGTTAATGTGCACAACAAAAAAAAGACCAATCGATTTATTCAAAACGGATTTATCAGAATCCATCAAGCAGTGCACAGTCATACAAAGAAATAATTAAAATTTATTGTTGTAGTGTACATATTCAATAACTATTTGAATTATTTCGTTTTCACTTGATTAACATCGAACGGCATTTTCTATATTATGATGGTTCCTTTTGAAATATTAATCACACATTTTAACATGAAATCCTTTGGTGTCCATGTGTATATATAGCTTTGACATTACGTTTGTACTTTTTACAATACTTATTACCCCATAAAGTATATATGTATATATTTTCTGAAATCTTTAAGTTTCTGAAGCTAAAAGAGTCGACTGACAAATGTTTGTCTGTATGTCTGTCCGCGCGTTTGTTAAAAAGAAACTTTTAAAAAAACACTGCACATGTTGTACAGACCTGTACGACGGATCAATCTTTTGGAAATATTCTGAAATTAATCGCTATTGGAATTCATTGCAATTTCTACCACAAAAATTAAAGTCTTTCAGTTATTTATGCATGTAATATGCCTTCAGGAAAACTTTTAAAAATCCTTAGAAAAATCTGGTACAAATCGGCAAAAATTTGTTGAAAAAATATATTTTTCAAATCAACTTTCTTAAACTTCTAAATAACTTTTTTAAACCCGTAGCCTCGACACCTTTTGATAGGAAAACTAACAAATTGGTTTGAAACTAACTGAGATATATGCGCCGAAATATATCGGCTTTGGTGTCCATGATGACCACCAGTGACGTACAACAAAATAATGTATAGGGAAACCCCCTCAAAATTGCTGTCAAGTAAAAAAACTTGACCAGTAGAATACAATAAACTATAAAAGATTTAAAATTCAAAATGGCATCCCAAATAAAATTGCTTATATGTATGTCAAATATAATAGTTACGGCTCTACTCCCTTCAACCACCACAAAATTGGTATCAAATGAATGGACTTGATCAGTAGAATACAGTCAACTATGAAAAGTGAAAAATTTAGGATGGCGTCTGAAATAAAATTGCGGATAATTTTGTTCTGTAGCCCCATCCATTTAGGTATTAAATGTAGAGTTTCACATAGTGGTGGACTTAGTAAAACTTTAAGATCAAGGATGGCGTCGGAAATAATAAAGCAAAATCAAATCTAGGTTATGCTGCGACTAGGTCATTATAACTATGTACATGGTGGTGAAGCGTGGCATTAACTTATCACATTGTAATATTCAACCGTAAATATCAAAGATATGACGAAAAATTTAAAAAGGCGAACCCTACGTTTGGCAAAAATTTTTTGTTCAAAACTGCTTTGCAAAAATTCGTTGTACAGCGAACCTTTTTTCCGGTACCGTCTAATCTACAGGGAAATCGTGGTGCTTACATAAGTCTTATTTTTTATGCATATTTAATAGCAAAATATAGAATTTTAAGAATTTAACTGGTTTTTTTTTCAATTTTAAATTGTGGTAAACCAGATACATTATTTAAGGCGAAAAAAATTATTATGTCGGAGTAAAGGGAAATGGCAGCCCCCATTCAAATAAAGCCAATTAACTTCATTAATTTATTTTAAACTAGCTAGTACTAGAGAGGATAGATTCTTTGAGAATGGGTTGGACAAAGCCTTGGTCAATGCAATTATTTTACACAAACAAAATAATATTGATTGCTCAACATTTTTTTTAGAGAATTTTCTGCAATTCTCATTTTCTGTACAACTCAGTTTTACTTTATTGGAAAATGTTCAAATTGACGAGATGAGCAACGAACATGTGTCATCTTTATGCCAAAACAACAAACATGAGGACCATTGAATTGGCCTTGAATATTTATTGTCACAGGCTTAAGGGGCCAAACATAAGTATATGTTATAAGTAAAGATGCAAGTCTTTGCTAGTATGAGAGACAGTGAATCACAATTGAAATAGTCTCACTTTATATTCAACAATATAATTTGTAATTTTTCTTATTGAAAACCTTAAAAGAAAAGTTATTTTTATTTTAAAAAATTGTTGATATTTTGCATAAATTTGCAGGAAAAATAAGTTTTGAAGTGGTGCAAAGCGAATTACAGTTACACGCCTTCTTAATGAATAGTCCAAAAAAGATTCGTTCTAAACGAATGAATGCGAAACAATTTAAAGTTAATGATGTGTTTTTAAACTAATGCAAAATCATGACAAATATCTTAAACATCATAAACTTATGAAACATTTGGTTCTTTTCACCTTATAAACATGATTTCGTTGCACTATCTAAGATGGAGTGCATTTATCAATATATACTCATAATAATAATGCTAAAATAATTACTTTTTTTAGAATTGTCACCAAAACTTACTTACTTTATCATCTGTTGAAAATAAGTAAGACTTATCAGATTATTTGCATTACTGTTAAAAAATAACAAACAAACAAACGAATTTTTAACTTCCACTAAATAACTGAGTAAAAGAAATGTCACAAAATTACGAGGCATGGTTAAAGATCATATTAAAATAAGTTGCAATTAAAAAACGATACATAGAGGCTTTAAATACGCCAGTTTTAATGGATTGATGATATTGTAAGAGAACAATTTAAAAGCTTAAATTAAAGATTTTCTATAATTATTTAAAGGGGGAATTGTTTGTTAAAAAAAACAAAAAAAACAAGTAAGCGTACTGTATTCATCTGTGCTGTGATAATACCATCCACCATCAGGTACACGCAAAGAAAAAATATAGTTAAGTTAATCATAATCTAAGAGCAACATACTATGATTGGAGTAAAACATATAATGGTTGCCAGTGATCATTATTATGTTCAATTAAAGTATAATGGAATAATTATATATATGACTACAGTTTAAATCTAAAATCTTTGCTTTTTCTACGTTAAATCATTGTCTTTTGCTGTAAGTTACATATGCTGATTGTACTGACTTTTCAAATTGCAATTTTAAAACCAAAATTGTTTACGTTTTATCGTTTATTTTTAAATGTTTCTGATTTTGTAAAAATTTTTGTCCCAAAATTTATTCAGCAAGAAGACGAACAGTTGCAATAAAATTATTATAAAAAATATCACAACTTGTTGGTTTTTGAATCATACTTGTTATTTCACCATTACCTAATACTTTTATTTATAATTTTAAATGCTTTTGAATATAATATTATTTTTGTCATAATCATTGTTTTAAATCATACTAAATTCAAACAAAAGCTTAATTATCATGACAAAATATATGATGAAACAAAATAAAAATTACTATTACTTTTTTTCGGCAATCAAATATTGTTATAGAGAATATAATATGATTGTCGTTATCATGTCGTAAGCATGATTTTTCTTTGCGTGTATATACAGAGGTATAATAACCTAATCTTAGCGTAGCCTAGACTTTAGATTTAATTTTATACGCCATTTTGCAATACTTTTTTCTTTCATGTAATATTAATATTGAATAGGATGAGGTGGTAATATTTGTAAATACTAGATTTAATTTATTATTTTTTTTACACCATTTTTTCGTGACGGCCAATATGGATTTTTATTTTATTATATTGCATTGTATTTTGCTAGTCCAGACTTCTTATTTGATTCTCATACTGATCGGTTGTCTGAAAGCTAAAAACTTGGATTTTTGTTTGTAAAGCTGAAGCAGTTGTTTTTGGGGGCGATTATATATCAGTTAGTTTCAAAACGATTTATTAGTTTTTCTCAGGAATAATTTACGAGACTATGGCTGGCAATTTTGTGTCACGAGCGTGTTCAAAAATTATTTTAAAGCTTGATAAACTTGATACACCTTAAAAATATATATTTTTCTAAATAATCTTTGCCTATAACTTTGCCATTTAGTGACCGATTTGTGGAAATTTTTGTAACAACAATAGCAGCTTTAAATCTAATATGAGTATACCAATAAAGAACGGTGATGAAAAAATCGTAGCTATTTTCGAAAATGTTTTCCATTCGGCTAATATCGGATCAATTGTTCAGTATTTTTCAATGTTTACAATTTAATTAAAAAAATATATTTTTGGAAAGTTTAAAATTTTGGAAAAACTTAAGCCAAAATAATTGATTTAAAAAAGAAAAAATTGTGGTTATTAGAGCTGAAAATTAAAGAGCTTAAAAATTATTGCTCGCTGTTACGAAGCTTCGAAAAAACTACAAACTTAAATTTTTCGCCACTATTCCTTTCAAAGCAACAAGTTTTAATGAAATTATAAAATAATCTCACCTGTAATATTTTTCTGTGATCTACTGTACATTAGAACCAACAATGAAAAGGTCATTAAAGCTACAGTGTTAAGTTTTTATGGATTTGTGCTAATAAAAAAGCAGTAAATAAAAAAACGAATAAATCCGTATTGCAAATAATAAAAAAAATAAAAAATACAAAACTGATACATGTACGTTTAAGTGTTCAAATATTTATTCGCAATTTATTAGGTTTTTTTTATGTTTTTTTTAATAGTTCTTTACACAACACCAACCAATTCCATATTGTGCTGGCTAGAGGCAGTATAGTTGTAGTTGTTGTTAGAATATAGAGCAATTTTTTACTTTTTGTCTTTTTTATTGCAAGAGATATATGACCGCCATGCCACTAACTAAAATTTATTTAGTTGATTTTACTAAGACTGGAGTTTTTCTTTTAACGTAAATTTTTATTTCCCGGTACAAAGACATTTTACTTTTCTTTAATGGCATTTAAATATGAAACAAATCACGCTATTACGTCTAATAAGTTTTACTATGATAATCCTTTTTTTAACAATTAAAAACTTGTAAGTATTTTTTTTTATTATTTATTTATAATTTTTAATTCAATATTTAATTCAATATTTATAATAATTTCTAGAGTATACAGTTGCAAGTAAAAGTTTTTAAGAGTCAATAATAGAAAAAATACAATCATATTTCGGCATCTATTCTGCAACTCGTAGGTTGAAACAACAAAGAATTTGGAAGGCAGTGACTTTTCATACTTGTTTTTTTTACTTGAAGTGTCTGAAGCTTCCTGTGGCGGAAAATTCAAGATTTAGTCGTTCTTTAGTGAAAAGATCACAATCCGACAATAAAGCAAATGTTCTTGGTTTTGTGTGTGTAATTGTATTAATGTAAATAATACACAATTCAATAACAGAAAGTTAGTACAACACGGAGGTTAGGTTAGGTGAAACAGGCTCATGATCTTTAAGACCATCACACAAGGTTCATGACTGATCCGTTTGTGATAAGTACCTGATATATGGGATGTCACGTGTTGCTATTATCTCCTCCACTCGGAGAAAAAAATCGGTCTAATAATCTAAAAGCAACCCTATGCACGAAGAAACCAGGGGGCAAATTACCTCATTCGAACGTGATCGAAATTTTGAAAATTCTTTTTAGAATCTCTATATCTAAGCTCAGCACAGCGAACTTGATCGCTCGAGTAAAATTTCGATCGTGATCGAATGCCGTAATTTGGCCCCAGCACACTCTCTTAGCATGAGATATACTCACCAGATCGTGAAGAAAATTTTTTTTCCAAATGCAGGGCTTCAGTCGCGCCAAAGCTGGGAAATTGCTGAGAATGTATTGCAGATTTTTAACCTCTTTCTTGTTATGACAACTTCTGCAAAAGGCATTGAAAGGAAGATCTAATATCCTGGCGTGTACTCCTATGACACTATGTCCAGTTAGAACACCAACAAGATCCCGCAATTGAGAGTGAGAGTGTCGCATAAGTAGTCTCGCACATACGGCGGATGATTTATTTTCCTCTCAATTTAGGGAGCCATAAATATTCAAGACAAGCGTAGTCAGTCCAAATATGCAGCTGAGTACTATTGGTTACCTTAAGGAGAGATATTTCAAATGTTTAATATTTTCAAAAAAAAAATCTAAATAAAAAAAATAAATTGAATTTTTCTTCAAAAAGCAATTACAAACTCCGTTGGAAAAAATTAATTGCATTTGTTGATAATTTACCAAATAATGGTCACAAAAAAAGTATTTAAATAAAGCGACGCTATTGTATTACCCAGCTCATTTCATTTGCTATTCCGTTGAAGAGAAACATGTTAATTGTCCAACAAAGCCATTTCGTTTTCATAAAATACTTTCTGAAAGGGGATTTATTTGTTCTTCTATTGTCATTTTAATTCAACATGAATTTTATTCCTTTTGTTTTTTACTTTCCGTCTAAGAAATCCTTTACAAAGAAAAAAAGTAAACGAAAGCAAATGAATGAAGGAAAATGTAAATTTTTTATTTTTTATCTTCATATCTGACAAGAAACACTAAATTTGTTTGCCGCTTTTTTTCTTATACTTTTCTTTTTTTTGTTGCCATTAAAGTTGGAAAAATGTTATCTGCGTACGAAGATGCATAAGAAGGGAATCTCGACATTTCTTGATGTTTTGTTCTGTTGATTTATTAATTTTTTGTGTTTTTATTAGATACTAGCCAATCCCGGCGCGCGTTGCTACGCCCCTTCATGAATTTTAATCGCATTCTAAATTTTAGTCGAATATCAAGTGCAAGGCTAAAAACTATAACTTTTCCTTTATGAGCGTGGCACTGCCCACTTTTCTAATTACGAAACTGTATAGCCATGACAGCTCAATAAGTGTGCAAAGTTTCAGAAAAATCGGTCCAGTGTAAGTACCTCAAAATGATACCTTTTTTTATGAGCGTGGCACTGCCCACTTTTCTAAATACGAAACTGTATAGTCATGACAACTCAATATGTGTGCAAAGTTTCAGAAAAATCGGGCCAGTGCAAGTACCTCAAAATGATACCTTTTTTTTAATGGGCGTGGCACTGCCCACTTTTCTAATGACGAAAGTGTAAAGTCATGACAGCTCAGTATGTTTGCAAAGTTTCAGAAAATTCGGTCCAGTGCAAGTAGCTAAAACTGATAACTTATTTTTTATGGGCATGGCCCGCCCACTTTTTCAATCACGAAATTATTTAGTCATGACAGCTCGATATGTGTGCAAAGTTTCAGAAAAATCGGTCAAGTGCAAGTAGCTAAAACTGATAACTAATTTTGTATGGGCGTGGCCCTGCCCACTTTTTTTCATCCATAAACACTCCCCGGTATGTGTACAACAACTTACCAAAGTTTGAGCCCGATCGGTTTTACAGTTTCAGAGTCTATAGCTAACACACACACACACACACACACACACACACACACACACACACACACAGAGTTTCACTTTTATATATATAGATTTTACTGTTATGATTCTCAGATTATAATATTTAGGTTTTTGCCTGTGTCTGCTGTGTGCAAAAAATACAAAATTTTTTCCAAAAATAATCCGTTTAAAGTTCTTGTTATGGGGTCATGCACAAAAATTACTTGTGTTTGCTACTAGTAATTCGTTTGCTTCGTTTCTGCCTCCCTCCAGGCAATTTAATTTTTTGTTCAGATTTTTTTCTCACTCTTAATAATAAACATTTACATGTTTGCGGGTTACTTATATTTCGTTTAGTTGGTTCAAATATGTCTAGTTAAGATTAGCTTCAAATCGTAATTGTTAACTTTGACAATTAAGATGATTATCCGTGCTGCAATAAATATAAATGGTCTTTGTATTTTTTTTTTTCATATCGATTTGTTGCCATTTTTACTCTTGATATTTTTTTGTAAAATATCTGGCCATAGCAAGCACAT
The DNA here is from genome assembly GCA_941918925.1 of Phyto melanocephala. Classification (NCBI taxonomy): domain Eukaryota; kingdom Metazoa; phylum Arthropoda; class Insecta; order Diptera; family Rhinophoridae; genus Phyto; species Phyto melanocephala. The sequence continues at coordinate 182,717,778 of OW799233.1, forward strand.
TTCGTATTCCACCAAACTGTTTTGTTTTCCTTTTTGTGTTATAAAGACGACCATTTTCATTTGTTTAAATGACCGATAATTACAAATGAATTATGAATGTGGGTGGGTGATTGTGGCAGCACAGTTGTGGCATTTGTCGCTAAGTGTGTCACCATTTGAAATGCTTTTTAGATTTTCATGACTTATGCGTTATGGGCTTTTAATTGTGGTTTTTGTCATTAAAATTTTTAAAAGGGTTTTTTACTACATATTAAAGTTTAAACCATTTTACGACATACAGTGAGTGTCATTTAAAATCGTTCACTATGGTACTAGGAGTTGTTTTGTAAATGTTAAGCAATAAACATTTTCAAAGTTTTTTTGAATTTGTTGTTAGTATTTTCGAAACAGTATGCTGTCGTATTTATTCACGCTTTCAAGTAACTTTTAAATTAAATAGGCCAAACGCTAGTACAAAAAAAAACATTCTGTCAATTAAAATCGTTAATTTAAAGCTGTATTGTATTTTGTTGAATTTAGAGCTTGAGTTATATGTTTAGGTACCTATTTGGTAGAGAAACTGTGTTGTTAGTGGGTTTATTTTAATGTAATGTACACTTTAAAGCAGGTGCGGAAACAAGTTTTTTTTTTAATCCTGCACTTCAATCTAGAATTTCCCTCTCTGAAGCTTTGCTTAGTACATTGTCACCAACAACATGGCACCGTAAGAGATTTGCCTCGAAGCGCTAGATCACGTTTAATTCATACTGCGGAAAATATTGAACGTGAAGAGAAAATTGTTAACGAAACGCCAAAACAAGAGGGCTTTTGTTCAGCTAGTAATGTCTCGTATTTAAAAAAATACTCTTAATCCCATATAACATGCAATTGGTGCAAGAATTAAACCTCTCAAATCGACGTCTTAATTTTGGGGTGTTTCAGTTGGCCAAAACTCAAATCAACTTTATTGAAAATCTAAATATGAGTAATAAAGCTCATTTTCATTTCAATGGCTTTGTTATTAAACCGGTTTTTGAAATTCCAAAAGCCGTTTGCCAAAGTCGGTTGCACCTAATTAGGTGTACCATATGATGTGGCATTACATCTGAAAGTATACTTCTTTGAAAATGAAGACTGTAGTGCTGTAACCGTAAAAAGAGAACGGTCTTGGTTTTCAACAGAAAACAGATCTGAGTTGTGGTACAGATTAGGGTGATCGACTCGGTTTTACAACCGGTGGAAAAGCCGGTTTTTTCCCCCTTTCTGCTGGCGGTTTTTTCTAAATGTTGATTTTTCGAATATCAAATACACCGGTTTTTTTATCCGAAAAAGCCGGTTTTTTGTAACCAGTCGTACTATAGTATATTTAGTACGCGAAAAGTTTCCAAAAATCAGAAAATAAAAACTAATAAATATTATTTTATAATATTGTAACAAATTTATTTGTTGTTTAAAAAACAAATGCAAAATAAGAAAAATAATTGAGCTTAAATATTATTTTTTTATAGCATATAAACCTAACGTTAAAAGTTAAAGGTAATTGAAGCACAAACTTAGCTAATCGATCACTTTTAGGTTACAATAAAGAAAAACCAATAATCTCTCCTTCCAGATCCTAATTTTAATTAATGACATTGAGTGTCTGTCAACTTAAATTTAAATTAAACCATCGAACAAACTAATTTATGTCTATATTTGTATGTATGTCAGGGGTATAAGAAAGAATTTTAAAAATAACATTTTTAACATTTTCTCGCTAGCCTTGAAAATGTATTTCAAATTACAGAAATAATTTCAAACAAAATACGATAGTCCATATTAGTTTAAAAGATCTATTTAACATTTAAAAAATGTACAGAATGAGATACAAAAATTTATAACAGCCTTATAAAAAGTCTTATTTATTTATGTATAAATTTATTGTATTTATTTATTTTACTTGTAAAGAGTACCTTTTGCCCTTAAATTCAACTAATTAAAACCAAATTAGTCAATATAATTTTTATTATAATCTTGTTTTACAATATTTTTTAATTTTTTCTTTAAATAATTTATTTTTTATATTCGAACCGGTTAACCGGTTTTTTCTCAATTTTCAAAACAGCAACCGGTTTTTTTAATTCTAAATTTCAAACTATTTGAAAACCGGTTTCTTAAAAAAGTCGAATAATCGATCACCCTAGTACAGATACAATGCCACTTTTAAGTCAAATTCCAAAAATTCGAAAATTAATTAGCCAGTGCGTTCGCCAGATTTGTTGGTACTACTTCTTTTGGAGTTATTTGATCGGTTATATTTATGTGAACAAGTTTGAGACAATCCTTGAAATCAAAGCCAACATTTTTACAGAAAGTCGATCTCTACAGCCCATCATTGCAAAGCTGAAATGGGGCTCATTTTAGTGGCATACCGTTGAATATGTGAGCAGGAGGCAAGGAAAGAAACCTATCGGCTAATCTAGATCCTCTTGAATTTTCCTAACGGGTTTGGTTACGCACTTTCACCTTGATAGTACTTATAAATTAAAAATAAAATACAAATTTTCTTTCAATACTGCCAGCCAAAGGATATTCTTAAATGTTTACAATTTTATTTAAAAATCTTATAATTCTGTACTAAGGCTGTGGAGTAATTTTTCCACATGATTAAAAGAAATTACCAATATGTACAATATTTACACTTTTCATCCCCTCCCCGCCCAGTTTAAAATTAAATGGTCTATAATAATGGCTTTGTGGGTGTCAATAATTTTTCGTAAATTCTTAATTACCGAACTTAGCATTAATTCTATTGCTCAGAAAGGAGGTGTTATAAATTTTGTGAACTGTGTGTGTGTTTTTGTTTGTTCATAATTTAATTGTGTATAAACAATTTAGTGGGTGCTTTTGTTTGTAGAGTTTTTTAAATAAACATTAAAGTGATTTATTTAAATACACTTGCATGTAAGAGTTCACAAGAAAAAAACCGAATAACAAAAAAACAAATAGCTACATGATGGAAAATAATATTTTTATACGAGGTTTGTATTAAAATTCACTTCCGAACTTTATGTTACATTCAGTTGTTTATGCTTTATGTTTTGTTAGAATTACCTATTTGATGCATTGTGTAAATTGACACGGAATTATTTAAAACACACATACATATCGATGGTCACAAGAGAAAGGCCCTAACTTGTATTTTTTTCGAATTTGAGTTTTTTTAAATGTAATCAAATAGCATCAACAACAGTTTTACCAGCAATTTTACAAAAGAAGTTACGTTACGATAACACAGTTGCTATTAGGCTTTTTAGGCCTTCTCCTGCATCGTTACAATTATTTGAGTTTGCATTCACAATGAGTGACTTTTCGGTGCGGTTTATGGGCTGGCGGCATCATCGGACAGTAGTTCTTCGACAATATGGTCGGCCAAGCAGTTACAATGACTGGTTTTGCTATCGTGAGATGACAACAGACTTTTTTTTAACAGTAATTGAGTAATTGAGGATCTGGACGTTATGTGGTTTAAACAGAAACCACAGAGCCAATGAAGCAATTACTTTTGCGTGAAAATTCAAACAATCATGTGATTTGACACCTTTGGATATTTAAAACAAAAAGTGTACGTAAATGAACTAAAAACAATTCAAGAGCTAAAAGATGAGATAATTCGGCTCGTTAACGACATTGAACCGCAATTTTGTCTCAGTGTCATTTAAAATATAAACCATCGGAAGAGGTATGCCACCGAATCTGTGGCGAGCACTTGGTCGATTTTTTGTTTCACACATAATTGTCATAGATCCTTCTATTGTAATAAAACATTTTTCGATAATTCTCAAGAAACTTATTGTTTTATTTATAATTAACATCGTGCGTGCATTTTTTTAAGGGCGAAATAAATGGTTTCATTATTACTATTAATTTTTCTGTTGACTTTTTAAGTACTGCTCGGTTTATCTTCATCTTCTAAACCACAAAAAAAAAATGACATAAAAAATCGAAAATTACCATCATGCACGCTTACAAACAAATAATTTGGCGCTGTTATGTACACATTCAAAGATTTGAATACTCAACACACACACACACACACACACTTCAACATCATTCATTAAACACACGTTTATTGATGGCGAGACTTAAAATGTTATAAATTTCAGTTATTTGCGTTTATGGTTAAATGAAGACAGCCAGGTCATAAACAGGTTTTTTTTGCAATAAAAAAAGCAGACATACAGCACACATTCGCAGACAATTAAGGGCACAGAGGGTTTTGTTGTAATGCATACGGCTGGTGTGAGAATTAAAAAAAAAATAAAAACTACTTTAAGTTTAAAACAAATTTATTTAAAATAATAAATAAATTGTATTTAAATTAAACAGAATGAATTCAATGAATTTTGGTAAAAGGTTAAAATGACATTAAAAAAAAACACGTTGATTATTACAACAGCAACGTCAAATTAAACAAGTAAGAGCACAATATTTATTATTTTGTTAATCATTATGGAATAATCTCTTTATAATAAAATATGTATTACTTTCTTTGTAGAGAGTGGTTACATTTTAAGGGCCCATGTTGAAGGTGAACTACACCTAGTGTTTAAATTTGTTTTCTGCATTTCACTTGACATTTCTCAATTTCAAACTTACTCAATTTGATCCGTGGAAAGATACGCAAATGAGCAACGCTTTAAAGTTATTCAGGTTTTTTATAAAAATGGGCTTTCAAATCAAAATGCATTTTGTGCACTTTGTAATTCTTTTGATCAACATAATCGTTCAAATTCGTCCACAATCGGGAGAATTGTAAAAAATATTTAAATTTCTGCAAAACAGGTCTGTATAAAATGTTAGAAAATCTGTGAATGCCTTCTTAGTTCGTTGAATGGGAACCACTGCTGGTTTTTGCCATAGTGTGGCAAAAGAGCAGTCAACCTCGCCTCATCATCATGCCCAACCATTGAGCATCAACATTGTCTTTGAAAATTTGGACCATCAGATAGAGGAGGGGCGCCAAGGATGGGGGGGGGGCCATTTGGCCGATATTTTGTTAAATACATAATTGAACCATACAAATATTATAATTACAAAAAGAAATACTAATAATATCCTAAATAATTTGTGTTTTATTTAAATTCAACATCGGTCCTTAAAATTTAACCACCCTTTATAACTTCGATATGCTAATGCTTTTGTAAATGTAGTCTTTCAATGAAAGTGGGCGTTAAAGTAGGTGTGTCAATAAAGTTTCTGCTAATAAATACAAGTTAGATATTTCAATATAGTCCTTTATTTTCCCTAAAATTTTGTCAATAGAGAAATTACATGAATTTAAGATAAACCGTTATATGGGAGGTAGGCGTTAAAGTTGGCGTGTCACCTAAACTCTTTGGCACAACAATAATATTGATTAGAAGGATATAGGTAGCAAATTTGATCATCATACCTCTAATTTTGGCGGTTTTATAAGCTTTTAAATTTCATTAACGGTAGATAACGTGAAAAGTGGGCGTTATAGTAGGCGTGTCAAAGTTATTTTTTCGAATGAGTACAACTTAGGTGTTTCAATATAGCCCTTTATAATTCCAAAATCTTTATTAATAGAGAAATTATATGAATTTTGAGTAAAACGTTATATGCGAAGGTGGGCGTAAAAGTGGGCGTGGCACATTGATTTTCCGTTACAAAAAAGCGTCTCACCAAAAAGCAAAGTGTGCAAAATTTCAGAGTCGTACATCCAATTTTGTTGCTTTTATGACGTTTTTGTTTTTAAATATAATGAAAAATACACTGTGCGGTATAAATTTTCGTACATTTTGATCGATAACTCCTTTCCTATTGCATAGATTTAGATAATTTTCGGGGAAACTCAGAAAACATATATTCGAAGTTTCATGAGTCTACGTAAATGCGTTTGGACACAATTCCATTTTATTCGATGTTTGAAGGACACGGTTTTTTCGACCTACTCTTGCTTTTCGAGCTATAACTCTCTTCCTAATATTCCGATTTAGCCCATTTTCAATACCAAACAAACCTTGTCTATAAGAAAGATTCTGGCAAAATTTGAGCACCCTAGCTTTTTCGGTACGACCTCTATCGTGCTTTCAACAGACGGACAGACGGACGGACATAGCTAGATCGTCATCAAATCAAACCCTGATTTAGAATATATATACTTTATGGGGTCTAAAATGGATATTTCGATGTGTTACAAACGGAATGACAAAATGAATATACCCCCACCATTTTTTTGGTGGCGGGTATAAAAAAATCAGGATTGGCAAATCTGATCCAATCTTCTTAAGACAAAATATTTTAAGACAATTTTTAGTTGAAAATTATAGCAGATAAAAAAAGCAACAAAATGCTTAAGATTCAAATTTATCATGTTTTTATTATTTTGGAAGTAAAAACAAATAATACAAAAATTATTTTTTTGATTCTGCAAATAATTTTCATTTTCCATCCCTGTATGAATCCAATACAAATCTTTAAAAACATATGCATGTAATGAATGAAATCCGTATTGTTTTACAAAATGTTTTAATGGAAATTACCAGCAACAAGTATACAATACCGTAAACATATACAAAAATACTACGAAAAGTATGAAACAACAAGGCAGTATTAAGAAATGTCACGAATAGCATGAATGTATAGTTCTGTTCTTTATGGTTTTCATTACTAATTTTTATCAGATGCTGTCCTATTTAACTAACTGACTGAATAATAAATGATTTTTATGATTTTAATTAATTTTTGTTTATAGTTTTTAAGCTTTTGACAATCTGTCTTTCCGGCTTTAGAAATGGTAAATCTTAAAAGATAAACACAAACACATACGTATGTGTCTGTATACATACATGCACATACACATACACATATTCATATTTATGTAGTTAATATGGGGAAAAACATAACGATTATAGGTCCTAGCATTTATGCCGTGCATTTCAATAAACAAAAGGTTTCGTTTAACACATGTTTTAATGTCATTAGTGGAAACAGTTTAGAGAAAAAGTACAAACAAATTCATTGATGTGTTGCTAAAGATTAAATTGTTAAATGTAACTAAACGAATTTTTAAGGGTGTCCCTACAAAATGTTTTTGCTACTTTATTTACATTAATGACTGAAAGAATTACTTATTTTCAACTGGATGGTGAAAGTAGGAGTAGGATGGAGTGGAAGTCTACTACAAACACGTGTATAATATATATAGAGTTTGAAGAAGTTTATTTTGTTTATGCATATGAAGGTACAATTTTATTGTTGTTTCTGTGAATCGCTTATTCTTTATCTCTTGCAACTTCCTGGCTGGTGTATTTTTTTTTTTGCGTAAAATTTATGAATTTATGAAAAAACATTAATAAGCCACAAAGTAAAAAAAAGTACGAAAAACATGGGTACTACTGAATTGAATTAAACAGCTGATTTTTGTACAGTATGGGCCAAAAGTCATCATGAGGTTTAAAAGTTTAAATTTTTTTATTATTTTTTTTTTTGTTTTAGATTATAAAACATACAAAATGAAAATTTTTTACACTTAAGTCCCCTTAAAATAAACCCAAAAAAAGTAGTCAGATGCTGATACATATGGCGAGGCACTGACCAACTAATTTTCTAATTTCTGAAAAAAAATGTTCGAAAAAGTATGGCCGGCCCAATGATATTTTCAGCTGTAATGCCAGACAATATTGTACTGGTAATGGAAAATTGGCGTTGATGAATGACTTTTCTTATTCAATGGATTTTCAGAATCCCAGAACCTACAGCTCTGCTTATTAGGTTGAGGTTGAAAAGGAGGGGCACTAAAAGCCCAAACCCATGACAGGTATACACCTATGCCCAGTTGGCATGTTGTGCGCTTGGCAAAGCTTATTAACAAAGCCATTCAAATGAAAATGAGCTTCATTCTGGCCAACTGTTTAATAATTTAAATTGCAAATTTTTATGCTGCCGATGACTTGCTGGTTTTAATGCTTACACCAAATGCATGCTATATTTATATAAAAGTAAATCTTTGATTAAAATGCATCTTAGTGACGTTTAAGACATTCCTAGGTATATGTTTTTGGTATTTAGATAACACTTTGATTTGTACTTTGAACATTTTTCGCAGTGCGAATTAAACGTGATCTACCAGCTCGAGGTAAATTTCTTGCGGTGCCATGTTGTGGGTGACGATCAGCTAAGCAACGATCATTAATCGTTCTCTGCATTCAAATAATTGATCGCTTATTTAGATAATAAAACTCTATTATTCTGATTCTTTGTTCAGTTTTGAATCTCCCCATTATTAAATTTCCAGGTGAGAATTTAATTATATAAAAAATAGACTTTAATAGCTTTAACAGCTAGAATTGAGTATTGATTGATATTAATTAAACAACATATTGTGGTCATATTAATGATTTGGTGATTAGATTTGTTAACAAAATTTTAAAACGTCAATCTCTTATTGCACCTCGTATACCCTAACCATGACTAATGTGTATGTATGTATGAGTTGTATTTCATCTCGTCGTTTACACATCATCTGTTTTTCTTTCTTACCATTTAGTTTTTTGGCAAGCAATTTTAATATATTTTTTAAGGGGTTTTCATTTAAAATTTGTTTTAGATGGTTTGATTGTGTGTGTGCATGTGTTGTTTAGAATGTTTATTAATTATGTAACTGTCATCGGCACTACCGTTGTGTGAAACCCTTTTCCACTCCTTTTTCTAAATGAAATAAAAGTGCCACATTTTACTGTTCTATGCTCGCTTCATGTTCTCGAAAGGAATAACTATTATTGTGGTTAAAAAATTTATTAAAAAAGCTAAAAAAAAAATTAAAAAGTCACTGAGTATAAAATACACAAGTTTAATTTATTTAATTAGAGTTTGTATATTTACTTTGGCAAAATATTAGACAAACTAAACGTTACTCTAAATAAATGAATGTTTATTCTATTAAGAAATTATTTTATTGTACTTTCAACAAATTTTAATACTATTATCATTTAAAATTAAACAAATATAAGGACGTTTAGTTGGGCAAATATTTACCAAATGTGAACGTAGCTTATCACTTCGATCAACTTCTTGTTAGGCCAGCCGTGTTAAGAGAAACTGTTTTGAATTAACAGTTTTCAGTTTTCGTCCTTATTTTGTTATTACAACAAAAGTAAAACACATAAAAAAGCTCTAACGCTTGACGGTCAACGATGTTTGGGTTAAGGTTTGGCTGTAAGGTGTATGCGTCTATACGTTTGCTATTCAATTTGTAATATTTATTTGTAACCCCATTTTAGTGTACTAACCCAGCAAAATCTTTACTTACCTAGTAAGTTAGCAAGTAATGTTGGAGATTCACATAAACACATAAACACATAAACGCTTACAAATGAACTTACAAAAAGCAATAAAATTACCAATTAAGCTGAATTATAGCTGGATATTTTTATACTGTTGCAATACAAAAAAATATAAAAATTATAATATTGGGCATATTATAATATTTATGAAGTTAATTTAAAGTTCACTGTTTAAAAAAGTATATAAAAAGTATTTACGAAGGTCATAACCAATAGGCCATTACTCTGTACTTTAAAATAATGATGTTGGTAACGACCCCTCATTACTATGTAATATATGAAGTAATGACAACCTATTACACAATTTCAAAAAGATTTTGCTGGAATGCATGAACAAATTCGATAAGGTCAAATCACTGAAAATTATATTTCGGTGTTCAGAAAATGAAAATCCTAAATATTTAAAAAAAAAGTCACAAAATCACTTATTTATGAAATATATTTTAGAATCTTGTGGTCAACTATAAATCGAAAATCATTGATAAATTTTATAATAATAACCCATTAACCCATTGAATCAAGATTTTCTGTAAATGTCGCCAAAGGTACATATTTTATATTAATATGTTCGTAACAAATGTTTCAAGAAGTTCCTCAGGAGGTGCATAATGTTACTTTGTTTGGGTAAAAAAAGATTCAGTCATGTTTTCAATAGTGAAATTTCATATAAGTAAGAGTATATGTACGTTGGGGCGTCAAAATGCTGATTTCAACATACACACGGACATTCATACTTAGCTTAATCAATTCCTCTATCTTAAGAGATACAGAATATATATAATATATAGGGTCTAAAATAAATATTGTAAGAATTACAGACGGCATGAAAAACTTATATGTGCAATACCCTGTTACACTATCGTGTGAAGAGTATAAAAAATAAAATTGATTTGCAAAAACTTTTAATTTTAAAAAGACACACTGAGAAAGAAAATATTTACATTGATACATTGATAACAATTTTCATATTGATAGCCAAATAAATAATTATTTAAAGGGTGTTTTTACCAGATGATATTAGTTATAAAATATCTATGGACTTATAGGTCGATTAACGATAGCAATAGAACTTGAGTTTCGTTATGCTCCTAGTAGGAGCGAGAGGAACTTATTAGATTTTTATACAAAAATTTTTAATGAATGCGAAATACATAGAATCAAAAGATAAAAGTTTTAAGCTCAATAAAATTTTTTTTGAAAATTTCGCACTATTTTCTCGGCTTAAGCGCTTGTTGAAATTGACAACGCAATGACAACGCTGTATATGTGCATGCTCTCCCAGTTCGTTCTGCGAAAAACGTTGTTGTTGTTTGCGATAGTGTGTAAAAAGAGCCGTCAACTTTGATTCTTTGTCGGGTCCAACAACTGAACATCAACATTGTCATTGAAAATATGAACCATCGGATAACTAGATGTATGCCACCGTAGCACAGTGTTTTCCGTTATATGGAAAAGCGGTCAAAAATCAATATCTCCAAAACTAAAAAAGCTAGGCTCTTCAAAATTTTTCAGCTCATTTCATGCCCGAAGAACTTAAAGTTGGCAAATTTTTAGGAAAAAATATTAACAACTGTAGCCACAATAACACTGAAAAAAACTAAATTAAAAAGTTAAACAAAGTTAAATAATGCAATATAGGGTATTATTAAGTAATATAAGGTAATACAGTAAAATAGTAGTAATATATATCAAATATTAAGCAAATTTAAAACTCCTTGACTTAAACTACTTCTTTTCTTTGTTGGTAAGTTTCGGGATCCAGAAATAAATGGATCTGAACTTAAAAAGAGGCGATTTAAAAGATCTGTATTTGTAGCTAAGCGCGATATTTTTCGTGTATGTTACAATCTAAATTGTTTTATATCCTTATTTTACGCTTCAGCTGCTTCCTCCAATAATTCACCTATTGACACTAATGCATGCTTAATTACCACAGCTCCATGGATAAGAATTTCCTGTACCGATGGAGGGAGGTAGTACCAGGGATACAAGTTTTCTTGCTGTCTCTACAGCATATTCCTCACGACGACCACGCTTTTGGCTAGGTGCAGGTTGTCCTTTTTCAAGGGATTTTGCTTCTAGCTGAATAGTTTCAAAACTTTCAAACCATTTTTTATGTTCCTTCAAAATAATTAATTTGCTTCGATGATTTTTCGTCCAAAGCTTAAAAATCCGCTTACAAAGGCTTTTTAAAACTTTTGTTAAATTGCTAAGGTCGAATTTAGTTTCTTTGCATTAAATTTTTCCTCCATAATTTGAAATATTTTGTTTGCTTTCGAATGATAATTACCAGCTGTAGAACTCCAAATATCAAATATCACATACATTCTAGAAAATTGGCACTGACAGAATAAACCTTCAATTTTAATTTCCATATTGATATTTTTGAAACTTTTACCACTATCGCGAAAACAATTAATTATAAGAATTAAAATTTGACCTTTGTTTTGACACTTTTCAAATGCAATGAGTAAGCTTCACTTAAACTGAAAGTCAAATACCTTAAAATTGCAATATAAAGTTTAAAACAACAACAACTAAAAACAAATTAATATCTCTGTACTCATATTCTTAAAAAGAAATAGTACAAAACAAAATGCGATTCACTATTTTTCGTCGGATGACTATGCAAATCACACCCATATGCGAAAATATGCAAAAACCCGCGGCCACAATATTTTTTAATTTAAAGAGGGATAAAAAACCTACAATTTGATGCATAAGCCGTTGTGGGCAGATGAGGGCCATATCACTAAAAGTCTACGTGAAAAAGAAGTTTTTGAAAAACGTGTGTTTTAAAAAGGTCAAAAAAGTATTCTTCAGCGATTTTTTTATGAGCTCATATTTTTGCAGCTTTTGTTATTTAATTTGGTAGAAAATAAGTTAAAATTTAATGTTTGTAGAGTTTTTGGAAACTTCTGCCACAATATCGCGAATAACTTTTTGGATAAACTTAAGTTTTCTTTTATGACTATGCAACCACAATATATGCAATATAAACATACCTCCACTTTCAACGGACCCAAAAAACAAATTTCGCCAAAAAAAAAACAGCAAAATTTGTTAGATTCATAAGATTTAGAGTGTTATCAATAAATTTTGTGCAATAAAGCTTAAAAAAAACAATAACTTTTTTGATTTTTGGCCTATGGGGGAAACCACCAGCTGTGACAATCATTTGACCCATATTTTGTTTCACACATTATAGTCATTGATCCTTGTATCATAATTAAAATAAGATAATTCTTTGAAAACAACTAACATTATGCGTTTTGGTTGGACCACTCTATATACTTTCTGCAAAACAAAATAATTTTGAATCAGTGTAGCTTAAGTAAAAAAAAACAAAATATATATTTTTCTTTCCGATATATTTATATAGATATTCTAAAGAGATTTGCTAACAATGTTTGATAATCATAAATTATATATTTTCTGAAAGCTTTTAAACAGAGAAGTCGATTAAGCCATGCCCGTCTGTCCACATGTTCCGCAGACCTGTGTATAACATCAATCTTTTGGAAATATCCAGGAATGAATCGATATTGAAATTCAGCACTTTGGTTGGTTGGTTGGTTATCGTGGTAGTTCGCTGCACGCCAACAGTCAAGTAGAGTCTGTATGACTCCGTTTTGACAGGACCACATCACTCGTCAGCTTCTAGTGTATCTCAGAATAAAATCCAAGAGTAAGGGTACTAGATCCACCCCGTGGCCCTGAGATATCTCAGTAGATAATTCAGTCCAACTTCAGATATCGCAGAGAGGCCATCTTCTCAGCACAATCGCCCTATAACTTTCTGAGATATGAGCAAATAAACACGACTGCCTCTGTTTTTTTCCCATATTTTTACCATCAAAATTAAAACTTTTCAGCCATAAAATAATTTATAGGTACCATTATTACTATTGTAGATATAATATGCCTCTAGAGATATTCGTGATAAATTGGTCTCTTATCGGTAAAGTTATAGGCAAACATTTTTTTTTTTTGAAAAATATATATACCAAAAATTTTCAAACGAAAACCAATTTTTTTCATCCTCTAGGTAACCAAGAGATTCAATATTGGTAGCATCTGAAAGGACTTGACTATCACAATATAAGCACTATAAAAAAATTAAAATTCATGATGGCCGCCACTGCAAAATGGCGGACAGTAAATTTATATATGGGTAAAATCTGGTATTTTAAAATGTAACTTCTTGAACTCCCTCAATATTGGTATCAAATGAAAGGGTGTTACCAGTAGAATACAGTTAACTATGTTAAAATGCATAATCAAGGATGGCATCGGAAATAATAAGGAAAAATGGCGTATAACATGGAATCTAGGTTAAGCTACGATGTGGGATTATACATGATGTACATGATGGTGAAGGGTATTATCAGATTCGGCACGGTCGAATATAGTACTCTTACTTGTTTAATTCTTAATGGTATCGCTGTATTTGTTTTTGGACTATTTGTTTTTTTTGTGTCTATCTAAGGGTAAATATAAATATTGCAAATCGCCAAATGTTTATACATTCCATTTTCTGATTAATGACAATGAGAGTGTGTGAGTGTGTGTGTGTGTGTGTACGTATGTATATTTGATGCTGCAAAGAGAAATATGAACAGCGAGTGTAAATCACTAATCGCTGCCACTTTATACTTTTTTATATTTTTGTCATTATCGCTATCGTATGCAAATGTCGTCATTGTTGTTGCTTATTTTCTTGGAAGAGATTAATGACAAGGAAAAGCATTCAAGTGGGATTTTCAAGTTCTACAATTTTATAAATAAAAAATTAAAAGGTGGAAAAGAAAACCAAAAGCATTGAACTCTTGTCACATATACACAGCGCACAAAGAGTACAACGCACTGATCCTTTTGTTAAGCACATCATTGCTGCACCATTTGAAAGATTAATAAATGTGTTGATGATGCACAAATTTTGTTTAAAATTTTACCTTTGAGGAATAGTATAAATGATTCTTAAATGTAATTATCTTAAACATGTTTAAATTCAACAGATATTAACAGCTTAAATAGACTGTCACTTCAAAAATTGTGTCATTAAAAATATTTCTTGTTTAATATTATAATTTTTTATTCAATTATAATATAAGTTTTCTAAAACAATTTGAATGGTTAAAACTTGCAATAGCTTCGAAATTACTCAAAATATTATATATTTTGTTTAAAAAACTAATATTTGTAATACAAAGTTTACGCACCAAGATGTTTGTCTAGTCAGAGAGTTTAGCAACCAATATCTATCTATGTGTATTTGTATCGGTGGAGAATTTTCTTCTGGTATCTGATAATACCCTTCACCATCGTGTACACAGCTATAGTGGCCATATCTTAACTTGGCTTTAATTTTTAGTTTTAACATAGTTTAGTTAAATCTAATAGTCAGTCATTATCAATATCAATAATCAATAATATTATCAATAATCATTTGATACCAATTTTGATTGGTTGAGAAAATTAAAAAAAAAAAAATCTGCCACTTTGTTAAGTTTGCCACGTTGGATATTCATTTGATACCAAAGGCTTAATTACTATTTTTAATTACTATTTCGGAAGCCATCTCGAATTTTAACTTCTTCATAACTTATTGTTTTCTTCTGGTTAAGTCCTTTGTGCTAGGCGCACAATTGGGACGAACGACGAATTTTTCGTCGCGAATATTCGTCATCAAAAATAAAACACATTTGTGTATATGAGAATGCATACAATTGTGGCTTCAGTCGAAGTTCGCTATACGCGGCGAACTCTGCATTAGATTTATTTCTATTTCTTATGCCGGCGAACGACGGACTTTTTAAGAAAATAAAGTTAGTTTTTACTTTAATAATTGTTTTATTTTTTATTTTAGAACATTTAAAATAAGTATAAAAAAGTTAAGTACAAAAATTTGTTTTTATTTGTGTTTTTGCAAATGTTTAAGTTTATTAAGTGGTATTTTTTTCATATGGTCACATTATTAGCTGTTATACACAAACAAAATTTTTGTTATTGTTTAATGCACCAACCCACGACATTCTTTGCAAACGTTTGCTTATACGTAAACAAGTTTTTATAATTACAGAAATTATATTTATTGTTTTGTTGGGTTTCACAAAAAATTAAATTCTTCGATTATTTTTGTTTCTTCTTTGCACAAACACTAAACAATTTTATCAACTATAAAAGATGTTACTTTTTCGTCGTTGTTGTGCTTCACACGACGAATTTACACAACGAATTCTTACCGAAGAGTTCGTCGTGTTGGGCGAAATTCGTCGTTCGTCCCAATTGTGCGCCGAGCATTAGTTTGATACCAATATTGAGGGGGTTGAAGTGGATACATTTTAATTACTTTGTTATATAGATAAACTAGCTGACCCTGATATTGGATCATTATTAACATAGGTTTTTTGTAAATATCTTCGGAACTACATAACCGATTTAAGAGTTTGATATCTCGTTTTGAAAAACATGACAACGGCTAACAAAAAACAAAATAAAATAAAAAAGGAAAGAAAATAAATATATGCATATGCCATTGGTGGTGCAATATGAAAATTAGATTTTGCCACGCCCCTCCGCCCGCAGACCGAAAATCAAAAATCAGACTTCACAGCCTAAATATTCTAAAAATTCCCTGAAAATTTCATCAAAATCGGCCCAGCCGTTTTGGAGTCCATACATTAAATACATACACACATCTTGTTATATGTATATAGATAGACAGATTGTACTTAACTAATTGTACGCCATTTTGTAGTGACCATCTTGGTTTTATAATTTTCTCATATAATGTATTATATTCTGCTAGTCAATCCCTTACTTTGGTACTCATATCGTTCCTCTGTATTGTTCAAAAGCTAAAACTCATCGAATTATGTTCGTAAGTTTTAGGAAAGATACCGAAGCATTTGTATTTTTGTGCTTATATCTCAGTTAGTTTCAAACCGATTTGCTACTTTTTATCGGCAAAAATTTTTACGGCTTGTACTCCGGTGTCTTTAACGTATCGAAAAGTGACTTCGGAGCTTTAAGAACTTTGAAAAAATATATATATTTTTTAAAATTATATTTCTCAATGACTTTGTTAGTTTGCTAGTACACAATTTTCCCAAAAATTTTTAAGAGTATCCCCAGAGGCATATCGTACCCATAAATGGTAACATGGGCTGAAAAATTTCGATTTTGTGGTAAAAATATGGGTTAAAACAGAGGCGGTGTGTTTATTTTCTTATATCTCAGAAAAATGTGGGTCGATCGTAATGGATTTCAATAACGATTTATTCCCGCATATTTTGAAAAGATTGATATAGAACTGAGTAACATTTAGGGACTTCTTAAAGTTCGTATCAACCAACACACGGACATAGTAACATGATCGACTTCCCTAGTCATAAGATTTTAGAAAATATATACTTTATGTGGTCGTAAATGAATATTTTTGAAGTCACATGATAACGCAATGATAAGCATAGAATGATAAAAAATACTCTACAAAAAGGTTTCTATAAGTGTAATACTGATTTATTAAAGTTTCTTAAAAAGAAATCGTCGCCTTTACAAAAACAGGACATAGAGAAATGCCTCACATAGCGCCCCGATTGACAAAAATTCGTAGTTATTTATATACGCTGTTAATAAGACGTACGTTAGTTTCTACAATTTCTAAACGTGCTGCTTGAATAATGATTGAAAGACACGTGATGAAATAGGCATCACGCTAGAAAATTTTAATCCTTAATTGCGCAGCCTTTTATAATTTCTACGTACGCATTAGAAGAAAAATTAAAATCGCTACTAAACAACAGCAGCTATTAATCAAAAAAATTAAATATTAAACACAAATGTTCCCATACTTTTTTAATATTTATTTTTATTTCTTACAATGTTAAAAATGTTCCCTCTAAATTAGCTTCTCTACGTTGGGATGTAAATCATTTAGTTGATTTTAATTTTGTTAAAACTCAACAAAAATTCTAGACTAAACCACCTCAAATAATGGCCACACAGTGACATTAGCCTGCTCAACTTGTGGTTTTTTATTGGACTAACTTTTTCATAGTTTAAGTAAAAATTTAAAGTCAAATAGACAAATGTAAATGGGTAAAGTAATTTAACTTAATTGCCAAAGCATTTTAAATTAGTGGTGAGTGTGGCTGATAATTTGGGTGTTTTTTTTTAATGATTAATTAACTGGTTGCACTGCTGACAAACAAATTATACAACATAATCCTCTGTCGTTAAAAAAAGACTAGTAGTCTTACTGTAGATTTGTTTAATGCCTTGCTGTTTGTTGGGTATGTTTGTGTATCTGTCCGTTATTTTGATTGGTGACAATTAAGTTCTAACGTTTGCATGGTTGTCGTTTCGTATTTAGCCACTAAAGTTCACGTATTCTAAATGAATGTGTTTGCATGTATGTCTGTATTTTTCATTAGGTGACACTTTATAAATCCTTAAGTTATTAGCAAAATCCTGATTAAAAAAAAGAGCAAAAGACAAAGATTAATTGCATACAAGATAAAGAGATTTAGGATGGTGTATTCATTACTGTTTGTGTAATTTTATTTTCTCAAAGCAAGTGCTGCCACAAGATAAATTTACAGCGCTTTGAATATTTCCTACAAAATTTTTCGAATTTAATTAGCAATCAGAGATTATATGAATTTGGTTCTTTAATAGTAAAAAAATTGTCTCTTCCTTACAAATATATATTTATTTATGTGAAACTAGCTGTCCTTCTCTTTTATCTATGAAAACCAAATTTTATATGATACCTTTTAACCGCCTTATAAGTAGCTTTTTGAATTTTTAAATTTTATGAATTAAAAAGTATAAAATAAGCGACTGCTGATCCTGGTGAGGTGCTCTAGATCCATGTTGAGTTGGGTGTTATTATTTAAGGATACAAAATACTACATTTTAATATTTTCTGGCTGTTTAAGCCGTTTTTATACCCGCCACCAAAAAAATGGTGAGAGTATATTTATTTTGTCATTCCGTTTGTAACACATCAAAATATCCATTTTAGATCCCATAAAGTATATATATTCTGAATCGGGGTTTGATTTTATGACGATCTCCGTCCGTCTGTTGACAGCACGATAGAGGTCGCACCGAAAAAGCTAGGGGGCTCAAATTTTGCCAGAATCTTTCTTATAAACAAGGTTTGTTTGGTATTGAAAATGGGCTAAATCGGAATATTAGGAAGTGAGTTATAGCTCATAATGCAAGAGTAGGTTAAAAAATCATGTCCTTCTGACATCGAATAAAATACAATTGTATGTATCCAAACGCATAAATGTAGAGCCATGCAATTTCGAATGTATATTTCCTGAGTAAATATTTTTCCCCGAAAATTGCCAAAATCTATGAAATAGGAAAGGAGTTAGAGATCAAAATGTACAAAAATTTATACCGCGCAGTGTATTTTTCGGTATATTAAAAATTTAAAACGGACAAAATTAGAAGTACGATTCTGAAATTTTGCAAACATTGCTTTTTGGTCAAAGGCTTTGTTCTAACGGAAAATAAATGTGACACTCCCACCTCCCATATATCGTTTTATCTCAGATTCATATAATTTTATACGAGAAAAGATTTTGGAAGAAATATCTGAGTTGTATTTATTAGCAGAAACTACATTGCAACGCCTACTTTAACGTCCACTTCCATTAAAAGTCTAAATATCGAAGTTATACAAAGAAAGTGATACATGTTTTAGTATAAAAAGATTATTCCTTAACGATTACTGTTAAAAACAAAATAATAAATTCTGTTCTATAAAAGTACATCAAATTGGTGGTGGGTATAAAAGATTCGGCACAGCCGAACATAGTGCTCTTCTTACTTCTTATGAATAAACGTTGGTTTTTTTCAAGTTAACCGGAATACCTTTAATTACACACTCAAACATTACAATAGTTTATTTTACATTTAACTGTTATTCAAATCAAATTCATATAAACTCATCTATGCCTTATGATTCCTGCTGGCTGTAGATGCCTTTTATTTATACTGTGAAACCGGATCGAGAATTTAACAAACATTTTAAATTTAAAAAAAAAGTTTTTTACATACTTTTTTATTTTCAATATTGCATAAGATGTAAAATAAAATATTAATTATACTAAAGTCAATTACCCTACAAGAACAGTGACGGTCATTTGACCGCTTATATGACTGGTATTAGTGACTGATATATCGGTTAAAGTTTCTATTAGTTTCTTAAGGGCAATGTGAAAAAAATGACTGAAACTTTTGTGTACATGTGATTTTCCGACTTTCTTTTACTTATTAGGATTGCAAAACATATATCTGGACTATTTACACTACAGCTATTTCTAATCAAATATAATATAAATAGTAGTCACACTTAACGTATATATCGGTCAAAGCTAACTCGTACAATAAAACAAATTTATTATCTTTTATATTATTTATTATTATATTTTTCACTACATCACTTTTTTAATGCAATATTTCCCGTTAATTTCACTGCTTCCTGCAGGGGCTCATTTTAATCCGTTTCCATGGTATTAGCGTCATTGGTATTATGGCTTGAATTACTAAAAGTAAAAATTATGAGAATATATAACATATATATATATATAATATATATGGCTGCTACCTTTCGTACTTACCTTTTATTTCTCGAGTATTTTATAAAAAACCTGGTCGAAAGAACTGAAAATTATTAAATAAAAATTACTTTTTGTAACACTGAATTAAAAATTTTACACAATAATTTTCCAAATTTTTTTTTTAAACGTCAAGAAATCAACATACATTATTTGTCTCACTCTTGCATACGCATTATATTTCCTGTAGCAGGAATTATATATTAAATTGCTGCAAAAGTGTTAGTACAAACATTTTGTATGTGTTAGTTTCAGTCATTCATTTCTTGTAGGGTACACATGTGTAAATAGTAAATTAAATGAATGTTATTAGATTGCAATTAAATCAGTTCTGCAACAATATGTTAAATATCTGGTACGTCCCAACATACTACCTGTGGGACACCACTATTGAAGTTTCTGAGAAGCTTAAAAATATATTTTCTTGAACTTGAATTGATTTTAAAATTTATTAATTGTAAAAAAAATTACTACATTATGGCAATACGATATATTAGCACTTCTCCATTCATTCATTTCTAGGGTCTAGAATTAAAAGTAAAAATTCCACGTAAACTGATTAGTGTAGCCATTAATTAAATATTTATTGATTTTTTATTTAAAGTCATTTTTAGTTAACAGCAAGTTAACTGTATATTTACTTTAGGTTTTGAAATTCTACCTTTTATATTTTTAGTATAAAAAGGTCAAATGAGGTTGTAATCAATTTGTCGTAAAATGAAAATCGATTTGTTTAATTAAATCAGGAACAGTTGCCGCCTATAAGCAGTGTGTGACTTTTATTATCCTTGTGAATCGTCTTGTTTTATTTTGGGCATAGCTAAAGACTGAAATACTATTTTACTACCGTAATTTCTGGTCTTTTACTATTTTATTATTAACTACAAGTTGTAAAACCATAATATGCATGTGTATACATTTTATTTGTATTTGACAACATAAGATATAAATAGAAACTAAATACTAAAATTCAAAGGACACAAGCTAAGGAACTTAATTTTAGTAGAGTTTGCTTCTTAAGCCTAAACATTAAAAGAAAAGAAAAAAACAAAAACCTTAAAAGATTAATTAATAAATTAAACTTAAGCACCTTTCGCCGGATTCTGCACTACTACATTAGCGTTTAATTAAAACAACAAAGACATTTTTTTTTGTGATTTTATTTTATTGTCTTTTTTAAAATTTTAAAACAGTAAAAAGTCGTGATATAACTTACGAAGGAAATGTTTTACTGATGAGGGTTACATTATACGTACATGAATATGTATGCATATATGTAGCATATACATATATGTATGCATATGTATATAGTTTATGTAAAGGAAAACAAGCCTAGCGTTCTTAACTTTTTTTAATATACTAAAACACGTTTTAAATAAATGTGGTACTGCCCACTTTTTTAACGAAAAAATTGTATTGCCATGGAAACTGAACATGTGTGTATGTGAAAAGGTCAAGCTATAAAGTTATCGAATCATAAAGTACTCTGCTAATCGGCTAAGTTTAATCTAAATTATTGTAGTGTACTTATTATAATGTAATAAACTATACTTATTATAACAATTTATCCTACTAATATAATAAATGTGAATGTTTGTATGTTTGGAGGTTTGGATGTTTGTATGTTTGGCTATTTTTTACTCAATCACGCAAAAACGGCTGAACGGAAGTAAATGAAATTCGGCACATACTTAGATAGATGACAACCTAGATTAACACATAGACTAATTTTTATTACAAAAACCAGACGAAGTCGTTGGCAAACTCATCATCACACAGCCTAAACGGGTTGTTTGTGTTGTAAAATTTGTATATTTTTTTGTTGTAAGTTTTGACTTTTCTTTTATATTTTCAAATTCAAATTTTAAAATTAATAATCCTACTAATAGGTATAATAAATGTGAATGTTTTTGTGCTTGAATAAATGTGACAAACATATAAATAACAATCTAGGCTAATATGAAGTCTACCTTTTATCCCTATAACTACGCAGACGAAGGCGCGGGCGCAAGCTAGTATTTAATAATAATTTTGTACCTTAAAATATTTGTACCTTATTTTAACGGTAATACAAACACACACTTAGACATTATTTAATATTAATACTGGTGACATACAGATGGATTTTAACACTTCCGGCAAAAGTGATTGAAGAACGTAATATGGTCATACTTTCATTTTTGTTGCAACGTTTGGGCGGAGAAGAGTATAATTCAAAAATATATAAGGAAATAATATACATTTATTTTATTTATTTACATTTTATTTCCTATTTTAATTTGTGTAATTTGCTCAGGTCTAAATTACTCTACGTCTTGACGAGCCATCGATTTGTTTAGACTAGAACAAAACGTCGACATTTTTCATGTTCTTTGATATGGAGAAAACGTATAAAGAGTATTTTGTTGGTATTTTTATGTGTCGTCTCTTTCTTTCATATTCAAAATGCCTTTTAATATCAGACATCGTTGTTCGAACAAATGTTCTGACAACGCTGTTTGAACAAGAACAAAACATCGACAACAGCGGTCCACACCAGGCAAATTCATGTGCGCACAACAAATTGTTCGTTGTTCAAACAAATCGATGGCTGGTGTAGACCGTAGGTTAGGTTTGGATTAAAAACTTTGGCATCATTGAAATTATAAACTTCACTTTTTACTTTGTAGCATACTTTAGGGATGTATGTAAAATTTTTTTTTGTAAAATTTATATTTATTCTTGATACGGTATTGCAGTATAAATACATGGAAACTACAGCAACTAAGAGTAGTTATTCATAAAGCAATGATAAGCGTATATGTTTAGCGATTTATAAGTGGACTGTAATTAAACGCACTGGTTGAATTAGATGGTGTTATAATTAATTCATTTATTATTTATTATGTTATTAAAGTACAGTATTAAGGTTACTTGTTCTTTTGCGTTGTAGAAAAACTGTCACTTACTTTTAGAAAAATCAAACCTACGTCTCGGTGTGTTACAAGATGACTGCCTTGTTAATCAAGGATGACACAAAAAGTATAATTGCAGTGTTGCAAAAAATAAGTACAAAAAGGGTAAAATATAAGGAAAATAAATTAATGGTACAACACATTTCTCTAAAATTAATAAAATAAACAATTCAGTATTTAAACAAAAAACAAACATAAAAAATATAATTTCACTCATCGATCTGATCCGCAACATCTCGGCCCACCTTGAAAGGATACCTTTCAATCATCAAGAAACAGGGGGCAAACCTTAGATATTGGACGCTTGAGTAGACCCTTTGCGGTTTTAATTGTAACCACTCGGACTATATCGTCTTTACCAGGATGGGTGATGGTTACTCTTCCAATTAGCCATTGTGTGGGGGGAAGATTGTCATCTTTGATAAGTACGATGTCATCAATTTGTATATTTTGAATTTTCCGTCGCCATTTAGGACGTTGTTGTAGTTGGTATGATTTTTGTCTAAACCTCATACATGTTGTGCATTGGTAGACTGTTTTCTTTATAATTTGGGATACTTCTGGAATCCAGTATTTCAATCCCAGCAAGTATTGAAGTTGACGTTTTCCGGCATGTAGATGCTTTATATGATAATGACGTACGATGAGATTCGTTAAATGATGATTCTTGTGAAGAATGTACGGGTGTTTCTGGTCATAGCTTATTGAAGCGTTCTCAAGACGACCACCTACTCGAAGAATACCATTGTTATCGAGGAATGGATTAAGACTTGCAAGTTTGTGTCTTACAGGAATTTGATTATTTGACGCCAACGTATGAATTTCTGTTGAAAATGAATATTGTTGAGCTCTCTTTACTAGAATATTGTGAGCATTTTGAAGTTCCTCAGTGGTAATAAAATCAGTTCTTCGATTTTGTTTGTCCTTACAATTAGCAATAAAACGTAGTATTAAAGCAGTGACACGAAGCAGCTTGTTGTAACTCGAAAATAAATTGAACAATTCTGTTCGCTTAACGGCTACTGTTGTAGCTATTACCTTACGCTCTTCTAAATCAGTATCCTTTGGAATGATTGATTTCAATGTTGTGAAGTCTATTGAAATACTTCGTAATATTTGCGGCCCTTGCCACCACAGGCTGCTGCCTATGACTTCAGACGAAGAGATGCCACGGGTTGCAAGGTCTGCAGGGTTTTCCTTTGACGAAATGTGATTCCAATGACAAGCGGGTATGATATTAATTATATACGATGTTCTGTTGGCAATGAACGTCTTCCATTGCCTGGGATGATCACTTAGCCATGCTAATACGACTGTTGAATCAGTCCATCCAAAAGTCGGCATATCCTGCATTTCCAACGCTTTCTTCACCTTACTCATTAATTTTACCATGAGATGAGCGGCACATAGCTCTAATCGTGGAAGTGTTATTTGTCGAATTGGTGTGACTTTAGTTTTAGCTGACATTAGACTGATTGTGATGGTTCCATCTGATTTTATAATACGAATATAAATAGCAGCGGCATAAGCTAATTCTGATGAGTCTGCAAATCCATGGAATTCAATGCGATCACCAACATTAAAAAGACACCATCTAGGAATTTGTAGATCACGAATATTCTCTACATTACGTTGCAATTGTATCCACTCGACTTTCAGAACACTTGGTAAGTCTTGGTCCCAACTAACACCTTTTAACCATAGTTTCTGCATGAAAATTTTCATTTTAACTAGTACCGGAGATAGCCAGCCAATTGGATCGTAAATTTTTGAGATTTCTGACAGTACTTGACGTTTCGTGACTGTATCTGTGACTTGTTTAAAACATACACTATATTGAAATGAATCTGTTGAAGTATTCCATAGCAATCCTAACGTTTTAACTGTCTCTGAATGATTGATTATCATATTTGATGAAAGCGCACGATGTTCAGGCTCGATGTGTTCCAGTAGTTCGGTTGAATTTGTTGACCATTTTCGAAGGTTAAAACCGGAATTAGATAAAATCGAACAGAGTGTTTTATGAAGTGAAACTGAAGTTTTCACATCAGGAGCAGATGACATATAATCGTCGACATAAAAATTGTTGATTATTTCATTTGACTCTTCTGGACACTCTGCTGAATTATCAAGAGCCACCTGCATCAGCGTACGTGTGGCTAAGAATGGAGCCGCTGATGTTCCATATGTAATAGTATTAAGTTGAAATGTGTTGGGAAAATCCTGAGGGGACTCGCGCCATAGAATACACTGATACGATCTGTCATCTGGATGTATAAGCACCTGCCTATACATTTTTTCAATATCAGCTGTAAATCCTATTCTGTATTTCCGAAACTTTAATAAAATACTATACAAATCGTTTTGAACTGTGGGCCCAACTAAAAGATGATCATTTAGAGATGTGTTATTCGACGTTTTACATGAAGCATCAAAAACAACGCGTAATTTTGTAGTGACACTCGAAGGTTTCAACACTGCATGATGTGGCATGTAATAAACCTGTTGTTTCATATTCATTGGAGCCTTCTCCATATGATTGAGTTGTATGTACTCGTTCATGAATTTATGAAACTCGACCTTGACATCACTATTTCTGACAAACTGACGTTCCATTGACTCAAGTCTTCGCAATGCTGCTGGTTTCGATTCACCAAGTTGAACCGAATCAGTCTTGAATGGAAGTCTTACCATGTATCGACCATTGGATTGTCTTTGTACATTATCTTTGAAATGTTGTTCTGCTTTCATTTCATCTGCGGTTAAATATTTCGTTTGAATGTCACATTCTTCTGTCTCCCAAAACCGTTGTAGTTGTTCATCTAGGTCAGTATGTAAATGCGCTATCACAATTGATTTTTCGGGTTGTCTGTTGACATTTCCCATAATCACCCAGCCAAAGATGGTGTTAATTGCTGTAGGAGAACCTGATGGATGTGATACCTTTTCACCCAATATGCAATGGGGAAACACATCAGCTCCTAAAATAATGTCAATACGGTTTGATTTATTGTAGGCGGGATCTGCTAGTTCTAAATTTTCGAAGTACTCTAAATTTTGATTTACTATTGTTGATGACGGAATATATTGTGTGAGATTCGAAAGACAATAAGTTTGAACTACAATTGTTCTGTTGTTGGGTTTAGGAATTATTTCAATTTGAACTTTACCTCTCGTACGACTTGTATTATTACCACCAACACCATATAGTACAGTTTTATCATGCGATCTAGATAATTGAAGACGTTGAACACATGCCTCTGAAATAAGCGTTGATTGGGCACCAGTATCTATAAGCGCCCTGCACGGCTGTATTCTATTATACTTATCACGAACCATGACCACTGCTGTTGGTAAGAGTGTTGTTTGCTGTATAGAAGTTCGCTGACTTGAATTTATTGCAATGGACGATGAACTAGTAGCCTTTTCTATCCGCTGTTGGCCGTTGCCTACTGATTGACTAGTATTAAAGTGTAGTAATGTGTTATGTTTCAAACCACATGTTTTGCATGAACTGGACTTACAGTCTTTAGAAAAATGTTTTTCTTTCAGGCAATTAAAACAAAACCCACTTTTTCGAACCACATTTCGACGTTTTTCAATGTCAAGATATTTAAACTGCTGGCATGCAAAGAGGAAGTGATCCTTTTTGCAAATAAGACAGGATTGAGTTGTTGCCGTCATTGTAGCAAATTTGTTAACCTTCTTAAATTTTGATGAATGGGATGGTATTTCTAAATTTCCCAATTCTAAAACACGACTTTCTAAAAACTCTAACAGTTTTTGAAACGTTTGATTTTCACCTTCAGTTTGTTGACGATACCAAAGAGTGATTGTCTCACGATCTAGTTTCTCTTTTATTAAAAACATCAACAGAGGATCCCATGAACTCACAGATTCATACAGAACAGTAAGGGCATTATAACACTCAATCGTGTTATTATAAAATTGTTTTATTTCAGATAAGGTACCATTTTTAATTGAAGGTTGAGCTACTAACAGTCGGATATATGTTTCCTTTATTTTATCTGGTCTATCGTACTTTTTGTTAACAAGATCCCAAGCTATTCTATAATTATCATTTGTAGGAGTTAAGTGTTTTATTATTGACGATGCTTCGCCTTTCAACTTTGTCTGTAGATATTCTAATTTTTCAACGTTTGATAAATTTGTTTTAGCATCTATCATGGCATTGAACAAATCCCTGAATCTAATCCAATCAGATAAATTTCCATCAAAATCTGGGATCTCAATATGTGGCAAGCGAATGTGTACATTATTGTTGCTGTTTGATTCATTTATGCTAGAAGACTGAAGGTTAACGACAGATGTCAAAGTAGCTGACATTGTTTGCAGTAATGATGTCAAATCATTGTTCTGTTGCGGAGTACTTGCTGCTGCTCCTTCTACTACTGTACTATCTAAATTTTCCTGAGTAAGCGATGAATATATAGATTTAGCATTGAAAAACATTTCCTCAATTTCAATACGATATGCTTCCTCTTTTCGAATTTCAAGATCGTCATGGCATAGAATATCAATCTCATCTTGAATGTTTTCGTATTTTCTGAAAATATTTTCAAGTTCATCGATACGTACCTTAATCTCATTGTAATTAGCATTTTGTGCAGCGATAAAGTTATACAATCTTGTAATTGACCTTTTCAATTGTGTGCGTTTCTTCTTTAATTGTTCCATTTTGAATATATACTTATTGTTCAATCAACGATTTTAAATGATAACTTTAAATTTATTTATTTCAAATATGTTTGATGCTTACAGATTTTATAATAAAAGGTTCAGTAGGAAATTAATTTTGATATTATTGATTTTAATGTTTGCAAATGATGACACAAATTTGTACCGAAATTTAATTTAAACGCACTTATGTTTTCTGTTTAACTTTATAAAATTTATATTGAAACTAGTTTAAAAAACACAGATTTTTATTTTCGTTAAATGTGCACTGATATTCTGTATTTTATTGCTGTCTGATATGAACTGATTATTATTGTTCAACTTCAAATGAGATCATGAATTTGAGACTGCATTTTACTTTTTAAATTCTTGTTTGATTTTATATAAGATTCTTTTTAAATTTAGTTTGAACTGCACTGATTTTATTTCAAATTAGATCGTATGTTAGATTCTCGTTTGTTAGTTTGACATTCACAATTTGTAATTCTTGTTAGAATTTGTAACTTTTTAAGTTTAACTAATTTCTTTTAATAAAACACTATCACTGTCTCACTTTCACATATGGATCAATATATGTATATGTGTATGCATATATATAACAAGTTTGTTTACTGTTTCATGGAAACTTTCCTTTATAATTTAAGACTTTACTACGTCTTAATTATTTTCATTATTTTGTTCTTTAAGGAAATTCTTTTAAACACAAACACTTTTGTTTAGAATTTATTCAGAATTTTTGATTTTGTTATGTATGACAACAACCAAACATAGACTACTAGCGACGCATTAACATACATATGTATGAATGTAAATGTATGTATGTGTGTATGTGGCACTTGTCTCCATGTGAGACACTTGATACATGCGTGCATTTGCCAATGTCCGTTGACAAACTTTTCGAAACAATTATGTATAAAAAAACTACCACGTTTGCGCGACGCGTATGTATTGTTTTTTTTATATGTAAAGGGTGTTTTTTTAAGCCCGATAGAACTTGAAACTGTAAAAAATAACACAAAAAATTAAATTGTAATCAAAATTTTTTTTTATTCGAAAGATCAATACGTGACATTAACATTTGAAAATGATTTCGGGCATATGGGCACCGCGGCTGTTCTTGACGAAGCGCATTCTGGACGTCCAATTTTGGGCCACTTTTTCGAGCACTGCTGGCCGTATGTCACGAATAACACGAACAATGCTGGCCTCCAAGGCGTCAATTGTTGCTGGTTTATCAGCATAAACCAGTGACTTCACGTAGCCCCACAGGAAATAATCGAGAGGTGTCAAATCGCACGACCTTGGAGGCCAATTGACAGGTCCATTTCTCGAAATCAACTTATCGCCAAATTTTGATTTCAATAAGTCGATGGTTGCGTTCGCCGTATGGCACGTAGCGCCATCCTGTTGAAACCACATCTCCTCCGGATCAATGTCATCCATATTTTCAAACAAAAAATCATTGATCATGGTGCGGTAACGATCTCCATTGACCGTAACGCGAGCTCCGGCCTCATTTTTGAAGAAATAAGGTCCGATAATGCCACCAGCGTGAAAACCGCTCCAAACGGTGCATTTTTCTGGATGTAATGGAGTCTGTAGGGTCTCTTGTGGATTGGTCTCGCTCCATATGCGGCAATTTTGCTTATTAACAAACCCGTTAAGCCAAAAATGCGCCTCATCGCTGAACACAATTTTGCGATAAAATTGGACGTCCAGAATGCGCTTCGTCAAGAACAGCCGCGGTGCCCATATGCCCGAAATCATTTTCAAATGTTAATGTCACGTATTGATCTTTCGAATAAAAAAAAATTTTTGATTACAATTTAATTTTTTGTGTTATTTTTTACAATTTCAAGTTCTATCGGGCTTAAAAAAACACCCTTTAATTAGTTTCACACTTGTAACTTTAACACAATTAATAACACAATAATCTGGTTCGGATGGACCAAAAATGTTTAGCGATTTATAAGTGGACTGTAATTAAACGCACTGGTTGAATTAGATGGTGTTATAATTAATTCATTTATTATTTATTATGTTATTAAAGTACAGTATTAAGGTTACTTGTTCTTTTGCGTTGTAGAAAAACTGTCACTTACTTTTAGAAAAATCAAACCTACGTCTCGGTGTGTTACAAGATGACTGCCTTGTTAATCAAGGATGACACAAAAAGTATAATTGCAGTGTTGCAAAAAATAAGTACAAAAAGGGTAAAATATAAGGAAAATAAATTAATGGTACAACACATTTCTCTAAAATTAATAAAATAAACAATTCAGTATTTAAACAAAAAACAAACATAAAAAATATAATTTCACTCATCGATCTGATCCGCAACAGTATATGAAATTTAATTAAATAAAATTGAAATATTCAAGTAACCATTGTAATTATGAGAGAGTTTAGATAAATATAACTTTTATTTACACTCAAAACAAGCCCGTTATATTAAAAAAAAAACCAGTAAGAGCTATATATTTAGCTGTGACGAGTTTTTAATGTACTTTTAAAGCACAAAGTTTATAATTTTGTTATTAAAAGAAATCGCTATGGAATAATCTCTTTGTACTAAAATATGTATCACTTACTTTGTAACTTTAACTTCGATATGCTAATAAGATGTTTTTGTAAATTTAGACATTCAATAAAAATGGGCGTTAAAGTAGGCGTGTTAATATAGTTTTTGCTAATAAATAAAACTGATATATTTCAATATGGTCCTTTATTATTCCAAAAACGTTGTCCATAGAGATATTATGTGAATTCATGATAAAGCGTCATAAGGGAGGTGGGCGTAAAAGTGGGCGTTTCACCTAAATTTTCTGGCATAGCAGTGACATTGACTAGAAAGCTAAATGTACGAAATTTTATCATCATACCTCTATTTTTTTAGTTTTATGAGCATTTAAATTTCATTAACAGTAGATTACATGAAAAGTGGGCATTATAGTAGGCGTGTCGAAGTTGTGTTTGGTAATAAATACAACTAAGATATTTTAATATAGTCCTTTATTCTACTATAATCTTTATTCGTAGAGAAATTATATGACTAAAGCGTTATATGGGAAGTGGGCGTGGCATATTTATTTTCGTTTAGCACAAAGCCTTTAACTGAAAAGCAATTTTTGCAAAATTTTTAGAATCATACATCTAATTTTGGCAGTTTAAAAATTTTAATAGTCCGAAAAATACTCTGTAAATTTTCGTTTATTTGGATCTGTAACTCCTTTCCTAATGAATAGATTTAAGCCATTTTCAGGAAAAATATTTGTTTTACTCAAAAATATACATTCGAAATTTGATGGCTCTACATTAATGCGTTTGGATACAATAGCATTTTATTCGATGCCAGAAGGACATGGTTTTTTTGACCTACTCTTGCGTTACGAGTTATAACTTTCTTCCTAATATTATAGCCCAATTTCCATACCAAACAAACCTTGTGTATTAGAAATATTCTGGCAAAATTTGAGCCGCCTAGCTTTTTCGTTCGGACCTCTTTCGTGCTTTCAACAGATGGACGGACATGGCTATATCGTCATAGAATGAAACCCCGGTTCATAATATATATAATTTATGGTGTCTAAAATGGATATTTCGATGTGTTACAAACGGAATGACAAAATTAATATATTCTCACCATATTTTTGGTGGCGGATATAAAAAAAAAATATATTTCTTTAAATATTTACATCAAGATACTAAAAGTGCTAATTAATTAATTAACAGCAAATGGCAAGCCTTTGCTTCGAAAATTATTTCAAAGAGAAACAAGAGATTGGTTAAAGAAGAATAAAAATGAATTTTGCAACAAATAAATACAAAGAAAAATGCAACAGTATTTTGATACGCTAACGTAGTAAAATCTTACCGATTCTATACGCGTTTTATGTCTCAATGCAGCACGTGTCGAAATGAATATGTATATCGATTTAATAATTTTGCATGTATACATATGTATATGTTTGTTTATTAATAAGTAAACAAAATATTACTAATATATATTAGGCCTTAAATACCGGACATTCAAGTCTGATATCTAGTTATTAATCTTTAGTTTGCTCTACCTCAGCTATAGACTTTATTTCAAAAGCGTGTTTTGTACTCACACCGATGCAAATATTATTATGTATGTTTACAAAAAAAGAGACACATACACAATCACAAACATTGTCTAATTAATTCAGTAGAAGCTGATTATTTAAGTCACCGCTCATTAATTAATCGTTTAAAACTAATCAGGATTTTTTGTCTACCAACTAAAGGGTTTAAAATTCATACTTTAAATACATGATATTGCGACAACAACTTGTTTCTTGTTTCTTTGCGGTTATGCTGACTAAAATAAATAAAAAAGCGAATAAAGCTTTTTACATTTCAAGTGAAAGAAGAAAAACAAAAAAAAAACAAAAACGTTTGCAAAATATTTGTATTATGTACAAGTAATGGAAAATATCTTTCACTACATACATATACTCCGTAACAGACAAAAATGGTTATTTAAACTTGTGGGCAGACGAAGTATTAACCGGCTTTAAAAAATATTTTGTATTAAAGGGAGATTAAAAATAACTTACAGTTGTTTTTATTAAAAATTAGTAAAAAAAATTAGATTTCAAATATTTGTAAAAATTTAAATGTTTTTCTAAAGTGCAATATATTAAATTACTGCTGGAGTAAAGAGAAAACAACACGAAAATAAATTGTTAAATTATTATTATTATTATTATTGCTACCCAAAACAATATTATTGTTATGTAATTACAGTATTTTTCGGTTAATTGACCACATGATCGGGCAAAAAATATTGCATACGAAAATCATGTAAATTTCCTCGGATAATTGAACCCGGTTAATTGATTTTCCCGCTTAATTGGTTCAAAATTCATGTCATCAAAAATAAATTTCCTCTTACTTTTACCCGGTTAATTGCATTATTATTGAAAAATAATCTGGAATTTTTGCACATACATATTTGACATCATTTGTGAAAAACACTGGGTGGCATCTCTACTATGTATGTAATTGAAAACATATGTTTATTGCTTAAGGAGCTAATACACGGCATGTTTTTTACGTCTGCATTGTCAAATTCTCCACTGCTAATACAAACATGTCGTGTGTTACCTTTAAAACATTACTTCTGTGAAAAAACATGTGTTGAGACATCTGACAAAATTTTAATTAGAGTGCGCTCTATTTTCTTCTGTCAAAACATGACTATGACTAACGAATAGTAGTTTTTTTTTGCAAAATTTTGAAATTGATGTGGTATTTTCAGGTCCAGTTAGATTTGTTACAACTTGCTGGCCTTTTTTTCTATAAATATTAAATTTTTTAGTAATTTGCGAGTCGGGTATTCCATTTTTAATTATGTGGTTGAGGTGGTCTAATGTTGCAAATGAAATGTTATGCTCAGCTACAAATGTAGTGAGCATTATTTCTAATTTTCTAGCTGACTCTGCTACAGGACATTTGGCGGCAATGGTAAAAAAATTATTAATTTTTGGAGTAGTTTTCATGGCATTCATGTTTTTAACGTGGGCATCCCGTGAGGCGTGTCTCTTTATATGGGCAATACCACCAATTATGGGAACTTTACAGAGAGTACATCTTTTGCCTTTTCCGTCTTTTTCTTTTTTTAGCCATGGAAATAATTTTGCCCAATCTTTCCCAAATGGTACAACGCACGGTTTTATCTGCTACAAAAAATAAAATTAACTTTCAAATACCTTGATAATATGTACTTAATATCTTACACAACTTCATAAAAATCCATTTCTAAATATAACAATAAACAAGTTTTTTAATTTTTAATTAAAAAACAAAAATTAGTTATTTATACTAGAAACTTTATTTCAACACAAAAAACAATTCAAAATAGAAGTGAAATTGGCTGCAACAAACAAGTGTCAATGTATGTAAGCGCTCCATAAACCACAATACTAGTCGCGTATACTTAAGCCTCCATTACATTAAAAAAAATTTGTTGTGCATCATGAATGCAATGAAAAGTACACAATAATTTGTTACTATACCAAAACTTCAAAAAGGGGAAAAAAATAAAAATTTTAAATTGTACCAAATGAGTCGCGGTAGTACCACGGTACTTTTGATGGTCAAAATGTACCAAAAAAAGTACAATTGTACCAATTTTAACATCCCTGGTACGTATTATCTAACCACCCATTAAACATTAACTCTAAAATAAAGTGCCGTTATTTTACCAATGTCATTTCTAATGTAAATAAATAAAACTGACTACGAGTAGTATTAAGTGGGAGTTACTCCTACACTGCCAATTTTGCATTTCTTAAAAAAATTGTTTCCTGTAGCGTCGGCTTTGTAACTTTTTTTCACTAACAATTTTAAAGAAAATGTTTTTAATATATAAGCAGTCCTATTTCGCTTGGTTTATAGTTCATAAAGTTTTTTGCTGCCTTACTTATTAAAAGCGTGCTAAAACAAAAAAAAAGTCCACTTGAAAGCTTTTCCAAAACTAAACGATTTAATTTTAAATACATTTTATTACACCCTTCACCTCTGTTATCCATGGTAAATATGGTTTTGTCATTTCGTTTGTAACTTCTGCAATATAAATAAAAATATATTTGAATTGGGATGCCGATTGAGCAATGTTCGTTTCATCTGTTTGTGTGTTGGTTGAAATCATCTCACACATGTTGCACATTCCTGTATGTGGTATCAGTATTTTAAAAATATTGAAATCTAGCACAATCGCCTTATAACTTGTTGAGATATGAGCAAATAAACACGACTGGTTCTATTTATTCCAATATTTTAAACATAAATATCAAAAAAAAAAAATGTCAGCTCTAGTTGTAACGATATAATATAGACAAATCGGTCAGTAAACGGCAAAGTATATTCAAATAAAACTGATTTTATCATACAAAGTAATTTCGTTAAAAACACCTGAAAACACTTTTATATCCTCCACCTGTGGTGCCAAGGTACGACTCCATGAAGTGTGTATTTTCTGAAAGCTTCTGAGCAGGGGAGTCGATTGTGACATGTCCCTCTGTCCGTGTGTTGGTTGATATCAAATTTTAGAAGCCCCCACATGTTACTCAGATCTGTATGTAGTAGCAATCTTTTGAAAATATGTACCTGGGAATAAATCGTTTTTGAAATCCAGTACGATCGACCCATAGATATTAGAAAATAAACACACTGCCTCTGTTTTTACCACAAATCAAAATTGTTCAACCCAAGAATAATTTATGTCTGTTACCATTTATAGTTACGATATGCCTCTGGGGATACTTTTAAAATTTTTGTAAAAAGCGGGTACCAACCGACAAAGTTATTGGCAAAAATTAATTTTTAAAAATATATCAAGTTATAAAAGCTCCTGATAAATTTTTCATTCCGTAAAAATTATTTAACTCAGTTTAAAATTAAATAAAATATCCGCACAAAAATACAAGTGCTCGGGGGTTTTTCTAAAATTTATAAACGAAAATCAAATTTTTCAGCTTCGTGACAACAGAGAAGAAGAGAAAAGTGGCATGTGGTTATTCTGCCAAACCTATATACATGATGGTGAAGGGTATTATCAGCACTTCTACTTATTGTATTTTATATTAATTTTAAGATAAATTCCGATATGTTTTTATATTGTTAGTGGAAATTAATGTTTATTGTAATTTATTTTATATTCCTTATTCTGCCGTACTTGTACATAAATTTTTTCCTTCCAACTTTCGAGTTTTGGTTTTCGCGTGTGATTTTGTTTGTTAATTTCGGTTATATCTAATCTCTTATCGATGTCAAGTTATAGAAATTTTTTTTTAAACAACAATTTGAGAGTAAACAAGAGAACCACCCATTGGTAGGTGTTGTTGTTGTTGTTGATGATGGTATCATTGTTTTTGGTATGTTGTTCAATAATTTACAAAAAAGTCACATCTTTTTGTAACAAATTTTACTTTTTTACTTGGCAAGCGATGTGCCGCATGTTGTCAGTTTTATTATATTGTGAATAGGAAAGTGTAAGGAGTTAAATATGCATACATATCCACATGTATGATACAATAATGTATGTGTGCGTGTATAGCAGACAGACAATTTTTAGCAATTATAGGACTACATACACATCACTTATAACGGGAGGAAAATATTTATAATGAAACTCATGAACAAACGAAAAATCGGAGACAAAAAGAAGCAGCAATTTGCTGACGCAGTTATTTTATTAACCAGGAAGTTTGTGAGGAAAAACCGTTATTTATTTATTTTTTGACTCCCAACAATGAAAATGAGCACAAACTAGTAAGAATCTTATATACACAATCATGTTGGATGCTAAACTCTGAAAATGGCTTTTAGGTTACGTAGCATAGATTTTAGATTAAACGTATTTACTGCCAAAACCCTAAGAGAAGCCATTTAAAAGAAAGTATAAATTATAAATTTTTCCAATCTATATATATAAAAGTGAAACTCTGTGTGTGTGTGTGTGTGTGTGTGTGTGTGTGTTAGCTATAGACTCCGAAACTGTAAAACCGATCGGACTCAAACTTTGGCAAGTTGTTGTACACATACCAGGGAGTGTTTATGGGTGGAAAAAAGTGGGCGGGGCCACGCCCATAAAAATTAGTTATCAGTTTTAGCTACTTGCACTTGACTGATTTTTCTGAAACTTTGCACACATATAGAGCTGTCATGACTAAATAATTTCGTGATAAGAAAAGTGGGCGGGGCCACGCCCCTAAAAAAGTTTTGATTTTGAGGTTCTTGCACTGGACCGATTTTTCTGAAACTTTGCGCACATACTAAGCTGTCATAACCATATAATTTCATGATTAGAAAAGTGGGCAGGGCCACGCCCATAAAAAAAAGGTTATAATTTTGAGGTACTTCCACCAGACCGATTTTTCTGAAACTTTGCACACATATAGAGCTGTCATGACTAAATAATTTCGTGATAAGAAAAGTGGGCGGGGCCACGCCCCTAAAAAAGTTTTAATTTTGAGGTTCTTGCACTGGACCGATTTTTCTGAAACTTTGCACACATACTAAGCTATCATAACCATATAATTTCGTGAATAGAAAAGTGGGCAGGGCCACGCCCATAAAAAAAGGTTATAATTTTGAGGTACTTCCACCAGACCGATTTTTCTGAAACTTTGCACACATATTGAACTGTTATGACTTTACAATTTCGTGATTAGAAAAGTGGGCAGGGCCACGCCCATAAAAACAATTATAATTTTGAGGTACTTGCACTGGTCCGATTCTTCTGAAACTTTGCACACATATTGAACTGTTATGACTTTACAATTTCGTGATTAGAAAAGTGGACAATGCCACGCCCATAAAAAAATTATAATTTTTAGGTTTTTGCACTTGATATTCAATTAAAATTCAGAATGCATTTCGATTCATTAAGGGGCGTAGCAACGCGCGCCGGGTTTGGCTAGTTATGATATAAAATGTAAAATATACACAAATTTTTTTTTTTTTTATAAAATTATAAAATTATTGATTTCGGCTTATTTATCAATTTACTACTTATTAAAAGTTAATAATAAATTTAATGAATAAGTATAACAGTATTAAAATCAATGTCCCAGCACTATTAATGGATTTATAGATAATCAACAAAATCTTAATTGTACATCCCTGGTACTTATAAATGAAAAGTTTGATGTCATAATAATATTTTGGAAAAATAAATTTTTATATATTTAAAAACTACAATAGCAAAAACTAGTCATAAGCCTTCAGAAAATATATACTTTATGGTTTCAGAAATGAATATTGTAGAAATTACAAACGAAATGATATTAGTCTTCGGCACCACAGGTGAAGGGTGTGAGCGTTCTTATATATATGTATGTATATGCATATAATTTAGTTTTCGATATTAGGGTCAACTGGTCGATATTTAAGGTCACGGTGACATATGTCTATTATTCTTTAGTCACTCGTTTTGAAAACATTAAACTAGTGAACAGCAACTCCAAGTGCAAATTCAAGGCAACCAGTTTGTGAGAATAATGGTAGATCGGAGCAGAACATCCCAGTTTTAGTCTAAATAATCCCAGACCATCATTTGAATAATAATATTTCATGCATAAGGGCATACATGGGTCTATAAGATGGTACTTCCAACAAATTGTATGTCATTTCACCATCAATCGTGTATTCACTTAACTATCGCTTAATTCAATGTTTAAATGCTCGAACATTTACAGTTGTAAATTTTAATCAATAGTCGAAGAATCAAATTATTTATTTATTTTTAGATAAATAAGACATTTTTTATTACGGACATTGCAGAGTTAAATTCGATTCGAGAATTTTAAGTTGTAAAATTGCTGCATTTAAAATAGATTAAAATATATAGTCTACCTTCTCGTTATTATAAGAATTTGTATTTGTTATAATAGTTAATTTAACAAATATTATAACATTAATAAACTTTACTTAACAAAAAAAAAAAAAAAATCCGATTTTAAATGTTGCCATTATTGCAGCCGTTAGTTGCCAAAATTTAAAATGATCAGCATTCTAATGATATTAGAAAGATAATTAATTATACACAGATTAATATTATAACATAAAAGATATACATTTTTTTTTCAAAAATCTACATTAAAATATTTTATTTTAAATACAACATTCGAGCCGATGTTAAGAAGGTCATTCATTAAAGTATTTATTTTTTTTTTTTTCAAATTTTAGAAATTATAAATATAATTTTAATCTTAAATATATATATGTATGTATGTATATACATAGTATGACTATACCTGGTCTATACGTACACTATGTTATGCATAACCAACAAACATTTTCATTTGAAAGTAAAAATAAATAAATTTAATTTATTTATTAATAAAAATAAAATAAAATTATTTTATCATATTTTGTATACGTGGCATTAAGTATTACTGCCGCATTCGTAAAAAATATTTTAGGTTTATTAAAGGCTTATTTGACAGATGATGTACAGAAATTTGTCAGATAAGCCTTCAATAAACCTTAAATATTTTTTTTAATGAAAACAACAGTTAAGCTGGATTCACCCATAAAATTTTAGTTCAGAACAAATTTTTTTTATATTGAGTTTGATGTTTTACTTTTGAGAGAGAGAGAGATTATTTTGTTCAGAAAGATTTTTCTTGAATTGGTTTAATTTTAATTCTTGTTCAGAAGAAACTGAATTGGGATGCCACTATTTTTCAATATTTACATGAAAATTGAATTTGGTTGCCACATCACACAGTGTCAGTACATTTATTATACAAAAATTGTTTTTGCCGAAAATTAACAATTAAAATGGAATTTAATGAAAATATTGCTCAAAAGTTAATAGAAGAATTAAAAAAACCAGGAAGAAAATGTTTGTATGACATGAGCAATAGTGCATACAAAAATAATTATTCAAAACAGGGTTTATGGAATGAAATAGGAGCGACTCTTTTTATTTTCGATTTTTTATAAATTTCTTTTGCAAACAAATTGACTTTATGCACTTCAATTAAAAATAATAATTTTAGTTTTCTTCTATCCGACATTTTCTTCACATATATTTTAATGAAATAATTTACGTTTGTATTTATTTACATAGTTTGCTAGCGGTGCTGCCACTTTGTACAACTGTTTGCAATTTTATATTATATGGCAGCTTTGTTTTTTCGGACAAATTTTCTTAAATGGGTGAATCGTTCTGCAGAAAACTCTCAGTAAAAAATGTTATTCTCCGGAAAAAATTTTGTTCAGAACAAATGGGTGAATTCACCTTTAGAGTTTAGTTAAAAATTAAGGTTTTTTTTAACCCATATCTTGATAATAAAACAAATACAATCTACAAAGCGCACTCTGCAAAAAATTCCTTTATTGCCGCTTGTATGATAATGTTCGCTGGGTAAACACACAAGAAGCACAAGGCAACCACTTATTTGTATTATTATTTGCAGTTGTTGTAATTTGTGTGTTTTGTTTACTCGACATACACATGACGAGCTTGGCCAATATTAACACACTACTAGCGTAGTATTAAAAAAAACAACAACAACAAAACGCCTTTATTATCAGT
Source organism: Phyto melanocephala (assembly GCA_941918925.1). Lineage (NCBI taxonomy): Eukaryota > Metazoa > Arthropoda > Insecta > Diptera > Rhinophoridae > Phyto > Phyto melanocephala. The sequence goes on from OW799233.1 coordinate 182,757,472, forward strand.
ATATATTTTAGAAATTTCTTTGTGAATATATTTTGTATGTTATGCTCAACACATTATAATTCTCATTTAGTTTGTATTCGATACTGTAGAAATAGATGAATTGTGGCGTGTAAAAGTTAAGACTATACTTCACAGGATCATTTCTGTAGTCAGTCTTCATTTATTTTTATTGCAAAATAAAAAATGATACAACCGCGATGAGGAGGTAAATCGTTTTATCTGTAGCGTGAGGTTTTGGACTTTGTCTCTTTCTAGTTTGACACTGCTGTGTTTACAACTTTTGGGATAATGTTTCTTCGATGATCGCTCGGTTAAGACGGATAGAACGACTTCTGAGTGGCTTTAATCATAAATTTCAGTTTTCACTTTGCCACAGTAATGGTATATGAGAATTTCAGTCTTGTGCCAAAATTTAGCTAAAAAGTGCCATAACAAACATGTCATGTCTCATATTTAATAAAATGAAATCCATTTATTCAGTTTTATTATTATATATAAAAAAAACTTTCGAACTTCAATATTTAAAAAATGTATACAGATAAATTATATATACCCAGCAAAAATTTATTTTGTACCGGTAAGCAGTAAAAAAAATCATGCCTTCTTATCAGCGTTGTCAACTTTAAAATTTCAAAAAGCACCATAACCCAGGAAAAAACGCGTCATTCTCAAAAAAAAGCACTAAATTTATAATTTGTAAATTATTTTTTTATTTATTTAATAAAATTATACATTTATATAAATTTCTTTGCAAATAAGACATTTTTAAATGAATATCAGAATAAATAACAAAAAAATTTACAAAAATCAAACAACGAATATCTTTTAGTCAGTCAGTACAGATTTACATAGATACATATATTTATATGTAAATAAAAATAAACAAAAACATTGGAAAAAAGAACAAAAATATTTAATTATTAAAGTAATTATCAATTCACAATATATCACAGGAGTGATGCATTGTAAGAAATTTATTTCAACATTTAGAAAAAATTACGACAGGATTTATTTTTCCATACCTGATGCATTTATACGACGTTTAATAAACATATGTGAATTTGTTGTACAAAATATTAAAGAAATTATTCACCAAATAAGTACAACTATTATTTAATATTTAAATATTTTTATGTTACATATTAGAGTAATTAAATAGAACTATATCTAACTAAAATTTATAAAAAATTTTAATAAACTTGCAGTTTAATAATTCGATTAGGATTTAAGCTTTTCTCTGTGTAAATAATATCAATGTTAAAGTCAATTATTTCTTCATTATTATCACTATCATCTGGCCACAACATAGTCTTAATTTCAAATTTAATGCTTTATAAATATCATTGCTATTAATCAGAATATTTACTTCATCAGCTATTTGGTAGGTTTCGCAACAGGAATTTTCCCGTTTAAGCCCATTTTTAATGTGAAGTAAGGCATTAACTGAATTTAAAGACATTCGGTTGCGAATTTTAGATTTAAACACATTCATGGGAGCGACACAAGTTTAACGTTTAAGTTTAATGCTTTAAAGGGATTTAAGTTAACTGCATCTTTGTACGATTTAACTTCAATCCAAAAATCTACTGGATTCAATATTTTGCCATTGGTAACGGTAAAATATCTTCTTTTGTATGTGATAAAACATTTCTAACATTAATTATGTTAATTTTACTCAAAATTTCAAGGTTTTCTGGTAAAATTTTTAAACGTTTAAAGTTGTGGGACGCTAAAAGTTTGCTTTAAGGTTTAATCATTTATAAGATGATCTCAAAAGAAAGAGGAATTTCTTTTATTCACATTCACCTCAAATGCATATACATATGTATAAAGTTAGACATTTTGAAACAAAAATTTCTGGGCAATCAATTATCTTATAAATAATTAAATTTTTAGTGTAATATTATTTTCTTGCCTATTTTCTTGTACTATAAGTTACATTTTGGTAGTATGTATATAAATTTACACTTACAAAAAATTTTGTTTAATTAATATATTTGAGTTTTAGTGTTTGGTGTCACCGAAATAAAAAGAAAATCACTAAAAACTAAAAAAAAAAATCACCAAGCACTGACTCACAATTTTTCCGCTTTCTAAATGTTAAAAATCACCAAAAACGGTGATAAAATCACCAAGTTGACAACGCTGCTTCTTATAGCGCAATATTAGAGCGCATTCGAGGGTGCTATAAATGGAAGTCAGAAAATTCTATTAAATATATTTAATTTTTTATAAAATAACTTACTGCAACCATAGCTGCCAGATAAAATAGGGGCAAAATCGTCTAATTTGGGAGAAAAAATCGTCAAATAGTTTACTCAAATCGTCATAAAAACGTCAAAATAAAAAAACGCATTTTTCAAAACAAAACATTTTTTATTTAATGCATAACATAACAAACTTTTTAAATCCAGAGAGATCAATGGTTTTATTAGACCCTTTTAAGTTAAGAACATGACAATAAATATAATACAATTTAGAATTAATTTCGAAAAATAAATATTAATATGTATATAAATACAAAAAATAATAAATAATGAATTGGCTGCATCTAATTCAGACTAATTGACAAATAATTATAATCATTTCTTTCTAAAGCTTCTACCGATTAAGGTAGCTTTAGGCAAGCGTTAGACGAGCACAACGCCAAAATAAACTACATCGTTTCGCTTTTTAGCCCATAAATTTATTTCTGGATCTGCAAACCAGTCTTCCTTAATTTTCTTCTTCTTGTTGGTTACCTGTGAAAAACACCATTAAAATTTCATTTTAGCTACTACAAAGTTTTGTATAAAAAATGGATGAAATTTCTACTTACAGAGGAAGAGCTGCTAGAATTTTCATCATCTTGGTTTTCTATTGAAAATATAATGTTTGATTTTTAAGGTTTTAATGTATAATTAAAAAAAACTTACCATTTTTTTGAAGTATTTAAGCATATTAATTTGTCACTTAAATAATTTAAACAAATTTACTTAAACTAAAATTGTTTAAAACGCATTTCCAAATTTATATTTGTTCGTGCTGTAGGTATCAGTTCATAATATGTGGGATATACTATGTTAAAAATGTACAAAGTGGAAAAATTACCCACACAAACACATTAAATAATTATCGATATATCTCTATCACTCTGTTCTATCATTAATAACATAAAAAACCGTTACAAATTATTTTTATTTAGTTTAAGGTTGATATAAAAGTAATGAAAAATGTTACAAACTTGAATTCTTGAAAATCGTCAAAAACATAGCATAAATCGTCAAATCGTCAACACTTAATTTTAGCACGTAAAATAGTCAAAATGACGATAAATCGTCAAATCTGGCAGCTATGACTGCAACTTCTCTCGCTTACGAGGATGCAGGAATGTAAGCAAATGATTACCTCTCTTTACTGTAGTTCTTAAAAAATTTATTGAAAACACATAAGAGACATGATATTACTGCATTAACCATGTGTGAAAATAGCAAATAATTAGAGCATCAAAGAGCCCTACCAAGTGGGACATCTCATATAAAAATCATGCCTTCCTGAAGCAGGTTGGGAAAGGAGAGTACATTTGTCTCTCCCTTACAAACCTGCTTCCGGGTATGCAGTAATTTTTGCTGGGTAAATACTAGCTTGTGCCCGCGACTTCGTCTGCGTAGTTATCGGGATAAAAGGTAGACTTAGTATTAACAAAAATATTTACAACACAAACAACCCGTTTAGGCTGTGTAATGATAAGTTTGCTAACGACTTTTCCTGGTTATCGTGATAAAAAGTAGCCTATGTGTTAATCTAGGTTGTTATCTATCTATGTGCCGAATTTCATTTTGTTCCGTTTAGCCGTTTTTGCGTGATTGAGTAACAAACATCCATTCAAACACAAACATTCACATTTATTATATTATTATAGTAGGATTATTTTTTATTAAATATACACATATGTAATGTTAAATAATTATTCCAAAATAGGGATATATTAAATATATATTGTTAAATAACATTGAATATATCGATGCCTTACTTCCTTAACCTCGTATCTAAAAAAATAAAATTTTTCAGGAGAGAAAAAAACGGTTAATCTTTTTATACTTCGGTGTTTGGTTAAAAGTTTAAATGCAATTATTAAGGAATTGATTGTATTTATGTATATTAGTAGTAATAATATACTAATCTTTTTTAGTTAAAGCATAAAACAATCGTTTGATATGAAAAAGACAAACCGTATTTTTTAAGATACGAGGTTGAGGAAGTAAGGCATCGATATGTAGTTATAAAATTCTAGTAAAACCTCGTTTACAAAAATTGTATTTGTAACATTTGTTTGGGTAATTATTTTTAGACATCACTGTCATAACAACATTTTGAGTTGGATCTTAATAAATCCTGGGGCTCAATTCTCGTTCTGTGAAACTGTGAAATAAAAAAGTTTTTGCATAACAAAGGGTATGGTTGCACCATATGATATTACACACAAAAACTTTTCATTTCATAGTTTCATAGAATGAGAATTGATACCCTGAGATCAAATTAATGATGATAAAGTATTTACCTGAAGCCAAACACTAAATTCAAATTAAACTTCTTTAAGCAGAGCCTGCAAACAATTATTCTTTCCCATCGTAACCGAACAATTATCCGATTAAGGGCCGTATTCATAAAAAATATTTTAGGTTTATTGAAGGCTTATTTGACAAATTTCTCTACAACATCTGTCAAATAAGCCTTTAATAAACCTAAAATATTTTTTATGAATACGGCCCTAAATTTTTTATAGGAATTTCATTATCCTGTAAAACGTACATAATGGCATTACAAATCGATTGATTGGAACCATCAGGTACTTGAATTAAGATCAAAAATCGATCAACACATTTTCCAACATATAAACGTACTAAAATGTCAAAATTTTTGATACTGAGCAGTCCGTAGTTTCGCATTTTAGTATTTACAACAGGGAGAAAAATCATTTATTTCTAATTATTAAAAAATATATTTCTTAAAAACTAAGTAAAGTTATATATTTTTAATTGTTTGAAAAAGTGCCAAAATTTTATTGAGCGTGCCATAGTGCCATTAAACAGTCAATAGTGCCAAAAATGGCACGATTGTGCCACTTTTGCCAACAGTGCTTTGCCAACATAATCAGTATTTACAGAAAAAATTACAGCTTTAAGCTATAAACACAATCAAAGGCTACCGACCATCGACTACCGACTACAAAAGTAGCTGGCTATAAAAATAGCCAAGTCGCCAGCTACTTAATTCTTTTAACGACTACCGACCACTAACTACAAAAAATAAACACATAATGAACAGATGATTATTATTTTTCAATGGTGCCACTATAATAGTTTTTCGCGTTTTTAATAGCGATATTTAATGTATTGCGTTTTGAAAACCACCATTTCATGTATTTATTGTATTGGCAGCACTAATCTGTTCTTTGTAGCCAAGAAAAATAGAAATTAGCCTAAGTTGGCTACGGGCTACAAAAGTAGCCGTGTAGTCGGTAGTCGTGTAGCGGCTAAAAGATTTATTCTCATAAGCACGCATGTATTCTATTTTTGACATCTTGTAGTCGGTGGTCGGTGGTCGGTGGTCGGTGGTCTTGATTGTGTTTATACCATTAAGACGCCAGTTCCCCTTTGGAAATACCTTATTTTACAACTGACAGTAAAACTGACATGCTATTGCCATCAACATTTAAATCTATAGACATTCTATTAATATATTCTGGCCACGGATGGAAATCATGATAAAATGTACTTTTTATGGTACATTTTTGACCTTGTTGGTACCGTGGTACTACCGCGAGCTACTTGGTACAATTTGAAAATTCCAATGTCTGACTATATAGCAACAATAATTTTGTTCATAATTTCGTTTGTGTGCGTCTCTGTTTTTGTTGCAATGCTGTTGTCAAAGCGAATTCATGTATCAGGTGGTATCAAGTCTGCACCAACAAAATCTGTCTAGTACCTTATTTCATTGAACTTAGATCACACAAAGATTCAAATATTTCCTATTTTTGGTCTAATGTATCACAGATGAAAGAAACAGGGTTGCAAAATGAGAACATCAAAATTGTACCAAGAAGCTCATAAAATTGTACTTTTTCGACCCCAATTGTACCAAAAAATTTTATTTTAACAAATTTTTTTAATTTTTTTTATTTAAAATAAAAGCCAAAAAAACATAAACATAACATAAAATTGTACATTAAAATTCATTTTTGTAATATTAAATTAATATTTGTACTTAAAAATTCATTTATACTTTAAAAGTATTTCTTTAAAAAAAAAGAAACTGCACTAAGATATATGTACACAGGTGAATGCAAACAATTAATCACAAAGAAATGATGGCAACAATGAGTTACCATCGTAAATCAATCAAGACGATAAACCAAGGCATACTCATACAGGTATATGCAACGGCGAATTCGCTGTGATGTTCGCTGTCAGACGCCACATAAAAAATACACAATAATTTTTTATACATGGAGTTTTACTGTAGCATTCCCCATCAGCTGGGCTGATAATTTCACCTGTATGAATTCGCCTTGCGATAAACTAGAGAAATTCTATAAAAAAACATAAACTGCGAAAGTTAGTAAATTGTACTAAATGGGTAATTGGTGTACCATTGTACTTTTGAGGTTTAAATTGTACCACAAATAGTACAATTGTACCAACTTTTGCAACCCTGGAAAGAAACATGAATTAAATGAGTTCATGTTCCCAGATATTTCAAGAATTGTAAGAGAAATTTTGTCTATTCCGCATTCCTCGGCCAACGTCGAACGAATTTTTTCTTTCCAAAATCTAATTAAAACAAAGAAAAAAAAATAGACTACACGTTTCTACTGTTTCAAATTTGATATAAACAAAAGATTTACTAAATTCAACAAAATTGTGTTGCTTTAGTTTTAAAATAACAGAAAATTTATTATTAAATAAAATAAAATAAAATAAAATATTTATTAATAAATAAAATTTGTACCTATGAATGTAATATTTAATATTTTTTGTTGTATACTTCTGAATTTTTATAAACATTTTTTGTTTTTATTAATAAATATTAAAGAAAATGGTACCGTCATGGCCTAAAAAGTACATTTTGTTTTCATACTTGGTGCAAAATCATAAAAGACATTTTCCTTCCCTGTTGTGCTTTCAATATGAAAATTTCTATTAATATTAAATTTATCTTATCAAGGTGTTGATTGTTGGTCTTTGAAATTGTAAAATAAAAATTTGTTTCATATACATTCTTTCTTGGTTTTACATTTTTTAATGCATTTCTATACAAACTGAAAAGTTTAATACACAAATGTAATTTTTTATATATTCGATACGATCGATCAACTTGAAACACGGTTGGAAATCATGGTACAATTGTACTTTTTATGGTACATTTTTGACCTTGTTAGTACCGTGGTACTACCACTAGCTACTTGGTACAATTTACAAATTTATCCTCTTCTCTGTTCTCTTTAATTTTGTTTGTGTGTGTTTTATTTTATACTGTCAGCTTCTCTGTTTTTGTTGCAATGCTGTTGTCAAAGCAAATTCATGTACCAGATTGTGTCAGTCTGCAACAACAAAATCTGCCTAGTACTTTATTGCAAAATTCTTACAAAAATCACCTGTTAATTTGGCACCACCTGGTACATAAATTCGACTTGGCTGTTGTTATATATATTTTATTTCACTTATGATTTGTAAGCATGTAAGGTGAACTTTAATAATGAAGTACTAAAATGGTTCCATAAGTTTACTCCAGAAAAAGTTATTATGGGAGAAACAAATTTAATAGTACCTCTTCTGGTGAAAATGCTTCCACACGAACAAACAAACTTTGAAGCAGTAAATAATCAGTACAGAGCACTAGCCGATGTGATTGAACTTAGATCACACAAAGATTTAAATATTTCCTATTTTTGGTCTAAAGTATCGCAGAAGAAAAATGAATTAAATAAGTTCATGTTCCCAGATATTTCAAGAATTGTAAGAGAAATTCTGTCTATTCCACAATCCTCAACCAACGTCGACGGAGTTTGTTATTTTCAAAACCTAATTAAAGTTTAAGTTCTGTTTTTTTTATTGTATACTTCTGAATTTTTATAAACATTTCTGTTAAGTTTATGTTTTTATTAATAAATATTAAAAAATGGAAGGTACCATCATGGCCTAAAAAGTACATTTTGTTTTCATACTTGGTACAAAATCATAAAAGCCATTTTCCTTCCCTGACTTGAAATTTAGCTTGCATAATAAGTTCTCGTGAAAAAATAATTTTTCTAAAAGCAGGTGCTTTTTAGTTTTCATAAACCATACAGGGTATCAAGAAACAAAATACAATAAATAATGTAAAATATAATCCACACATAATACTATTTTTGATTGGTTTCTTTAAATGGTTGGTTTTACCGAAGAAAAAAGAAAAGCACTTAAAATTAAGAAAAAAAAACTCACCGAGCACTGACTTGAAAATTTTCCACTTAAAAATTTTCAAAAAGCACTAAAAACAGTGCCTAAATCAACGAGTTGACAAGGCTGTAAATAGGGTAAATGCAGCGGCGAATTCAGACATATTTAAATAGTAAAACTTGATACAAAAAAAATATATGTATAGTGTATTTAAAAGGTGTCCTAAATTCAAATGTTATAATGTTATAATAACATAACAAGTAAGAGCAGCGTTGTCAACTTTGAAGTTTCAAAAAGCACCTAAACACCTAAAAAAGCGCTTAATTTTCATTAAAAATCACTGAGTTTAAAATTGTTCACTTTTGATTCTATTCAAAAAATAAATCACTTATTTGGAGCATAAGGAGCAGATAAATTAAAAAATAATTTTATTTTAAATAATATATTTTTAAACAGTGTACAAATTGAACTTCACATTTGACAATACAAAATTTAAAAGAAAACTTGACAGCTTTTAAACGCCAGTTGCTCTCTGGAATAATTTATTTTACAATTGACAACGAAACTGAAGTTCTATTGCTAACGATAATCGACTTATCAGTCTATTGATATTATATTATTAATAATAATTAATCTGGCCAAATAGAATTATGCCATTAATATGAAAATTGCTATCAGAGTGTCAATTGTTGCTATGTAAAATTGTAAAATGAATAGTGTTTGCATATCAATTCCTCTTTTTTATGTTCACCTTTCTGATGCGTCTCCATACAAATGTAATTTTTTAAATATTAAATAGTTTTGATTAACTTAAAACTTTACTTACAAAATAAATTTTCGTAGCAATTTAATTTTATAATAAAAAGTAGGTGCTTTATGTCTCAAAAACCATACAGGATATCAAGAAAGGAGTATCAGGATTACAATTAATAATGTAAAATAAACAATCCACTCAAATAACAAAAACATTGTACGCTATCAATCTCTACAATTTTCTTAATTAATATTCTTAGCGCCATTATTACAACTTGCCTTTAGTTAAAGGCAGGATTTTGTCGGACCGCTAAATAGCTTTGCATTATAGAGCCCTCATTTATTATTTTTTTATCTATTAAATATTTGTATTATTTATAATAATAGTAATGAAAAATGAAAGTTGTGATAATGCAAAGCTATTTAGCGGTCCGACAAAATTCTGCCTTTAACTAAAGGCAAGTTGCAATAATGGCCCTTAATATAATAAGTTGAAAGTATTTTCAACTTAATATCATTTAAACAATGAATAAATATTTTTTAGTTTTGTTAAGATATACGATACGTAAGAGTAATTTATGATAACTGTTTCAAATAAAAAAATTAATTTGGAATTTAGTATTTGGTGTCACCGAAGAAAAAAAGGAAAGCACTAAAAATTAAAGGAAAAAACTTCCCGCATCAAAAATTTCAAAAAGCACTAAAAACAGTGCTTAAATCACCGAGTTTACAACGCTGAGTAAGAGCGCTATATTCGGCTTTATACCCACCACAAATTTTCCGTTCTTTTATAGCTAGGGTTTTTTCCCCTAAAATTTTTGTTTCCCGGGAATGCGATATTTGTTTTTAATTAATAAAAAACTTTTTATTGAAAACCATCAAATAGTTTATAATGTAAAAGAAACACTTCAAAACTATAAAAATTAATAAAGAAACTTGAATTTTAAATATAAATTGAGTAAAAATATTTTTTATTGAAAAAAATATTATTCTCTAGATACGAGATCAAATATGAGCACAAAAAGAAAAATACATGTACTTCAGCTATGCGATCAAAATTAAAATCATTAGAATTCAATATCAATATAAACAATATAACATCTCCTTTCGAATCGTAGCCACCTTTTTTATTTCCCGGTATCCCGAAAAATAATCCCGGGAAGATTAAATAACTCAAATTCCCGTTAAATTACCCAATTTATAGCACAAAATGTATTTGTTTGTTATTAACAGTAATTGCTATGGAATAATCTCTTTATACTAAAATATGCATCACTTTCTTTGTATAACTTCGATGTGCTAGTAAAATGTTTTCGTAAATTTAGTCTTTCAATGAAAGTGGGCGTTAAAATAGGCGTGTTGAAGTTTTTTCTACTAATGAATGCAACTTAGATATTTCTATATAGTCCTTTATTATTCCAAAATCTTTATTCATAGAGAAATCATATGAATTTGAGTTAAAACGTTATATGGGAGGTGGGCGTAAAAGTCGGTAAAAAGTTTGCAAAATTTCAGAATCGTACATCAAATTTTGTTGCTTTTATGACGTTTTTGTTTTAAAATATACCGAAAAATACACTGTGCTGTATAAATTTTCGTACATTTTGATCGATAACTCCTCTCCTAATGCATAGATTTAGACAATTTGGAAAATATATTGTCTTTACCCAGGAAATAAATATTCGTTAATGCGTTTGGACACAATTCCATTTTATTCGATGTTAGGACACGTTTTTTTTCGACCAACTCTAGCTTTACGAGCTATAACTCTCTTCCTAGTATTCCGATTTAGCCCACTTTCAATACCAAACAAATCTTGTGTATAAGAAAGATTCTGGCAAAATTTGAACGTGCTTTCAATAAACGGGTAGACGGAAAGACGGAAGGACATAGCTAGATCGTCATAAAATGAAAACCCGATTCATAATATATATACTTTATGGCGTCTAAAATGTATATTTCGATGTGTTACAAACGGAATGACAAAATGAATGTACCCCCATAATTTTTTTGGTGGAGGGTATAATAAAGTATGACTAATGTGAACGACCCTTAATAACTAAGTGTGATATATTTAATTTCAATTGCCGATTTTGCTAAATTTTTGATAACAGATATTTTTTACGGCTTATAAATATCACAAATGACTCTGCTGAGCAGACTCTTAGTCGATCCCCGCAGATACCTGAATAGCTTTAACGGCACAATAAACATACCACACAAAGTAGCTTTATTTTAGGAAAGTTTTTACTTACAAAGCAAAAAAATTCTTTTTTAACTTTTGTGAAATCGTAGAACATTATGACAATATGACATGTTAGGACAACTCCTGAATATAGTAATTGTAATTTTTATGGAGCTTGACAATTGTAAATTAAAGGTTACCTTATTTAATGTGCCTTATTTATGTTTATATAAAATAAAAATAGATATGATTATTTTCCAACAAATTTTAAAGGTTGTTATACCCTTCACACAGTGAAAAAGGGTATATATAGGTTTGTCATTCCGTGTGAAATTTCTAAAATTTTCATTTCCAACCGCATAAAGTATATATTTTCTGAAAGCTTGTGAATAGGGGAGTCGATTAAGCTCAGTCTGTCCGTGTGTATGTTGAAATCAACTTTTTGAAGCTCCCCGACATCGCCTTGACCCGGGTGAGGTATTAAAATATCAGAAATATTCGGGAGTAGATCGGTATTGAATATCAGAAACATCGGTACGTAATGAACTGAGATATGAGCAAAAAACCACGGCCACCTCGCAGAAAAACTATATTAAGTGAAGATTTAGGTGGCTTTTTCCTACGTAGTGCATAAAGTTCATGGACATTATGTAACTATTTGTGTATCACAATGTTCATGGACATTATGACATGCCACCGAAAATATATACTTACATGTTCATTATGAGCAATATGTATTATTAGCAGTTGTTTAAAGATATTGGATTGTTATCAACAACAACAAAAAACAATAAATTGAACAGCGTAACAAAAGAATCAAAAAATATAAAATAAAGGCTCTATTGCACCATTGGCTAAATTTCAACAAAGGCCTTATGTCACTTTCAAAGTGCAATAAAGCCCTTTCCGCAATAAAGACCGTATTTCTCAATTGGAAGTGAAATAAAGCCTTAAAGGCCTTATTTCGTAAGGCGTTTTTGCACTCCATTATTATATATTATACATTGTACTTCAATAAGCTGAATTGTCTCCACTTTTTATTACCTTTAGAGTTACCAAGAATATTGCATTCTTTATGTATATTTGAAGAATCTATATATATAAAAGTGAAACTCTGTGTGTGTGTGTGTGTTAGCTATAGACTCCGTAACTGTAAAACCGATCGGACTCAACCTTTGGCAAGTTGTTGGTCACATACCAGGGAGTGTTTATGGGTAGAAAAAAGTGGGCGGTGCCACGCCCATAAAAATTAGTTATCAGTTTTAGCTACTTGCACTTGACCGATTTTTCTGAAACTTTGCACACATATCGAGCTGTCATGACTTAATAATTTCGTAATAAGAAAAATGGGCGGGGCCACGCCCCTAAAAAAGTTTTAATTTTGATTTACTTGCACTGGACCGATTTTTCTGAAATTTTGCACACATACTAAGCTTTTATAACCATATAATTTCGTGATTAGAAAAATGGGCAGGGCCACGCCCATAAAAAAGGTTGTAATTTTGAGGTACTTGCACCAGACCGATTTTTCTGAAACTTTGCACACATATCGAGCTGTTATGACTAAATAATTTTGTGATTAGAAAAGTGGGCAGTGCCACGCCCATAAAAAAAAGGTATCATTTTGAGGTACTTGCACTGGACCGATTATTCTGAAACTTTGCACTTATATTGAGCTATTATGACTTTACAATTTCGTGATTAGAAAAGTGGGCACTCCCACGCCCATAAAAAAAATTATAATTTTTAGGTTTTTGCACTTGATATTTAATTAAAATTCAGAATGCATTTCGATTTATTAAGGGGCGTAGCAACGCGCGCCGGGTTTGGCTAGTAAATATTATAAATCTTATAATGATATATTTACAATTATTATTTTACCAATATCCTGTAAATTTGTGAAGTCTAATAAGTAGCCAATAGTGTTAACCAATTTGTCACTTTACTTTCTTAAAAACGTCAAAAAATTACTTTCTTGAAAATATCGTTAAAATCTGAGTGAAAAGTGATAAAATGTGAGTGTGTTAGTATGGAAGTGTGAGTGTTTTGCTAATTTCAGGCATCTACTTTCATGAGTAAATGCTGGGTTAGCTCAACTAAAACCCGCATATACGGAATCAAATTCAGACACTAAATTTATTCTTCTTATAAAGCCAATTTCTAGTTTGAAATTATGTAAAATCTCAATTCATAGCTGTACTCTTTAGTAAAGCGCACGTTTGAGTTATTAAAACATGTTATAAATATAACTTATTTTTTATAATTATACAACACCTTTCACATATTTCCCATTGATTTTTGTCTCAAATAAGTTATAAGTTTTAAAATATTTAATTATTTACAAAAGTTTTACTTTTTTAAAATTAACATTAAACAATATTTTATTTGTTTAATTTGTATTTCTTTAAGATGCTCCACGAAGGAATGCGAATTATTGAAAAGAAAAATAGAATTTGGGCTCAGCGTTAAATTACATGATCTTGGTGGTCAGTTGACATTAGAATTCCTTGCGATAGGTTTTTTCAAAAATCGTTGCTGTTTTATGCGCGTCTTCTTACTCAAATCACAGGTCGTCCAGATCTATGCCGCCTAGTTGAGGCCACAAGAACGCCCAATCACGCCGTCAGATTATAATTCGTAACAGACGTTTGCTCGTTGTCGAGTATTTGTGTCTCATCGACTGCAGGGGGATTTTCTGAGTCTCAAATTTTACATTTGTGTAAATTGGCTTAATCGGAAAAGATGACCTGTTTTGAAAAATTAACTTCACTTTGCTTCATATTGAACGAATTGCCGGCGCTTTTCTTGGCCTGCTGGTTTAAGCGTCATGAGTAAGCTGAATTTTGAACTCAAAAAAGTAGATTTGTTTTTTCAAAATTCGCTGCGTAGTGCTTCCTCAAATTTTAAGTTTTTGAGAATGTGCCGAATTGATGTCTTCGACGACACTTTCGTTTACAACGGCATTGTTTTTAAGAGATCGACTGGTACGTTGACGAACAGGAGTCTGTTCAGGACCTACTCAGTTTATTAAAATTTATTTACCACTCTTCGACTGACTGGTTCTCTTTCTAAACTAAAAGTCTTTTGAAGATTGCGAGCGGTCTCAGCCCAACTTTTAAAATGTTTGTAATAAGTTTAAACAATTACAACGCTTTATTCTCTCATAAAGCGGTCCATTTTTGATAGCACAGGCCAACACTCAATTTGCTTCTTTGAATTTATCAACTGATTCTAGTTAATGTGGGTGCGCTGAATTCAAATCTGTAATCAGTTTGTCTCTATCAGCTCTAGTTTTCATGATATAGCTTTTTTTATACTCTCCACTGTAAGTGAGGAGGGTATACATATATCAGTTTGTCATTCCGTTTTTTCCGAAAATATTATTTTTTGTTTAATTGCTAGCTGATTAACGGGAATTTTTTTTAATTTTGTCAGGCTGTGTATTCTAAGTAAACATATGTGACAGTTGCCAAATTTTAGACTTGCCTCTTGCACAAAAAAAAAAAAAAAACTAAATTTAAAAAGTAATTTCTTATTGAGACAGCCTCTACTTAACTTAAGAAAAATATCAATAGAATACGTGTATGTGCAGTAGTACATAGTCATAAATACAAAACTGAAAAAACTAAAAAAAAGGCGCCAAACTTAACTCTTACTTAAATCAAGTGTTTATATGTAAGTGGAAACGGATTTAAAAAAGCATCAATCCATTTTTATTACTATCTACAATTGTAAATATGTCTGTATGTATGTATGTATGTACTGTTAGTGCAACATGCTGCTAATTTTTATGAATGAAAAGCTTTTTCAAACACACATACATGCATACACACAAAACAAAACAAAATCGTGTACACAAAGTCTCTTTTAAAAAGAGAAGATGGCTTCGTGAGAGTATTGTTAAAAATATGTGAGAATCTGCCGTAAAAAATACTTTTTTTACTTGTAGACTTGGCCATATAAACTGAGTTGAGGGCTAACAATTCTTGTATTGTGTTAACAACATGTCTTCGGATTGGTGTTGTATGAAAAAAGTGAAGAAAAGCTGCATGCAGCAACATGTCGTAATAAGAACATAAACATGGTCTGGAACGCTCTTCGTAAACATTCGTTGTTTTGGTTCGCTTGTTTAGCGTTGAACCGGTTGTTGCTTGTTCAAAAAAAGAGGCCTGTTTCGCTTTGTTATCAACTTTGAACTTTTTTTATTCCTGCTTAGTTACGGCGAATTCAAAGTTTTGTTTACGCACGTCTGTTGGAGTACATGAATGAATTTGTTGTATGTTGTTGTTGCCTTTTGTATTTAGTCAAATTGTTGTCAATTGTTTGCTTTTGTAGACACAACTTCTATTACTCTGTTTGTCTAGTGATGCGCAACAGTAGTATTTTAAGTTGGTAAAAGTATATTTTCGTGTGCGTGTCGTGCCGTTTAAATAGCAGCCAAATTATATCGACTACAAGTTGTATTCTGGTTCTTGCTGTTGTTCTGGCATACATACATATGTCGATATACATATACACTTGTATTTGTTGATGTTTGAACGCGGCTTTTAATACAATGTTGCTTGACGAGAATATTTTGCCTTTTTATCCAAAAGTATCACAGAACGAGAAATTGTTTTGTAAAGGCTTTAGTCGATGCTTGAAGCCGGTCCAAAACACACGTTAAACTTAAAATAAAATAAAATATTTACAACGGAAAAATATAACATTTCATTTTTCGCTCGATCGATTTATTAAATTAAAAATAAAAAAAAAAACAAAAGAAAAGAAAGAAAATAATACAAATTAAAAATATTCGCCATTCAATTTCTGTGTTATAATTCAAAAATGTTTAAAGATTTATAATTAATCGTTATTTATTAATGATTTTAAATTTAATTAAAATTATTTACGACAATTTATATGATTCGGAAATTATTAACATTTTT
Organism: Phyto melanocephala; assembly: GCA_941918925.1. Taxonomy (NCBI): domain Eukaryota; kingdom Metazoa; phylum Arthropoda; class Insecta; order Diptera; family Rhinophoridae; genus Phyto; species Phyto melanocephala. The sequence continues at coordinate 182,773,761 of OW799233.1, forward strand.
AATTTGTCTGTGATTTAATTATAAACAAACAAAATTTTAAATTATTTTGTTCTTCCATGTTTGCTTTATTTTTTTTTTTATTAATTTTTTCTTTTTTTTTGTGTTTGAAGAAATATTTTTGTGTGTTACTAAGCTATTTTAAACAACAAACAAAGTGAACTCAAAGTACATAATAATAGAATATTTATGTAGATTTTGCAATAAACACATACTCTGCTTTATATTTTTTTTAATAAAAAAAATTCAATAAATATTTCAACTTAAAAAAATAAAACATTTTCATGAAGGAAATGTTGGCGAATGATTTAAAATTATATTCTGCTGAAAATAAGAAAAACTTTTAAAAGATAACACATAATATTATTGGTGCACCGTATTCGCTTTAGACAAGGAAAACCAGGTGAAAATTAATATTTTTATAATGTTTATGTGAAAAGCACAGAACAAAAATACATTTTTTAAAAATTAACAATTTGACAGAATAAGAAAAAAATTTTACTTGAATTAATAAAAGAAAAATCTATTTACTATTTTATAAAATTTTTTTACAACTAAAATTTACCGAAACAATACAAATACTTATGAAAAGTGCAATTAATTTTAGACAAACGTTTGTTACATTTTATTTTTTTTTTGTTGTATAGACGAAAATTTAAGAAATAGTTAAAGTGTTTTTTTTTAAATTTATTTTAACTTTTATTGAATAAATAATGCAAAAAGCCTTAAACAGATACAAAATTATGTATATTATTATTTAATAAAACAAAAAGTACTGGTTCAATTTTTTGTGTTGTATAAAAATGTTTATGTTCGTTTTTAAAAAGTTTCGTCTAGAGTGGCCAGATTTGAAATTCGGAAAAACAGTACACCCGCAGATTATTTTTTCCTGTCGTGGCAAATATAAACTCAGCGCTCTTGTTATTCGGCCTTTTAATTTACAAGGCGGTTAATGTTAAACAGTGAATTGTTTTAGAAAATTTTGATTAATTTAATTCTCTGCATTTTTGTTGTTGATATTTTCAATAAGTTTTCGGCAAATAAACAATAAAATTCTCTGTTGTTTTTATACTTTTGCATTTGTTATATATTTAACGACAAATCTTACTCATATACCCAATCGTGGATTACGGGATCAGCTGGGGGTAAAATCGGGATCAGGCATGATTACAATTAAAACAAGTAAAAGCGCTATATTCGGCCGTGCCGAATTTTATATACCCTTCACAACGTGTAGTCATGCAATAACAGTAAATTCACGTATGTATGTTAAAAAAAACAAAAAAAAAAAAAAAAAATAAAAAAAAAATTAAAAAAAAAAAAAATTTTAAAAAAAAATTAAAAAAAAAAAAATATTATATACATATATAATATATATAAAACAAAAAAAAAATAAAAAAAAATTAAAAAAAAAAAAAATTAAAAAAAATAATAATAAAAATATATATAATATATTAAATAAAAAATAAAAAAAAATAAAAAAAAAATTAAAAAAAAAATTTTAAAAAAATTAAAAAAAAAATTTTTTTGGCTCAGCTGGGACTCGATGCCACGTTTTCCCTAACCAGTATACACGTTTGTATGTATGTATGTTGTTGTTGTAATGTTGTTTTTGTGAAAAGAAAATCGAGGTGGTCGTGGTTTTTTGCTCATATCTCAGTTGTTTATGTACCGATGTTTCTGATTTTCAATACCGATCTACTCCCGAATATTTCTGATATTTTAATACCTTACCCGGGTGCAACCTATGTCGGGGGGCTTCAAAAAGTTGATTTCAACATACACACGGACAGACGGTCAGACGGACAGACGGACAGACGGACAGACTGACAGGGCTTAATCGACTTCCCTATTCATAAGCTTTCAGAAAATATATACTTTATGGGGTCGGAAATGAAAATTGTAGAAATTTCACACGGAATGACAAACCTATATATACCCTTTTTCACTGTGTGAAGGGTATAAAAAAAACAACTACAAAAAAAAGTAGAAAGTGTCAAAATTAGTATGTTTGCGTACTGTTTTGGGTGTTGTACGTAAAACAGTACATTTTTAGAAAAACTGTACTTGTACTTCTAAAAACAGTACGTCTGGCACCTCTCGTTATGTGTGAATACATTGTTTTATAGGATACACGTTTCGCTAAACCATTTTTAATTTCTAATTTTTTAGCATTATTAACGACAACCATTAACTCGAAGTATTTTGCAAAAAAAAAAAAAAAAAACTTCACGCATCGATGGTATTTCATAATCATTCCAATTTTATTTATGGCAGTAAGAAAATATTCATAAATATTTTTGTATATTTAACTCAGTGCTTAAAAAATTAAAAATTACTCAAAAAAAAAAAAAAAATGAAATTTTTCTAATTACTTCTTCACAGTTGACGGAAAACGTTTCCCTGCACCCCCAACTTTTAATTGCTGCAGTATAAAAATTTTGTTTGATATTAAAAAAAAAACAAAATCTTTCTAACAAAATTTTTATTAAAATAGAAAATAATGACATATATACGTACAAGCATGTGTGTGTGTGTGTATGTTCCAGTGTTCCAGTGAGAATGGCAATAGTTTAATTTCGCTTTAAAATTGTAACGAAATTTTATACACCCAAAAATGAGAAAATCACATTCATTGCCAATCAAATGGTTCAGTTCCTGCAATTGAACTTTTCATTTGTGATTATAAAATTTCTATTGCAAGAATCATAATTTTTTAGTGCTGACTACATATTTATATTCCGAAACGAAATTCTGTAAATACAACCGTTAAATTCTACTATCGCAACTAAACTATGCGATTGGCAACAATTGAGGTACTCACAACCGATACTGTTTTCTCTGTGTAATAATGAAAATAACACTGGTCAGATCCTTTAAGTTTGTAAATAGTACAATACCTGAAGGATGGTTAATTGCCTAGAAGTGTTTTTAATTGCTGCAAGAAATTACAATAAAATATCAAATAAGTATCCAACAAAACGATCCATATTAAACGAAAACGAAAAATAAAATAAAAGATTGATTAGATATAAATTTATGAGATTTTCGCGTTAAAAAACTAAAGAACTTTGATGACAAAATTTTTAAATGAGTCGTAAGATGAAATACGGATTTTATTTTAAAGCTTTGTTCCATTTGGTACGTCACGGTCAACGCAATGTACTCGAGTTGAAAGACTTTAAATGTCAATTGAGTAGTTTGACAGCTATCAGCTGATCGTTTGCTTTGATTTAGCAGATTTAGTTTGCGTTTACAAAGTATTTATTGGGTCAACCATTTTCGTCATCATGTTAATGACGACGGATAACGTGTGACATATCTGTGGCTTAGAGCTAAAAGGGCCAATGTCACTGTTTTGCTCTTTTGAGTTAATAATTGCATTAGATTTGGTTTCTTGCTCTATTTCATTATGGTAAAACGGCTAAAGTCATACTTAACCCAGAACAGCTTCATTAATTAAATGCTGGCCAATGTCACTATGAAAGCACCTATTAAAGGTAAAGTTCAATTCCAATTTTCTCAAAAGTAAATATTTTGACATTGGTCCTTTTAGCTCCAAGCCACAGATATAAAGATATAATGTATGAAGGTGCACAAAGAAACATAAAAATTGGCCATTTAGTTGAAAATAGGTAAAAGCGGTTTCTGTGAACTAGACAGCATTTCGCGACAAACATCTAAATTCAGGATTTTGACATAAATCATTTTTATTCTCATTGGCACATACATAAATACATACATACACATATACATATACATACATACATACATACATACATACATACATACATACATACATACATACATACATACATACATACATACATACACACATACATACATACATACCCTGTAGGAAATGTCACTAGTGAATCAGTACTGATTCACTATTGACACTGTCACCAGTACTACTGACTTATTATACCCCCGACAATGCTTTTTTACTATAGACATTTACCATGTGCGTGTCATTGGAAATCTACTACTGACACTGGTACTAATGAGTAGGTAGTTCTTTTGGGACCATATGTGGACATTGTCGCCATAGATTCACTAGTTCATTTTAGTAATTCTAGTCTACATTTTTGGTACTTTTATGGTGTAAATGTCAGTAGTGAATCAGTACTGATTCACTATTGACACTGTCACCAGTACTACTGACTTATTATACCCCCGACAATGCTTTTTTACTGTAGACATTTACCATGTGCGTGTCATTGGAAATCTACTACTGACACTGGTACTAATGAGTAGGTAGTTCTTTTGGGACCATATGTGGACATTGTCACCATAGATTCACTAGTTCATTTTAGTAATTCTAGTCTACATTTTTGGTATTTTTATGGTGTAAATGTCAGTAGTGAATCAGTACTGATTCACTATTGACACTGTCACCAGTACTACTGACTTATTATACCCTCGACAATGCTTTTTTACTATAGACATTTACCATGTGCGTGTCATTGGAAATCTACTACTGACACTGGTACTACTGAGTAGGTAGTTCTTTTGGGACCATGTGTAGACATTGTCACCATAGATTCACTAGTTGATTTTAGTAATTCTAGTCTACACTTTTGGAACTTTTATGGTGTAAACGTCGTTAATGAAACTTTTGTTAAAATATAATGTTTTATAAAAAAAAGATTAAGGAATTCATTAAATATCAAATATTAAAAGTAAATTAGGTACATTTCATTTAATTAGAGCTCTTATTTATTGTGTATAAATTTTTTTTCTCATCAAAGAAAATTAAAAAAAATGTAGACACTTTGTTGACAATGTCGCCAAGAAGTCACCACAATAGTCGACAAAACTGGTGACTTGGAGACACTTGCCCCCAGGTTTCCTTCAGGGTACATACATGCATATATACATACATACCTACATAAATACATACATACATACATACATACATACATACATACATACATACATACATACATACATACATACATACATACATACATACATACATACATACATACATTTGTACATTTGTTTTAAAATTCAAATCTTTATTACTTTTACTGGTGCGTGACATTTTCGTCGGCAGAGGAATTGCACATCTCTCTTTATAACTTTTTATGGACTATTTCGATATTTGGAAAAAAAAAGAATTATTTGTCACTTGTGTGTTGATTTATATGATATTTGCTTCAAGAAATACGTGTCTCTCCTGAAATGAGAATGCATCACTTGACTGATTAAAATGTGTTAAAAATAATAAAAATTTACCAAAAGATTTGCAATTCATAAAAATTTAATAAAATGTCATTTTTTTTTATATTGAAATGGGGAAGTTGTCTAAGATGGTTTTATTGAGCAGAAGGATTGCCAGTATTGGAAAAAAAATCGACAAGATTTCAAATCGTGCGAACAAATATATTTGTAGCATGACAAAATATGTTGCAATTTTTTATTGAAATAGAGTTTTTTCTCTACAACAACAACAACTGAAAAATGGGGGATTTTTAAAAGTTTAAGCTTTTACTTTAAAATATTTGCACAAAATAAATATATTCAAAGTATTGATCTGTTGGGCAACATATGAATTCTACGCCATAAGAACTGCTCGTCCTTTGAGGCCAAGAATGAATCAAGCCAATTTCGAAATTCCTGTTCTCAAGTGACGCTTCTCATCATAGAAAGAGAGAAGAGAGGGAGTAGTCGGACGGGATATGGTCTAGACCTAAAGGTGGGCAAAGTCACCTTTAAAGATCCCTGGGCCTAATTTTTCTGTTTTTGGATAAATCCTTCTGCTTGAGTAGCTCCCAATGAATTTGCCAGCTCTTCATGGAGTTATGCCTTCAAACTTTGATCTTCGAACTTTTTGGCTTGTCTTTTGTGCCAAATTTACCACTTCTGAACCGCATAAATCATCCCTCACATGTTGAAACGGATGTTAGCATCGGTGTGCTTTAGCATATGACACCTTGTTGTCACAAAATTCGACATTTTCAAAAGGGGAGAAAAACTCTAGTTTTGATCCTATAATTTTCAATTAGTAAATTGGTATAAACGGCTAATAAATACCCTTTAAAATTACATATACTTACATAAGTTATTAAAAACAAAACCCGCTCTTAAACGATACATCATCTTTTGTTAATCACGCACTTTTAAGTTGTACACCCAATAAACTGACTTTTTAAACTATAAAATAAATTGACTTGAAATAATTTAAAATTAAATATTATGCATCTTTATGTAAAAGTTCAAATTATCGTCACTAGTAACAGTTAAGGGAGGATATATTTATGTTTTGGGTGTAGATCGTAAAGGAGCATTAATATTTTTCCAGTTTCCTTTTCATTCCCTTCGTTAATTAGTGATTTCGTGGCTAACAATCAGCATGATGTCCTTCATTGAGGTTCGTGTCACTACAAGCGTTTTCTCTGGACTTTAAAATGATTTCATATTGCAAACAATCTTAATCGTACAGTCCTTCATAGCATTCCCTTTTAATGTAATGCGGTCCTTAGCCTGTCTCGATCTGAGTTTCCCCAACCTCTTTAAGTTCGAAGTCCTGGATTATCCTATCGCCCATTAGTAAAAATACTGGCTGCACTATTTATGACCTCATTGTGCATGGATCCATTAGCCATTATCGTGCGATGAAGTCCCAGAACCACATTTACTCGACTCATGCCCTACATTGACATCTGAATCTTTCTTACCTCTTTATGTACGAGGTACAGGGATCTCATATGCCCTAAACTAGTAATAGCACTAATAAGTGGACACTTCGACAAGGTATAATGCCACGGGGAAAGAGCGAAAATAAATCAATGAGCTTACTTAAAATACTTGCATAGATTTTGTGTCAGTTATTTTTTTATTAAGAAAAATATTAACAGTAGTTTTATAGAACTTATAAACCAATCAAAACAGTACAACGAAAGTTCGAGCACCATTTCGATAGCTATCGAAAGCTGCAATTTTGCCCCTAACCTAATACAGGTTGTGTTCAGCATTACCACCTACGTTAAATATTCTTCACATTACAGTCAACTATTTAAATATGGGTGTCGCTAAACTAGCGTCGAAATTCGTTAAGTTTTTCCTCAGTGTTAATTTGAATAATCCGCATTACATTTGATTTTGTATCCAGCCAAATAAATGTATTTTCAACAAAGAAAATAAAACAAATATTAAATAAATATAAAAAACTGTTTTCAAGGTGTAGAAAATTTATTTGTCCGTCTTTGTTGATAGTGCAACTGTAAAGTCATTGTAACGTTGACTTAGAGACACTTAACTTCTGGCTTAACTTTTGCAACATCATTGATTTCAGTGTCACTCTATTTATATTTGTATGTACAATATTAAGAATGTAAAAAAAATGCTCCTGTGTATTAAAATTTTTTTTTTTAATGTTGATGGCGGTGTTATATTATAGCCTTAGACCTAAAATACAAAACAAAGCGTTTGTTTGTCTGTCTGTCTTCCAGAATTGGAATGGCTCAAAATCTGCATCATAGAGTTTATAAAATTTTATATGGAGGTTCCGTGATATCTGGGTACACATATAGAAAAGTTTTAATTGCGAGATAATAGCTCGTTTCTAGCCGAAAAAAATAAACATTTAAAATTGTATTAGATAGTTGGCAGGAAATAAATGCATATGCGGACACGACAGAAGGAGGGCTATAGAAGAAATAACATAACTTAGATTAAACCATTAATTTGCACTAACAACGATATCATTAATGAAACACAATATCAAAATTTGTTTGGATCCTGCAATGCAGATCGGTTTTAAATAGTTTCCATATAAAATTATAAAATTTTCAGTCTTGAACGGTTATTGTACAAAATTGAAAGAAGTAAGTGTTCAAAATGACACAACAATTCAAAAAGTTGGTTGATGAAAAAAGTGTCGCAATTCAGCCCAATTTCAGGAAAGAAAAATGTGAGCATTTGTATGAGGACCCAAACTATGAAGTGCTTTTAAATATTTTGAATTTTATTGAACTTTTCAATACTTTTCATACTATCGATTGTTTTTAATTAAAAGAAGAAACCGAACTCTAACCAAGACCATTTTATTAGCCATTACTTGACAAGGAAAAATCAAAGAAAAAATAGAATTGTCTGTGATCCTCATACTGACTAGAAAAACAGTTAAACCAAATTTCAGAAACATTTTTTTGCCTGCTTAACGTTAAATCTCCCATACTACAAATATTTTTTTAAATTTTGCTGATGTTTTTATTTATTTGTTTGAAATGTTTAAGAAAGTAATATAAATTAAGACTTATTAATAAGTTAATTTTCCATAAACATTTTGTAACAATGTTTTATTATTATATTTTCATTATTTCTTTTAGCCATCACAAAAATGTATTCTAGCAAAAATTTTTTTATAATTAATATCGGCATGTGTGTAAACAAAGATTTAATTGCTAAGAAAAGAAAAGGTGATTGATTAATTTATGGTAGTGAACTCTTACCTTGCAAGTGATATAAATGAAATTAAAAAGTGATAAACAAATGTGAAATAAAATATTTGTATGCATTTGATAAATTAACAAAAAGGAAGACACAACGAAATAAATTAATATAAAACTATAAAATAATATATAAAAATTAAATAAAATAAAAAAAATTTAGGATTTGTTCTAAGAAGAATATTTATTTTTTAGATTAAGTGTGGCAGAAAACAAATATTTATTTCAAAACGTTGAACGTAGTAAAACATTAATGTATTTTTTAAAACAAAATAAAAGGAACATTTATATAATTATTGCATGTTCTCTTATCTTTTCAAAATACTTCTAACTTCTTCTCACTAAACGTTTATGGCAACAAATAATCAAATATTAATAAAAGCCAGTAATTGCAAAAGTACAAACATTAAAACATTGTAAAAGCAAAAAAAAGAAAGAGAAAACATGTTGCAAAATGTCATAAAACCATGTCAACACATCTCAAATGAAAATTAATGTGGCCAAAATTAAACAATCTCACACTTAAATCTCTTTAAAAGCGAAAGGATAAAAAGTTGGGAACATTAGAAAAGTGAGATTGCTGACGAATAGTATATTTGGGCGATTGTATACGAGTCAAGGGCATAAGAGTAGCATGTCTGGCAGGGCTAATGAGTGGTGACGAACAAAGACCATGAGGCGAAGTGTAACTAGAAGTTCGAGCAGATAAACTATATAGGGACTTCCTATACTATGCTTATAGGTAGATGAATAGGGGCTGTAGATGCTATATTCGGCCGTACCCAATTTGATAATACCCTTCACGTTCAAGTGCATAGGAATAGTGATCACTATCGTAGCGTAGTTTACATTTCAGATTAAATGTTGTACGTTATATACACATGTAGGGGGAATATCGAAGCAGACCACTACTATCACAGGTCCCTTTTCGACAATGTTGTACGTTAGTTTGCTTTTTTTTTCGGCACCATCTTTGAATTTTAATTTTGCATTGCTGACGGTATTCTGCTAGTCTAGTCTTTACTTTTGGTATCAATACTGATGGAGTGAAGAAAAAAATTCACCGAAATTTTTTTTAGATGCTATCCTTGATTTTACACTTTTGCATAGCTAATTCTATCGGTCAAGCCCTTTTCACTAATGCCCATATTAAAGGGGTATAGTAAAAAAATTATCCGCCATTTAGTTTCGGACGCCATCTTGGATTTTACACTTTTTTATATTAAACTGTTTTGTACAAGTCAAGCCCATTAATTTCCTTTCATACTCTGGTGGCTAATTAATTACCACATTTGACGCATTTGTAAATATATCGTTCACCATTTTGTAGTGACGTCCATCATGAATTTTAATTTGTATGGTGTATTTTATTCTGCTAGTCTAGCCCTTTTTACCAATACTGATCTTCTCGCATGTCTAAAAGATTTATTTTGGTTTGTATATTTCAGGAAAACTACCGAAGCATTTGTATTTTGGTCCGTTTTTATCTTAGGAACTTAGAATATTGAAAACAAATATATATTTTTCCAAATAATTTTTGCCTATAACTTTGTCAATTAGTGACCCGTTTGTCCACCATTTTTTCGAATACCCTTAGAGGTATATGACATTTAAAATACAGTAACATACGTATCTTTATAATATCCACCGGCTGAAAAATTTCAAATTTTTTTGCTTAAAATAGTGAGCAAAATAGAAAGTTGTGGCGTCAATTTGTTGGGATTCAATATCAATTCATTTTGGGATGTTTCCAAAAGGTCTATGCAACATACACGAACAGACTGACAGACAGCCAAACAGACAGACAGATAGACAGACAGGCAGGCGGACATGGCTCAATCGATTCCCTATTGATTAGTTTATATATATATATTATGGGGTCGGAAATGAATATGTATAAATTGCAAACGGAATGACACAGCTACATATATATAACCTTGGGCACTAAAGGTGAAGGGTATAAAAGAAATAAAAAAGTGAAAAAAATTTTAAAGATTTTGAATAAATTGTGTCAGCGAAAATATATATTTTTTTAAATATCTATTTACAACAATAATTACAGCATATTTGTATGGCAAAAATGAATAAATAAATAAATAATTGCCAGAGTTATGATGTGCATAACGACAAGACTTGTATCCGTTTATTTCTCTTTAGGGTGACATTTGCCTGAAAAGGAAATTTATTTGAAAAAACATATCAGAAATTATATGGAACTAGAGCCGTTTTTATTTGCATATACTTCACATACCAATTTGCGTAAATATTCAAATCAATAACGTTTCAAATCTATTCCCTAAAAAAAAAGCATATTTACATGCACACATACATACAAGAGTGTCTATACACACACAAGTATAAAACTCTTTTGTGTCATACACTTTTTTATACCCGCCACCAAAAAAATGGTGGGGGTATATTCATTTTGTCATTCCGTTTGTAACACATCGAAATATCCATTTTAGACCCCATAAAGTATATATATTCTGAATCAGGGTTTGATTTGATGACGATCTAGCTATGTCCGTCCGTCTGTCCGTCTGTTGAAAGCACGATAGAGGTCGCACCGAAAAAGCTAGGGGGCTCAAATTTTGCCAGAATCTTTCTTATAGACAAGGTTTGTTTGGTATTGAAAATGGGCTAAATCGGAATATTAGGAAGAGAGTTATAGCTCGAAAAGCAAGAGTAGGTCGAAAAAACCGTGTCCTTCAAACATCGAATAAAATGGAATTGTGTCCAAACGCATTAACGTAGAGTCACGAAACTTCGAATATATATTTCTTGAGTAAAAACAAGAAAATTATCTAAATCTATGCATTAGGAGAGGAGTTATCGATCAAAATGTACGAAAATTTATACCGCACAGTGTATTTTTCGGTATATTTAAAAACAAAAACGTCATAAAAGCAACAAAATTGGATGTACGACTCTGAAACTTTGCACACTTTGCTTATTGGTGAGACGCTTTTTTGTAACGGAAAATCAATGTGCCACGCCCACTTTTACGCCCACCTCCCATATAACGTTTTACCCAAAATTCATATAATTTCTCAATTTATATAGATTTTGGAATAATAAAGGGCTATATTGAAACATCTCAGTTGTACTCATTCGAAAATACAACTTTGACACGCCCACTATAACGCCCACTTTTCACGTTATATACCGTTAATGAAATTTAAAAGCTCATAAAACCGCCAAAATTAGAGGTATGATGATCAAATTCGCTACGTATATCCTTCTAGGCAATGTCCTTACTGTGTCAGAAAATTAAGGCGCCACGCCCACTTTAACGCCCACCTCCCATATAACGTTTTACTTAAAATTCATATAATTTCTCTATTAATAAAGATTTTGGAATTATAAAGGGCTATATTGAAACACCTAAGTTGTACTCATTCGCAAAAATAACTTTGACACGCCTACTATAACGCCCACTTTTCACGTTATAGACCGTTAATGAAATTTAAAAGCTTATAAAACCGCCAAAATAAGAGGTATGATGATAAAATTTGCTACGTATATCCCCCTAGGCAATGTCATTACTGTGCTAGAAAATTAGGTTGCCACGCCCACTTTTACGCCCACCTCTCATATAACGTTTTACCTAAAATTCATATAATGTCTCTAATAATAATGATTTTGGAATAATAAAGGGCTATATTGAAACACCTAAGTTGTACTCATTCGCAAAAACAACCTTGACACGCCTACTATAACGCCCACTTTTCACGTTATAGACCGTTAATGAAATTTAAAAGCTTATAAAACCGCCAAAATAAGAGGTATGATGATAAAATTTGCTACGTATATCCCCCTAGGCAATGTCATTACTGTGCTAGAAAATTAGGTTGCCACGCCCACTTTTACGCCCACCTCTCATATAACGTTTTACCTAAAATTCATATAATGTCTCTAATAATAATGATTTTGGAATAATAAAGGGCTATATTGAAACACCTAAGTTGTACTCATTCGCAAAAACAACCTTGACACGTCTACTATAACGCCCACTTTTCACGTAATCTACCGTTAATGAAATTTAAAAGCTCATAAAACCGCCAAAATTAGAGGTATGATGATCAAATTTGCTACGTATATCCTTCTGATCAATGTTTTTGTTGTGCCAAAAAGTTTAGGTGACACACCCACTTTAACGACTACCTCCCATATAACGGTTTATCTTAAATTCATGTAATTTCTCTATTGACAAAGTTTTTGGGAAAATAAAGGACTATATTGAAATATCTAACTTGTATTCATTAGCAGAAACTTTATTGACACACCTACTTTAACGCCCACTTTCATTGAAAGACTACATTTACAAAAGCATTTTAGTAGCATTTCGAAGTATCTGATGGTCCAAATTTTCAATGATAATGTTGATGCTCAATTGTTGGGCATGATGATGAGTCGAGGTTGACTGTTCTTTTGCCACACTATCGCAAAAAACAGCAATAGTTCCCATTCAACGAACTAAGAAGGCATTCACAGATTTTCTAACATTTTATACAGACCTGTTTTGCAGAAATTTAAATATTTTTTACAATTCTCCCGATTGTGGACGAATTTGAACGATTATGTTGATCAAAAGAATTACGAAGTGAACAAAATGCATTTTGATTTGAACGCCCATTTTAATAAAAAAACCTGAATAACTTTAACGCGTTGCTCATTTGCGTATCTTTCCACTGTTCAAATTGAGTTAGTCTGAGATTGAGAAATGTCAAGTGAAATGCAGAAAACAAATTTAAAGACTAGGTGTAGTTCACCTTTAATATGGGCCCTTAAAATGTAAATACCTTTTACAAAGAAAGTGATAAATATTTTATTATAAAGAGATTATTCCATAATGATTAACAAAATAATAAATATTGTGCTTTAAATGTACACAAAATAGGTGGTGGGTATAAAAGATTCGGCACAGCCGAATATAGTGCTCTTACTTGTTAAAATATTATTTTAATTTAATAAAGTTGTAATTTTTATTTTGCATATTAAACTGAAAGTATTTCTTTGTCCAAACAACGAACCAACCAGGCAAATAACGCAACCGACATTTTTCATCTTTATAATTCTAAATAAATATTTATGAACATGATTTTGTTCTTATTGTACACTTTTTCCGCACATAAGTGATGAGCACTTCTATATTCCCAAAAAAAACCAAAAAAAAAAGGAAAATGAAACAGCCCGTTAGATACTACACACCAATTTCTATTTTAATAATGCCGCTTCATTTTTTATTACACTTTAAGTAGTTACTTTACATTTGTATGTTGGTATGTAAGTAAGTATGTATTTCACGTCCTTTGGTGCTAGTCGTACATGTATTATACAGTCAGCCATTACAGTGGAGGGTAATTTGTTTAATAAAAATTTAAATTGTAAATTTAAAGTGAATAATAAAAGTGCCATTAAACGATCGCAAGTGTCACTGAAGAATTTCTTCTTGGTTTGAAAATTAAATTTATGAAGCAATTTTAGTATTGTTTGCGTAACGCTGTGGTTCCTTTAGAAATCATCATATACAAACATGTAAATACTTTTGTGTCCTCAGAAGATTTGAATATTTTAGGCCATCATTCACTATCATATTTAAACGTTCGATCCCAAAAAAAAAAATTTACGACTGTACTAAAAACATAAATATTGTGGAATTAAGGGTAAAAATTTCAAAAAATACTATCTAGCACTATTCCTGTGGAATATGTGCTGTATTTATCGAACCGTCGTTCAAAATAAAATAAACTTTCAATGCAGATTTAATGTAAATAATAAATATAATTTAAGAGGAAACATGATTGTAGTAATCACACTATGAATGTGGTTAGAACACACATAATGGTTGCACGTTAACATTATTATGTTTAATTAAAGTATCATGCAGTAATCATATTATGACTGCAAATGAAATAAACAATCTAATCTAATATTGTTTTACATTTTTACAATTTATTTATTGTGCTTCTTTAATTATTTTGAAATTTTTGTATATTTTTTTCACATGTCGAACTTTTCAAATAACAAAAATTTATGCAACGAGAAGAAGAACAGTTGGAAATAAATTATTATTATTAAAAAAAAAATCATAATATGATTGCTTTGTAATCATACTGTTGTTTCATCTAACGTTTAATGATTATTTGTAATTTAAGATATTTTTTAATAGTTTTTCGCAAAGACATCATACCATTTTTGTCATAATAAATTTGTAAATCATTCTAAATTTAAAGAACAATCATATCGAAGTTTTCGTTAAAACTTAACATTAATTGATTAAATTCAAACAAATTATTATGATTATCCTGACGATATATATGATAAAATTAAAACTATATAAGAGTTTGAAGCAAACGCGAGGGTTTCAAAAAATAGATTTCAGGATACACGCGGACTGACGGACTTTGGTAAATCAATTTCTTTAGCTTTAAGGACTTAGAATATATGAACTTTATAGGTTTTAAACTTAATATTGTAAAGGATACAAACAGAATGACGGAATGGTTTTATTTAAAATAAAGCACATAAATTTAAAAGTGAAAATTTGTATTGTCGGCGGCATTTATTGCTTGAAAATGATATCATGTAAATGTTGGTCACGACTACCTCTGAGGTGGTCCATTCGGAAGATCTAATTTTGGGAGACTGGTATCTCTAGACTAACACAAGTAATGTTAGCTTCCAAAGTGTTAAGGCGCGGTTGGCTTATTCCTGAAGATCTCAGACTCCCCGGAACGAAAATTCCGATAGTGTAATATTGCACGATCTACTTAGGTGGCCAAATGTCCGTAGCAAAACGTGAAATAAAGTGCTGACCAAAATTATTTCTCAACAAATTCATTGTTTTACTGAATGGCTCGTAGAGCCGTCTTGCTGAAACCAGAACTTGCAGAGACTATGCGCTAGAATTTCAGGAAGCACGTAGTGCGTTAGCTTTTTACCATTGACGGTAGCATTCTGATTTGCCTCATTTTTGAAAAAATATGGAACAAGAACTCCACCAGACCATAAACCACATTATGCTGTTGTTCGGATTGTTCATCAGATCAAATACGGCAATTTCGTTTAGGAACATAGCCAATGAGCCAGAAATGTGCTTAATCACTTAAAAAATATGAGTTATGCGTGATATATTAAAAAGATCCTATTTAAAATAAAACCTCACGATAAATCACTCTTCTAAACTCTCCTGTGATGGATATAATAACTATTATTTGTTTTCGATATGATCGTGTTCATGTCGTTTCTCTTTGCGTGTATCTTTGGCGAATTTATTCACGATTAATATTTTAGGATTAAGCCTAAATACGAATCGCATTTAGTTTGTCTTTGGAGCTTATCTTTACTCGTCACTCTTAATGTCAAAACGAATTTAGTGTGCCACGGTGGTTTAACATAAACTCATTAGGCGAACTGTACTTTTCTACATAAATTCATAGATACCTGCAGACTTGAACAATAGAATACTGTGCTAGGATAGAGTTAAAATTCTATAGATTATGAAAACAGAGCACAGTTTCAAAATACTGGTATAATATACACGTAGAAGCGTAAAATGTTGGGCAGTAATTGAAATCAAACGAATGAAAATAAATGGAAAAATTTATCTGCCATAAAAGCTTATATGTATTTTCTTAGGGTTTATATCTTTTTTCCGGAATTTACATTGTTAAGCTTCTCATATAACAATTGACAACACGTACAAAAATCATTAAAATATCATTAAACAGCACCAAGCTATTCGAATTGCGATAGACATAGATCATACGCTGAATTAATTGCGCACACTTCTCACATATATTTTATATAAATAAATTTTTATTTCTTTGAATTTAAAAATTGTAAAAATTTCATTACTTTGATTACTCTTATCACCTAAAAGTAGACACAATTTCCATTTCAGTTGTATGAAATATGCATGCCTTCCTTTTATTACTTTTATAATGCTTTTATACGCTTGAGAAACATCCCATCATAAAATTAACAAAACGCATGCAGAATTTCATTTCAAGATTCTCGCCTATTTTAAACAAAAAGAAACAGCACATTGTTTATGATTTCTTTCTTTGCGCGATTTAAATGTATAATCATGGTCACGGCCCTTAGCAACATTTATTACGTCAGTTCCTTTTTCTCACTTCCCTTTTACCAACTGCCAATGTTTCTGCTATTGATGTCGAAAACGTGTTACTCTCACTGACAGATTTGTGTCATGTACTGTTATAACGGTACATGTGAAATTTTCAGATTTTTTTTTGCTTCTTTAGTCGCCTTTTTTATTCTATTTTAATTCAAATTAGTTTTCGCCTTTTCCCCACACATTTGCATATATTTGGAGAAGTAGTGTGCGACGAAAGAAAGTTAAGTTTTAAGTTAAATCGTTTATTAAAGGAGAAACTATAAACCGTTTAAATGATTTAAGGGTGTAAAAATGCCATATTTTACATTTATATGTTCAATAGCGGACGATAGTTATATTAATTCCCAGCCTTCACAGGCAATTTTGCGGCAATTGCCAAGTCATATTGTTGGCTTAAAAATGACGCAGTAAAATGTTCAAGCAAATAGCAAAGTAATAATCTCACGAAAGTAGGCTTTTACTTTAAAAATGTTTTTTTTTTTTTGCTTTTTTAAAAGAAAAAATTAAAATATACAAATCTCAACTGGGTTAGCTTCAATAAAAATAAAAATTTAGAGTCGAAAGTTAAGAAAAAAAACACAAAATCTCTAACAGACGTTTTTGTGTTTTGTTTTTAAATTCATTTTTGTTCTCATAGTGAAATTCTGTTTATACTACATTTACACCTACACGAAATCTAGTACTTAAGAGATTTTGAGCGAAATATTGTTCATTTCTACCAGATTTCCCATACAAAACGAAATCTACTTCGCCACTAGATTTTGGCAGAATCCACTTAAAGTCCAGTACTACTTCGTGATGCAACTGTGGTTTTTATTAAATTGTAATAAAATATACTACGCTGCATAAAGAAAAATTCACAGTCGTGATTCAGCTCTGGTTCCTATATGAAGGTATAGGTCGATCTGTGGATACTGAACCATCGTGGAATACCCATTTGGCATTTTGCGAGCATAGAGAGCCTCTCAGACCACCTTGCAAATAAATATATTGTTTTGAAAATGAAATCTTGCAAAATGTCAAAAAATAGTGGTATAAACGGTGTAGATTTTAATAAAGATTTTAAATCAAATCTAACAGATTTCGCTTAGGTGTAAATGTAGTATTATTAAATTTTTTCTTTTTTATACCCTTCACCTTGGGTGCCAAGGGTGCTTCGTTATTCCATTGGAAATTTCACAATACTCATTTTCGACGCCGTAAGGCGTATTTTTTCTGAAAACTTCTGAATTGAGCAATGTCCAATTGAAAGCCGTAGCCGCGAAAATCATTCATTAGAAAAACTAACAAATCGGCTTGAAACTGACTGATATATAAGCACCAAAATACACTGCTTCTGGTAATTTTTTACTAAAAGTTACAAACGAAAATCGTTTTTTTTTCAGTGCCTATAGTACTAAAATATATCCATATTATTGAATGAAAGAGCTTGACTTGTAAATTAGAGTTAACTATGAAACATTAAAAATCCAAGATGGCGTCCTAGATTAAATAGCGAAGTTATGTTTTATATAATGGTAGTTACGGCTTTGTACCCTTTAAACCCGACAATAGACTACAGTAAACTATTAAAAAAGTGTAAAATGCAAGTTGGCGTCTTAAACAAAATGGCGGATTTTTTTAACTCTAACAATATGGGTATAAACTAAAAAGGTTGGACTTGTTAACTATGTAAAGATTCAAAATCAAGAATAGTGTCGAAAGTAATTAAGAAATCTAGGAGAAGCTACGATGAGATCATTATACCTTTGTACATGATGGTGAAGGGTAGTATCAGATTCGACACGGCCGAATATATCATTCTTACTTGTTTTATATTCTGGTGAGCATCGAATATTTGGAATAATCAGGATAGAAAACCAATAATATTTATTTTAATAATGATTTTTTTCACTATTAAATTACGATGTTAAATGTTTAAATGTATAATATTCAAGCAGCCAAATTCAAGGAAAAAATCCGGAACTAATTGTAAAAAGTACATACAAGTATGTATTCCTTTTCATTCTTTTTTCGCCCCTTTCTTAAACAAAAGATTTGCTCAACAAAGATTTTATAGTGTGAACAGGAACTTTTTTGCCGTCGCAAAAGCATATATTCCTTTAAAAAAAAATTCTTCTGCTACAGTAGATATTGCGTGTTTATGTTGCTGAAAAGTCGGAAGGTAAGCACAATTGATATGATTTTTTTAGTAATTAAAAAATTAATTGAGGCGCTTAATCTTATATCTTGTAGGGAAGTGTGAAGCAGAGACTTTAGAAATAACTTTTAACAATCATGAAAGGGCTGCTTTTATACGGCAGCTGAATAAAGGCAGTGAAGACTTGTTTATTTTTTTGACAAGAAAAATGCTATCTTTTTTTGTCATTATTGTAAGTGGCATGGTACAATCATCAGGTAGCCTCAGTTCTGCAACAACAAAATTCTACATGTATTTTGTTGTTGGAAAACGACGACTTAAATGTCAAAAAGCAAATGTGTGTGCGTGTTTTTTTGGCGGTAGAATATATACTTACACAATATATACACATACATAAACAAAATTTGACATTTTAGTTAAACCTTAAGCTCTAAACACATAGACGCCAGCAGACTTCACAACTTCAAGGCTTCAAATGCTGCCAACTTCAAATGCTGCTCTGAAGTCAGCTTCATAATTATTTTGAAGACAGCAACAACATAATAATCAGCTGATGTGCATTTTAGCAATACAAATTTCAGGGATGCCGCATATATATTTCATAATGAATAAAATTAAAGTTATTGATAAAAAAAATGTAATAATATCACGAAAAACTATAAAAACACATAAATTTATTTCTTTATTGTATTTTTGTAATGTTCTTTTATGTTTAATATCAAAAATAAGTTTTTTTTCTTTTTTTCCAATTTAATATATATAATGGCAACACTATATTTGTTCTTGCTGCCCGTTAAAATAGAAAATAGCCTAAGTTGGCAGCAGCAGCAAATGCTGTTGTGCAGTCGTGCTGCTGTGCTGCCGACAAAATAATCGTTTTCACTTAAACACATTGATTTTATTTTTGACATATTGCTGCTTGCTGTCTGCTGTCGTCTATGTGTTTAAAGCATTAAGGTAGAGAAAAAAAAATCATCTGTTTTAGTGAGGCTACCTGATAATTGTACCATGGTAAGTGGTTTTGTAAGAAAGAGTTTAGCCTCTCGCTCTTTCAATCTTACTAACAGACATACATTTTGGATTAGTAGAATAAGTCGGATAAAAAGTATTTTTTTTTTTAATTTAAACTTGATTTTGCGTTCACACGGAAAAGTTTGTGCCAGTAATTCATATTTTAATGTCAAATTAAAACGAATGTATTTTTGCAAAACTTTCGCAAGTAAACTTTGTCTAAATGTGGATTTACTGTTATTTCCTCTTTATTTCTTAAGGCAAGTAAAAACAGCAACAACACCAACACAAACAAATACATGAGCAATAATTGTTTAATGATGCCTGTAAATAGAATAATGCAATAGCCAAATCTTCTTAGATTAATAAAAACAAGTGAGAGTGATATACTCGGCAATGCTGAATCTTATATACGCTTCACACAGCTTGTATTATCATCAAATGACCATAAGTGAAAGGTACAAGGTGGCGCAAAAATAACCTTCCGATGTTTTTTGGCTGTAATTTAAAAAAAAAATGAAAAACTTTGATTCTTTTTGTGGAGTATTTTTATTTGGTCTTTTAATTTTTTTTACATCAAGTCGAGAATATGATGTCATGTAAATGGCCGCCGCCACAGTTGATTGTCATTTGAGTCCTTTTTATGGCCGTTTCCATCACTTTGGCCAAAACTTCTTGACGGATATTGTCTTTAAGAGCTGCAAGAGTCTGAGGCTTGTTGACATAAACCCGCGACTTCAAAAAGCCCCACAAAAAGAAGTTTGGAGCGGTCAAATCAGGCGATCTTGCTGGCCAGTTCAAATCGCCAAAACGGGAGATTAGGCGCCCGGGAAATTCATCCTTCAGCATATCGGTTGTGGCACGTGCAGTGTGTGCTGTTGCACCGTCCTGTTGGAACCACATGTTTTCCAATCCCAATTCATCAAGTTGCGGCAAAAAGAACTCGTTGATCATTGCTCTGTAGCGCTCACCATTCACAGTAACCGTTTGGCCCGCGACGTCTTCGAAGAAAAAAGGTCCGATGACTCCTCCAGCGAAAACAGCACACCATACAGTAACTTTGAGCGGGTGTAATGGCTCTTCGTGGGTTACACGCGGATTTTCAGTGCCCCAGAAGCGTAAATTTTGCTTATTTACGTACCCGCTAAGATGGAAATGGGCCTCATCACTCATGATTATTTTTGGTGAAAAATCATCTTCCTCTTGGTGGTGATTCAGGATGGCTTGAGCGTATGTTAGACGCGATTGGCGGTCAGCAGCTAATAGCTGATGCACCGTCTGGACTTTGTACGGAAACATCTTCAAATCTTGTACCAAAATTCGCTGTAAAGACCGTCGACTGATAGCCATTTGCGTGGCACGTCGTCTGGTCGATGTCGACGGCGCTTCCATGACATCCTCGGCTACAGCAGCAATATTCTCTGCAGAACGGCTACTCCGGGGTCTGCCACTCCTGGCAGCATCTCGTGTTGTGCCAGTCTCTTCGAGGCGAGCGGCTAAACGTCGCAGTGTTTCACCAGTAGGCGTTGGACGGCTAGGAAATCTGCGACGAAATTCACGTTGTGCCAAAGTCACCGACCGATTATTGGTCAAATAAATAGTCACCAATATTCCGAGTTCTGGAGCAGTGTAGCGTAACATTGTTTATTAATGTGTATTTTGCATGTGTTTACTACACAAATGTCAAAACAGAACTGACATTAGGGGCCAATTGCAAAATTTGTAGCATTTTCTGATAGGAGGATTTCTTTTGCGCCACCTTGTATATAGAGCAAACGTGAAAGGAAATCGATAATTTGAACTTTTAATTGACATTTTTTTTCAATAATGTTTTCGCCGATATTTTTCTCGGTAATTGACCAATTCAACCAAAATTAAATGTACCCCCTTACACTCTCCTGTGAAGGTTATAATCACCCTGATTTAAATTCATCAAAATATCTGGAGAAATATTCGCTTGTGCATTATTTTAGCCAATATTACGTCTTTAAATCAAAGAGAGCAGTAAGATTTTTTAAAAAAAACTTTAACATGAGAAAATTAAACGGGGAAATTGGGTGAAAAATAAAGTGGAGGACTTGCTTCAGATAATCAAATACATAGTAGATATACTTAATGAAAATGATGACCGACATTTTATTTTTGTTTTTTAATTTATAAATATCTGTCTCCCACAATGCCAAAATTATTTTTAGCAACTTTAACATTTTTTTTTTATCTTTGTTTTTGCTAATCTCATAATATTTTAATTGTTTTTTATACATTTTAAAATAATAATAATAATATGCAAATTATATTGAATGTGTCTTAGGATTTCGTATTTAAAACTAATAAAATATTTTAAAATATTATTATTATTATTATATTTTTTTTTTTCATTTTTGAGTACAAACAGCGGTTTGAAGAACTGGCAAAAATGTGTGCTAATTTTTTTATCAAGGCTATAACGTAATTAATATTGTTCTACGATCTCAAAAGCAAATACTTTTTTGATTTCCTTATTAAGAAACATCTATAAATAGACTCATTAATTGAACCGAGTTTCTGAAGGAATTAATTTTAAATAACGCAAAAACGACTTGTGTGAATTTAGAGCATATTTCAAAATTAACTGTAAAAATATGCAAATATTTTGCTGAGTGTATACAAACTGTTTACTTAACAAGCCTGTGGCAGTAACACAGACAAAAACTCAACCACTTATCTGTTGGTCTTACGTTAAATGCAGCACTCGAATTAGTACATTTGTTTTTTCTTTGAGGCTTTATTTAGCATTTTAGCCTTCTATCTGTAACTGTTTATTCCAAATCCAATTTGAGACACTTATTGGTTATTATTGCTGTTTCTAGGCAACCTAAAGATTTATTTAAGAAAGACAATGGGTTTACATTAATCATTCGATAAAAAATTTTACACAAGTATTACCAAATAATCTTTCATATAGTATAAGATGGAAATTTACAAAAACAGGTATTTGTTGTTACTTATTTCGGTCTTAATTTGAATTAAACTTACAGCAATTGTTATTATTTAAATTGTCAGCTCAAATTTGTAATGGCTGGTGGAGTTAGTTTTTTGTTTCGATTATTTCTTTTTTATTTTTTTCCCACACTAAACAGCCTAATATTTCTAGCAATTACAGCCTAAAACTAAAGTACATTCAGCTAAATTTTTCGTCTTAATATTCATGAATCAAAAAAAAAAAAAAGAAACAACAATAACGATTTTCATATATTTTATTAAGAATACTACACAAGTGTAAAGTGTATTTATTATAAACATTAAAATTGTTGAAAACAGCAAATGTCAAAGCATGAACAAATGATTGTTTTTTTAAAACTTTGTCTGCTTCTTCTTTATTTTAATTTTATTTTTTGTCGTTGTCATTTATAAAATTATATACAAATAAATTAAAATCACAAACTGGCTTTTTGAAGCAAATAAAAGCAAGTAATAAAAAAAAAACAAGTAACAAAGTCATAGTCAGTCAAGCCCGAACGTATTGTGCGCTACACCAGAATGTACTGTGTGCAATTTCGCACAAATAATGCGATTTCGT
Organism: Phyto melanocephala; assembly: GCA_941918925.1. Taxonomy (NCBI): domain Eukaryota; kingdom Metazoa; phylum Arthropoda; class Insecta; order Diptera; family Rhinophoridae; genus Phyto; species Phyto melanocephala. The sequence goes on from OW799233.1 coordinate 182,797,067, forward strand.
TCAATGCTTATACTACATTTACACCTAAGCGAAATCTAGTAGATTTGATTTAAAATCTTTATTAAAATCTAAACCGTTTATACCACTGTTTTTTGACATTTTGCAAGATTTCGTTTTCAAAACCATATACTTAGTTACAAGTTGGTCTGAGAGGCTCTCTATGTTCTTCTTCTCGAAAATTCAAACTCCATAAAAAAGGAATGTAAACAATAAAGTACTTGTGCAATTGCAACCACCTTATTTATTATGATTGAATTTTTCTGTGTGCAGCATAGTATATTTTAGTACAATTTAATAAAAACCACAGTTGCATCACGAAGTAGTACTAGATTTTAAGTAGATTTTGCCAAAATCTAGTGGCAAAGTAGATTTCGTTTTGTATGGGAAATCTGGTAGATTTCGCTCAAAATCCCATAAGTACTAGATTTTGTGTAGGTGAAAATGTAGTATTAGATATATTTTTGTTACAGCTTTATAACATTTTAGCCCCAAAAAAATATAGAAGAAATCCATTCAACTATACTCCGATCATTTCAAAATTTAATTGAGAGGTTCTGAATCTTAAGATATACGATATAACCCATTTTTAAATATTATTTAAATACAAATATTGAATGTTAAATTTCAATTCTGACAGGATATTTGTGTGGACTCCAAACTTAATTCTTATGCTAAATAAAATAAGGTCGATGGTGCGTTGGCCACTTTTGCTAAAATTTCAAACATCGAAACAAACCTATAATACCCTTTCCATCTGTGATGGTGTAGAGTATAAACAAAAAAACTTGTAAATCTTCTTAACTTTTTTTTTTTTTGAATATGTTTCTTTATTGTTAGTATTTCTCTTGCATGTGTGTTTTTATTTTATCATAATGTTAGTGAGTATTAAATTTGTTATTTGAGAATTGATGCTAGATATAGATTATGATATAAATTATATGTAAAAATTTAAAAACATAAAAAAAATTCCTCAACAGTATTGTAATTAAAGGCAAAAGTGACATCCCCTAAACAAGAATGTTATTAACTTGTGTTACTTTTAATTCTAAAAAAAAAATCATATTCATATTTAATTAAATTCCATATACGTACAATTATTGCAATTTTTAATTTCACCCTTGAACAGATAATGCACACCAAACACTTTTCACTTGTCTTCTCTTACTTGAGTTGTGCGTTTATTACAATTTACCTACATACACACATACATGCACATATAGGTTGTCTCAGTAAAAGTTTCACATATTTTCATTTCAATTATTAAAAATGGAGTGCTTTACAAAAGAGCAATACTTTATAATTGGGAAAAATATTTAAAAAACAAATTGGAAAAAGTTATGCTGAGATCATTCGCAATGCTTTTTTATTTGTATGTCAGCGAAGTTTACCTAATGTGTCAACTATGCGAAAAATGGTCAACCATTTAGATGAAAATGGGTCGGTTATGAACAGTAGGACTCATGTACGTTGTAAACGAAAACATCAATATAATACCGTGCTCAATAGCTTCAAAATTCGCGAAGCACTACGTAGCGAATTTTGACAAAAAGCCTTCATGCTTACAAAATTCAGCTTACTCATGGGGTTCATGCCAGCAGACCATGGAAAGCGCCGGCAATTCGTTCATTGGATAATGGGGAAAACTAAGACAATGCTAATTAAAAAAAAAGTAATCTCTTCCAATGAAGCGCATTTCTATCTGAATGGCATTGTGAATACACAAAATTGTAAAATTCGGGTCTCAGAAAATCCTCATGCAATCCCTGAAAAACAAATGCACCCACAACGAGCAAATGTCTGGTGTGGATTTTGCTTAGGCTGCGTGATTTGGTCTTTTCTTTTTGAAGTAGAGGCCAAAATTGCAGTAATTGTTAACGACATTCATTACTGGTACATGATAACGGAGTTGGTGTGGGCCTAACTGGAGGACGTAGATCTGGACGACATGTGGTTTGAGTAAGAAGGTGCCAACTGCCGTACCGTGCATGAAACAATCCGTTTTTTGCAGCAACGATTTTCGGAACAAATTATATAAAAAAATTGTGATTATGGTTTGCACATGTGTTGTATGTTGTAAATATGTAACAACTTTAAACGCTTATAACTCTTAAAATAGTGAACCAATTGTAATAGGATTTAAAAAACGAAAATTACTTTTAAATGGTATATTTTTATTGAAATAGGTTGTATAATGTGAGCTTAAACAGCGTAACAAAAAATCAACTTGACCGTCAATATATAAGATTTGTGCTGAGGTTAATAAATTCTATGAGCACATGGACTTTTCCGATAATATTGTTGAAACCTGATAAAGTTAATTAACATCAATGGTTGCGTTTAATATTGTGTCTTTGTAGATGCAATTATTACTTTCCTATTTGCTCATATAATGTTCAACTGTAAATGTATTAAATACACACAGAAAACATGATTCATTTCTTGCAATCAATTTTTCTTTATTTTTTTTGTGTGTTTATAAAATTTCTATTGCATTTCTATTTTTTTTAAAATCGAAATTCTATAACAACTACGTCGCGATTGATAACATTTCTTATTATCACAACCGAAACTGTTTTCTCTGTGTGGCATGAGTGTATCTCTCGTTTGAGATTAAGAGGTCTACTTGACACTTCATACATATTTAATTTCCAATCTAAATTATAGGTGTGAATTATTTGAAAATTGTAATTTAATTAGCAGCACAAAGTTAAATGTTTTGTTCAACAACATTGTAAGATACGTTTATGGTTGTAAAGGGTTTAATAAGTTTTTATTAAATTTCTAATAATCTTTACGCAGCGTCTCTTTTAACAGCTTGTTTAAAATTCGTACTCCCATATTTTAACACAAAATGCTCAACACACAATCGCCGCAATCGCCTTGTTATTAATTTAATAGACTATAATATTTTCAGTCACCATGTACGAGAAATTGTTATTTTAACTCCCAGACAACATTGCTTAGTCCCAAAAATAGCAATTTTGTATAAAAGCCACTTGTCTCTGGAGTAATTTTTCACTAATTCAGCAAGTAAATAGCAACGCTTATAATAATATTTTTTTTTTTATTTTAAATATAAAAATTTCTTGTCAATATCGTTTTAATTATTATACTCTGTCATCTACCTGTTTAAGTTTCATGCTAGATGTATGTATTGATTATTTTGCAATGCAAATGTAAATTTGTCACATAGAACGTTCCTGTACTATAATAATAAGCCTATTCACAACCCCCTTGTAAAGTACTATTGGTATGATTGTTGTTGGTAGTTTCAATTAAAACATTTTGTATAACCATACAATAAAATTTCGTTTGCTTTTCGAGTGTCTTGGCGGGCTGATTTGTAATATTTCATTTACTCTGTTAACGTTGGTAAAGCTTTTTACTAAAAGTTTTTTTAAAATACTTTTTGTTACTCTCTTTCCTGATTTTGTTTATGCCAGATGTTAAATATTATTTGAGGTTCAATAATACAACATAAAACCGATACAACAGAAGTTGTGTCCACAAGTAAATTAATTATTTAAAAAGACTTTACAAAATACAAGGGGTATTGTGAATTTAGATATATGTCGTGTTGTGTAGGAAATTTAAATATTATTAAACAATATTTAAATGATGGAACATTTTTTTATTTATGATATTTTTTTTTTAAGTTGCTTAAAACATACTTAAATACATGGTTTACAATTCAAATATATATTTTTTTTTTCAAAAATTCCGTTACTGAGTCAACAATCTAAACAGTGTATAAGTACTACGTTGTGTGTATATTCATGTTTATACTTCAAAAGCATCTGTTTATAAAACACATGGAGACTTTGAAATTTTTCTTAAAATCAATTCTCATATAGGACAACTTTAAGTCGGTTCCCTTATATTTATTGAGATGCACAATATTTTTATCTAAATACAAATGAAAGGTATAGAAATAGATGGTGCTTTGTGAGAATGGATTTTTTAATTTTAAAATAAAGACACGTTTTCTTGGAAATAGTTGCGATTGTAAAAACACATATTCCAATTAAGTATGAGACAAAATATCCATCAAATGGCCCTCACGGCTCTGGTTTTAGTCTCTTCATTAAATTTTCAATGACATTTCCACAGGGATGTTGCAGTATCTCACCGATGACACGTTAGATTTCGGATTTGAGCTCAGTAATTGTATCTAGAATATTCACTTTAGCCCAATATTTTTAAATACCCAAAAAATCATGCGTGGTGTAGCCATTTTGCTGAAACCAAATCTTGTCTAGATCCATATTCAGCCTGACCAAAATCCGTCTGATGTTCGTTGCTCGTTGTGGCTGGATTTATTTCACATGTATTGTATTATGATTTTTTATGCACCAAATTTGAAATTTTTTGTGTATTACCCCCATACCTAAACAAGAGTTGGAATTTTACATGTGTTTTGTTTTTGCTACAATAACAAAATACATGCAAAATTGCAACGCTTGACGCTCAACGCTCTTGTTTAGGTATGGGCCTTACGAAGCCATTTAGGTGAAATTGAGCTTCATCGGAGTAGACAAAAATGTTCGTTGACTTTGCTTACTCTATTACCCATTGAACGAATTGCCGGCGATTTCCATAATCTTTCGGAAATTTTAAGTTGTTGAGAACGATGCCGCATAAATGTTTTCGGCTTTTTAGTGACACGCTCATTTATAACACCAATGTTTTCAAGAGAAACAACGTAAACAACAATGTTTACGTTAATGCACAGAAATCTTACTGTCCATAACCGACCCAGTTTTCTTAAATCTTTTGACCGCTGTTCGAATAATTGACAAGAAAGTTTCGTTAATCACTGCATTTTTAATAATCTGAATAAACATATGTGGCAGCTGTCAAATGTCAGAGCTGCCAGTTGCACAAAGAAATTACACTAAAATTAAAAAGTGAATTTTTACACACCCTTTAGTATTAGATCAGGCTCTCTTTATGCCGACTGCTGTTTTAAACATCGTACACTCAGGAAAAAGATTGGTTGGAAAACGGTTAAAACAATAAAAATAGTATTGCAAATATTAAAAGTTTGTTAAAAGAACCGATATTATATATTTATAAACGAAAAAATACAACAGTATTAGAAATTTATTGCTGAGGACAACTAAATTAGTTTTCACAACCAATTAGCCTTATTAATAAGATTTTTATTCAATTCACTTATATCACAAACGAATTTAATTGTCTGTATTAGGGTTCACAACTAAATTTTAATTCATGCAATAAAAATCCTATATTCCAATGTTTTATTTTAAATAAAAATGAAATTTTAGTTATTGCAAATAATTATTGGTTACTTGCATTATTAAAATTCGTTTGCATTAAACAAATGCTTAGAGTTAAACTATATTTGGTGTTAACAAACGAAAATTGTTACATGTAATAATTATTTGTTACAAACAATTAAAAGCAATTATTATCTTTCAAAAAAAATTTATTTTTCTGTCAATAGTGAAAAATTTACATATGTAAGTCAAAATCAAAATTAATTTATTTTATTGAGGAACATTTTTAAAAATAAAGAAATATGTATGTACATATAAAAATGTTTAAATTGCTGTTTTGTTACACAAAATGAAATCTGCAAGAGACCGTTTAATAAGGTAAGGACTCGATTTTACATTTCAAAATATTATTATGCATTTTAGTACTCAAAATGAACTTTCAAATACGGAAATTTGCAAGTAATACTAACGTCATAGATGGTACTGTACTGGAGATGCGAAATTGTTTCAAGTCAATTTAAATGCATACATATGGACATGCATTCAGTTGTAGTAAGTATACATAAGTATATCGCTATAGTATCTTTGAGCCACATATAACCGAAGAAACTTATCGTTTCTTACTTCTTTGCAGCGTTTGCACCGCCGCGTAATGCCCGTGCTGGACAAGACGAGTACAATCTTAGAGACTAAAAACAAAATCGAGAATTTATCTTAATAATAATTGCAATTTCCACTTTTATTATACCCTTCACACAGTGAAAAAGGGTATATATAGGTTTGTCATTCCGTGTGAAATTTCTACAATTTTCATTTCCGACCCCATAAAGTATATATTTTCTGAAAGCTTATGAATAGGGGAGTCGATTAAGCTCTGTCAGTCTGTCCGTCTGTCCGTCTGACCGTCTGTCCGTGTGTATGTTGAAATCAACTTTTTGAAGCCCCCCGACATAGGTTGGACCCGGGTAAGGTATTAGAATATCAGAAATATTCGGGAGTAGATCGCTATTGAAAATCAGAAACATCGGTATATAAACAACTGAGATATGAGCAAAAACCCACGACCACCTCGATTTTTTTTTCACAAAAACAACATTACAACAACAACATACATACATACAAACGTGTATACTGGTTAGAGAAAACGTGGCATCGAATCCCAGCTGAGCCAAAAAAATTTTTTTTTAATTTTTTTAAAAATTTTTTTTAATTTTTTTTTTATTTTTTTTTTTTTTATTTTTTATTTAATATATTATTGATATTATTATTATTTTTTTAATTTTTTTTTTTCTAATTTTTTTTTTTTTTTTTGTTTTGTATATATTATATACATAATAATTTTAAAAAAAATTTTTTTTTTTTTTAATTTTTTTTTTTTTTTGTTTTTTTTAACATTCATACGTGCATTTATAATTTTACAATGGGACGTTTTTATATATGTATGTTTTTATATGTATGTACGTATTTCATATGGGATGAATGGTGACACAAACCACTGTTATTGCATGAATTCACGTTGTGAAGGGTATATAAGATTCGGCACGGCCGAATATAGCGCTCTTACTTGTTTTTGTATTAAAATGTATGTTTATTTATATACATATGTACTTATATTTAGATACATATTTATTTTATAGGTATATTATGTCAATATTATTAACTAAAAAAAAAATCCTGTCAATCGAAGAATAAATAATGATTATTCTTTTGGTAACACCAATTCAGTTTTTTATTTCAATTGCATCAATCATTTATTTGGAAGTAAGTGCAGTTTGTTTTTAAAATATCAATAGTACCAGCTAATAAAATCTGCTAACACAACCGTTGGGTTACTAAAATTGTACTGTTGCTACTAAATCTACCATGCTAAAAAACAAATTTTTGAGTTATTACAAACGAATTAAGAGATAGTACGTAGAACCGAATAAATTCGATTGGCAACAAATTCGGTTGCCACAATGAATCTGTTTTCTGTGTGTATTTTTTACGATTTTGTATAATTTAGGTTTATGGATGCCTGAGCAAAAACACACGTTTTCTGTTTAGTTGTTTACTGGTGGCTTTTTTTTTTTGATTATTCATTTTTAAAAACCTATTTATTGTTTATTATTGTATTCAAATATTTTATCTACAAAAAACTTAATTGTTCAAACACGTTTTCTATTGTTTAAAATATTCCAAAAGCAAAAATATTATTTTAAAAATTGTCAATTATATTGATTTTGTTTTTTTTGTTTTTTTTGTTTTTGTTAAGTTTGCACATGTATCTAACAAACACAACAAAAACCAACAACAATTGCTAGAGAATTTATGTTATTTGTTAATTAAGTGGTTTAGCTATTAAATAAATTAAAAAAAAAACAACAACGAGTACGTATGTACTTAAGACTTTGTCTAGAAAAAGAATTGCTAAAGGAAAATTAAAAACTGAAACATGACGATTAGATTCATTTTAAAACTTCATTATAGATTTAATTAAAAATGTTTTGCCACTTTTTCATTTTGATGTCATATTGTAGTGACACGAAATTAAAATATAAATTTTAAAGTCATTATTTCACATAGTACGAAACATTGTGGTTTTTTATGGTTCAATTAGTATTAATTTTCTAGCCTGTAACTATGTATGTATACCTTTAACCATAATTTTTGTAAAACGATTAAACGGTAAATTAGGTATTAAATGCGCTATAATTAGAAAAGTCTTATGTTGAAAGCCTATGACCAGTGTTGCCATGACCAAAAAAAATGTACAACCAAAATTACTTCAAAAAGTAACTAAATAAAAAAAAAGTAACCAAAATTAATATATATTTGATTTAACGTTTTTTAAAACAGTCATGTATTTTTTCGTACTCCAGAGTTGATCATTTGCTAAACAAAATAGGGTTTCAAGTGCTAACAATGTTGTCTAAACATTGTCACTTAAATGAGAACATTGCAATGTTAAACGTACATATAAGAACAGGATTTATAAATAAAACATATTAAATACTACTGAATTTTGGACTTTAAAAAAGTAACCAAGAAGGAAAAAAAATACACATCTACACATTGGCAAAAAAAATAACCAATTTTGGTTATAAATAACCAAAAACGGCAACGCTGCCTATGACCATCGTAATTAGTAAAATGATTTACTAAGTCTTAATTATACCCTTCACACAGTGAAAAAGGGTATATATAGGTTTGTCATTCCGTGTGAAATTTCTACAATTTTCATTTCCGACCCCATAAAGTATATATTTTCTGAAAGCTTATGAATAGGGGAGTCGATTAAGCCCTGTCAGTCTGTCCGTCTGACCGTCTGTCCGTGTGTATGTTAAAATCAACTTTTTGAAGCCCCCCCACATAGGTTGGACCCGGGTAAGGTATTAAAATATCAGAAATATTCGGGAGTATATCGGTATTGAAAATCAGAAACATCGGTACATAAACAACTGAGATATGAGCAAAAACCCACGACCACCTCGATTTTTTTTCACAAAAACAACATTACAACAACAACATACATACATACAAACGTGTATACTGGTTAGATAAAACGTGGCATCGAATCCCAACTGAGGCAAAAAATTTTTTTTTTAATTTTTGAAAAAATTTTTTTTTTAATTTTTTTTTTATTTTTTTTTTATTTTATATATGTATAATAATTTTTTTTTTTTAATTTTTTTTGTTTTATATATGTATATTATATATATAATAATTTTTTTTTTAAATTTTTTTTTTTAAATTTTTTTTAAATTTTTTTTTAATTTTTTTTTTTTTTCGTTTTTTTAACATACATACGTGTACGTATTTCATATGGGATGAATGGTGATACAAGCAACTGTTATTGCATGACTACACGTTGTGAAGGGTATATAAGATTCGGCATGGCCGAATATAGCACTCTTACTTGTTTTATTTAATTTTTTATACCCGCCACCAAAAAAATGGTGGGGGTATATTCATTTTGTTATTTTGAATATATTGAAATATCCATTTAAGACCCCATAAAGTATATACATATATTCTGTATCGGGGTTTCATTTCATGACGATGTAGCTATGTCCGTCCGTCTGTTAAAAGCACGATAGAGGTCGGACCAAAAAAGCTAGGGGGCTCAAATTTTGCCAAAATATTTCTTATACACAAGGTTTGTTTGGTATTGAAAATCGGGAGAGTTATAGCTCGTAATGCAAGAGTTGGTCAAGAAAACCAAGTCCATCTGACATCGAATATAATGCAATTATATCCAAACGTATTCATGTAGAGCCATGAAATGTCGAACGTATATTTTTGAGTAAGAAAAAATATTTTTCCTGAAAATTGCTTAAATCTATGCGTTAGAAAAGGAGTTATAGATCAAAATGTACGAAAATTTATACCGCACAGTGTATATTTCTGTATATTAAAAATTTTAAACAGATAAATTAGATGTAGGATTATGAAATTTTGCAAAAATTGCTTATTTGTCAAAGGCTTTGTTCTAACGGAAAATAAACGAGACAAACCCACTTTCTGCCTTAAATTTAAATATAAATATATTAGCGAAGTTCATTAGCTTCCATTCATTGCAGGCGATGCCATTTATTGCCATTAAAGCTAAATATCACGTAGAACACTAGATGACTCTACTAACATTTTTGCTAACAACCTCTTTTATTTTTTGAAAAACCCACAACGATACTTGCATAGGTGTAGTGACCACATTGTAATGATTAACGTCATTTTGCACTTTTATTTTCGATGCTTTCTTTGATTTTGAATTTTTACTTATGTTAACTATATACTTCTATTCAAGCCCTTTTATTTTATATTTATTGGGTTAAAACAATTATCCACCATTTGTTTGACGCCATTTTAGATTTTACAATCTTTTAATAATTTAATGTATTCTACTGATTTATTGTACTCCATTTGGCATTGGTGGCCATCATGGATTTAATTTTTTTATAGCGTATTATATTTTGGTAGTCAAGCCCTTTCATTTGATATACATTTCGGTAATCTGAAAGCTTTGGTTTGTAAATTTTAGGAAAAACACCAAAGCAGTTGTATTTTGGTGTTTGTCTCTCAGTTAGTTTGTAGGAATTGATTCAAATTGGTATTTATAAAATTAACAACATTTATTTTTTTAAACTATTCTTGTCTATAACTTTGTGGTTTTTGAACTAATATCCCTAGAAGGGCTTTGTAGTAAAAATTATGAGAAAAGATAAATAAAATTTTGGGGTGAATATGCTGGTCTTCAATAGCAATTCTTTTCGGGATATTTTCGAAAGATTGATACCACACACAAGTCTATGCAACATGTCATATCTTAAAGCTGATGTCAACCAACACTCCAAAATGTTGACTGATGGACATTGCTAAATCGACTCCCCTAGTCATATTCTTTCTTCTTTTTTTTTACAGTCGAAATACGTAATCTGTTTTTATTATTCTTGTATACAAACACATACATACAATTCATCTGTATTTTCTTTTCGAATATTTCAACTTAAAATACGATTTTCTGCAACATTATCTATGTTTTCGTGTATAATAAAACTAATTGAGCCGTAGATTATTTATCTTAATAAAATTGTTTAAGAAAATAAAATTAAATTGAAACAAGTTTTAAATAATAAAGCCATATTGGATTCTCTTCAGTCCTGTAAAAGTTCAAGTCATTGACACATAAGAGCGTGTTATTAAAAATATTTTTTTAAGATTTCGTTTTTATTTTTTCTTTTATTAAATTTATTTACAAAAATTTTATAACAACATTTTGTATGTACTATTTGCGTAAGTGTGTTGTTTTTTAATAACAAGTTTTAATTTCTCTACATACGTACATACATACACCTAATTTGTTTTAATTATACCCCTTGGTGCACAAGGGTATATATATGTAACTTTGTCATTCCGTTTGTAATTTCTACAATTTTCATTTCCGAGCCCATAAAGCTTATGAATAGAGGAGTCGATTAAGTCCTGTCCGTCTGTACGTGTGTTGGTTTAAACCAACTTTTAGAAGCAACTATATGTTCCTCAGATCCCTATATGGTATCAATCTCTTGAAAATATCCAGGAATGAATCGCTATTGAAATTCAGCACAATCGCCCCATAACTTTCTGAGATATGAGCAAAAAACCACGACCACCTCGTTACAACAACCTACATACATACTGGTTAAAGTAAACGTGGCATCGAATTCCAGCTGAGCCAAAAAAATAATATTTTATTTAATATATTATTTATATTTTATTATTTTTTTATATTTTTTTTAAATTTTTTTTTAAAAATTTTTTAAAATGTTTTAAAATTTTTTTTAATTTTTTTTTTTAATTTTTTTTTATATTAAATTTTAATGTGAACCATTTTTTATTTTGGCTTAAGTTCATTTGTTCTTTTTATTTAATTTTATAATTCAAATTAAATTAAATTGTAACCATTTTAGGAATATTCTTTCTAAAAATTATTTCCGATATTAGCCGAGTGAAATGCATTTTCGAAATCAGCTACGATTTCATCATCAGCACTCTTTATCGGTATACTACTATGTAACTTAAAATTCCTATTTATGTTACAATTGAATGAAATTTGAATTAGTAATTTTTTATTAATTTTTTTTTATTTTTAATATATTTTTTTTTTGTAATTTTTTTTTTATATTTTTTACATGTATGTACGTATTTGATATGAGATGAATGGTGGTACAAACAATTGTTATTGCATGACTTCACGTTGTGAAGGGTATATAAGATTCGGCACGGCCGAATATAGCACTGTAACTTATTAAAGTTTGTGTTATTACACAAATAACCAAAAAATATTAAAAACTCACATGAGTGTAGCTTTTGCTGTTTTAGGTTGTATTAATTACCATTCGAACATGAAACCAAATTTCCTACAAAAAACAAAAAAACAATTGCCTTTAAACTTAAAGTTTAATTAAAATTCGTCTTTCTACTTCAAAACACAAAAAATGATTTATATACTTTTAATGACATTTTTGGGGCTGTTAGGAAACGAGACATAAAAACAGATTGACCAAGATACTATTGTCATACCACAATTATTGCTTAAAATGAAAGAAATATTTAATTTTTTTTAATAGCTTTCAAACAAATGAAGAACAAAAAGTTCGGAAATTAAATATCGTCACTATTGAAGTTTAAGCATAAAAATGTATTTTTATAATGACACAAACTATAAAATGAAAACAACGCATACATATAAACAGCAGTTTTATAAACAAAAACATCAAAGTGATTTTCATTTCTTAAAAGGCAATTTGCTTGTTTAGTATTTCTTTCTCATACATACATAAATAGATGAGAAATTTTCTTTATTTGCACATTAATAAGTACATTTAAAAATATGTATAAAAGTCTTGTTAGTTCTGACAATCCCCCGCATTTCGGACTTGACTTTTTGATTTTTTTTAAATGCCGGTTATTTTTAATTTAGTTTTAAACCTTGAAAAAATAATTTCTAATATACTCCTTAATATTTGACAAAATTTTTTCTTTAATTGCAAACACAATGATGTCTTTTATGAAACTTCTTAAAAATTAGTTGCGAGAAATGTGCAAATATTTAAAAATTATTATCTATTTAGATTTAGTTTTTAGAAATAAAGCCTCAAGTTATTTGAAGAGAATAAAAGATTGTAGTAAGCAAAAACAACAAATGATACGAGTATTATGAGATCGTTGTAAATGAATATTTTGAAAACAACACTGTGTAGGGTACAAAATATACATTTAATGACGTTACAAATAGATAGATACTCCAAAAATTTATTAACCCTTAACTTAGGAGGTAAAATTAAAGGACATACTTTGGAACGTGGTTTTAAATTTAAAACTTTTTAAACATTTTCCTTATTAAAAATAAACTGTAATAATGTTTATTTGGTCTGGCATAAGCACCAGTGAAATGCATATAAACCAGCTTAAACCCAACAATCAAATAAATATTATTTGAAAAATTATGGGAGCATATCCCGAATAATTTAGTAAAATAAACTGTAATATTTTTCATATAAAAAATAGTAAAAAAAAGATTTTCTAACAAATTAACTTTTTTAATAATAATTAAACGGACATGTGATAAAAAAAAGTTCTTCATAAATGCGACTAAAAGTTGAAGGTGTAGTAATTTTCGCTATACTGAATACTTACGTTACAGCTTATGTGGTGGTAAAATATTTTCAAAGAAAAAATTGCAAATACATGGAAAAGTGGCAAATAATACCCCAGAATGTAGTTTTCTCCCGTCACGTTCTATTATGAGGTTAGAAGGAAAAATAACAACGCTTGAGCTAAAGAGAAGAAAATTGTAGAATTAAATAAAATAAGAGGATAAAATTTACCACCACCACCACAGGTAAGAGTTCTTTATTCTGAACCTTAGGTTAGGTAGAACAGGCAGTTGCTGTGCAGCTCACTTGGGTCCATTGTGATACCTGAATAGGAAAGTAAGAATAGAATAGAATAGAAAAGAGAGAAGAGAAGCAGACAACACCAGAGTCTTTGGCGGGAATCGAACCCGCAACCCCCAAACTAGCACACCAGCACACTACTGACTAGTCCACCGGGGCACCCTGAACCTTATTACGGTAATTAAAATTGTAACAAAGTGTCTGTCTATTTTTATATAAAAATTTTCAATTTTCGGTTTTATTAAATTTTTGTTACAGTTTTCATTTGGTTATTCAATTTAAAATAAGGGTATGATGATTTTAAATTTTTACCTAATATGTATGTTTAGCATGGTCGACATTTAACCTAAAAGAATATAGTAAAAAATAAAAAACTATAAAAACTTGCGATTTAAAAAAAATTAAAATATTTTCACAAAAACTTTTACTTTAGCTCTACCTCTGACCTAGTGCGTAAAAATTGAGCTACAAACAATAATAATTTCTATACCCTTCACGAATGGGTACAGTTTTGTCACTTTTACAATATTCATTTCCTACCCCATGAAGTGTATATTTTCTAAGAATTTGAGAATAGCAGAGCCGACTTAGTAATGTTCCTCTTTTTGTGTCAACTTTTAGAATCCCCTGCTGGTTGCACAAAGCTGAAAGTCAAATGAATTTCTGGCTAAATAAAGCACAATCGCCTTATAACTTTCTGAGATATGAGCAAATAAATACGACTGCCTCTGTTTGTTCTTATAAACATTATAATTTTTTAAACCCTGGAATTGTTTTTCATTACATTTGTTACTGTTTATAAATATAATATATTTCTGGGATATTCGCAATAAATAAATACGAATATTGTAAAAGTGACAAAACTGTACCCATAGGTCGGCAAAGTTGTGGGCAAAAATTATTATGAAAACTACATAGTGATATCAAGTTTCTCAATTTCAGGACAAGCTAGTAACACCAAATTGTAAGCTTTAACCTCGAAATTTAGTGCTTAGAATAAATAGCAAATCACTTTGAAACTAACTGAGATATAAACATCAAAATACAACTGCCTTGATGTCTTTTCGAAGGTTTACAAAACTTAATCGGTTTTTTCAGTTTCCAGACAACCAATAGCGTCGATATGAGTATCAAATGAAAGAGCTTGACTAGCAAAATATAATAGACTTTGAAAAAATTAGAATCGACGATGGTCGCCACTACGAAATTTATATACAAGTTATATCTAATATTAAAAACTGTACTCGCTTTGAGCCACTCAAAATTGGTGTCAAATGAAAGGGCTGAACAATTAGAACACAGTGAGCCATGTAAATATTCAAATTAGAGATGGGATCGAAAAAACTAAATTGATAATCTGTGCTATGCTTCAATGAAAATAAAATGAAAAAAGTTTCCTTTGAAATCGAAATGGGTTATTAAAAATAACTCAACTAGGAACTTATCTAAATAGCTCTTATAGTTGCGGAGAACATGCCCTATTAACAAGCGCACCTGCGATTTTATACATATTATATTAAACCGTGCCATCTTACAAGCCAACAAAGTGCTCCGTAAACCTTTGAATATAAACTATGCTTAATGGACAAGGTCCATTTTTCATTGGCTAAACATAGGAGTTGTCTTCCTTTACATTTTTATACCCTTCACACAGTGAAAAAGGGTATATATAGGTTTGTCATTCCGTGTGAAATTTCTACAATTTTCATTTCCGACCCCATAAAGTATATATTTTCAGAAAGCTTATGAATAGGGAAGTCGATTAAGCTCTGTCAGTCTGTCCGTCTGACCGTCTGTCCGTGTGTATGTTGAAATCAACTTTTTGAAGCCCCCCGACATAGGTTGGACCCGGGTAAGGTATTAGAATATCAGAAATATTCGGGCGTAGATCGGTATTGAAAATCAGAAAATCAGGTTCATAAACAACTGAGATATAAGCAAAAACCCACGACCACCTCGATATTTTTTTCACAAAAACAACATTACAACAACAACATACATACATACAAACGTGTATACTGGTTAGAGAAAACGTGGCATCGAATCCCAGCTGAGGCAAAAAAATGTTTTTTTTTTATTTTTTTTAAATTTTTTTTTAATTTTTTTTTTTTTATTTTTTATTTAATATATTATTTATATTTTTATTATTTTTTTTTTTAATTTTTTTTTATTATTTTTTTTTTGTTTTATATTTATTATATATATTTTAATTATTTTTAAAAAAAATTTTTTTTTTAATTTTTTTTTAAATTTTTTTTAAAATTTTTTTTATATTTTTTTTTTATTTTTTTTTTTATTTTTTTTTTTAACATACATACGTAAATTTATAATTTTACAATGGGATGTTTTTATATGTATGTAAGTATTTCATAAGGGGAATGGTGATACAAACTACTGTTATTGCATGACTACACGTTGTGAAGGGTATATAAGATTCGGCATGGCCGAATATAGCGCTCTTACTTGTTCATTATATCAACGAGATCAATAAATCACTTTTGGAATCATAAACCATGAGTTTCCCCTTACTCGCTTCATTTTAGTTCCTACCACAGTAATGTGCCGCCCTAATAACAGAAAATTATAGCTCCCAAGAAAATCAATAAACTTTTGCTAAGAAATTATGGGAAAAACAGTGTTTTTCAATTTGTTTTATCTTCACCTACTTTATTATTATTCGTCTGTAAAAACAAGATATAATGCAAAATGTCAAAATGGCAACCCACCCCACATGGTAAAAGTTGTTTTAGAAAAATTTTATTTTTACGGTGCACTTTTTTCGGTAATGTACATATATGTATGTATGTAAGTATAAATACTTTAATTATTATACATATGCATGTACATTTTATTTTTTATTTTAATCTAAAATAATCATCTTGAAACACTAACAAATAAAAACATCTATCCCATCTTAAAAATAAAATAAACATTAATAAAGTTGTCTTTATTTCATTTAGCATCTGCGATCTTTTATAATACCATAATTAACCTTTTACAAAAAATAAAAACAAATTCAGCTGTGCCGCATGTGATAATACCCTTCACCATCATGTACATAAGTATGATGAACACATCGTAGCGTATCTTAAATTTCATATTTAATGTTTTTTTTATTATTTCTGATGACGACTGTATTTTAGTAGTCAAACCCTTTTAATTTATAACCAATACTGTGTAAAGACACATTTATCTGTCATTTTATCTGAGACGCCATTTTGGATTTTAATTTTTTCATAGTTGTCTATATTTTACTGGCCATAGCCTCTCATTTGATACTAATATTGTGGGGTTTGAAGAAAGTAATTTTTTTAGTACTACACTTGACCCATATATAAATTTATTGTACGCCAATTTGGATTTCATCATGGCCATCATGGATTTCAAATCTTTTATAATGTATTATATTTTGTTACTCCAGCCATTTCATTTGATATATATATATATATATATATATTCTGATCCACTCGGTTATGAAGAAGCAAAAACCATGCATGTTTGCAAAAACACCGAAAAAGCCGTTATTCGGCGCTTATTTTCCACTTAGTTTCGAAACGACTTACTAGTTTTATTCAGGAGTGTTCTTCGAGGCTACAGCATATATCTTAGAGTCACAACCGTGTTTAAAAATCATTTAGTAGATTGAAAAAATTGATATATTTAAACAAATATATATATTTTTTTCCAAAATATATTTTGCCTAAAGTTTTCCGATTAGCGTCCGAATTGTCTAAAACTGTATGAATTTATGAAAAGTTCTGGGGACATGCCATATGTCATACGAGTAATTAAGTTATTCTAGATCTATAAATGTTTACACATATCTCAAAAAGTTATAGAGCAATTGTGCTGGATATCAATAGCGATTCATTCCTAAATATTTCCAAAAGACTGGTGCTACATACAGATCTGTGGAACAT
Source organism: Phyto melanocephala (assembly GCA_941918925.1). Classification (NCBI taxonomy): domain Eukaryota; kingdom Metazoa; phylum Arthropoda; class Insecta; order Diptera; family Rhinophoridae; genus Phyto; species Phyto melanocephala. The sequence continues at coordinate 182,814,644 of OW799233.1, forward strand.
TTGGGGGCTCCTGATTTCAACCGTCACATGGACAGTTGGAACGACGTACATTGCTCAATCAACCCCCCTAGTCATAATAATTTAGAAAATATATACTTTGTGGGGTAGGAAATATATATTGTAGAAATTACAAACAGAATGACAAAGCTATTTATACCGTTGTGCACCACAGGTAAAGGGTATAAAAGAAAACAATAATTATACTTAAGCAGAGGAATGTTGAACTTAGAAAATTAATGTTTTGAAGCCATCATTGCCTATTACGATACACTGTGTGTAAATTAAGCCCATTTAAATATTAGCATTTTTATTCATACTCGCGAATATTGCTGGCATTCGCGAATCCTTAAAGATTAATATTCTTTACATTTAATGTAAGGACAGACAGACAAAAAAATACTTAGTACAGCTATTACTAGTACATATAACAAGTCCTAAACTAAAGCGATTAAAGGTTCATTATCTATATTTTTAAGAGCACATAAGGGACTAGCAACATATACATGCAAAGCTAGATACATCTATAGACGTTCAGCATACATAGTGACAGAGGCATGAATTTGAATTTATTTTATAACCGACAGGTTTATCACAAAACTGATTGGAAGTAATGGCAACGCTTTTAAAAAGTTCGTTATGCAATTTAATACAAAAGAAAAAACATATTCATTCTACATTCGAATATATTTTTATACATGCATACATACACACATTCTTATGTACGTACGTATGTATATTCATTGTACAATGTTAATTTTTTAGCAAATGAATTTATTTATCTATATGAATATAAATTTTTGTTAAACTTAGTTACTCTCCCATAAGAACATTAATGGCTTTGGTAAAAATAATAAAAGTATTATTACAGTTTAATCTCTTACTTTCTTTTTTTTTGTATCTTTCCTCATCATCATGGTCATAAATTTAAGTTTGTTTTACAAAATACAACATTTATTGCATATTTAAGTCATGTTTGTGTGTGTATTTTTTATTTACCAATTTTTTTATTTCTTTTAATGGTTATTATATCAAGTTAACTTTGGCCAAATTGAATCTTAAATGGATAAGAGTGTTAAAATGTTGCAAATAAATTTTACAATGTGTACAGAAAGAATTTTTAAATAAAAAAATAAACACAATACAAAAATTGGAGTGGTTTTTTTATGTTTTTTTTGTGTAAAAAAAAACGAAAATATTGTCTAAAGTATTAAATTCGAATTATTTAGTGGTGGGAATTTTAAGGGTAAAATAAAAAAACATATTCCGCTTAAATTGCTCAATTACGTTGATGCATGAGCATTAAATATCAAATAATTTCTACAAATACACGAGAATAAATGCTACGCTTATATTATTACAAAGTTTAAAAATATAAAACTAAATGTTTTATTAAATTAAATGTGTATTAGAATTTTCCAAGCATACTTGGTTAAAAATGTGTGATAAACGAATAATGATTTTAATTAAGTTTTGTACAAACGCACAAAGAAATAATACTTTAATGCTTCTTAACAAGTAATAGTACTATATTCGGCTGTGCCGAATCTTTTATACCCACCACCAATTTTGCGTACTTTTATAGTACAAAATGTATTATTTTGTTATTAACAGTAATCGCTATGGAATAATATCTTTATACTAAAATATGTATCACTTTCTTTGTATAACTTTGATATGCTAGTAAAATGTTTTCGTAATTTTAATCTTTCGATGAAAGTGGGCGTTAATGTAGGCGTGTCAATATAGTTTTTTCTAATAAATAAAACTGAGATATTTCAATGTAAGTAGTATTTTCTTCTATCAAAATCTTTATTTATAGAGAAATTATATGAATTTGAGATAAAGCGTTGTATGGGAGGTAGGCGTAAAAGTGGGCGTGTCGCATTTAGTTTCCGTTAGCACAAAACCTTTAACTAAAAAGCAATGTTTGCAAAATTTTTGGAATCATACATTTCATGTTGTCTGCTTTATTACGTTTTTAATTTTAAATATACCGAAAATACACTGTGCGGTATAAATTTTTGTACATTTTTAACTATAACTACTTTCCTAATGCATAGTTTTAAGCAATTTTCAGAGAAAAATTTTTTTTTTTTGCTCAGGAAATATACATTGGAAATTTCATGGCTCTACGTTAATGTGTTTGGACACAATTTTATTCGATGTTGGTAGGACATGGTTTTTTTACCTACTCTTGCATTACGAGCTATAACTCTCTTCCTAATATTCCGATTAAGCCCATTTTCAATACCAAACAAACCTTGTCTATAAGAAATATTTTGGCAAAATTTGAGCCCCCTAGCTTTTTCGGTGCGACCTCTATCGTGCTTTCAACAGACGGACAGACATAGCTAGATCGTCATGAATTGAAAGATGGATATTTCGATGTGTTACAAACGAAATGACAAAATGAATATACCCGCACACCCCATTTTTTGGTGGCGGGTATTAAAACGGTTAATCAGTTAAATTTATGAAAAATATGTTGAGGTTTTTGTGTAACTAAATCCATAACTTAGTCCCTTATAATGTTGATACCGAGTGGAGTTGCAAGTTTAACTTGCCTGTCATTTAGCTCCATCCGTAAGCTCCAATTTTCGCATATCTCTTCTAGAATTTGGAGCGGTATTTTACCAATGGCTGCTGTAATGTTGTCTTCTAGGTCTGGAATTATGGGAGGTTTGTTCTACAACTCCAAAAAATTCAGTGTCCCCAATGAACTTCTCTAAAACGTGGGATTAGTTTTTCACCAAACAAATCTCTCAATACACACCGCACCAAACAGTGCATCGGTTAGAATGTATTAGCAGCTCTTACCCTGCCCCTGTCTGCTGTTTACAACAAATTCGGCAATTCTCCTTGTGGACGTCTAAATATCTTGCTTTTATTTTTTAAGAACCTCAAACCCGGTTTAATAAAATTCGAGTTGTCACTGTCACAATCTGTATTGCAATGATCCTCCCTTCTGACACTTTTGACATTCATATGGAATTTTTTGTCCGGTTTTCCTTTTCCGTCCCTTAAAAAAACTTTTCAAAAAAATCCAAACTTTTAAAAAAATACCACAAGATCTGCAAGTTTGTCGTCATACTTTTTCAAAGGGCATAAACTGTATAGGGAGGATTTGTACATTAAAAGAAAACCTGGTCTTACAGAACACTACCATCAGAAAAGCTGCTCGCAGTGTTAAATGCTGTGATTCTTTTGTGAGCAGAGCCAAATCTGATGCTGCGTAAAATCGTTTAAAGTTCAGAAAGTTCCAGATCGCAATCCAGGAAAGCACTAAAAAGTATTGAGGTAAAATTTAATGAAAAAACACACTGCTATGTGATGGATGATGAAACTTATGTAATGGCAGACTTTTTACAACTTCCGGGTCAAAATTCCGGGCAAATTCCGTATAAAAAAAAAACAAATAAAATTTACTAGTAAGTTTCAAAGTGGATAAATTTATAAGTACCGAGTAATATGCCAATATTTTAATGATTTTTAAGAATTTTTACTCACTCTTTCAAAAAAAGAATCGAACAATTCCGACAAAACGCTACAACTGGCCCCCCACCGAGACCGAGACAATATTAAATAAATCTTGTGCAACTAAAGGTGCCACCTCATTAATAAAAATAAAAATGTTTAAATCAAAAGTTTCATAAAATAAAAGGGACTTCCTTTTTGTTACAAAATAATTGACATTAAGGTGAGGAAACTGAGATTATGGACCTAATCGATGACTAGAGCTTGAAGCCAAAGTCATTAATCTATATATATAAAAGTGAAACTCTGTGTGTGTGTGTGTGTGTGTAAGCTATAGACTCCGAAACTGTAAAACCGATCGGGCTCAAACTTTGGTAAGTTGTGGTACACATACCAGGGAGTGTTTATGGGTGGAAAAAAGTGGGCGGTGCCACGCCCATAAAAATTAGTTATCATTTTTAGCTACTTGCACTTGACCGATTTTTCTGAAACTTTGCACACATATCGAGCTGTCATGACTAAATAATTTCGTGATAAGAAAAGTGGGCGGGGCCACGCCCCTAAAAAAGTTTTAATTTTTAGGTACTTGCACTGGACCGATTTTAATGAAACCTTGCACACATACTAAGCTGTCACAACCATATAATTTCGTGACTAGAAACGTGGGCAGGGCCACGCCTATAAAAAAAGGTTATAATTTTGAGGTACTTGCACCAGACCGATTTTTCTGAAACTTTGCACACATATTGAGCTGTCATAGCTAAATAATTTCGTGATTAGAAAAGTGGGCAGTGCCATAAATGATGCCCATAAAAAATGGGTATCATTTTGAGGTACTTGCACTGGACCGATTATTCTGAAACTTTTCACACATATTGAGCTGTTATGACTTTACAATTTCGTGACTAGAAAAGTGGGCAGGGCCACGCCCATAAAAACAATTATAATTTTGAGGTACTTGCACTGGTCCGATTCTTCTGAAACTTTGCACACATATTGAGCTGTTACGACTTTACAATTTCGTGATTAGAAAAGTGGGCAATGCCACGCCCATAAAAAATTATAATTTTTAGGTTTTTGCACTTGATATTCAATTAAAATTCAGAATGCATTTTGATTCATTAAGGGGCGTAGCAACGCGCGCCGGGTTTGGCTAGTATATAAATAGAAATGATGCTCTCTTTTGATGAAATCGTGAAGATGATGAGGGAGGGATTTGTTATGATTGGACCAGTGTTGCCATAAGATGATAGAGAAAAAGTGCAAAATCTCAGGAAAAAAATGCTAAAATGTTCTACAGTTCAAAAAGAAAAATGCTAAAATTTTGCAATAATGTTTTAATAAAACATTAAAAATTAAGTTTACTTGTTTAATATATTAATTTGCAACATATTTATATACATATTTTGTTCAATTAAATTCAATTTTATTAATATTATATTTACACAAAAAAAAGTGTCAACAATTACTCAAATGTGGTAAGAAGGTTAACAAGTTCAATCATATAATTTTCTTCACATACCAATTCTTTTTGGTATTTTTTAGATCAACCAATTTTAGTCAAAACATCGTCAATATATTGATGCTATGGCAACATGCGTTATTTAGTTTTACGCTTTCCCTTATACGTATAACAGAACATAAAAGTTGTGTGTTCATTTTTGTTCTAAGTTTGCTTTTTATTAAGCCCATTAAACTAAATAAACGCTCCACTTCAGCGTTTGAAAATGGTAAAACGAAAACAGACAGCACAAAATCCGATAATTCTTTAAAAGGATTTTCATTATTTGAATTTCTAAATTGGTTTACTTGAATTCAGAACTCCGTAGTATCCATATTGGTATGCCAGATTTGTTCAGTTATATGGCTCCACTGATTTTGGATTTTTTCCATTTCAGTTATACTACAATTCATATCTTCTTAGATACAAGTAATAGGTGCCTTAATTTGTTTAACGGTATCATCTATTGAAAACTTTAAAATTTTGGTAATATCAAAATATTTTTGGGAAGCCGACAATTTTAGTTAATTCACAAGCGATTTTAAAAAATATTTTTCTGATTGTGCCTTCATCTTCGGAAGATATTATATTTTTTAATAACGTTTCGAATTCATATCCTAAATACGGACTTGGCAACAAATATTGTTCAAATATTTCTTTTTCTATATTTTACCAGCTATAACCATTACAAGAAAGAAAATATCGTCTAAGATTTACATATAAAAAATAATTTATTGCATTAAAATTTTATATGAAAAAAGTGCAAAAAATGCCGGATTATTATAAAAAAGTGCTAAACTTGCACTTAGCACTTTTTTGAAAATCTTTTGTGCTTACTTAAGACAAAAAATGCTAAATCTAGCATAAAAAGTGCTAAAATGGCAAGCCTGGATTGGACTACAAATGGTACAAACGCGGCGCCGTGTACAAAAAACAAGATGAGTTGATGCCGGTTATGACGAAAAGAAAATTTCGGACTCAATTTTTTTTGATTTTGCTTTTCTTTATACCCTTCACACAGTGAAAAAGGGTATATATAGGTTTGTCATTCCGTGTGAAATTTCAACAATTTTCATTTCCGACCCCATAAAGTATATATTTTCTGAAAGCTTATGAATAGGGGAGTCGATTAAGCTCTGTCAGTCTGTCCGTCTGTTCGTGTGTATGTTGAAATCAACTTTTTGAAGCCCCCCGACATCGCTTGGACCCGGGTGAGGTACTAAAGTATCAGAAATATTCGGGAGTAGATCGGTATTGAAAATCAGAAACATCGGTACATAAACAACTGAGATATGAGCAAAAACCCACGACCACCTCGATTTTTTTTTCACAAAAACAACATTACAACAACAACATACATACATACAAACGTGTATACTGGTTAGAGAAAACGTGGCATCGAATCCCAGCTGAGCCAAAAAAAAAAATTTTTTTTTATTTTTTTTATATTTTATTTTTAATTTTTTTTTTATTTTTTATTTAATATATTATTTATATTTTTATTATTTTTTTAAATTTGTTTAAAAAAATTTTTTTTTTAATTTTTGTTTTTGTTTTATATTATTTTTTTAAAAATTTTTTTTTTTAATTTTTTTTTTAAATTTTTTTTCTTTGTTTTTTTTTTTTTTCTTTTAACATATATACGTAAAGTTATAATTTTAAAATGGGTTGTTTTTATATATCTATGTTTTTTATATTGTTGTACGTATTTCATATGGGATAAATGGTGATACAAACTACTGTTATTGCATGACTACACGTTGTGAAGGGTATATAAGATTCGGCACGGCCGAATATAGCGTTCTTACTTGTTTTATTCTATTATTAATTTCCGTTATCAGTATTTTCTGTTACGTTTTTTTTTTTTTTTTTGGTACAGAGTACATTTGCATATAAATAAATTTCCTTTAATTTCATACATATTTTTTGTCTTATAGCAATCAATTGAATCGAATTTGTGTAATGCTTTACATTTTTATTAAGATTTTAGCAAAAATCATGTTAAAATAATTTACAATAATTCATTATGTGTTTAATGAATTATTGGACTTTTTATACTATACGGTTGTTCATTTGCATTTATTTCTGATTATCAATATCTTTACGTCAATTTATCTTAGTAATTGGATTTCTTGTGTATGACTTATGGGACTGTTTTTTGTAGAAACAAACATTGCGCTATCATGACTATGCCTAATAAATAAAAATGTATAAATTACTAATTGCACTCAATGTTAGAGTGACCAGCAGACTAATTTGTTTTTTATTTTCAACAAAGAGTGTGTTTCTTTTTTGAAGTAAAGAAAATGTTTTTGTTTTTTGAGAAACTAGCTTAATATGACAGATAATTTTATGGTATTAAATTTTAATGCTGACTGCGGGCATTTCGCCGCCTTATCAGGTGCATACATGACGTAATTCGAAGGTCCATTATTCACACCCCCTTGCAGTTAATAAGAATGTAGTCGGTAATAAAGCTTCAAGTTTGAGAAATGTGTGACTTTCATATTCGAATGAAAAAGAATCACACTAAAAAGTTGATCAGTACATGTCCAATTTGAATACAATTTAACTTTGTTTTATTTAACTGCAGGTATGCAGTTCTGCTTGAATTTTTATGACGACGTTTTTTGTTTATCCATAAACGGAAAAGTAATCGTATAGAACATTTTGTAAATACTCACAAAATTAAAAAAATTAAAAAAAAAACTTCAAATGTTAAAATAATATGCGAATAGCAGAAAAAATAAGAAAACTCACATAAACAATTATCAAAAGAGCAATTTTTATTTGAGTTAATGGCAAAATGTCTCTGCTATGTGTATTAGTAAGCTGCGTACTTGCAAACCGAAAGTTGTTTGAAATTTTTCAAAACTGAAAAAGTTTTAAACACGTTATTCGATTGCATGTGAAATTTTAAAATTCATATGAGAATCAAAAGCACATCGAACTGTTTGAGTAATATTTCGATAGCATTGGAATGCCGTAATTTGCCCCCAGATTTCATTTTAACTCACACTTCGCACATGGAAAACTAAAATTAGAGTAGAACTGCAAAGTTGCCTTAGCTACGAAATATACTGATTTCAACTTTATTATTAAGACACAAACTATGTGAGTTTTATAAAGCACTTTTACAAATACTGAACAGAAAATAAAATACAGCAAATTTTCATGATTTTTCTTAATAAATAATTTATACAGAAAAAGACTCAAATACAGTACTGTTCGGTATAATACAGAACGGATGGTCACCGTAGTTATGACAAATATTAACAAAAAAAAAATGAACGAAATTAATGCAGCCATTCCTGGTTGATGCGATTAACAACGAATGATATTTGATTTTTATTTATAAAGATTAGATTTAAGTGATTTTATTTTTTTAGTTCACATACAACAGTGTTAACTTTTCAATAGGTCAGATGGCAAGTGTATACTGACTTGAATGGAAAAAACAAACAAAAATTTAAAACAAAACACAATATTTGTGTATACATTTACTTGTACTTGTACGTATGTATGTATGTATGTATGTATGTTATATTAAAAGTTTAAGAAACAAACATTTTAAATTTTATTATAACATTAAATATATGCATAGACAAGTCAAAAACCTGTTATAATTTATTTATGTATGTGCATAATTAATTTCAAATAGTTTATATAAACAAACATACAGCATTTAAATGTATTTTAACCCTTCAAACAATTTAGGAATGAAAAGACACTAAAGCAAAAGAAAATTAACTTTAAATTACCAGCTGTTCCCGCAATATTGTCTGCATAGAGTAAAACTTGATCTAAAACACCTTCAGTTAATTCGTTAATATTTTTAATATTAGAAACTTCAAAAAATTACTTCATGATTTGAAATTGTAAATTTTTGTTTGTTTGTTATTAATTTTTGTTAATAATTGTAATTGTGATTGACAAATTTTCTTAAATTCTTTATTAAACTTTCTTTGGTGCTTAGACGCAGAAACTTTAACTTGTGTGCCCAGCGTATCATAATATCATTTGTATTTATGTAAATGTAGTGGTATGAATAAGAAAAAAATTGCAAGTACAGTATTTTCTGCACTCGCCATATTCTCTCAACCTCAATATAAAGACTTTGCAAAGTTTAATTTGAACGTCTAACAGGTGTGTAACTTATTGTATTGTTGTATCATGACTGTACATGCATTTATTTTGCTTACTTACCTTCGTGTACCATTTTAAATCAGACAGATATTATCAATTTGCTTTTTTTATGCTAAAACAAGATGTTATCTCTCCATAAAAAGTATTCTATATGTTTAACGAGGTTTTAAGGTACCCCCATATCAAATTTTATCAGGATCTATCAGGCAGTTTTTGAGCCAATTGAGTTTAGGAAGGCAGAAACAAAGACAGATAGACAAAAATTATAAATTAAAAAAAAATATTTCATTTACAGGCACATTTATTACAATTTAATTTTAAGTATTGATTATTATAAGCATAAAAGACATTTGTTTGGTCTTGAAAATATATCACCATTCCCCCTGTCCCAATAAGTAAAACATAAATCAATTTTGTCTTTCTTTAGCATTTAATTAAATGATGGATTATAAAAAAGAAATGCTAGCTAGCATGCCTATCATTAGTAGACAGCTATGGTCGCCTGAAATTTGTTCTTTATTTAGAGGGGTATCCACTTAAGGGAAGATCTAACAAAAAACATAAATTTTTTTATTTAATTTAATAGAAAAGAATAGATCATTCCAATTCCATTGATATAAATGCATGAGTACATACTTATAAAATAAATTAAACGACACTTTTAAAAAGTTCACTGGCACATACATACTACATACATACGTCTTATCTTATGATAAATAATGTTTTGTAGTTTCTAATTTGCATTTATTTTAAAAAATTATTAATAGTCTCCTGTTTTAAAGTCAAGGATTCAATTCTTGACTAAGTTTAATGTGAAACTTATCGTTTTAAAGTTGTTTTTGACATAAAAAACAATTAATTTAATTGACAACAAAAAGTAAATTTCGTGAATCCCCTATACACAGCAGGGAAACATAAGTATGCACATACCAAAAAAAAAAACATGACGCAGAAGTGACTTAATTTGGTTGATAAAAAAAAACTTTTTTTTTTCAAGGTGTCAATTTTCAGGTATGTGTTCAATGAATATATTAACCGTCTAGTTCCTAAGATCGCCTGTAGACGGGCTAAATTCATTGCTCAACTATTCGCAAAATACGTTTTGGTTGGGTTTAGTATTTTGTCTAATTTAGGAAGTCCAGAAATTGTTCTTAGAGCATTTGCAACGTATTCTAAAGCTTTGGAAGTTGGAAAGTAGTAAAATACGTACAAAATAATTCTTTGCAAAAAGTGTGAATTTAGAAAAATTAAAAAAAAAAAATATTGGTGTATTGCAGGTAGTGTGATGAAAGCAAAAAGAAAAAAAAAACTTTTTCCAACATTTTTATTAGTCTTAAAAATAAGACCGTCTAAAGGAGGTTTTGAGAAAATTCGAAAAAAAAATTTTATTAGACAAGTTTGAAAGTCGAACATTTCAGGAGATATGAAAGATAAAAATTTTTCGCTAGTAGACATGGCATATCGAAAAATTCAAAAGTTGCCTGCACTCCGTTATATTTGGTGAATAGCAATTGCTGTTTCATGAGTTAATGATATTTGTTTACATGAATTGATTAAGATGTTTTGCATGATATCAGGGAGTCATTTAAAATGAATACACAACTTTATTTATTTGTTTTTTGCTGGATACACATGTAGTTGCCAGTTAAAATATATTTGAAAATAAACCAAAAATATGCAAAAGCGATGACAAATTTACGAAATTAAACTAAAAACTTCAAACAATTATTTGTAATTTTATGAAGATGGTTGTCAGATTGCTTCCAGAACAACCCATATAAAAAAGGCTTGTGTGCAAAAATAGATGATTGGTTCTTTATCTCTAAAACCTATTGAAATTAGTGAAAAACAAGGATTTTTTTAAGAACAAGTATTCTTGTTTATATTACTAAATCACACACTTATATAATGTGTGTTTACACAAGCATAGTTGTGAAAAATAATCACTCTAAGCTTAAGTATTTAATGTAAATGAAATGCAGGACAAGTTCAGGAACTAAAAACAATTATGTATGTATGTAAAACAGTTATGTTGTAAACGAAAATAGGTTACTAAGTTTTTAAGGTTAAGCAAGAAAAAAAATTATAATCATAAATACTGGAACATAAATTTAATTGTTGTCATTATTAATTAGTCGAGTTCGCTTGCTTCGAATGCGTATAAAATCACTATCAACGGTGGAATAACTTTGAACTTGACTTTATCTTTCCAGTTCGGCATCTTAATTTTTTTTTCGTGTTTCTTATTTATTTATGTTGTTTTATTTTAAATTGTGCTTACTGAAACAAAATTGTTTAAAAAAATTTTTAATATCTTCTTTTTAAAGCGTGTTAAACAAAACCGTGTAAAAACAGAATCAGGTGTACAAAATGCTTGTCCATGTCCATACAAGAGAGTGTTCACTTATAGACGGTTCGATCCACATGCGAAATTTCCCAACTCATTCTCCTAAAAAACTCATTTGCAATCAGAAAACTTTTAAAAATTCGTAACAGAAAATGTTTGATAAAAGGCTAAATAACACATAGCGGATAAAAATTAGTGTCTACTTTGTCACAATATCTAAGTTTAAACTTTCATGTGATGGTAAAAGCAGAAACTTGTATTCAATTTGTTTCTGTTTCTACTTGTATTTGTTTATTGTTTTTATCAAAATATTTAAATCAGTGTAAATTCATGTCTACACACTTTTATTCTAGAATCATATTCCGTTTTTTATTCCCTCTTATTAAATCCAAAAAATATGTATGTACGTATGTATGTAGTATGTATGCACATGGGCGTAACTAGACCATTCTGGGGGTGCGATTGCCCCCACTTCCCAGAATTGTTTTTATATGAATTTAAGAACTAACTATTAACATTTTATTTACATACAGAATTACCTCATTTTAAGATTTTCTCACCCCCCAGACAAAATTTGTAGTTAGGCCAATGTGTATGTAAGTATGTACATATGTAGACATAAAGAAGGAACAATATAAAAAGCTGTATAATTCATTAAGCTAGCCATAATTTGAAAGATCTATTTATTTTTATTTTTTTTTTTTTTAAATAAGAAATATATTTCATGACGTTCAGGTACATATCTTTTTAATTACAAAGAAATTGTTTTATTTGCAAATGATTGAATGAAATATTTTTTGTTCCTGATATTATTGCGCTGAACTAAACTGTAGCTTAAATTACACAAACATACGAACGCTGTCCTAGACATGTTAAATGTTTACGCAGAATTGCCAACAGAAAATACGACCCATAATTAAATCAAAGGCAGCAACGTTAGTTACTTTTATTCGTTTGTTTAAATTTTGTTTCTTCTTCTTATTTTTAATCGTGCCGACAAAACAAACAAAAAACACATGGAATTGCAAATGTATGAAATTTCAGTGAAAAAAATGCTAAAAGCATTGTTGAGTGAGTGAGTTTTTTAAAATAATATCAGAATACGCTCTGAAAATAAGATAAATTCTAAGTCTCGCTTAAATTCTGAATTGTTAAAGCCAATTTGTATGGAAAATAACGTTACGTCGGTATTCTGTTACTGTAGTACTAAACGAAAGAAGTGCCAAAAAATATAAAAAAAACTTTAAATACCATAATTTATATTCTTGAAATAAGAAACATTTGAAATAACCTAATATACATGTATGTGTGTACATGGTACATATGTGTATGTAAGCTTGTCATAAGCATCAATAAATAATCAACATTTTAAATGACAGTTAAAAACTAATAACGATTAGTTTTGGCTAAAATTATTTGCCATGAAATTTTTTTTTATTTTAATTTTAAAGACTTATGTCACATGGCAACAATAGATTTTAATCTCACATATTTTTTGCACTTAATGTGGTTTGTAGGCCAAAATGAATTTCTGGAAAAAAATTGATACGTGAGATGAATTTTAAGATTTAATAAGAGTATTGATGATGCATAATATTTTACAAAATAGAGCAAAAGAGAAAAATGTAATAAATGAAAAAGTTAATAATTTTTTATACTCATTGCATCTTCTTCTTCTATATATCGATGCCTTACTTCCTCAACCTCGTATCTTAAAAAATACGGTTTTGACTTTTTCATATCATACGTTTGTTTTATGCTTTAACTAAAAAAGATTAGTATATTATTACTACTAATATACATAAATACAATCAATTCCTTAATAATTGCATTTAAACTTTTAACCAAACACCGAAGTATAAAAAGATGAACCGTTTCTTTTTTTCTCCTGAAAATTTTTATTTTTTAAGATACGAGGTTGAGGAAGTAAGGCATCGATATATGTCTTAAAAATGGATAAATATCTGGGTCACACATAATTAAAACATCTATCACATTTTCTGAAAGTTCTTGACAGATCTTCCATTTCTGCTGCCAATGCAAAAGTTCAGCTTTATGTTTAGATTTTAGTTGTTTTTTATCTGTTTCTTCGTACTTAAACAATTAGTTAATTAGTTAAGTCTAATGAATAATGTTTATTGCTTATTGGCAGAAGTTTAGGGATGTTAAATAAATTTAGAACATCTTTTGAAAAACGTATAGAACATTTTTTTAAAAACGTACTTTTAAGTCCTGGAGAACAGAATCAGTAAGGCAGATGTATTCTTTTATGCGGTAGTACTCTTCTACACCTTTTCTAGGATGACGTCGTTCAAATAAAATTTCCATACCAAAGCAAATCCTCTGTGTTTTTTCAAAAATTATTTTAAATTTTTTTTTTTTTGGTCAAGACACATTATTAAATTTTGTCTGAGATCTGAACTTCTTTTTAAGTCTATGTCCTGTATTTGTAGCATTACACTAAGCGGTTGTGTGAGAGAAAGTGTGTCTCTCAGAATAATAATCAACATAAAAACTCATGTGTGCTTAATAAACTTCTTAGTAATTAAGCTTTTGAAAATGTATCGCTGTCTTTCCACTTGGATATCTTTATCAGCACGCAAAGAAAAACCGTGGTTACGACATGATCACGACGGTCATATTATAGTTTCTATAACAATATTTGGTTGTCGAAAACAATTAATAGTTATTTTTGTTTCATTTCGTCAAATATTTGTCACGATAATCAAGCATTTGTTTGAATTGTATCATTTAATGTTTACTTCTCGTAAAAATTTCAAAATGGTTATTATTTAAAAATAGTATGATTTAAAAAAATTTATTTGACAAAAATAATATTATATTCAAAAGCATTAAAAATTACAAATAATTATTAAATAATAGGTGAGACAACAGTATGATTACAAAGCCATCAATCTGTGATTTTTTTTAATAATAATTTGATTTCAACTGTTCTTCTTTTCGCCGAATAAATTTTTATTATTTTAATAGTTTGAAATGTCAAAAAAATTAACAAAAATTTTGAAAAATTAAAGAAAAATTACAAATAAACGATAAAATGTAAAAAAATATTGGTATAAAAATTGCAATTAAATTAATAAGTACAATCATAATAATAAGCACAAGATAATGATAATTGGTAACCATTATATGTTTTAAGCATAATCATTCAATTCAATCATAGTATGTTGCTCTCCGACTATTTTTTCTTTGCGTGATCGCCTCTGTTATAATTTCTACATTCACTTTGGGATGTGGTTTTTATGTTTTTGGGGACTTATTTCATGCCGCCTTATTCATCAGGTAGTCTGGGTTCTTCAACTGTATTTTTCTTTCATTACTTATCTTAAACTTCAGCTTCCCGCTAATATTTTGATTGCCTATAACTTTGCTTGTTATAGGCTAACTCTGTTTTCATAAAAAGTTTTTCTGGTCTTTACATTTTTTTTCCGTTTTGATTGAAAAATTATAATTGCAACTCTCTCTCAGCTCTTAGGCTGAATTTTTTAAACTTCGTAACGAATATTGTCCTTAAGATGTTGAATCGCTTGGGACTTATTTACATAAACTTTTGAGTTTAAAAACCCCCATAAGAAAATGCCTGGTGCTGTTAAATCCGGATATCTGACTGGCCATGCTAAATCGCCATTCCGTGAAATTAGTCGATTATTTTCAGTACGAATATTTTCAATAAATCACTAATTCACTATTTCTGCTCGTTTTTGTGGCCTATATTTATCCATAATAAAATTTGGACGTCTACACAGCACAATGGTTGAAGAGAAACCAAGCTAAACGTCACATAACCAAGATGGCGTGCAATCAAAATATTAGCGGGACTTTTGCCAACATTTTAATAAACCGAAAAGAGTACAATTGGCAAAATCGTAGCTGCCTTCGAAAATACATTCTACTCGGCTAATGTCGGAGGAACTTTCCAATATTCTTAAAAAAAATCTTAAAAATGTTTACAGTTTACATTCGAAACATTTTAGGTCGTTTACTTAGTATCTAATAAGAAAATAAACTTAAGCCGGAGCACAATGATTAACGATAAATATATTCCCCTAATGGAGTATGTACTTATAAGAGTTTTTGCGACTTAATTTTTTTCAAATCGTTCGCAAAAGTTTAAAAATTATTTACTGATGTTGAAGTACTCAATTTTGTTACAGCTTTATACTCTATTTGTATAACAAATGTAGAATTAACTCTTGAAAGGGATAATATTTATTTTGTTGTTGCACTTATTGTCCCTTTTCTTTCGTTTTTCTTTTGCTTTACTCACCAATAAATATAAAGGGATTTACGCAAATACATTTATCTATTGTTCCCTGGTTTGTGGTTTCAACCGGCAGAGCTTTTCAAAGAAGTATTAAACTTTGACACATTGTAATTTTTCTGCTGCTGTTGTAAATATTAGCAAATGAGCATGGGGACTTTGTTTTACAATTGCCTTAACAACTTTTTCCGAAAAGGGGAACAAAATACCCGAATAAACACAAAAACATACAAATTAAAAAAATACACAAAATTTGTTTTTTAATTTTCTAAACACATTTAAAAAGTATTTTACGGTAAGAAATAATTATTCGTGTAAAAAATTTTCATTTCAATTACGTAATAAAATATTCACTGCTATCTGACTTCAAATTCTAAATGTTTGTAACAAATTTCCCAGCTGTTCACAGTTGGGCGCAGAGAAAAGCGTAACAATAGTCTATATAAAAATTAACAATAATTTCTATTTGCTTTGGATTTGTATAAATATTTGAAGATTCCAGTATCGGTTGTATAACTTAACTTTTAAACGCGGTTTTTGTCCTTAACAGCTTATATAACGCTTTTGAAGGGTACAATCTGTAGTTTGTTCTCACCTAAACAATGATCATTTTTTTCGTCGAAAATGTCGAATTTTGTGCCAACAAAGCGTCATATAAGCGAAGTTTTTCTATAATTTAGTAGCTGGCCTGTGTAATTCAGAAACGATAATTTTGACATGGACGTTCAAGATCGTCTAGGCTAGCCATGAATCGCAGGCATTACTCCATGAAAATTGTTGTTGCGTGCTACAAAATTTCGGAAATTCATTGGTCGCTAAATTAGCGGCAAATTTTAAATGTTTGCGAGTAGCAAACCAATTGAAAATTGTTAATTTTTGCCTTATAAAAAAAAAAAAAAATAAATAAATTCCAAACATCTCAAACTGCCAACCCTAATGGGGATACAAGTTAAGCCTGATGTATCTAAGGTTTTGTTTATTTGAACAGATTTTATCTCAAGGGAATACTGGTTGTGAAACACATACATATGTATGAACATAATGTTAAATTATTCGTCCGGTTTCGTATTGTTGTAAGTAAATACAAACAAAAACAACATATTCTTTACCACTCATTTCCAATCAAATTTTAAATTGAAGTTAAACCACAAGAAAAAAAAACACAGACACACTCTGATTTTGCAATTTATTTAAATGGTGTAACTTCACGCTGCATAATTTAGCATATTTTATTGCTTTTGCCTCTATGATTGGTGTCGACTATTTTCTGTTTCATTTATAGAGTTTCCTTGGAGTCCTTTTTTAATGCACTAACTAGTCCTCTTGGTACACATAGAAATTCGTTAAGTATCCCTTGTGGTCTGCTGCGAGATGTGTTGTGTTTCAAAAACTTCGAGGGATCAAAAACACCAATTTGTGGTTGTACTTACAGTTTGTTGAAAGAAATTTGAAGAATTTAAAAAATGTTTCGCGTCAGTTGGCAGTTAGTTCCCCTCGAGTAACTATGATTAGTTTTAGTAACTCCTCACCACTCCACATATATTTGCTGAGTGGAGGAAACGAAGAATAAGAGATTGAATGTGTACGTGCGTGTCTATATTTGTGATTATTTTCTGCCAAGTGAAGCATTTCTTAAACAGTAATTGCGCCATGTGATGTTGATTATTCTATTTAAGCCACAAATGTTTTAATTCCATTTTATACAACATTAAAAAAAAAATAATAATAATACAACAAATCAATTGCCATATTTGTCAATTATTTTTTTTTTTATTTATTTTTTTATTTTTTTTTATTAAAGAGGGTCTATTATCGATTTTTAAAATATATTTGTGTTGCTCAAAATTATTGGCACTCTATTGTCAGACACAATTATTTTTAACAATGAGTTTTTAATAACGAATATAGTATTTTCTAACAATCAAACATTTTATGGTTGTGAAATTCTAGAAAATTATAAAAAAGAAATTAACTACTACAAGTTCAAAAAAACTGAGCAAAAGGAACTTAATCTATCATTCAAAACTTAATAATATAAACTATCGAACTTTACGAATTTTGCAACAGTAGGGTAGAGTTTTATACATGCGATGCCAAGCGCAAAAATTAAATCGAGCAATAATAACAAGTGTTGCCACTAAATAATTTCACATTACTGAATTCTAAATTACACATTTGAAGAAAAATTATACATGAAAACGATACGATAAAAGCAAAACTGTGTAAAATATCGAAATTAAGTAGTAGGAACAGTAATACAATTTGTTGAGAACAATTTGCAGCAAAATTGCTATAACATATGACAACACACGAATCGGCTAACTGTGATCAGCGATGTCAACTATTTATTAATAATCAAAAATCGCTAAAATTTAATTTTTATTTTTAATTTTCGTAAACATAGTAAGATCGCTTTATTCGGCTGTGCAGAATCTTAAGTATCCTTCGCATAGTTTGTACCATCATGTACATGTTGTATATAAAAACATATGTATTATCGACTGCTAGTTTATGTTGTTGTTATATTTCTTTGTCGGTAATAAACCAATTGGACCAAGATTATCTGTAAATGTATCATTGTACATCGTACATTTTTTTAATATACGAATAACAATAATATACGTTCCATAGGGACTGCTGACAATATTAAGGTAAAAAACAGAGACACTCGTGTTCATTCGCTTATATCTCAGCTCATAATGTGCTCACGTAACTGATTTTAAAACAGCAGGGCACTCGAAAGCATGTCTGATAAAATGATTCCATATAAAAATCTGTAGTATACGTTGGAGCTGCTAAAAGTTGATTTCAACATCCACACACAGACAGACGAATAGGTAGAAGCATAAAACTCTCACAATAGTTTTAACATTATTTGCAGTTCCAGATTCTTTTTTCCTTTTTAAAATAAATGGCAGGAATGTTTGGTTTTCAGTAGGGTGATTGATTATTCGACTTTTTTAAGAAACCGGTTTTTATATAGTTTGAAATTAAAAATTTAAAAAAACCGGTTGCTTTTTTGAAAATTTACAAAAAACCGGTTAACCGGTTCGAATATATATAATATAATATTTAGAGAAAAAATAAAGAAATATTGTACAAAAAGATTATAATAAAAAGTATATCTAAATATGAAATTTTTACAGTTTATATACGTTTGGCTGCACAATTACGCAATAACTGACATGAATGCAGTTGACTAATTTGGTTTCAATTAGTTGAATTTAAGGCTCAAAAGGTACTCTTTACAAGTAAAATAAATAAATACAATAAACTAATACATAAATAAACAAGACTTTTTATAAGGCTGTTATAAATTTTTGTAGCTCCTTCTGTACATTTTTTAAATGTTAAATAGATCTTTTAAACTAATACGCACTAAAGTATTTTTTTTTTGAAATGATTTCTGTAATTTCAAATACATTTTAAAGGCTAGAGAAAAAATCTTTAAATTTTATTTTAAAAATTATTTCTTATACCCCTAACAGACATACAAATATAGGCATAAACTAGTTTGTTGAAATGGTTTAATTAAAATCTAATTAAACAGACACTTAATGCCATTAATTAAAATTAGGATCTGGAAGGAGAGATTATTGGTTTTTCTTTATTGTAACTACACCTCTTACCTAAAAGTGTTCGATCAGCTAAGTTTATGCTTCAATTACCTTTAAATTTTAACGTTAGGTTTATATCCTATAAAAAATATTTAAGCTCAATTATTTTTCTTATTTTGCATTTGTTTTTTAAACAACAAATAAATTTCTTATAATATTATAAAATAATATTTATTAGTTCTTTTTTTCTGATTTTTGGAAACTTTTCGCGTACTAAATATACTATAGTACCATTGGTTACAAAGATATATGAAAATAAACTTAAAAAAATAAAATACCGGCTTTTTCGGATAAAAAAACCGGTGTATTCGATATTCGAAAAATCAACATTTAGAAAAAACCGCCAGCTGGAAAAGGAAAAAACCGGGTTTTTCACCGGTTTTAAAACCGAGTCGATCACCCTAGTTTTCAATGAGAAATTTGGCTTAGTGTACACACATCGAACCAAACGTGCAGTTGTTGTGCATTTGGCAATTACTGGTATAGTTCAGCTTCATTGACGATCAACACATCGAAAGCAAACACGACCGTTCAAGTCATGCTTATGCATGTCATGTAATTCTATTTAGACTGCGTTTTAATTGTTATTCTGATATTGAAAAATTAATTTTATATTTGTGACTCACAGGACTTTCAAAAGTAAGTTTAATATGAGATCTAAAGTTAATTATTAAATATCAAAACAGAATTTGGTTTCAATATTTGGATTTCATTGAAAATGTTTTTAAGTAAATCTTGTCTCAATATCAACATCTCTAATGTTCTTACTTTGTAACTTTAAAAATTAGTTTTTATACATGCTAGCGTCAATACTAAGAAAACAACTTGTTATAATTTTTTTTTAAACCCACGACAGGTACACACGTATGCCCAATTGTCATGTAGTGCGCTCTATAAGGAAACGAAATGCCCCTAATAAAACAATTAACCAAATTTTGTATGAATGTCGACTAGGCTAAGAACCCAGTCCTATTTATGCGATTTCTTATGGATCTTCAGTTCGAGTTCCTAAGGTTCGACATACTGTTCACTTTGAAGTTTTCGCGTCTGGTACGCCAAAACGCAGGACATTATTCCAAAATCTCGTCCTCTTCCTCGCATGCTCTCCATCTCGTTTTCTCTCGTAATCCCATGCCAGCTAGATGAGTTCTTAACTGCGTGTGATCTGTTATTACATAAGTTAATCTACTAAGTGTAGGTCTACTCAATTTCAGAATCTCCTTCAAATTCTCAAGATTTGGAACACCTCATAGTCATAATTAGTTTTTTTTGACGTTTTGCTATATCGCCCGAGCTTTAAGTTCATTTTTGAGCCGCTGAAAGGGTTTAGCATTTATCAAGGTTACAGTATTCAAAAATGTTTTAATTTGAATAATTTGTCGACTTTCTTGTCTCCGATTTTGCCGTGATGTCTTGGTATTCATACTATCTCAAGTCGTTCACAATTTGCATACGATTTTATTTCGTCTTTGCATTACAGGATGTTTCGAGAATCAATTTTTACGTTGATTAGTGTACTGATCTGGCTGGCTGTTATCAGTTTTCTTTATCCATTAAATGCCTTCCGCAATTGCCGTAACCTCATATCTTTGAATATTTTGAAAAGGTTTTATATTCAACTTCTTCTCTAAGAAAAACCACACTATCGAGCAATTCTATATGTATGATCCGTTGTACTTTGTTCACGTATATTCATCTATATCCCACTTTGAGCCTATCGCATTTCTTGTACAATATATACAACAATTTATTTATATAACGTCGTTGACGAGGGGAAAAATTAATCCTATGATCGTTTTGTTTTTTATATTAAATACAAACGTACAAATACCACGATAAATTTTAAATTAAATAATTATGATTAAAAGTCCTTATTTAACAAAGAAGTTTTCTAGACCAATATACCGGTAGCTCGATTTCGAACTTCTAAAATATCCAAAAATATATGGAACAAGAAGAAAAATACTTGAACATAAAATATTTGTTCAATCCTTAATCCTGTTGTAAGGTACTGTTGGTACTATTTTCATATGTGTGTGTGTTTGCAATATTGTATCTTTGTTATGAGTAATTTCCATTGAAGCATTTTGCATAACCATACATTTTCATTTCATATGTTGTATTGTATTGTATTTTGACAAATCAAAATTTCTTTCAGAATCAGAAAATAATTGCTGTTGTATTTTTTTGCTTCCAAAATAAATTGAGCCATTATTTCAAGAGGCTATCATAATTTGATTGCTTCGCAATTATACTTTTATTCAATCTATCAATTTATGGTTATTTGTACTTTTGAGTTCTTATGAATAAAATGTTATTTTTGTAAGGACATCAATTATCCATTTTTCCCTACCTTTACACCGTTTGCAATCATTCTATGCATCTTGTTTTGATTTGTTTCGTTTCGTTAGTCTTTTGTTTTTATACGCTTCACCAATGGTACCATGGGTATATGTATATTGTTTTAACAATCCATTTGTAATTTATACAATATTAATTTGCGACCCCTTAAAGTATATATTTTGAAAACTTATGAATAGAAAAATCTATTGAGCGATGTCCTTCCTTCCGTGTGTTTGTTGAAATCAAATTTTAAAACCGTCTACATGTTGGACAAAAATGTAATTATGTGGTAAAAATCTTTTGAAATTTTTCAAGAATGAATCGCTATAGAAACCTTCTCCGTTTTCCACTTATAACATCGCTATTGACACCAACTTTACAACATTGACATTAGTCTCGAGTCACTTTAGGATTTGACGAACATAACGAGAAAAAAGGACATTTGACAACATGGCAATGTGGTACGCTATTATGAAAAGGGTATAAAAGATTTTGTAGCCTAACATGTGTTTCTTAAAGAGTTCAGCAAGAAGATAATTAAGATTCAAAGATTCGATAAATTTGCATTTTTATTGCCAACATTTGCTGCTTTTTTGCATTAACCATCAACATTAAAAACTTTTTATTAGAACATAATTTTAAACAAACGTTGTTTTCAATCCTCTCATTTAATTTTATTGATAATTTTTTAAAATTAGTTTTAAATAGTGATTTTTAATAACAAAGATTGACTGTATGAAAAAATTAATGAACATCACCAAAGAGGTAGGCTTTAAAGGCCAAATAAGGTGCCAACGTTTGTAGACAATCATTAGGCTGGCCCATATTTGCCATTCACTTAGTAAAACACTAAAGAACATTTAACAATAAGATTTTTATTCTCTAAAGCTAAATTAAATTAAAGTAAATTATTGATAACGATTTTATAATAATTTATAAATATTAATTTTAGCAATATATTTCCAGTTTACAGACTTTCATGAACAACATCTGGGTTAGATCTATATGTACGCACAGAATTAGGTAAGTTGAAATGTTCTTAGACAAACACCTATTACTTATTACATAAAAGTTTTAAAAATATATTTATTGAAACGATAAAGCATAACACTAATTGTGTTCATTGTTAAATATGCATTACCCTAATACGAACATATCGGTTATTTATTTGCTTAAAGTTTGTTAGAGCATTGTTCCCATAAAATTCGATCACATAAAATTATTAAAATTTAACAAAAAAAAAATAAAATAAAATAAAATAAAAGAATTTAAATAAACTTTTAATATTTGATATAATGGCTGAAAGCTAAAAAAGATTTTGCTTGGGAACGGAGACGCTTAGTAAAACAAAACAAACATTTTAACAGGTATCAGTTTATATAAATCTATTTGTTAATTAAATTAAATTAAAAAAACATGCCAAACAAATGACTTTTCTTTATTAGTTGAGTTTTAGATCGGTTTACCTTGTTTTACTGCAATTTTAAATTTTGATGCTATCAGATGTTAAAGGTAAATTTGAATTTGTATTTCATAATCAATTGTTGAATTTTTTTATATTTCATTGCGAAATAAAATGATATGATTTGTGTAACAAATATGCGTCATATTTTTCTAGAACAATCTTATTAAGTTGATTTGATTAAGTCGTACGATCTGTCAATCTGTCATACGTGACAGTTTTTTTGACACGGCTGTTTGATTTAGTAAATTTTATAAAAATTTTAATTGTATCAACTATTGGTGCATTCTGTAGAGCTGGAAGTAAGAAAACAAAATGTTTTCTTCATTTATTTCGAAACTCAAATAGAATCCGTTATACGTCATGCATTGCCGTTTTCAACTGAAATTAACGTGACGATCAGCTGATTGCTGTAAACTACTCAACATATGTTCAAAGTTACCCAATTTCATAACTTTGTATTTATTTACTGTAACATACCGAATGGGAGAAAGTTTATATGAACACCCGTATTTCAATTTAAGTGTCGGTTAAAAACAGATAAGGTTTGTTCTTCATCTGATCTAAGATTTTAAAACAAAAATGGTATAGTATTTGATAAAAAGTATAGCGTATATGTATAGTACGTAGCAATATAAAAATGTTTACCTATAACCGGATTTTGTACGAACAATGTTTTTTTTCTTAACAGAAAACGTAACAAATATTTATAGACGATCTAAATACATATTCATAAAATGACATGAATATGGATATTTTTATTATACTTCTAATGGTTCTAACTTAAGTATTTTTTTGCAAAGGAAATTATATTTCTTTATAAGGGGGCGCATTAAATACAAAACTTGCAATGGAAAAGCACAAAAATATTGTTGACATATTTTTTTATAGCAGACAGCTGTCGTTATACACTTATTTGAATAGCTATTTAACGGTTATAACGGCTGGAAATATGGTAATTTTTATTATTATCTTTTTCTTTTTATATTCGGTGATTATCTTAAATTTTCTACTATTATTAAATACATTGAAAATCTTTAAACAGCCTCTAAGCAGATTCTTGTTTCGTATGAGGTTTGCGTGTGTGTTTGTTTGTATGTATGCGTACATACATTTTAATAAGTATGTGGAAATCAATAAAAAAAAAATTCACGTTAGTTGGTTGCAAATAATAGATTTAATTTGGCATTATTGGCACACATACACATATACCACCACTTACTTTAAGTAACATATTTTGCACTATTGTATTACTTTTTATTACATTATTGCGCTGTTCATAAAGTGTGTGAGCACAACAATATGATTTTGAAATCTATAGATACTTTATTTCAACTTTAAAAACTATTCGAAATTAAAATATCTCCGTAGAATGTTTGGTGTGGAAATTTTTGATTTTCTCAATCAGAGAATTTTCTGTATAAAATACAAACTTCTTACTAGAAATGAATTGTGAATAGCAAAAAAATATTTCTGGTAGTAGTAAATATTAGCTTAATCGTTTTCTTTCGTTTTATTATTATTAAATACTAGCCAAGCCCGGCGCGCGTTGCTATGCCATTTAATGAATAAAAATGCATTCTGAATTTTAATTGAATATAATAAAAATAATATTTTATTGATTTTTATTGTAATGCAAGTGGGTATACAATATTTTTAGTTTTTCTATTTGTTGTAAAAATGAACAAATTTGTTGGTGGTGTTCCTATTCTGGAGCATGCGACGTACAGCTGGCTATGTGAAAAGCATGGATTTTCTAAATTCAATCCTGTCCTTGTGCTTTGTTGATGGTAATAGCGAAGGCAAGGCGAACTGGAAACTGTAGTCGCTTGAAGTTGAAAGGCGAATCGGGGGGAACCATTGGAATGCGTGAAAATAGCTAAAACTAATAACGAAATTATATAGTCATGACAGCTCAATATGTGTGCAAAGTTTCAGAAACATCGGTCAAGTGCAAGGAGCTAAAAATGGCATTGTGGCATTGCCCAGTTTTTTAATTACGAAATTGTATAGTCATGACAGCTCAAAATGCGTGCAAAGTTTCAGAAAAATTGGTCCAGTGCAAGTACCTCAAAATTATAACTTATTTTTAATGGGCGTGGCCCTGCCACTTTTCCAATCACAAAATTGTATAGTTATGACAACTCAATATGTGTGCAAAGTTTCAGAAAAATCGATCTAGTGTATGGGCGTATTTCATTTTTGTGTATATGTAGATGGGCGTAGCCCCGCCCAGGGTACACTTATACAAGGTGGCGGTGCAAGCCCAGCTGACTATTTTTTTGTGTTCTGGAGAATGTCAAAATACATACTTAAAAAAATTATTTCAACTCCGGAAATTGTCAAACTCCATACATAAAAAAAGAGAGACAAAAATTGCTCTCCTTTACGCTATCACCTTATGTAATTACACCATGGCCCCGCCTACTTTTTACTTTTAAACACTCTCTGGAATGTGTAAAACAACTCGCCAAAGTTTGAGTCTGATCGGTTTACGGTTTCGGAGTCTATAGCTAATACACACACACAGACAAACAGAGTTTCACTTTTATATATAGATTTAGATTTGTTTGCTACCAAACCAATTAGAATTTTTCAATAACACACATCTTCTCTAAATTAAAATAATACCGATAGACACACACTTTTTTACATAAAAAAATTAAAGATGTTTTTTTTGGTGAAAATTCCATTTTGTTCCCATTACAAAGTCTTTAATGCTTGAGTTTATGACATCGCAGACCTATGACAATAAGTTTCTGATTATGGATGGCTTTAAAGTGATCATAATTTATAACATAAATTTAGGCTAAACTATATGATAGAAACTTAAAAATGTAATTTCTTTTATCCATGGCTCTTCGGGAAATCACGGCGTTCATTTAAACCATGCCATATTTATTTAGTAGTGATAATAAACATGAATAGGTTAGGTTAGGTTAGGTTGAAAAGGAGGGGTATAAAAGCCCAACCCAGTTGGCATGTTGGGCGCTCCATTTGGAAAACGGAATTCCCAAACAAAAAAACCATAAACATAATTTCCCATAAATAACGGACTAGTTCAAGAAACCAGTCCCCTCAATGTAACGCCTTATGGATCTCCAGTTCGAGTTCCCCAGGTATTCCAAGTTCGGCATAGTATCCACTGTAAAATTGTCGCGCCTAATATGCCCAAACGCAGGACAATGACAGAGGTAGTGTACCAGAGTCTCATCCTCTTCCTCGCAAGCTCTACATGTCGTCTCCTCAGATAATCTCATGCGAGCTAGATGAGTTCTCAACTCCGTATGACCTGTAATTACACCGGTTAATTTCCTAAGTGTAGGTCTACTTAGTCTCAGAATCTCCTTTGATTTCCCAAGATTTGGGTCACCCCATAGTGTTCTTGTCACCTTACCGACATCAGTGCTTTGCCATTTTCTGACATGTTCTTCCATTGCCCAACGTTTAAGTTCATCCTTAAATCGTTTAAGGGGTTTGGCGTTCTCCAAAGTTATAGTACTCAAAAGAGCTCCCATTTTGGATAATTTGTCGGCTTTCTCGTTTCCGATCAGCCCGTGAATAAGAACTAATTGGAAAGTGATTCATTCTATTTTTCTGGTTGTCGAGTACTGAAATTTTCCATACACCTCCAAAATCTTTAGTTACGGGTAAAAACCAGTTTTTCGGACCTTTATGCTAGTGACATAATTTTGAATAACCTATTTTAAGTTTCTTAGCGGATGTAGAAAGAGGAAGCTGACCCCTTTTAAACTGTATATATTTATTTGGTGTTTTTTTTTTAGCAAACACATTTCGCTTAAATTTTTTCGCCATCTTTTCAAGCTTGTAGATATTTTTACACATTATTTTTTAAAAGAACCGTACTGTTTTTGGATTTATTAAAAAATCGCGTTTATTTGTGAATAAAGGTTAGATCCGGCAGCCGCCCGAAGGCATAGCTCACTTGGGTCCTCCGAGGGTCCGTTTGTGAATAAAAGGCTATACTCGGTTTTAAATCCGTAAAAAATTAACAGAGTTTTTAATATTTTTATAAAAACACAAATTTAGGAAAAATAAAATTTTTGATCATTTTACTTAAAAATGCTTGCTGAACTAATTTGTATGCTTTTCACCTGCGGTGCCATATTGTTGAGATATAATCGCCGAAATATAACTAAAAAGGCTTTTAGACAACCAAAAGAGTAACACAATATGGCGTAAAATAAATTTATATATGGATCAAAACTGGTATTTACACATGTCCCCCCTTCAACGCCCACAATATTGTGAGTGCCGGACCAGTAGAATACATTCAGCTATGAAAAAGTTAATATTCAAAATGCCGTCCCAAATAAAATTGCAGATAAATATGTCTTTACGGCTTTGTGCCCTTCTACCAGCACAATATTGGTATCGAACTAAAGGGCTTGACCAGATGAATACAGTAAACTATGTATGTAAAAATTCAGAATCAAAGATGGCGTCGGAAATAATAAAGCAAAACTGGGTATAATATCATATCTAACATCAAAGCTAAAATACGAAGTGGTACATGAGATAAAGGGTAATATCGAATAAGTAGAGCATTTGTGTCGTATGCTCTCAATTTAGCTATGCACCTTTTCAGCAGCAATGTCACAATATTTTTATGAAATTTAAAACAACCCAAATATATTTGGTAAATAGTCTGTATGGAACGAAAAATAAGAATAAATTAAATGTAAATCATTTTGATTTTTAATAATATAATAAATATTCTTAAAGTGATTAATTAAGAAAATATTTTGGGAAATAAATAATAAAATAAATAAACTTGAACCAAAATAAAAATGATTTACAGTGGATTTGATATATAGAGTTCGAATAAAATATTAATATATAAATTTAATGATTTAATCATTATTACAATGAGAATAAATAAGAATAAGGGAGTATTTGACGTTGCTGTCGTAGATTTAATTAAAGGCCATGATTCTTCAAAAGAAAGTTTGCTTAAAATTGCAAGCGTAATCATGTTTGTGGGGAAGTAAAAGTATATTCCACAACATATTTTTTTTTGGCCTAAATAAGTTTTTGTTTTTATTTCTTCTTTCGTATTTTTTATATTATTAAAGGATTAATAACTTTAAATAAATAAAATATTCATTTTTGTTACTAACAGTTTAAAAAAAATATTTAATACTGTCAGAGAATTCAGTGTGAGCAGGACATTTTAGGCCATTCTGATCAAATGGAGAAATCAAGAAAAATAAATTAAGGGGTGTCTCGAAATGCTTTTTTACATTTTTTACAGGTCACTACGCAAACAATTATTATTTGATTAATTTTTTTGTTCTACTCTGTGATAGTTATAAGTGTCAACAATACTTTGTTAATAAGTTTATTCAAATTATTTAATCCGTATTTAAAATGTCGTCAAATAGAGAAAAAGTTAAAAACAATATTGTGGATATTTATAATGAAAATAAACAACTTTCTTACGCTGAAGTGGCGCGACGGGCAAAAGTGTCCAGACAGACTGCCCGTAACGTTATTTTTAAATTCAAAAAAGACTTGTCTATTAAGCACAAGAAAGGTGGAGGGCCTCGTGGTTTTAGGAATCCTCAAATCGTTAAAAAGGTGAAGGCACTTTGGAAGCAAAATCCAAACATTTCCATTCGCGATATCGCACGAAAACTAAATATTTCAAAGTCGCTTGTAGAACGAATAAAGAAAAAAGAAAAGTTAAGAACATTCAAAGTCAAGAAAGCTCCAAACCGAAACGAAAAAGGAACAAAAACGGTAAGAATAAGAGCAAGACAGTTGCTACGTCACAAATTAAATAATTTTAATGGATGTATTTTAATGGACGATGCAACCTATTGTAAGGCTGACTATTCAGAGCTTCCTGGTCAGGGTTTTTATGTTTCTAATAAAAGAGCTAATGTTTCCGATAAATTTAAGTATAAAAAGATTTCAAAATTCGCCAAAAAATATATGATATGGCAAGCAATATGCACATGTGGGAAAACTTCAAAGGCAATCATTGTGAATCGTACAATGAACAGCCAATTTTATATTAATGAGAGCCTGAAAAAGGCTGTATTGCCATTATACAGAAGCCACAATATACCTCCTTGGCCTGACTTGGCAAGCTGCCACTACAGCAAAGACGTCCTTGAGTGGTATGAGGCCAACAAAATAAATTTTGTACCGAAAAACATGAATCCACCTAATTGTCCAGAGCTAAGGCCAATTGAACGCTATTGGGCTATAATTAAGCAGTACCTAAGAACAAAGTTCAAAGCTTCTGCAAATGTAAAAAAATTTGGATTTATTTGGAAAAAAGCTATCAAACACTTCGATAAAACTTGTGTCTAACGTTTAATGCAAAGCGTTAAGAAAAAAGTGCGAAATTTTGCAAAAGAAAATAAAATTTGAAACTTTGGTTTTTTGCATAATAAAGTTTAGAAATTTTTCTCCATAACGCCAATAAAATGTATTTTTTGTTTAAAAACAAGTAAGAGCACTATATTCGGCTGTGCCGAATCTTTTATACCCACCACCAATTTTGTGTACATTTAAAGCACAATATTTATTATCTTGTTAATCGCTATGGAATAATCTCTTTATAATAAAATATGTACCATTTTCTTTGTAGAGGGTGGTTAAATTTTAAGGGCCCATGTTGAAGGTGAACTACACCTAGTATTTAAATTTGTTTTCTGCATTTCACTTGACATTTCTCAATCTCAAACTTACTCAATTTGATCCGTGGAAAGATACGCAAATGAGCAACGCTTTAAAGTTATTCAGGTTTTTTATAAAAATGGGCGTTCAAGTCAAAATGCATTTTGTGCACTTCGCAATTCTTTTGATCAACATAATCATTCAAATTCGTCCACAATCGGGAGAATTGTAAAAAATATTTAAATTTCTGCAAACCAGGTCTGTATAAAATGTTAGAAAATCTGTGAATGCCTTCTTAGTTTGTTGAATGGGAACCATTGCTGTTCTTTTGCGGTAGTGGGGCAAAAGAGCAGTCAACCTCGACTCATCATCATGCCCAACAATTGAGCATCAACATTGTCATTGAAAATTTGAACCATCGGATAGAGGAGTGGCACCAAGGATGGGGGGGGGGGGCTATTTGGCCGATATTTTGTTAAATACATAATTGAACCATACAAATATTATCATTATAAAAAGAAATGATAATAATTTATTTTATAAATATTTATGTTTTATTTAAAATCAACATTGGCCTTTAAAATTTAACCACCCTTAATAACTTCGATATGATAGTAAAATGTTTACGTAAATTTAGTCTTTTAGTGAAAGTGGGCGTTAAAGTAGGCATGTCAATAAAGTTTCTGCTAATAAATACAACTTAGATATTTCAATATAGTCCTTTATTTTCCCAAAAACTTTGTCAATAGAGAAATTACATGAATTTAAGATAAACCGTTATATGGGAGGTAGGCGTTAAAGTGGGCGTGTCACCTAAACTTTTTTACATTGACTAGAAGGATATACGTAGCAAATTTTATCATCGTACCTCTAATTTTAGCGGTTTTATGAACTTTTTAATTTCATTAACGGTAAATAACGTGAAAAGTGGGCGTTATAGTAGGCGTGTCACAGTTGTTTTTGCGAATGAGTACAACATAGGTGTTTCAATATAGCCCTTTATTATTCCAAAATCTTTATTAATAGAGAAATTATATGAATTTTAGGTAAAACATTGTATGGGAGGTGGGCGTAAAAGTGGGCGTGGCACCTTTATTTTCTGGCACAGTAATAAAATTGCCTAGGCGGATATACGTAGCAAATTTTATCATCATAACTCTAATTTTGGCGGTTTTATGAGCTTTTAAATTTCATTAACGGTAGATAAAGTGAAAAGTGGGCGTTATAGTAGGCGTGTCAAAGTTGTTTTTGCCAATGAGTACAACTTAGATGTTTCAATATAGTCCTTTATTATTCCAAAATCTTTATTAATAGAGAAATTATATGAATTTTAGGTAAAGCGTTATATGGGAGGTGGGCGTAAAAGTGGGTGTGTCACATTTATTTTCCGTCACAGAAAAGCCTCTCACCAAAGAGCAAAGTGTGCAAAATTTCAGAATCGTACATCTAATTTTGTCCGTTTTATTAGGTTTTAAATTTTAAATATACTGAAAAATACACTGCGCGGTATAAATTTTCGTACATTTTTATCTATAACTCCTTTCCTAATGCATAGATGTAAGCAATTTTTAGAGAGGGATATTGTTTTGACTCGAGAAATATATATTCGAAGTTTCATGAGTCTGCGTTAATGCGTTTGGACACAATTCCATTTTATTCGATGTTTGAAGGACACGGTTTTTTCGACCTGCTCTTGCTTTACGAGCTATAACTCTCTTCCTAATATTCCGATTTAGCCCATTTTCAATACCAAACAAACCTTGTCTATAAGAAAGATTCTGGCAAAATTTGAGCCCCCTATCTTTTTCGGTGCGACCTCTATCGTGCTTTCAACAGACGGACGGACATAGATAGATCGTCATCAAATCAAACCCTGATTCAGAATATATATACTTTATGGGGTCTAAAATGGATATTTCGATGTGCTACAAACGGAATGACAAAATGAATATACCCCCACCATTTTTTTGGTGGTGGGTATAAAAACTAGATTTGGGAGAATTTTTTAAAAATTGAATTAAATGCCAGTATTTATAATGTGTTTTAAGAAATATTAAAAAATAATTATGATGTTTGATTAATGTTTTAATGTTTAAAACATAATAAGTCAAACAGAAGTCCCAAACTCTTCAGAGGCTCGTCGACCACAATTGTCATATTCAGTAGTTTCGGAGCATAAGAAGAGAAATGGCTTACCTTTCATCATTTATAAGCAAAATGAGACAATATTATTAATCTATGCATCCTGCATTTCAACTTGCAAAAAGAGAGAAAAAAGCCTTGCTTATGTTTGAAAAGATTCAACTTTAAGTTCCACGCAGCTATTTGAAATAAACCTGTTAAACTTTATATCTTCAATCTCCTTATGCTACTCTTGTAACACTTAAAGTTTTCTGCAGACCTTTATACCTTGAATTGATAAGAAAAGAAAAATAAAAATCGTTTAAAATAAAGGGTGGCTAAAATTTAAGGACCGATGTTGATTTTGAATAAAACACAAGTTATTTAAGAAATTATTGTCATTTCTTTTTATTATGATAATATTGGTATGGTTCAATTATGTATGGAACAAAATACCGGCCAAATGGCCCCCGCGACCTCGGCGGCACACCTCCATATGATGGTCCAAATTTTCAATGACAATGTTGATGTTCAATTGTTGGGCTCGATAATGAGTCGAGGTTGACTGCTCTTTTGCCACACTATCGCGAAAAACAGCAACGCTTTTCGTTCAACAAACTAAGAAGGCGTTCACAGATGTTTTCACATTTCATACAGACCTGTTTTGCTGAAATTTAAATATTTTGCACAATTCTCCCGATTATGTTGATCAAAAGAATCATGAAATGCACGAAATGCATTTTGATTTGAACGCCCATTTCCATAATAAGCCTGAATAACTTTAACGCGTTGCTCGATTGTGTATCTTTCCATGGTTCAAATCTGAAATTGGGAAATGTCAAAAGAAATGCAGAAAAAACTTGACGTTTAGGTGTGATTCACATTCACCATCGGCCCCTTAAATTTAACCACCCTTTATATTCTTATTTGAAACAAATTAATGTGTCTAGCATGCATTTGAAATTTCTTGAGCTTTAATAGAGGTCTCTTAACATTATTGTTTTTTTTTTGGTATAAATTTCTTATAATTGAGAAACAATAGTTTTTTTAGTTAATTAAAACTGATATATTAAGAAAATAATTTTATAAAAATGATTTTAGCCAGAAAATTTGGACTTTGATCAACATGGATTGTTGAAAAGTCAACAAAAAATCAAAGATAAAAAAATCATTTGAGATATGTGCCAAATAAGTCGTTTTCATACTAATAAATACAACAGATGT
The DNA here is from genome assembly GCA_941918925.1 of Phyto melanocephala. Taxonomy (NCBI): domain Eukaryota; kingdom Metazoa; phylum Arthropoda; class Insecta; order Diptera; family Rhinophoridae; genus Phyto; species Phyto melanocephala. The sequence continues at coordinate 182,847,812 of OW799233.1, forward strand.
TAAAGTTTGTATGTTTGAATCATTGTAGCATATTTTAAACTAAATTTGAATAAAAGTATTCTGTAAAAGAACGTCCCGTTTGCAAACTATTTAAGTTTATTTCGATAATCGTGGTTCAGTTCTAGAAATTTCCAAAGAATCCACAAGAAATATTCATTTTGAAAAATCACTTTTTTGTTATGTTTAATGGGCCGTTGTTAGTATTTGAAGCATTATTGCATTATTGCTAAAAATAAAGGCTGTTTTACTGCACAAAGTGAGAACATGTTTGATCTGCAGATTACGCCATATAGGGCCGGCCATAGAGGCTGCATGCTCGAGAGCATTTTTCAAACAGTAATGCAATACATGTGTCTGTCAAATACGCTGCTAAAACTAACACCCTTATTATCAAAATTTTCAGATATTAATGTTTTTATTTGTAATTAATTATCTCTGTTTTATTATTGTTATGGGCTCCGTTACTGAGGATCTTTAAACATACTTTTTTGTTTAAGATAATCAATTACAACATACAAATACATACACACACACACCTGCATACATACCAAGGTATATTCATACATAACTAATAAGTTTTGTCATTTATTTTTTTTAATTAATATAATTGCAAGCAGAAACAAGTTGACAGAAAGCACGAAAGTGAGATGAGAAACTTTGTTAACGTACATTATTAAATGACTAATTATTTTTATTATTTAATAATAAAGCAACAAAATTTGTTTCTAAAACATAAGCATCAAATAAGTAAACGAAAAACCTTAAATAATGAATTAATTTATATTTTAGAAAAGAAAAAAAATTTAAGAAAAGAATTACATAAGACAGCTAGACATATCATCTATTTTTATAAAATGATAAATCTCTAATTATATGTGTAATTTAGTCAAATAAGCACAACAGCAACAACAGGTGTTGTCACTAATCAACTCCTAGTTGAAATTAAACCATAAAATAAACACGATAATTATATCTGTGGCTTGGAGCTAAAAGGACCAATGTCAAAATATTTACTTTTGAGAAAATCGAAATTGAACTTTAACTTTTATAGATGCTTTCATAGTGACATTGGCCAGCATTTTATCTATGAAGTTGTTCTGGGTTAAGTATGACTTTAGCCGTTTTACCATAATAAAATAGAGCAAGAAAACAAATCTAATGCAATGATTAACTCAAAACAGCCAAAAAGTGACACTGGCCCTTTTAGCTCCAAGTCACAGATATATTAATGTTGAAAATGTTACTTGACAATATTTAAGGACTAGTTGAAATGAAACATACATATTTACACATGTTAAACTTATTAACATTTTAATTCTACTCCTTTTCACAGTTATTTAATATTATTTTGTAAAACAAATCTTTAATAATATACAAAACCCTAAAACATTTAACTGCACATTTTACTTTAAGACCAAAACATTATTTGCTCGAAACATTAATAGTGTCAAACTTGTATAAATTAAAGAATGTTATAAAGGTTGTCACACTTAATGACCAAAATGTATGTATTAAAATTATTTTAATTGCTTTCATCTGTGTCCTTTTGAAGTATTTTTAATGAATATTACGGATATTTAATGTCTGTTTGCAGTAAGTTGGAAAGAAAATTAAAAATTACGGAATTTAGGTACAAATGTACATTTAGAATAAAACTACTTAAAACAGGACGGAAATAAAATGTGATCCCATAAGTGAAAAAAATTGTAAACAAACATTTAAGATTTTCAAAATTATACAGGATGGGCCAAGAGTCACCATGAGGTTAAGAAATTAATTATATATTTGTTCTACTTATTTTACGTGGCTTAGTTCATTCTGAACGCCAACAAGATACCGTAAGAGAATAGTCTCTAGCCTGTAGGTCTCGTTTAATTCGCATTTGCAGACAATACCATAAACAATTGTCAGATAGAAATAACTGGAACGTCACAATAGCGGATTTAAAAAAAAGATCGACAGTTATTTAAGATTTAATTAGTGTAAGAATTCAGATCCGCTGATCAGCGACAGCGTCGAAATTTTGCAGTTAAATTTCAAGAGTTGGCCAGTAATGAAATCAACTTTATTGAAAATCAAATTATAAGTGATGAAGCTCATTACAAGTTGAATGGCTTTGTTAATAAGCAACGCTGTAGCTTCTGGGCTTGTGAAAATCCAAGACCCATTCACCAACCCCAATTGCACCCCATTGGGCGTACAGTATGGTGCGGCCCCTACTAATTTTTTGAAAATGAAGACGAAAGTGCTGTTACTGTAAATGGAAAGCGGTATTGCTTTATCGTAGAACATTCTTTACGACTTGCTCTTGAACAGACCTGAGATGTGGTTTCAGCAGGATGGAACTGCTGCTTCCACTGCCTGAGACACAATGGCACTTTTGAGATTTTTAGAGAACGAATGTTTCCCAGAAATTCGGAAATTAATTGGCCAGCGCGTTCGCTGAATTTTTTTGCACTCGACTATTTTTTTCAGATTATTTTAACCAAGCCCGAGAAAATTCCTAAACTAATGACTAACATTGTTGCGAAAATTCGAGCGTGCAACTGTTACAAATCTTAAAAGATGTTATAAAAAATGCTCATTACTACGAAACTGGAAACGAGAATCATTTATACGACGTAATTTTCCATGCTAAGTGTAAAAGTTTTCCATTTTGTATATTTTTTAATTCAAAAATTTTCACATTCAACCTACCCATTTGACTTGCAGATACAATTTGTTTTTGACTATGAGTTTTATCAGCTAAGCATTTACAAGGGTTATACTAATATTCTTCCGAAAATATATATTTTAAACAATCAAGAATCCGTTTATAAATACTGAGATATAGGCATGGAATTGCCACTAAAAAACATTTTTTTACATGGTAGTGTCATCAAAGTACCAGTCGTAATTTCGATAATTGAAAGATCGCCGCGAATAACGTTGCAAATGACAAGATAATAATTTTTAGGAGAGCAAAAAAACGTATTTGAAAGGTTTGATTATCTTTTTTTTTAAATACTTTTCATTTTGTACCTCTGTTACACTTATCAATCACTTTCGACAATTCCGTTCGTAGACTTTTGTTTATAACTTACAACGTTCTTCCACTGACTGACTCATTAGCGGAATTCATTCTTGGTAGCATTTTTGCAATTAGTGCAAATATGCACTAATTTTTTGCTACCAAGCGTGAGTGCATTTGTCATGTGTGTTGCAAACTTATGGCAACGAGCAGATTTTTTAGGTATTTAAGAAACAACAAATCTTTTTTTAAATTAATAAGTAAGATTCTGTGTTTTAATATTTTCCGAAATGAAAATTAATTAATTTTAAATAAATTACAATGCCTAAATCAACGAAAAAATATAATATCAGAATTGTTTTTTGTTAAAAAATGCCATGTATGAAATTGAATTTGTGGAGATTTTAAATCCTGGGAGTAAAAACATTGTGTATCTGTTGTGCAAATTTGTGTGACATTACTTTGCACTGATTTTTAGTTGTGCATATTTGCTCAAGTGATGCAAATTGCAATTTAATAGAATTTGTTTTTGTAGTCGTGCACAAGTTAAATTGTTTGCTAGACTTGCACGGTCTGCACGACTCGCAAGTAGGGTTTGGGAACCGGGAATTCCCGGGAATGAACCACTTAAAATTTCCGGGAAAATTTTGCTCTTATTCCCGGGAAAACGGGAAATAAAAAATATGTAGTATATTAGAAAATATATTTAATTTTATTTTTAATTTCTTATCTGTTTTGGTAAATTTAAAGAACATTTGAATAAAAAGTAAGGTTTTTAATTTGTTAGCGTTTTTTGTTTGTTAAGTATTTACAACTTTTCTCAAATACGAATATGTAAAAGAAAAACAAACATCATCGGTCAAAAATATTTTACGCCAAAGTTAACGACTTTCTGGAATTATATTTTATAAGTGCTTATAAATTTCAAGTGAATTAATTATATACATACATAATTAAATGTTTTCTTGTATAAAAATGTTTTTTATAACAACCGCAAAACAAGCAGTAGTTTCCGTGGTTCATTTTTATAAATATAATCGTATGTACAAATTCTTTTTAAAAGTGGTCACAGAATTTGTAGGTATAATTTTTCTATGTATGATTGAATTGTTGTAATAATACTTCTTTTGAAAATTCACTTTGTTTAGAAGCAAAATGTCTGAAGTTTGGAACTATTTTCAAAAAGTAGACAAGTCAGCACAATGTAATATTTGCCCGAAAAGGTTAGTCTTCAAGGGCCGTCTCATACGGCACCTTCTCTTGGTTCACAAAACAAAATTTAAAAACGATTCTTCAACACCTGCACCAAATAAAAAAAATAATTCCCCTATTAAAAGTTTTTTAGACACCCAAACATTACCAGAAATTGTTTCAATATTAGCACCAGTCGATGGAATATCTATTCAAACAATTACACAAGGTTCTTTTATTTGTCAACGTTTTTTCAGTAAAAAATATGACGTTACCAAAATATAAAACTGGTGCTAAAAACATTGTAATAAAATATTACAACGCCGTTAAAAATACGACGGTGAAAACAATATCGAGTCAAATTTGCGACAATTTGAGGTTTGCTCTTGAATTAGACGAGTGGAGTAGTGTTGCCCAAAAAAAATATCTGTTTACATGGCAATAATTATTTTTATATTTTGGGTTTAGTTTATATTTCCGGAAGATGTAATGCTGACACAATAAGGACTCTAATGGAAAATAAACTACTACTAAAACAATGAATTATTAACTAAATCGTGATTTTAAAGTTAACAAATATTATTTATTTTAAAAGAAATATTATTTTCGGGAATCCCGGGAATTCCCGGGAAGACGATTTTTTAATTCCCGTTTCCCGGGAATATAAAAAGACCGGGAAATCCCAAACCCTACTCGCAAGGGTAGTTTGCATCAAAGTGTGAGTTCCGCTATTGTAATTGCGTTTTGACGGTGATAAAATGTATAATTTTGATACTTTGGTGTTTGAACAAATGTAAGAGAGTAATTTTATCGGTAATCTGCAAAAAAACAGGTTTTTCAAAATTTGTCTTTTACAACGTTATTCGCGGCTTTGCTTCAATTATCAACAAAAAAATACAAAATCGCTAAGAATCTTACTGAGATATAAGACCAAAACTTAAACTGCCTCGGTACTTTTCCTTATAAAATAGAAAAAAAAAAAATTTGCCTAAATGTGGATATCATAAACCTTTTGCAATATTTAAAAAACATTATATTGTAAAAGGACGCTCATGATTTGACGAAATAGTACACAGTAAATTTGCTTGTGTAAATTTTCACGAGGTAAACCAAGTTATATACTGGTTATGAATATGAATGGAACTAAATATATTTGAAATTTTTTTGTTTCTTCCATGAACTCTAAATATTGCCGCTGTTCTGCCGTAATCGGTTATGTGATCATTTTTTCGTACATCTATCTATACACCAAACAGTTTAAAGTTATCTTGATTGGTTAAAAAATAAACAATAGTCAGTATGCGTAAATACATGTGTTTGTCTGCAGATAAAATGACTAATATATACACGCATGTAAATTATATTTCATAATGGACTAGGACTAGTCCAAAAGTCACCCAAATGTATAGAGAAAACATCGTAGATTTAACATTTCGATGTCCTACGGCTGGACCATATAACCAATTGAAGTACCCTTAAAACTACTGTTAGTCACTATTCAATGAAACACCTACGCGACCATTTTTCACCTCTTCACAACACTATATGTAATCTTCTTTCATTTAATCGACTTGTCATTTAACAACAAATTCTTGTTTGAAAATGATACGCTCTACAACTTCATTACATATGACAATTTTGTAAGTACTCCATTTTTAGCTAAAATGAACCACGTATTATCTGCAGGGATATTTACTACACATCTATGTATGACTTAAGATGGGCAAATGTTACCAAGTAACAGGCTTTTAACGTTAAATAATGATGACAAGCAGTTTCTTATGTGTGCTGATATTTTTGACCATTATTATCTCACGCTAAGTGAGAAGAAATTGTCAATTATGTGTTGTTAATCTTTGACAATTGATTTAAGTATATGTTTTTTAAACCTAAATTATTATATTGTCATTGTCCCATTTCTAAACGATTTGAAAACAATTTATGATTTTAGTCGATTGCGTTAAAAGTTTGTTTAACAAAAGAAAAATAAAAACAAGTAAGCGCACTATATTCGGCTGTGCCGAATCTTTTATACCCACCATCAATTTTGCGTACTTTTATAGCACAAAATGTATTATTTTGTTGTTAACAGTAATCGCTATAGAATAATTTCTTTATATTAAAATATGTATCACTTTCTTTGTATAACTTCTATATGCTAGTAAAATGTTTTCGTAAATTTAGTCTTTTAATGAAAGTCAATATAGTGTCAATATAGTTTTTGCTAATAAATAAAACTGAGATATTTCAATATAGTCCTTTATTCTTCCAAAATCATTATTTATAGAGAAATTTTATGAATGTGAGGAAAACCGTTCTATGCGCGGTAGGCGTAAAAGTGGGCGTGTCACCAAAATTTTCCGGCATAACAATGGCATTGACTAGAAGGATATCTGTAGCAAATTTCATCATCATACTTCTAATTTTGTCGGTTTTATGAGCTTTTAAATTTCATTAACGATTGATAACGTGAAAAGTGGGCGTTATAGTAGGCGTGTCGAAATTATTTCTGCTAATGAATACAACTTAGGTATTTCAAAATAGTCCTTTAGTATTCCAAAATCTTTATTCATAGAGAAATTATATGAATTTAAGGTTAGACGTTATATGGGAGGTGGGCGTAAAAGTAGGCGTGTCACATGTATTTTCTGTTAGAACAAAGCATTTGACCAAAAAGCAATGCTTGCAAAATTTCAGATCAGAATCGTACATCCAATTTTGTTGGTTTTATGACGCTTTTGTTTTTAAATATACCGAAAAATACACTGTGCGGTATAAATTTTCGTACGTTTTGATATATAACTCCTTTCCTAATGCATAGATTTAAGCAATTTTTATGGAAAAAATATTGTTTTTACTCAGGAAATAAACGTTCGAAATTTCATGGCTCTACATTAATGCGTTTGGACACAATTTCATTTTAGTCGATGTTGAAAGGACACGATTTTTTCGACCTACTCTTGCATTACGAGCTATTTTCAATACCAAACAAACCTTGTCTATAAGAAAGATTCTGGCTAGATCGTCATTAAATCAAACCCCGATTCAGGATATATATACTTTATGGGGTCTAAAATGGATATTTCGATGTGTTACAAACGGAATGACAAAATGAATGTACCCCCACCATTTTTTTGGTGGCGTGTATAACAACATCTTCGTTCACAAGTAATTGTGTTCGATGTGATACATAAACATACATATACCTATAGAACACAATAATTTGAGAACGACGATGTGATGCGACAGAATTTTTTTAAATTGATATTTTTGACATAATTGTTGGCATTTATTTTTTTTGTTCGTTCGGAGGCTGAAATACGGCTTTAAATTATTTTATTTAAAGTTGAAAAGAATCGATATAATTTCACTTACTTTAACAGCACTGCGCCATATAAATTATATCTTTGACTTTTCTTTTAAATATATCAACCACAGGTAAAGCAAGACTAAATATAGTTACGACGATCATATTCTCTATAACAATATATGGTTAAGGAGAGCCAGTAATTTACAAGTTGATACTGTCACAAAAGAAAAAACTTATTTCGTAAGCTTGAGATCAGTCTCTTTAATAATTTTTTAACCATATTAGGAAGCTTTTTCAGGAAAAGTTTTCATAATTTAAAAAAAATTATTCAATACAATTTTTGAAAAAGGCGTAAAAAAATATTTCTTTCAACATTAAAACGATTATACAAAGAAACAACAAAAAACAAGTAGGCATACAATATATTACATTACAACAAACTGACTAACATACAAACACATTCGAAATCTTATTACCGCATATCCTTTAATTTTGATCAGCATTAGCTGATTAGCTGTTCTATAGTTAATCCTTTGTGTATATGGTTCTTTTATAATCTGTAACGCTTCCAATATATCTACGTCTGTAATTATTTTCTGTATATAAAATTGTTGTACTTTTAAAATCAAGATTTTTTTTTATTAAATCTATGTCCAGCTAATCTCATCACAATTTTCATTATTATTATCATCACTACATAGTATTTTGTAAATAAAATTAATATTGGATTCAAATAAAAAAAATTTTAGAAAAATCTGATCTCAAGCTTAAGACATGTTGATGAAGAAAGATCGAAAAAATTTACATTATATTCAAAAGCATTTAAAATTTCAAATAACCATTAAATGTTAGTTGAAACCATAGTATGATTACAAAGCAATCAAGCTATAATCTTTTACGAGAAATTTGCTTTCAACTGTTATTCTTTCTTTTAAAGAAATTTTTAATATTTTAAAAGTTTAACATGCTAAAAAAATATTTTGTATATTTCGGAAAAATTAAAGTAATATTAAAAAAAACCAATAAAATGTAAACAAATAATTATTAGCATTAAAAATTGGATTTTAAAAAGAAAGCCAATTAATAGCTGTGACTAATAGCAAAAAAGCAATAATTTTTCATGAGTTGTGTATTTCGTTTGTAGTCATCATAATATGATAATTGCATGATACCCTACTTAAACAAAATAATGTAACCATTACATGTTTTAACGACAATCATACAGTTTATGTTGCTCTTAGATTATGATTAACACAGCCATGTTTCTTTTTTGCAGCCGTTCTTTGTCTTTATAAAAGATAATATTTACATGTTTGTCTTATGAGTACATCTGTTTTTTTATGTTTGTACATACATATGTATTTCGCACATGTACTAATAGCTAATTTATCTCCCTTAATTCAAAGTATTTTTAATTATATGTATTTTGTGCAAATGTTTAAGTAAAAAGCTTTCAAACTGTATTTTCCTTGCCCATTTAGAACATATAAAATGCGTAATTTAACTTTTGCTGGCTTGAGCACAATTTCGTACAGAAATATTATGTTTAACGATACGAAACAGCTGTCATAACTTTTACTTTGACAAAGAATTTTATTTGATTGTGTTTGCACTACTTAAAAACAAGGCAGGTCATTCATGCCATAAATAATTTTAATTTGCACTTAAGCTTTACTTTTCGGCTAAACATTTTAAAAACTTAAAAACATGTACCTAAACATTTACACAGCCACTTTAACACAGTGTTCTGGAACCGCGCTCTCATTAAGTGGAGTATTTGTTGGTGCTAGAACATCTTGTTTCTTTGTACTTAAGTAGAACTGCTTGCTAGAACAGCAAACACGTACAAACAAGGGATACCAAACAGGACTAATTTTCGATAATATCAATTAGTATTTGGTAAAGCACTTTGAGTTTCTGTATTAGCAGAAAAAATATTTTTCAAATTAAAAAAATTTGTCCATGCCAATCATACTCTTAAGCTCATACACGCTTACGGTTACAAATTTGTTTACAACACAAATACAATTACAAACACTATTAAGTTTATAAATATAAGCTGGCTGGCAGTAAGAGATAAACACACCCAGGCGCACAGATGATAGAAGTGTATTTATAGTTTAGCATAAATACTCTGCAAATGAAATTAACGAAAATGTTGTAATAAGACCATAAGCGTTCTACAAATATTTAACTGCCACTTAAACATTAAGACCCATTTTAATGTAAGACTAAGTCAGAGAAAGAGAAATATTTGTTTGTTTTTTTTTAAGGAAAGTGTGTAAATTAAGAGTAGTTTTTTTGTACAGTTTCTTGACTTTATTGGTGTGTGCAAGAAGTATGTAAAGGGTGTACCAAAATAATGGAAACTTGGTGGCCGCAATTCGCTTAAAAGACCTTCTTGAAATTTACAACTGTTGTCCACGATTCCGAATTGAGGTTCCTGAATTGTCACCGAACTCTTACGCTATGCTTCGACAGTTGAACTGCTTGTTTTTAAACGACCAATGTTTACGGATCGACTATCTGTGAATTTGTCAATTAATCTCTTCACAGTTGACGAAGTTAAAACAATATTTTGTATGATAATTCGAGCTGCAACGCTCGTTTTTTACTTACCCTAAACTGTCAGCTGTCGAATTGTTCTTTAAGGTTTGTCAACACTTTACCGAGCAAATGGCGAAAAATTCAAATCTGGCGTTAATATTGGGACACCCTTTATGTTGCAATTTGCATGATAATTAAATCTTAGCTTCATGCTGTCCTAATTAAACTTATAAATGCTTACATACACACTTACATGCATACACACACATACACACATGTACATGTTTATTCATGTATTTACATGTTTGATAAGCATCATCAATATCAATTAAAATAAATAAGTAAATAAATCTTTTAAGCAATATCCTCTATATTAAATAGTATTATTTATTTAATAAAATATTTTAATATTATTTGCAAAAATTAAAACTGTTATCGCCTTTACACAAAAATGTGTGGACTATAGAGATTTTAACGAGCTGAATTCATATCCGGTTTTTTTCTATTGGGCCCTGATTTGTTTTAGATGCCCTAAATAAGGCTGTTATGCTAATACGTTTAATCACAGTTTGGGGACGATTAGACAGATTTTAATGAAAATACCAGCTAAAAATAAAACATAATTTCAATCAATTAATTTACTTTTTTTTTTCTATATTTTCAAAAGCTTAGGAATTATTTAGAAATTGAAAGCGATAATTTTTTTCATGCAAAATGAGTACAATTTTTTGTTCCCCAAAATTCATTTTAAAATTATTATGGCAACAATTTTATCTTTTTATATTATAGTAAAGGCCGCTATATTTAGAAATAGAAACGAAATACTATTTATACCCATAAACAAATCTGAGCTCGATAGAAAAAAAAACACTGAAAACTAATTTGAATAAAACTCGCTAAACTCTCTGTAGTCCACACATTTTTGTTAAAGGCGATTTTTGCTGCAGACCAGTGTTATATTTAATGAACAGAAGCAATAACTCGTGAAACGTAATATTCATCAAAAACTTGTTAATTTTATTTCATAATGGATGATGTATCCGCAAATTCGTGAAACCACAAATACATTTTACATTTTTAAGTTTTTTATCAAATAAGGTTCATGCATATAAAGGGTCCGCCAAACAACTTTTTTTTTTTTTTTGAAAATGCTAAAAAAAAGTTTGCTTCGGCTGTGTGGCACGTAGCGCCGTTCTGTTGAAACCAAATGTTGCCAATATCCTCCTCTTCCATTTTTGTGAACAAAAATTCGTTCAACATGGCCCGATAACGATTGCCATTGACTATGAGTCTCTGACTATTATGCCTCTGAACCAAAATCCGCACCTAACAATGACTCGTTTCGGCTTTTCAATGTATGCGTGCGGGTTTTCTGTGGCCCAAATGCGACAATTTTGCTTGTTTACATACCCGCCAAGATCAAAATGAGCTTCATCTGAAAAGATGATTTTTTTTGCCAAAATCGGCCAAAGTAATGTCGCAATATTTCCCAGCGTTGTTCAAGCGTATACACAACCATATTCGTTCAGCGGAAGGATAAAACTAATTATCTGTCAAATCAGACATGAAATAAGCACTAGTTGAAAAAAAACGTTAGATGGCGGACCCTATATTTATGGGTATGTGCTAAAAATTTAAATACCATCTACTTCTTGGCAAATTCGGTAGCAGCATGTCGTACCGAATTCGCATCCCGTCTATTTTAAAAAAATATCAGAAGTTGCATGAGCGATTAATCTAAAAATCACACCGACTAAAATTCATCAGAAAAAATTCTATACGAGAAAAAAAATAAGAAAAAGTTTAAATATGCTAATTTAGCGTTGGACAAGCCCAACCCAACATCAACATCGGTCGTTATTCCCATTTACGTATAAAAATATAATTGAGATTTTAATCCATCTTTAAAGTTAGTCCCGTACATATCGAAAATTTTAATTCTTAACATTCAGCATTGTGCATCCTGTAAAATAAAGCATGTCCCTCACTACTTCTTGCTATACTTAGCAACATTTACATTAAGTCCAATGTTTGTTTCCTAGCTCACGAGCAATATTTTTATGATCATAGAGAAGTAAAATCGTTTAAGGCTTGAAGTTAAATGGAAAAGCAGGCACTTTAGTATGCGACTTATTTAAAAAATAAATATATATTTTTGGAAAATTGTTCGCCTATAACTTTGTCAATTAGTGATCGATTTGTCCAAAATTGTTTACGAATAGCCAATAGGGCGTATCTATTTTTAGCTTATAAAGTAGCAAACGTGTTTATAAATTATACTAGAACTGAGAAATGTTGATTTTAATAGGGAAAGTAGAGGCAGTCGTGTTTATTTGCTCATATCTCAGAGTGTAATGCGGCGATTATGCTTATTTTCAACACCAATTTGCTACCGAATATTTCTGATGACTATAATAATAACACAAGTGGGACTTAGTAATGTCGTGGGACTGCCGAAAACTGATTTCAACAAGCACACGGACATATAAATAGACAAAGTTTATTCGACTACCCTATTCATAAGCTTTTATACAATATATATTTTATGGGGTCGAAAATTAATATTGTAGAAATTTCACAAGACAAGGGAAATAAATTGTATCTCTTACACTCTCTGTAAAGGGTATAAAAACCAACTTAAGCGTGGAACTATGATTATGGGCCATTATCTTTAAAGATATGTATGTTCATTAATCATTTAATATGAAATCAAATAAGTAAATCTTTCTTCAAAGCGTCAGTATTTATAATTTTTTTATTCTATTTTTCACATTATTTTTTTAATGTACTAGAGTTTGATTTTAATAAGTCTGTTTAGCAGTATAGTTCTTGAAAAAAAATTTTCAACATTCACTGACTTGTAAGGAATGTAGAAAATTACCTGGTACTTGACAACAAGGTTTTAGTTTAAGACATATAAACATTTCTTAATTATTTATTTATTTGTTTTTTCTTGCTAAAGTCCACTTAAAGTTTCGATAAAGAAATTATTTTTTTTATCACAAATATATTTAATGCTTTCATAAGAAAATTTTAAATTAGCTGAAACCAATAAATATTGACTTAAACAAGAGTACAAATAGAAAACAAAATTAATTAAAAAAAAAAATTGTGTCAGTAGACTTTCGATTGTATCAAATTTGTACCATAAATCCGAACTATGATTACTATGTTTAGTTTTTTAAACCGAACACACTCTTTGCAAAAACAATTTGTATCAACAATGTTGATTCAACATGTTTATATATTTTTGTTTTGTTACACACACATGCTTTGATTTTATAACTAGCATAAATACTGAATCAGAAATTCCTTTCAAAAGGTATTATTATACCCTTCACAGTGAGTGTAAGGATTAAGCATTGTCCGTCTGTCCGTGTGTATGTTGAAATCCACTTTTTGAAGCCCTCAGACATTTCTAAGACCCGTGTAAGGTACCAAAATATCAGTTATATTCAGGAGCAGATCGGTATTGATAAACAACTGAGATATAATAAAAAAACCTAGACCAGCTCGTCTTTTCACACAATACAAACTGGATGAACGTAAGTTTAAATCCCAGTTAAGACAAAAAAAAAAATTGTTTATACCCTTCACCTGTGGTGCACAAGGTCATATATAGCTTTATCATTCCGTTTGTAATTTCTACAATTTTCATTTCGGACCCCATAAAGTATATATTTTCGGAAAGCTTATAAATAGTCGATTAAGCCATGTCCGTCTGTCCGTGTGTTGGTTGAAATCAACTCTTAGAAGCAACCATATGTTCCTCAGATCTGTGTATGATATCAATCTTTTGGAAACATCCAGGAATGAATCGCTATCAAAATCCAGCACAATCGAACCATAAATTTCTGAGATATGAGCATAAAAACCGGACTGTCTCTGTTTTTTCCCATATTTTTACCACCTAAATTAAAAATTTTCAGCCATACAATAATTTATAGGTACCTTTGCTACTATTTTTAGATATAATATACCTCTAGAGATATTCGTAAAAAATTTTGGATAAAGCGTGCTCTATTTGGTAAAGTTATAGACAAACAATTTTTTTGAAAAATATATGTTCCAAAAATTTACAAACGAAAACCAATCTTTTTCAGCTTCAGGACAACCGAGAGAGTCAATATTGGGGTATCATCTGAAATAACTTGACTAGCGCAATATAAGCACCATAAAAAAATTAAAATTCATGTTGGCCGCCACTACAAAATTGCGGACAATGAATTTATATCTGAGTCAAATCTGGTATTTTAAAATGTAATTTCAAATTAAAGGGCATGAGCAGTAGAATACAGTTAAGTACGTAAAAATTAAAAATCTAGGATGGCATCGGAAATAATAAAGAAAAATAACATGAAATCTAGCTTAAGCTACGATGTGGGATTATACATGATGTACATGATGGTGAAGGGTATTATCAGATTCGTCACGGCCGAAGATAGCATTCTTATTTTTTTTTTTGTTTTTTCCATTTAAAGTACTGCCTATTAATATCTAAGACAGCGCAAAGTTCATATTATAGTCTTTATTTTAAAGGGAATCAATTTTTTTAAATCAACCCAATAACTTAGAACTGGCTTTTTAAAGAACTATTAAAACGGACTTAAACTGCTTTTCGTTATTGCCAAATGTTTTTTTCGTCCTATTATTTACGAATTAAATGTTGTCGGAAGTATAAGCAAACTATTCTAATTTAATTTTATTTGTCGCTACTCATTAGAAGTAATAAAATTATATTGTTTGTATTGTACAAGAGCTCCTTAAAAGAGAATTAATTTTAAATGTTGCAGTATTTTAATTAGTTTCATTCTTGTAACTTTCAACTGTACACTTTAATATACTTATACACATTCATATGAAATACGTAATATTTTTTAGGGTGTCTCATTCAATTAGATTCGAATCGGCTTAAGCAAATCGAAAAAAATATATTAAAATATTTCCTCTAATTCAGAATACAAACTTAATATTACAACTTTAATAATTAAACAATTAAGACATACAAAGGTAGAAGATATTTATCGAACACATAAAGTTGACATTAAAATACATTTAACTATTAGTTTTTTGCTCTATTAAAAAATGTATTATTAAAGATTTTTGAATTAAGAAAAATCATATTTATTATTTCAAAATAATTCTTATTAAAATTAAAATTGTAGCTGACAATTGGTATCTCTTCTTATTAAAAATCTAATTAACTTTTGGAATTGTTGCGTTGGACTCACTTAAATGCAGACGTTTAAAATTTAATTCTCCAACAGTCAGTTGTTTTTAATTGGATTCATTAAATGCGATTGAAGTTTTAAAGCTACAAGTGACTATTTCATCTTTATGCACATCTATGCAAGTTTGCTTAAGTGTTATAGCTTTTATTCAGTATCAGAGAAAACACTTGCCATCATGAAACAATTAATGCAACGATAAAAATAATTGCAAAAAGGCGAATCAGCAAAAATAAAGTAGAAAATAAATTTTAAAATAAAAAACGTGCTTTCTGTGGAATCAAAGCAAAGACGAAAGTAAATAGCAGCATTGGTTGCAACAGGTTGAAACATTAAAATTAACTAAAACAAATGGGAAATTTGTAGGTAATCAAACGCTACTTTATTAAACACTATGCTTTAATATTTCGATAAGTTTTAATTGTTTTGTTTTTCTTCGGGACAGTGATGTAAAAGAAAATAAATTGCAAGACCCACAAGAGTAAAAAATATAAATTTTATTTCTTAAAATTCTTTTATTAGTTCATGCAAATCCGATTTTGTTTATATATTTAATACAGCACACTTTCGAATACAAAGCATTTTTGCAAAACAATTTAAAAAATTTTAGTTTATTTTTGCCAAACGTAGACATCGACATTTAAAATTTGTCTTCATATCTTTGTAATACTCACCTCTTTTTTTTTCTTGAAATTATTAGTGTGTCTAAGTGCTATTGGCTTAATAAAAAAACGAAACTCATACTGGTATCCAATTTACAACCAACACTGAGGTCTCTCTTCACCCACTCCTATTTAATTTTCGTCCAAGACAGCAAGTCAATTCTTAATATAATTCTTAATAATTATTAAGTATCGATCGCCGAAACGGCTCTATCTTACATTTTTTGAAGCTCAAGAAAATATTGCACACAGTGCTGATTGAAGTACCTTGCTAATCGTGGTAAGAAATCTTCCCCTGAGCAGCAGCACTACGTAATTTGCATATATCACAATCTTCTTTCCTTTATTTTGAAATTACGAAAATTATACGAAAATCTCCTCAGTTAGAATTTATGATTCTACCTACTTACATCGAGGTTATCTATCTAACTAGAAATTCCCTGACACTCAGTTTAGAAGGAGCCTCTTAAGTTGCCTCTATACTAACGTTAGTAATCACTCCCTCCAAATCTGAAAGTGCCGCTAGCGCATACTCTCTATCAGACAAGCTATGTTCTTAAAAACTCACCACAACACGCAGTGCACTCTCAACAGATCTATTCTTAGAAAAGCATGCTTAGCCCCACCAGACGAACCGGTCTCATTAACTTCTTGAGCCAGAAAGAAATAAGGCCACTATGTTTAATATCCTTTGGCTTCGCGTGTCATGCCTTAACATCCTCTAGAAGACACGCAATAAGCACCTTCGTCAACAGTAAGAGAAAATACTTCTAGCCGTCTTGCAATATGACAGGGATAATCCCATCCGGACCCGGGTATGTATAGCTCTAAAACGTAATAATTATAATACTTTATTCGGCTGTGACATATTATCAACTATCACCCGTTTACTTTCTATTAAACCCAAGTCGACATCCGTGAATAGAACATCCCCACGGCCCGGAAAGTATGTTTCCATAAGCACTCCTAAGGTCTCCTTGCCAGACTCTGTCCATAAGCTATTTGTTCTTTAAATATATCCAGGTACCATATACCTTTAAATAATATTTTCCTGAACCTTGATAGCTCTTTTGCCGACTCAATAGACTCCCAATACACCACCCAAGACACCATTTCGCCCTCTTGGAATCTTCTTTATACTTGTTGAAGTACACTCTGTAGCTCTGCCGGTCGTCCGCCTTTTTACTGACCCTCGTCTTATGAAACATTTGAACATTCAGTTGCCTGGTCTACCTTTCGTATAGTTTCCCATAAGAATATCAAAGAGTTTTCCCAACATTGAGTCTGTATTCAATTTCCTATTGATGTTTCTCCCATACCTCCCTAGAAGTGATACTCTCTGATTTGCATTAAATGCATTAATTTAGGGGCATGTGAAGAAATAAATAATGAAAAATTGTACTTAATTCTTTTATTGAGTTTCTCTTGTTTGATAAAGGCTATACACGGAATGTTTTTTACATCTAACTTCAAAATTTGTAAGACATATGTAAATCTACATGTCTTTTACGCTGACTGCTATGAAGCAGCAGAGATTTCTGCCAACGGCTGATGTCAGATGTTTTGACAGAAGAAAATAGAGCGCACTCTAATTAAAATTTTGTCAGATGTCTCAACACATGTTTTTTTGCAGAAGTAATGTTTACTTTAATGTTACCTTTAACACACGACATGTTTGTATTAGCATTGCAGAATTTGACAAGTCAGACGTTAAAAAGCATGCCTTGTATTAGCTGCTTAAAGAATAACGAGATTTGTTTAAAAAAAATATTACTATGTATTAAAAGTCCCTTTCAAAAAGTTTTTGCATTAAGTCTAAACATTTTTTTTTAACTAAGCAAACAGTTTCATTTATTGAAATTTCCTACACAAATAATTAAATGTTTTTAAATGCGAAACAAATGCTTTTCTTTAAACAACATACATACATATAACGGTTGTGCTAAACATTGCGGAAAGCAATATATTTGTGTCGGTTCATGTATGTACATATGTATGTATGTTTGTGTGTGTGAATATCTGTTTGTAACACATTAAGTTCAACTATACAGGGTGATTCATCGTGATAAGACTTGCGACTTGTATCTTACATATAACACGAGTAATTTTGGCTTCCAAAGCGCCAATATTGGCTGGCTTATTTCTGATTTTTCAAAAAGTCCATTAAACTGTAGGGCTCTAAGTGCCGTCTTGTAGAAACCAGAGCTAATCGAGCCCATGCGCTTGAAATTCAGGACGCACATAGACAGTTAACATGGTGCGATTACGGTTATCAATGACAGTAACATTTTAATTTGCCTAATTTTTGATGAAATATGAGCCCATAAACCACTATATTCCGTTGTTCTTAATGGATACAATGT
Organism: Phyto melanocephala; assembly: GCA_941918925.1. Lineage (NCBI taxonomy): Eukaryota > Metazoa > Arthropoda > Insecta > Diptera > Rhinophoridae > Phyto > Phyto melanocephala. The sequence continues at coordinate 182,866,123 of OW799233.1, forward strand.
TAGCTCCTGGTACTCTTCGGGTTGCCCTTCGCCAAAATATGGTAATTTTGTTTATTAATGTATCCATTGAGCCCGTAATATGCTTCGTAACTGAACAAAATTTCACGATAAAACACCGAAAACGATACTAAGCAAAAGTGACAAAGCAGTTTGATATGAGTCATTTGTTAAACCTTACGCTGAAACACCCGATAACCATCCCTTTTGGCATTTAATCTAAGCACTTGAGAACTTTGAAGCCTTAGTATTTATATATTTTTGATAATGTTAACATCTCATTTTTCAACACAATCTCTAGGGCATTTAATTCACAGCTTTTATTTTACTGAGATTAACATACAATTTATGCAAATACATATAAAGCAACAATTTAGATAGCAAATGAAAGATTTGATATAAAGAAAGGTTAACGGAAAAATATTTAAATTCAGTTTCTTATTTGTTGTATATTTCGATAAGTTTCCTTATGCTTTGAGTGTGTCTCATAATATTTATATTATGCAAATATGCAAAATGAAACAGTAACATTTTGCAAATGTCAGTTGTTTTTTAAGATTTTATTTAGTTTCACACGGTTTATCTACTTGTAATATATGTATATAACCTCTTTATTTTAAATCATCAACATCTTTTTCATGTATTTTTACTTAGTCATACGAATCGACTTTACGGTCAGTATGTCAGTTCTCGTAACAATATTACAAAAGTGCCTTTAAAGAGAAAGAAAAATATATCGTTATCATTGCAACTCTTAAGATATACAGCAGCTGTGATCCAATAACCATGTGTGGAAAACGTAGTTGGTAAGAATAAGAAGTACTTTAATAATAGAAACATAAAACTCTTACCCAGCAAAAAAAAATACTTGGTTGTAGTGATCATAATCTAAGAGCAACATACTCTGACTGGATTGTATAAAGTAATTAAAACATAGAAAAAATATATACACATGCTGCAGATTACATATTTTATTTTAATTATAGTATTGTTACGTTTATACCTTCATTAAACGTTTGTTGATTTATTTAACCACTCAAATATTACAATAGTTTATTTAACATTTTACTATTATTTATTTAAACATAAGCGAATATCAAATGTATGTACAGCTACAACTAACTGCTGTAGTTTCCTTATAAATATTTATACTGTGATAAAGACCTCCTCAAAGTATGCTACAGAGTGTGAATTGTTCATCAGTGTTGCCGTCTTGGGGTTTTTCTACCAAATTTAAGAATTGGTCGGAAGGACGGTCCAATTCGATTTTGGTAGATTTAGGACATAATGATCAACTTATTTAAATTTTATACATATTTGTTATTCATATGTACATGTATAAATTATCATTAATTTAATGCTTTTGAAAAAATAAATTGGTGGTTGCAGCTTCACCGCCAAAGTCTGTCATTGTGTTTAGGTTCATATAAATATAAATATTCCATATGTTGAAAGACAAATGTTATTCACGTCTTTCGATGGCGCAAATGCCTCGGCATTGTACTGTGAAATTCCAATTTCATTATTAACTTGCTTTCACTGCCACACAGTTTTGCAGCTGCAGAACGTAAGTTTTCGTCACTTACTCTTATAAAAAGTAAGCTTAGAAACAAACTAGAATTGAATACTATCAATAGTATTATGTTATTCAAGGAACTTGTAAATAATAAATTCCCCCACTACGTATGGTCAGCTAAACGGGACATGAAGAATTAAAGACACATTATTATACAAACTAATACTTTTTATATATTTTTTCTGATCTCAATAGATATATTGATCTCAAATCATATGACTGAATTTTTTTTTTATATTTTTGTCAAATATTACATATTTAATTGAACGAAAGGAATGAACGAAAAATGTTTATTCAATAAACAATTAATATTACAAAAACATTAAAGTGCATATTGATTAATTTTAAAATTTTGGTCGGCTACAATAGGTTTTGGTCGGTTTTTTAAAAGTTTTTGGTAGGAAAAAAAATTTTTCAGTGGCAACGCTGTTGTTCATAATTTCGATTTTGCCAAAGTTTCTAAATAAAATTGCACACACCATAATGTGAATAAAAATGTGAAATGATATTAAAAACTAATTCCGTAACTGTATCTCGCTTTCATGATAATAAAACCTAAAATACTCACTAAATAATTCAATATACCTGTTACCATTTGAAAAGCATAGAAAAGAATTCAGGAAGCAGAACAGTTGAAAGCAAATCTAAAAAGCTCTGGTTGCTAAATGATTTATTTTAATTTTTCTGTAAAGTCACCATATTGTATAGGGTCCGCCAAATGACTCTTTTTTTTTAATGCTATAAAAAAAGTGTTACTTCGGCTGTGTGGCACGTAGCGCCGTCAATATCCTCCTCTTAAATTTTTGTGAACAAAAATTCTTTCAACATGGCCCGATAATGATCGCCAATGATTACGGCCACTCCTTGCTCATCTTCGAAGAAAAATGGCTCAATTGTGCCTCTGGACCAAAATCAGCACCAAACAGTTACTCGTTTTTGGTGTATCGCCTTTTCAATGTATGCTTTCGGGTTTTCTGTGCACCAAATGGGACAATTTTGCTTTTTTACATACTCGCCAAGAAGAAAATGAGCTTCATCTGAAGAGATGATTTTTTTTGGCAAAATCGGCCAAAGTAATGTCGCAATAATTCCCAGCGTTGTTCAAGCGTATACACAACCATATTTGTTCAGCGGAAGGATAAAACTAATTATTTCTCAAATCAGACATGAGCTATATGTGGTTCCATTCACGAAATAAGCACTAGTTGAAAAAAACGTTAGATGGCGGACCCTATATTATTCCTAATAACTTTTTTTAATTATACTATTTTTGAAAATAAAAATATCAAAGTTTTCATGTAATACAAACCAAGGCGTGGTGCCCCGATGGACTAGTCAGCAGTGTGCTGTTCTGCTAGCTTAGGGGTTGCGGGTTCGATTCCCGCCGGAGACTCTGGACTTGTCTGCTTCTTTTCTTTTCTATTCTTACTTTTCTATTCAAGTATCACAAAGGGATTAATATAATGGACCCAAGTGAGCTGTACAACAGCTGCCTGTTCTACCTAACCTAACCTAAGGCGTATTTATTGATCAGCCAATCGCGGTGCGCAAAGAAATGTTTTATGTCTAGGGATGAATAAATTTGCCTTGATGGAAACATTAAATTATAAAACTAGTGGCGGAACAGATACTTTTAAAAACCAAAAATCACTAAAATTTGATTGCGATAATTAAATATTATTATAAGGAATATAATATGATTATTGATTTCACGATATTTATTTGACTTTATTAGCTCACAGATTTTATGGCCTCCTCGGCTGTGCCTTATAAAAGTCAACATAGCGGTTCAACTTTGTACCACTTGTTTTTAACCAAATCAGTCTTATTTCATTAATAGAGCTTCGAATGTTGGCTTTTATAATATCAATCGTTTCTCTGATAAACATAGACCAGAGATTTGACTTGCCCCTCAAAAAAAGTTGTCCAAAGGTGTCAGATCATTTAATGTAATAATTTGGTTTGCGCATGGTGCGGGTTCGGATTGGCTGAATATTATTTAAAAGAATAAATGATGTCATGAAACGACCCATTGTATTGCGTTTTATTTGCTCAGAGGGACGATTACGCGCACCGTAAACTTAACACAGTGCTCTAATAGTTTGCTGAACAATATTAACATTTTAAAGATAAATTCCCACGATTTATAAACGTTCTTTTGGTGTAGTGTTTGCATGGTGATTTGCTAAAATATACTGAAAAAATATTTAAAAGTATGACATCTAGATTTACAGTTATCCCTATCGGAAGTTCTAAAAAATGTAGGCGTGGCACTTTCTGCACAAAATTAATATTTATTTTCGAACTATAAGAGTGGGAACATTTAAAGCGTAAAACTAATATGAAATTTTAGACGAAAGATTGATAAGTGGTATTTCGTAGTCGTTTTTAGACATGATCATGGTACAATAAAATATTCAAGCCTAAAAGGGTAGTATGTATTTCTACATAAATTTCAGACACTAAATTTTGTATGACTAAAAAAAACTTGAAAAACTATACGAGTGTTAAAAAAACATGTGAATGTGTAAAAAAGTAAGGAATTGTTGAAAATTTCTTCACCAAGTGTCATAACATTAATTTTTACTTTAGATGATAGAAGGTTCAAATGTCAATGTCAGAGATTCCGTTAACGTTTCGTTTAAGCAAACGGAAAGTTATCTAAAAATTTTTTAAACTTGAATTTTAAAATATTTTTTTTCACACGTACTTCTCATTACAGCCAAAATTGCGTACAGGCAAAAAAGGAAGGACTTATTTAGAGCCCACAAAAAGAAATATCTCAAATTTGAGCCACGTTCTTTTCGCACAACTTCTTATTATTATTATCTAGTCTTTGTTAAAGCAAATAATTTAAAATAAAATTTTTTCTTTTTATTTTCCTTTTTTTTTATTTTATCGTTGATGGTGGCGTTGCAGCAATTTGACAGTTATAAAGTCTATAAGATCATCGACATTTGCAAAGGGGGTTTAGAAAACAAGTTTAAAATATTCCCTAAAATATTTGATTTGAATTTTTTGGAAAAAAAGATTGTTAAAATTAAATAAAAAAAATTCTATGTCTGATTAAATTAAGTTTTTTTTAAACTAATAAGTAGCCAAGTGTATGGTAATTTTAATTGAACCATGACGTACATATGAATGAATATTTCTGCACTTGCATGTTGGTGGCGACTTTCACATTTCACACAATTCCCCGTTAGTATCCTCTTTTTATTTCTCATCGTTTTTTATCAGTAAAAAAAGAAACATTTATTTTTTAGGGATTTTCTTTCAATTTAACTTACGTTAGTGTGCGTTGATATAAGAGTGTGATTCTTGGCTTGTGTTTGTGGTAGCAAACAGTTGTTCACACAATACCTTTTTGTAATCTCCAATCGTCTTATGGTTCAATAAAGTAAAATAATTTTTTTGTTTATCTTTTATACTTTTCTACTTCGATTTTGCAATTTCTATTATCATTTTGTTTTTGTTGTTCTTTGGTTGACTTGTGTTTCATATAAATTTCGCTTTACTGTGGTTTACAATTTAATTTCACCAAAGTTTATTGAAACATATCAATTTACATTTACGATCTATTAAATGTGTACTTTTACAAACCAAGAAAAAAAATGAAAACTACCGAAGGTTGTACAGAGAGAAATAAATCCTTTGAGTATTTAAAATATCCATTTGTGTCGTGTGGCTTTCATTTAAAATAATTAAAATAAAAAAATATAATTATATATCAATTTAATTTAAAAATTTAGTTCTCTTTTTAAAAGTCTTGTGTTCTGTGTCTGCCAAAATTTTGAGGGCCAAAAGTTTGAGCGTAAATTTACGACCAGGTGTATTTTGTTTTCATAATTGGCATTTTGTTTATGAGAAGCCTAATTCTATGTGTTTGCTTTTGTCGATGTTTGCAATGCTTTGATGCCTTTGGCACAAACAAAATAATTTTTTTGTAAAGAGTTGGGCGGTTCGTTAATGGTTTTGCCAAAACATAGTCATTGAAATTAGTTTCTACATAATTTTAAAAGTCCCCTTTCGCTTAGAGTTATCATTAAAATTAAATGGTAAATGGTAGCTATTACGGCTGGCCTGCCTAAATGTGTAAAACTGTTGCAATAATTAAAGCATTTTTGGTTTTTTCCTAATCTACCGGATTTGTCCCTAAATGAATTTTTATTTTGTTGGCTTTAAAACAAATATCACATCGTTTATGTGCGACAATTGTTACCATTGTGGCATGTCATTTAAAATACATATTTGCCATGTTTACTCACCATAAAAAATGATGCTCTAGGTATATTAATTTTGTCATACCTTTTGTAACAGATCGAGTAACGTGACTGACTGACTGAATGAATGACTGACTGATTCATCATCGCACAGTCCAAAGGCAAACAGCTAGAGCCATGAAATTTGGACAATCGGTTCCTCTTTCAATGTATAGCTCCACTAAGAAGGGATTTTTGGAAATTCATACTTTAAGGGGGTAAAAAAGGGCAAAAACGGGTAAAATCGGTATTCTTATATCTGCTAAGCTAAAAATGATACAAATTAAATTCAAAAAGTATTGTAATGTGTGCCTTTTTTTGAATCTTCAAACCCTAAGGAGGAAAAACGGGTAAAAACTATAATTTGGTAATTTTTTGGTACCCTACGTAACTTCCAAACAAATAAAGCTAGGAAACTGGAAATAGGAACTGTTTTAAGTAATCCTCAAAAAAATATTAATAGGAATTGGGCACTTTTTTCAAATTCACGTGTATAAGGGGTAAAAATTGTCCCTTTTTTTTGGTACTTTTTTTAAAAGAAACTTTTCTTATATTTTTCAATGGGACATAATTTGATAAAAATTATTTAAATATTATTTAGGTTAAATTTTTGAAACTTTTTTGGGGACAAAAAAGGTACCAAAAAAGGGAAAATTCCGGAAAATGTATGTAATTCCTAATTTTACGTCCAATTTTCAAAAAAAAATTTAATTGGGATTTTACCAGACATCAAAAATTATGTAATTTAGTAAATATTGAAACACATTCATAACAGGGTAGAAAGGAGATAAATCGGGAAAAGAGTTTGGTACTTTTTGGAACATAATTACTTTTATGCAAAAAAGAGTAGATTTACTGACTTTAAATCACGTCTTTTAAAATATTTTGTTACATAGAGTTTTGAACATTTTAAACTTGGACCAAAAAGGTACTTTTTTGAAATTTTATGATACTTTTTGTATTTTCTACGTTTATAAAGGTAGGATTGTAGAATCAAGGACTATTGATTCCAGGTGAGACTTAAAATGTTGTGGGCGACCAAAAAGGAATTTTTTTGAATTTGTATGTTACTTTTTGTATTTTTAACGTTTTAGTTAAAATTGTGAAATAATTAAAATGATATTGAAGACACAAAAAAGCCTTTCATTATACTCTTTGTATTTTTACGTAGATTCTTAAAATTAGTGTTTTTTGATCCGCGGTCTAACTTCTAATATTATGGACGACCAAAATTACTTTTTCTCTTTTTTTTTTATATTTTGTATACATAGAATTCTGAATGTAGGTAATAATAAACGAAGTGAAATTTTTATTGAAGGAAAAAATGTTACTTTTATTATTTTTAGGGTCATTTTTGCAAATTATGAATCTTAATTTTTGAAACTCAGTAGCATTGATCTTGCTTTTAGTTAGGAAATATATGCCCGATATATCCTTACTCTACTTTTTATATTTCTAAGTAAATTGAATCAGAGATACAAATTTTCATAAATTGAACCAAAAATTTTAAATAATTATAAATAGAACTTGAGTATTCAATAAATAGTAAGAACTGCGCTATCGAAGTTGCGGGTTAAATGCTAGTAGCCAATAAAATATCAACCTCTTTGTCATTCAAAGACGATCTTGTGATGTTCTTCCGTCTGTTAAAAACACGATGTATCGATATGACTGTTTGGCATCAAACAAAACCAGCAAAAAAATTATGACAAAAAATGTATTTTATTGGTGTTAAAAATAATGTAAGAACCCTAATGATTTTAATTTTAGCGTGTCATTGGAAATTATGTGTTTTCGTAAATTTTTTAGTGAACTGCACTGCATTATAATGCGTGCATATTTGTTGAAAAGCATCCGATGTTTCTTGAGTTGATTTTTAGTGTTCACATGAAATGTCTAAGATGTTTTGCATGATGTTGTATTCATTTGAAGTACATCATTTATGACAAATTATTTCGCATTTCGGGAGTCATTTAGAATGAATGCTTTTACACAGTTGACTTAGAAGTAGAAAATAACTACAATAATGTTTTTTCACAAAATTAATAATAAATAAAAATCTACGACATTTGACATTGCAGTCTATGACTTCGTAAAACCAAAATATCAAATACCAAAATACCTGGACGATGCTGAACTTCTCACAGATGAGGCTTTTCATTGAATATCTTATTAATAACTGATGATTAGGGTGTTATGCCCACTTTTATACCCAACTCCACTCTAAAGATTTTAAAATATTTACTTTTCTACCGCTTAATAATATGTTTTGAATTTTCCTCATTATCTCTTTGCGTTCATCTTTCATATATGTTGGAACACCACAAGGTACAATACAACATTGGCGGTGGGTATAAAAAATTCTGCGATGCCGATTATATCGGTCTTACTTATTTATACTAAAAAAATAAAGAAAAAAAATTATGAAATGAAAAGGGTTAGGTTCAGCGTTGTCAACTCGGTGATTTTATCACCGTTTTTGGTGATTTTTAACATTTAGAAAGCGGAAAAATTGTGAGTCAGTGCTTGGTGATTCTTTTTTTTGTTTTTAGTGATTTTCTTTTTATTTCGGTGACACCAAACACTAAAATTCAAATTAATTAATTGAAAAAAATTTTTTGTAAGTGTGTGTATACATACTACGAAAATGTAACTTATAGTACAATTACATGCAACTCAGCAAGAAAATAATATTACACTAAAAATTTAATTATTTATAAGATATTTGATTTCCCAGAAAGTTTTTGTTTCAAAATGTCTAACTTTATACATATGTATATGCATTTGAGGTGAATGTGAATAAAAGAAATTCCTCTTTCTTTTGAGATCATCTTATAAATGATTAAACCTTAAAGCAAACTTTTAGCGTCCCACAACTTTAAACGTTTAAAAATTTTACCAGAAAACCTTGAAATTTTGAGTAAAATTAACATAATTAATGTTAGAAATGTTTTATCACATACAAAAGAAGATATTTTACCGTTACTAATGGCAAAATATTGAATCCACTCGATTTTTGGATTGAAGTTAAATCGTACAAAGATGCAGTTAACTTAAATCCCTTTGAAGCATTAAACTTAAACGTTAAACTTTTGTCGCTCCCATGAATGTGTTTAAATCTAAAATTCGCAACCGAATGTCTTTAAATTCAGTTAATGCCTTACTTCGCATTAAAAATGGGCTTAAACGGGAAAATTCCTGTTGCGAAACCTACCAAATAGCTGATGAAGTAAATATTCTGATTAATAGCAATGATATTTATAAAGCATTACAATTTGAAATTAAGACTATGTTGTGGCCAGATGATAGTGATAATAATGAAGAAATAATTGACTTTAACATTGATATTTGATATTGTTTACACAGAGAAAAGCTTAAATCCTAATCGAATTATTAAACTGCAAGTTTATTAAAATTTTTCATAATTTTTAGTTAGAAATAGTTCTATTTAATTACTCTAATATGTAATATAAAAATATTTAAATATTAAATAATAGTTGTACTTATTTGGTGAATAATTTCTTTAATATTTTGTACAACAAATTCACATATGTTTATTAAACGTCGTATAAATGCATCAGGTATGGAAAAATAAATCCTGTCGTAATTTTTTCTAAATGTTGAAATAAATTTCTTACAATGCATCACTCCTGTGATATATTGTGAATTGATAATTACTTTAATAATTAAATATTTTTGTTCTTTTTTCCAATGTTTTTGTTTATTTTTATTTACATATAAATATATGTATCTATGTACACGCAAAGAAAAAATATGGTTGTGGTAACCATAATCGAAGAGCAACATACTATGATTGAATTGTATGATTATGTTTAAAATAATAATGGTTACCAGTTATCATTATTATGTTTAATTAAAATATCATTCAATAATCATATATATGACTACAATTGTAATCAACAATCTTTGCTTTTTTACGGCAAATTATTGTCTTTTGCTGTGACATACACATAATGATTGTACTTACCAATTTAATTGCAATTTTTTTAACAATATTTTTTTACACTTTCTCGTTTATTTTTAAATTTTCTTCAATTTTTCAAAATTTTTGTTCCTTTGTTTGACATTTCAAACTTTTAAAATAATACAAATTTATTCAGCAAGAAGAAGAACAATTGAAATCAAATTATTATTAGAAAAAAATCATAGCTTGATTATTTTGTAATCATACTGTTGTCTCACTTATTATTCAATGATTATTTTTAATTTTTAATGCTTTTGAATATAATGTTATTTTTGTCGCATTTATTTTCTTATATCATACTATTTTTAAATAATAACCATTTTGAAATTTTTACGAAAAGTAAACATTAAATGATACAATTCAAACAAATGCTTGATTTTAGTGACAAAATATATGATGAAATGAAACAAAAATAACTATTACTTGTTTTCGACAACCAAATATTGCTTTAGAAAAAAAAATATGACCGTCGTGATCATGTCGTAACCATGGTTTTTCTTTGCGTGTAAATCTGTACTGACTGACTAAAAGATATTCGTTGTTTAATTTTTGTAAATTTTTTTGTTATTTATTCTGATATTCATTTAAAAATGTCTTATTTGCAAAGAAATTTATATAAATGTATAATTTTATTAAATAAATAGAAAAATAATTTACAAATTATAAATTTAGTGCTTTTTTTTGAGAATGACGCGTTTTTTCCTGGGTTATGGTGCTTTTTGAAATTTTAAAGTTGACAACGCTGGTTAGGTTAGGTTGAAAAGGAGGGGCACTATTTAATAGCCCAAACCCATGACAGGCATACACTTATGTCCAGTTGGCATGTTGTGCGTACCATATGGAAAACGGAATTCCCAAACAAAAACCATAAACATAATTCCCCATAAATAACGGACTAGTCCAAGAACCCAGTCCCCTCAAGGTAGCTCCTTATGGATCTCCAGTTCGAGATCCCCAGGTATTCCAAGTTCAGCATAGTATCCACTGTTAAATTCTCGCGCCTAATATGCCCAAAAACAGGACAATAACAGAGGTAGTGTACCCAATTCTCATCCTCTTCCTTCATGTTGTTTCCTCAGATAATCTCATGCGAGTAAGATGGGTTCTCAACTCCGTATGACCTGTAATTACACTGGTTTGTTTCCTAAGTGTTGGTCTACTTAGTCTCAGAATCTCCTTTGATTTCCCAAGATTTGGGTCACCCCATAGTATTCTTGTCACTTTACCGACGTCAGTGCTTTGCCATTTTCTGACATGTTCCTCCATCGCCCAACATTTAAGTTCATCCTTAAATTGTCTAAAGGGTTTAACATTCTCCAAAGTTATAGTTCTCAGAAGAGCTCCCATTTTGGATAATTTGTCGGCTTTCTCGTTACCGATCAGCCCGTGATGGCTTGGTATCCATATTATCTCCAGATGTTCACAATTTGCATATGAGTTTATCTCTCTCTCTTGCATTCCAGGACGTTCAGGGATTCAACTTTATCCTTTCTCAATGTCTTAATCACTGATTGGCTATCCGTAAAGATACGAATCGGGGCTTCGCTATTCGTTTCCTTTATCCATTTAATTCCTTCCGTAATTGCCATGATCTCAGCCTGGAATATGGTATTATGATCTTGTGATTATGTCGTAGAAGAACATTCCTCATGGCGCCGCAAATAATAATGCAGCACTGTCTCTGAATCTTCACCTTCTTCTCTAAAGATGTCCACCACACATTTAAATTAAGCTAACGTTTTTTTTTTTTTTTTGTTTCCGAAATTTAGAGACAGAAAATTAGTTTTATATTTGAAATTTGCTAGGAAATATAGAAATTTATTTCCAAAGTGGTGGATGGCAATTTTTCAGCAATAGAAAGGGGTTAAGTTTAGTTTATTCATTAAAGCGAGAAGACAATTCATGATGATTTATGGTTAGTAAACATGGCAAACCGAGAGCGTTCTCTGGCAATGTGTTTAGCGAATAGTGAATATCGATCAACATACAGTCGTCATCGTTCTTAGAAACTTAACATTTGTCGCTTTCACCAGAGGATATTTTTCTAGATCCACGATCGAATAAGCCATGGTGATCATTAAAAATTTATTGGGTTTCATTGTTAAACATCAGGTTCGAACTTCCCAATAACACAAGATTTTTAAAAATTTTAATTCCTTTTTTATAGCCGATTAAAATTTTAAAAGTCAAAGCTTGTATTTCAGTCTGCGTTCTTTATCAAAGCAAAAATAATTTTCATTTCACACACAATTTGAATAACAAAATTTGAATACTCTTTTTGTGTTGTTGCCATAAACACATAGACGCCAGCAAGCTAAACAGCTACATGACTACAACTGTCGTTGACTGCAATCGCTGCCGTGTAACGAGCTTCTTGATAATATTGGTGAGCTGATTTTATTGTAATAAGCTAATAAGATTTGTTGTAATAGTCAGAGCTTGTAACTAATATCATTGTTTTGCTATATTTTTATAGCTCAAAGCTTTAAAAAGATTAATTTTTAAAATACATGGTTAAAAAAAAGTTACATTTGTTTCTGATTTAGTTTATACGGCAACAATTTGAATTCACGACTTTTCCAATTGAATATAAGACGAACGTACAAACGGGGCAAAATATAAAGTCTGATAACAACTCGTCATGATCATGTTTATGTATAGTGTGTAGTCGTGTTTAAGGTTTCATTCGAGGTTTTCAAAAAATTTCAAAATGTTTTGATATTAACTAGTTGCATTGATGTTGTATGCATAGTGTGAATTATCGTTTATTTTTTTAAGGTTTAGTTCATTGAAAACTATCAAGCTCAGAATATGTATGATTTTGCCATGCATTGTTATGGTTTTATTGTCGGTTGCAGTTTGTGTGTCAAAGTCTGCAACATGCATGACTATAATTTTCCAAAATTAGACACACAACTCGGCTGCGGGTAGAACACAAGGAATTGCATCATCGGTGGTTAAGTCGTCGCTATCTTCCTATCGGCTTTGCTTTGTGATAATAATTAATTGACAAGATGAACAGCGGTTTTTAATTTACAAAAATATAAATTAGCCTAAATTAGCCACATTTACAACTGTGGTCTTGTTGCCATTTAGCCGTACTGTCGCGAAAATAATTATATTAAATCACACATAAGAATTCTATTTTTCACAGGTCGTAGTCGGTAGCCTGCTGTCGTCTATGTGTTTAAAGCATTAGTTTACCTTTAACTATTATACTTTTACAAAGTTTGCAGATTCTAGTTTTTACAGTTCCTAACATAAATGGCATTCATTAAGTAACTTGTTTGGGATTGGGCCCAAATCGTGAGTGCGATTGGGGATTTTGTTTCTATTATTTAAATGATGAACTATTATTTTGGATGTTGCTTTAGTGTTTTAGGTTTTATTATACAACAAACTTAAGGATTGTTTTGTGTTTTTCCATCAAAGGCATGCATGTTTTGTCTTTTTAAGGCAAACATATGTAGTCTACTACTTATACGTGACCGATGAAGTTGTTTTTCCATATTTTTGAAAACTGTTTAAATTATATTTCCTAATTGTGTAATTTACCCAAAAATTTTTGATAGAATTTAAGACAATAAAATGTCTTATTTATGCCCTACTTTGTTTAATAAAACTTTTGAATTAAATTACTTCAGTTACTGAAATGACCTTCCAAGGCAACAACACGCATTAATTTCACTTTGTTTCAATGTCTTTGAAAGGCAATTGTTTAAAAATATGTTAAATATTTGCTGCCATTTTGTATACAATTAAAATCTGACGTTTTTGTCTTACAAACAAAATTCCTCAGTGCTGCCAAAAGCAGAAATTCTTTGTCTAGTTTGAAAGTGGGTTAAAGAAAAAAAAACTCTTTTTACTTTCATTAAGAATATTTAATAGTTCTGCGTGGCACCCTAATCGAGAGTAGTGACATAATTTTTAAATTATGATTACAATTCTTATTTTCTGTTCCTATTATATTTAAAATTGTATATCACTGTAAAGAACAGAAATACTTTTAAGCAGACAAACAATATACAACATTTAAGTGGACGTTAAAAAATAAATACATTAAATACAAGCATAGACATACATATGTATATGTACTCACATAAAAACAAACAGTCTATTGTATAAACATTGTGAGTAAATTGAATTGCAGCATTGTTACTTTTTCGAATTTCCAAGAAAAAAATATTGTTTTTGTTAAGGGTTAAATAAAGGACATATAAAAGGTTGGAATGTTATAATATTATAAATCACAAAAAGAATGTTATAATTTTTAGATAAAACTGTGATGCACAGCATTATACAAACATTAAATTATTTATCGAGCAGCTTAAAAAAGGTTGTGCCTTCTACTATCGAACTAAATACAAAGGTCTAAAAAAGGCAAGTCTTTTTTAAAGATTAAACCAAATAAACAATTCAATACATTTTCTTTTTATAAATATGAATTCAATTCGAAAGTCTTTTTTAAACTGTTTGTTTATAGAACTTCCTTTTGTATGTTTGTAACTTTGTTACACAATCACGCAAAAACAGCTTAACGGAACTAAATCATAATTGGCACACAGATAGATAACAACCCTGGTTCCTTTTTGAATTTTCAACCCATAGGAGATCAAAAGCGAGCAAATACATATTTTATTTTTGATACCTCATGTATAAGTGGTAGCAATTAGCGCCTTATTTTGGTACTTTATTAATATTAATATTTTAAAATTAATTACTATTGATCCAAGTTGAGATTGAAACTAATATAGGCTACCCAAAGGATCCTTTATCCCATTTTTGTGGCATCTCTTGTATTTTGTTAGTTATTAAATATAGAATTTATAAACTAAGGACTATTGATCCAAGTTGAGATTGAAATTTGTAAGGCCGTCGACAAGGGTAACTTTTTATAACCCTCATCTGTAGTGCCAAGGGTCCGAAATAATGGCATATAATATGGAATTTAAGTTAAACTACGATTGGGTACATGATGGTGAAAGGTATTAACAGATTCGATTATAGCTCTCTTACTTGTTAAAAAATTTATTGTAGTTTCTTTTTCATGTTTTTAAATTAAGAATTTTGATTCAAGGAACTATTGGTCCAAGCTGATATTAAAAAGTTTTGGGTGTTAGTATTTATATTACATTGTTTTACTGTTAGCACGCCAGGCAGATATAATTTTTTATTATTTTTTTTAGCACATGCTAAACCACATACCCAGGAAAAAAAATTTCATGAGAAATAAAACAAAAAAAATTTTATTTTTGTGTTTAATTTCAAACAAATAGGTATTATAAAGTTCTTGGCCCCCTTTCCCAGCTACAACCATGCAGACAGAGTACAGACATAAAAAATGAGATCGATAAAACCCTAACACGAATAAAACGCAATAACTTTGAAACGAATTAATCCATTTTAATGAAAATAGCGTGGTTTAACAATAAAATAACAGTAAATTAAAATATTAATGCTTTTTGTAAAAATTCAGCTTTTTTTGATGAACTGTTTCACCTTTTCCGGAATTGAGACCATGAGGGTTTTGATGGTATCCTTAGTAACTTTATTGCTGAAATAAGACCATTTCTGGGAAAAAATTTTAGTAGTATTAGCAACTTGTTTTGTATCCTTCAGCACTCTTTTGACTAAAGCCCAGTAACGTTCGATGGGCCTTAGTTCTGGACAATTAGGTGAATTTGCTTCTTTTGGCACTACCACTATATTATTTGTTTCATACCATTCTGCTGCAGATTTACTATAATGACACGACGCTAGTTCGGGCCAAAAATATGTTGACTTATTGTGTTTTCGTATGAATGGAAGCAACCTCTTCTGCAAGCACTCCTTGATGTAAATATCAGTGTTGATAGTCCCAGTAGTAATAAATTTACTGCTTCTTTCTCCGCACGTGCATATAGCTTGCCAAACTAAGTACTTCTTTGGAAACTTTGTCTTTTTTTGGAACTTAAATTGGTCATCGACATTACCTCTTCCATCGGCCACATAATAACTTCGCCCTGGGAGCTGAGAAAAGTCGGCAAGAACGTAAGTCTCATCATCCATAATACAACACTCATATTTGTTGATAAAATTTCTAAGCAGTTCTTTGGCACGACTTTTTGCATCCAAGTTTTTCTTCGAATTTCTGTCTGGCACTTTCTGAACCTTGTAGGACTTAAGGCCTTCATATCTTTTAACCTTCCTTACAAAAAAATCGGAACAGTTTGCTTTTAAGGCGGCTTTACGGTTTGAGAGGTTGGGATTTTGGTTTAGAAGACTAACAATCTTTGAAGCTAACTGTGGGTCAGTTATACCTTTTTTAGCTCCACTTCCAGCTTTCCTTTTAATACTACGACGTTCGTTTTACACTTTTATCAGACGCGAAACTGTTTGTCGTGACACCTTTATCTCATTTGCAATAGATTTGTAAGTACGACTGGGATTTTTAAAAAAATGTTATTATTTTTTCACACACTTTTTCTTCGGAATCCATTTTCAAACAAACTAATAATCCGATTATGCTATTATTTTGTACACATAATTTGACAAGTCTTTAAATGCAAACTTGATCATAAACAGTTATATTTTTTGTGCATGAAGAAAGGTGGAATTAAAAATGTGTGTTAAGGTTTCACTGATCTCATTCTTTATTAATATTAATATTTTAAAATTAATTACTATTGATCCAAGTTGAGATTGAAACTAATATAGGCTACCCAAAGGATCCTTTATCCCATTTTTGTGGCATCTCTTGTATTTTGTTAGTTATTAAATATAGAATTTATAAACTAAGGACTATTGATCCAAGTTGAGATTGAAATTTGTAAGGCCGTCGACAAGGGTAACTTTTTATAACCCTCATCTGTAGTGCCAAGGGTCCGAAATAATGGCATATAATATAAAATCTAAGCTAAACTACGATTGGGTACATGATGGTGAAGGGTATTAACAGATTCGATTATAGCTCTCTTACTTGTTAAAAATTTATTGTAGTTTCTTTTTCATGTTTTTAAATTAAGAATTTTGATTTAAGGAACTATTGGTCCAAGCTGATATTAAAAAGTTTTGGGTGTTAGTATTTATATTACATTGTTTTATTGCTAGCACGCCAGGCAGATATAATTTTTTATTATTTTTTTTAGCACATGCTAAACCACATACCCAGGAAAAAAATTTTCTGAGAAATAAAACAAGAAAAATTTTATTTTTGTGTTTAATTTCAAACAAATAGTTATTATAAAGTTCTGGGCCCCCTTTCCCAGCTACAATCATGCAGACAGAGTACAGACATATAAAGTGTAGTTTTAGTTGATTTGAGTAAACAAACGCTAAGAAAAATAAAAAATGCAAATAAAGTACACTATTCTTCATAGAAAATATGTTTCTTATTTTTTATCTTAATGCGTTTTTTCATAAAACGAGAGCTAACATTATTTGTAGAGGGTACCTGGAGACTCAAAATCCTAGCCAAATTAGAAATATATTTAAATCACAGTTAAATTCGTCAAATGTCTGGCCAAATACATGTGCATGACGGAGGGTTAGTAATTAGTAGGGTGATCAATTCGGTTTTACAACCGGTTTTTTACTCTTTCAGCTGGCGGTTTTTTGCAATTGTTAATTTTTCGAATGTCGAATAAACCGGTTTTTGTAGTCACCTAAGCCGGTTTTTTTTTCATTTTTAGTTTTATGTTCATTTATCTTTGTAACCAAACGTACCATACTATATTTATTAGTCAAAAAATTTCGAAAAATCAGAAAATTTATTAAATACTCTTCCATAATATTGTAAGAAATTTATTTGTTGTTTCAAAAACAAATGTAAAATAAGAAAAATATTTAGGCTTAAATATTATTTGTTTTAAATGGAGAACAGGTATTTTTATGTTGTTGCGCTTAAAATTTAATGTGATAATCAGCTGTTCAGTTAAGTTTTTTGACCAAAGTATTGTACTTTGCAATACTTTGTGATCTCATTTTCGAATGTCATAATATTTTGCTTCTACGAAATCTAGCGACTTGTACTAAGACTATAGCTTAACTACTATCTCTGATAACATATGACTTGTATACTAAAACAGTTTGGCACACAAAGGGTCATTATTACATCTTGCCTATAAAGTTGACTACCGTAAGCAGTGAAGTGACTTTTTTATATTTTTCATTATTAAAACCTCCTTGTAACAAAGGTTTTTTTTTTATATGGCAGTACCAGAGCAAATACCGGTTACTTTTAACAAATGAATTTAGTTCTTAAAAAAAGTAGTAGCAACAATGTAAATTTATACATTTTATTTACAAAACGAATTAAAATTTTTGATGATAAAACTTCAAGGTAGAAAAAAATATAAATCACAATTTAGTTGCCATATTTTGTTTCATGTAAAGAAACAGTGGCATTTTTAAATTTATTAACCTAACCTTAAAAGTTTAAGGTAATTGAAGCATAAACTTAACTTTTCGATCACTTTTAGGTAAAAAGTGTCTGCCCTTTAACATCTTTATTTTAAATAACGGCATTTTATAATAATGCCATTGAATTTGTGTCAACTATACCTATATTTGTATCTCTGTCATAGGTATAAGAAAAAATTATATTTTATGTATTCGACCGGTTAACCGGTTTTT
The DNA here is from genome assembly GCA_941918925.1 of Phyto melanocephala. Taxonomy (NCBI): domain Eukaryota; kingdom Metazoa; phylum Arthropoda; class Insecta; order Diptera; family Rhinophoridae; genus Phyto; species Phyto melanocephala. Next base: position 182,884,553 of record OW799233.1, read on the forward strand.
TTCTAAATTTTTAAAAGAGCAACCGGTTTTTTTTTATTTCTAAATTTCAAACTATTTGAAACCCGGTTTCTTAAAAATGTCGAATAATCGATCTCCCTAGTATATAGGCTACCTTTTGTAACGATAACCCGCTAGTAAATAAATACGGGTTTTCTGAGTTTTTAATGATAAAAAAGAGAGTAAAAACCATAAAAAAAAACTAGGAATTTGTCTTACAAAAGCTATTAATTTTGCTTTTAAATGTAAAATAGGTTTTTTTAAGATAATTAACTTTAACTAAAATTAACTTTTTTATGTGTATTTTTAAATTGTTTTTTTTTATTTAAAATAAAGAAATAAAAAATGTTCGTTATTTTTTTAACAAATTTCTAAACAAGTAGTACAATTAACTCATTTAATCATTTAAAATGAAAATACGACAGTCGGTATATATTCACAATTATAGAATATTCACATGTTTTCAGTAATCCACAGTTTATTAAAGGCTATAATACACGGCATGTTTTTTACATCTGACTTTAAAATTTGTGAGACGTATGTAAATCTACATGTCTGTCAAAATTGTACTTTTACGCTGACTGCTTTGCAGCAGCAGAGATTTTTGCCAACGGCTGATGTCACATATGTTGACAGAAGAAAATAGAGCGCACTCTAAATAAAATTTTGTCAGATGTCTCAACACATGTTTTTTTACTGAAGAAATGTTTTAAAGGTAACACAAGACATGTTTGTATTAGCAGTGGAGAATTTGACAAGTCAGACGTAAAAAAACATGCCGTGTATTAGCTCCTTAACAAAAACATTTTTAAAATGTTCAACTGATAAAAAATATATATTTTTTTTAATTATAATTGCTTTTCAGCAAATAATGTATTTAATAATAGCTTTTTCATATCGCCAAGCATATTAACACTAAATAGTTAATATTTTTATATTGAAAAATTTATAGAAAAAAATAAATAAATAAAAAATGTTTGTTTATTTTTTTTTAATTTCTTTAAGCTTATTTCCACAAATACATTTATATTTTATTATGTAAGTATTAGATGAATACTTTTAAGTGCCGCAAACAAACATTAAAAAATCCATCCTCTTGCATTTATGGTATTGGATGTTATAAAAATTGATGTAGTATGTAAGTAAATAAAAAAGAAATTGATTTTTTATTTATTTATTATGTTTTTTTTTTTTTTGCGAGAATGAAATCAAAAATAAATGCATAAATATTATCTTTGGGCAATATTTTCAACAGACATTTAAAAATCAAATACTTGCTTGCGGAGTAAATGATTGCAAACTTCATTTTTATATTCAACTCCCATACACCCCATCAGTCTGTAACAAAAACCACAGGATATTTTTAAGATTATGTGTTGGGATTTATGATCTCATGCTTAAAGCTCATAATCGAAAAACAATATTTATTTGAGAGTTTTTTTTTCACTTCAAACAAATGTTGTCTAAATAAGAACGCAATTCAAATGTCATCAATAACATGTGAGTGATGAGTTCATTACAATGATTTAAAAATCATTGCGACACATTTATTATGAATAAAATTTATTTCTCAATAATTTATGTCTGTTATCTAGTTATACATAAAAATGTTACCAAAATGATTAAAATTACTTAAAAGTTGTATAAATAAAGTTCGTTACAGGGTTTCAAAATAACTAGCTGAACCCGAATGACTCTGCTGCTAAAATACTAAAATGATAAATTGGAATCACATTGCGCATATTATAGAAGAAAAGTCGTTGCAAATAAAAGGTTTTCCAAGTGGGATGATATGATTTTGAAGTGACGTTTCGGCCATTTGTAATATGTCATGATCTGTCATTTGTTTTTCATTGTATTCAGTAGTGTTAACAATTTAATCATGGAGAGATATACGCAAAAACAACGTTTACAAATTGTTGAGTTTTCCAATTGCAACTTTACGTGCGCTTTTGCCATTTAAAGGTCGTAATAACCGCCCAGTTTTTTGTGGTTTTTGGTCTGGTAGACTCATATCGGTCCGTACTTTGTTCGTAATGAAGCTGGTAACACCGTTACTGTCAATGGAGAGCGGTATAGATCGATGATAGTCAACTTTTTTATGGTCAAGATTGGAATATGTTGATCTTGACAACATTTGTTTCCAACAAGACGGGGCTACGTACCACACAGCAAATGCAACAATTGAATTATTGCGTGAAATGTTTGGAGATTCGATTATTTCAAGAAATTGTGATATTGAATGGTCTTCAAGAAGTTGTGATTTAACACCACTAGACTATTTCTTTTGGGGGTTATTTAAAGTCATTGGTCTTTCGAAATAAACCAGACTCTCTTCAAACTTCACAAGTCAATATTGAACGTGACATTCATGACATACAACTTGATTTAATGGAAAAAGTGCTCGAAAATTGGGTTCATCGAATTCGTTCCTGCAGAAGAAGTCGTGGAGGCCATTTGAATGACGTTTTTTTAGAACTTAATTGTATCGATTGTACTTCACATTAAATAAGCAACTTTTGAATTTCCTTAACAATAAGGGTGTTTGAAAACCTTTTAGTATATTTTGTAATTTACTAGCAGAACCGGGACGTCTTTCCTGGCCCCAACAAGTTTTAATTTCAGTAGGAGATAGATTTTAATATTATCCCTCCACTATTCATTAGGTATACAGTAATTATCTTAAATCCCCCTTCTTCGATCCTTGCCATTTTTAATTTTAATAATTAAATTGTAATAAAAAGTAGCTCGTACTAAGCTTTAAACGAATACAGATTACAGTTTTCCAGAAATGGCATTGAATGTATTTTTCGATATGGTAGGTTCTATATCCTCTGCTCTGAGCCTTTCGATTTTGTGCATCGTAGCCAATTGCACAAAACTAAAAGCCTATAACATTTATAGTTCTGCAGATATTAAATTATTTAAAAATATTTTCTTTGTGGTACCACGCCCCCTATTAAATCCTTTCGAATTATTAGAATGAATTTAAAAATTTTTATTAAATTTCTAATACCGTGATTGAAATTTCTAACTGCGACTTTAGGCTTTATAGTTCGCTGTATATAAATAAATTTATTAAAAATATTTTTAAAAACTATAGAAATTTTAATTAATATTTTGATGTTGTTTTATTTGATATTCTTCACAATATTTTTTCAATTAAAACTATTAATTTTTATTTAATTAATAGCATCATTTTGATGATTGATGCAAAATCGAATAATTTTTTAATTAATAATATTAATTTCGTAATTTAAATTAATTTTTATTCTTTTCTGTGTATGCAGCACCAAGTGGACTTATTTTTAGCATTTAAGTGTGCCGGCTCAATTCACTGTGTATAACGGTTCTTTGGCGGCAGATGTATGTAGCGTGTTTATAATCTTGTATTTTTAAAGTGCAACTTTACTGTCACATACTCGCATGTAATGGACAAGAGAACCCACTAACATGTGCTGCAATGTAATATGCCAGCAAATGGTGGAAGTTTAATGTTGGAAAGTAGTAATAAAAATACATCACAGTCTTGGCAGTCTTGGTAATTGGATCAGCTGCATTTGGTATTTAAAAGTACATGTGAGCATTATTTTATGGTCATATGTATGTTGAAGACTGAGCAACAGCAATACACTTTTTGTTATTCGCCCATTCTTGTCATTCCAACATGCTTAAATACTACATAGACACATTATCATAAACTTTCTTCCCAACAAACCATAATCCTTACGAAATAGTTTGTTACAAACTTACTGCCTACTAAGCCTACTGTTTCAAAAATTTTTTGTGATTACACTGTGCAAGAAATTGAAACTTTTTTTCGTGACAAGTCGGGCACCTGGCGTTTTAACATAATTCGGGTACGCTGAATCCAGTGGTGCCCGCGGTTTTTTAAGATTGGCTCTGGTTTTCGAGATATACCGTTATTTCGAAAATGGAGGAGGTTGCACAACATATGTTCGCGTAACTCAAAAACGCTTCAGCTTATTGAAAAAGAAAAGAAAAGTAAAACTTCTTTCTAATATCCGCAGTCGTTTTAGAAACATAATTTTTTCTATCGAAATTTCGAAATTTTTGTTTTTTAAAAATTCATAAAAAATTAAAAAATGCAGCTAGGCTTCTAATTTTTTGCAGACATATAAAAAACAAAGCTGCAAACAAAACAAGCCATAAATAACACTGCTCGACAAAAAATCATTTTTTGTCTTCCCGTTAATTAAAACTATGTGGACTATTTTGATGCGCTGAACTCAAATCTGTAGTCGGTTTTTTTCCATCAGATCGGGATTTTTTTTTTTATAGGCGTGACAAATTTTTTCCCCTTAATTAGTCAGGTACGAAGACATATTTCATCCTAACTCGAGAACCAGTCATCCGGTTTTCAAATGTAAAACACCAGAAGATGTGTTTTCTCTCTGTCTTATCGTTTTGGAATTATTTAGAAATTAATGGAGAGAAAAAATTTCTTTCGTGCAAAATTCGTAATATTTTTCAAATTAAAAATGGAATTAATGGAATTCTGAGAGCTAGTTATCTTGGAAATAAAAAAAGCCATAAACCATAAAAATCGGTTAAAAAATATAGATTTTATTGTGAATTTACCGCAGGTACCCAAGGTACTTTTCTTAAAGGAATTTTTTCAATAAGCTAATGCGTTTTTGAGTTACGCGAACATATGTTGTGCAACCTCCTCCATTTTCGAAATAACGGTACATCTCGAAAACCAGAGCCAATCTTAAAAAACCGCGGGCACCGAATTATGTTAAAACGCCAGGTGTTTTCCTCGAAATATTTCAAGAAAATATAGAAAAAATGAGAATCACGGGTATTAATTTTTATTATTATAAAAATTTGGGTTTTATTCTTTTTTTCTTAAAAAACGGGGGTTTGTACGTACCATACAATTCGGGGTTTACAAGAGTAATAACAATAAACAATAATAATAACAAAGAGAGCTTTTCTATAGATACATACAAAATATATCAATTTAACGAAACTAGTGTAAGACCGCCAAACAATGGGTGCGTTCACACTATGCGCGTAAACACCAGGTGCCCGGCTTGTCTGTTTTTTCAACTAGCATAGTGTTATAATTGTGAAGAGCTTGTTTACAATTATTCAACAAACAAAACTGAAGCCTTGCTTTAAATAATAGTTTGAAAACAATTAAATCTTAATCATTTAAAATATAAGTATGTATAAGTCACTAATTATTAACACATTTGATAATATACATTTAAACCAATACTAATAAACTAGTCAAATAATACTTTTTTACTTTTACTTTATACATACTTTTTTATGGTTTCAAATGCAAAAAGACACTCATAAAGCAGACAATTTCTTTGTTATTATAAAATTTCTACTGCAAGAATTAAAACATCTTAGTGCTGACTATGTGTTGATATTTCGAAACAATATTCTGTGCAAATGGTCATAAAATTCTACTATTATAACGGAAGTGTGCGATTTGATAAAAATTCTGGTACCCACAATAAATCGCCGCTTATCTCTACACTACTGCAGCGAAAAATGGGGCATCATATAAATAAAAAAACATTTATGTCTCTTTACTTCGAAGTTGGTTTGTTGGGTTATATGCACACATATGCCTACAAAAACTTGTGAACTTAAACATTTTCCAACACTTACATTCTTAGGCGTATGTATGTGTGGATGTTAGCATTTATTAATGGTCCATTGTAACAACTAAATAGTGTTTAATATTCCATGTGTGCTCTTGAGTTCGTTTTAAAAATGCAATTTAGTCTAAATATATTTACCCCTTCAATTAAATCTGTAACATAGTTTTGTTGTATTCAGTAAAGGCAATGCCTGAAAAGTAGTTTTAACTTGATAGCCGTGTGGTAATGCCACAACTTTTTTTATGGTGCCTAAATAATGTCGGATTTTAAAATAATACTTTTTTTTAATTAAAAAAACCTCAGTACTACGTTAATACTTTTACGAGTAAAATATGGGCAATATTGTTGTATTTGAATAGTGGCAGGTAGCCAGAGCCAGCAATAACTATTGCTAACATAGAAGCAATTTCGTTGGGATGACGATACTACGAAATAATTCATAATTCATAATTTTTGTTTACTGCGAGCCGCTCTTAAGCATTAAATGACTTATTTTTGGTGCTCTCATTGAAGCAAAATTAATACCCTTATTGTCGTTTTGAAACTGGGTGTTGACTCTCCACCCAATTTTCACACAACCAAAATATCTTTTAGTGCTGTGAAACAAATTAAATTTAGATGAAACATTTATGATGTTATCAACTTTTACATAAAAGCAGAAAATTTCATTTAAATTAGGGAAAATACAGGAAAACATTTTCAATTGAGTTGAAAGTTGTAAACCGCAATAGGCACATTTTGTTGGGTATCTGGCCACAACTATTCTATGGACGTTAGAAAACTAATAAATTCCGAAATTAGCTTTTAAAATCTCCTTGTCTAAACTATAGACATCAATTTGAAAAATCTACTCAAAGAGTTGTAATTTAATCAGCATTTGCAAGTGCAGGGTATGCCAAAAGTAACCATTGTAGCAATTTATTTTATTTATAAGTCAACCATTGTGATGTTGGCCAAAAGTAATCACCCTATTGGAAGATGCTCTTTGCAAATGGCGGCCAATGTCAAATCTGTTTTGACATTTGTGAACTAGACAGATGTAGAACACAAGTTAACAAGCCATCCCAAAGAACGCGGAATAATCGTATCTATTTTTTTTTCGTAACAATTGCTATTGGCGCGGCACCGACTGCGCAAACACTGCGCCGTTTGGTCACCAACCTTGAAGAGTATGGGACCACACGAGACGCTGCCAAGAGTGGCCATCCCCGGAGCGTCCGTTCTGCCTAGAATATCGCCGCTGTTGGCGAGGACGTCGAGCTGTCGCCAGAAACATCGTGAATTTTGGTCAAAGATCTGTGCATGTTGCCGTACAAAGTTTAATCCGTGCATCAGCTGCTGCCTGTCGACCGCCAAACCCGTGTAAACTACGCCCAAGATTTATCTCTCGTTTTGGCGATTTACATTGGCCCGCAAGATCACCCGATTTTACCGTTCCAAACATTTTCTGTGGGGTTTTTTGAATTTCCGTGTTTACGTGAACAAGCTCGAGACCCTGGAAGAAGAATCTTTCGCCCAAAGTTCTCGCCAAAGTGATGAAAAATGCCATAAAACGAACTCGTAGAGCAGACAATTGTGACGACTTGACTTGATTCAAATAAACATAATCAATCGAATCGAAGGAATCGAAGTTTTTCACTTAGAAACAAAAATGAGAGCAAAACAACATCGGATGACTTCTTATGGCCCACCTTGTAGATACAAAAATATATACAAAAATATATACAAATTGGTTTTACCAAAAAAATGCTTTATGTGTAAGAAAGAAACTAATATGTGTAGTCAGTTCTTCTGCTGTAATGTAACAATTTAAATGATTTTTGTTTTATTTCCAGGTTATGCGATCCGCCTTAAAAACCCATATACAACTAGCTAGATTGCGGTCGAATGGGTTGGCCGCAGAACATTCTTATAAATATTTAAGTTTCGTGGCCACTTGTACCACTTTTTATACTACAAGAAAGTTAACTTTTTTGGGACAAAACAAATCATAATTTTGACCATTAAAGCCAATTTTAGTTTCTTTCAAATGTGACCATGACGTACTTATATTCAATAAATTTTTAAATAATATTTCTATGATTTAGCATTCCCAGTGCGACTTTGCACCTGTAGTGAATAGCAAAATAATGACCCTCGAAGCCTTTTATTTTCATTACTTGAGGTGTAACTCCACCTACACGAACCGTGCTTTAGTTTAACAAAATTAATTTTCGTAATCAGTTTTGTAACAAATATTCTCACAAATATAAAAGATTTCCCTCACATACAAGAAAACTTTTTTATTTGCTGACGCACAAATCTAATCTTAAAATATTTTTTGTCTGACGAAATCAAAAAACACAAGCAAGAAAAAAAATCATCATCTCAAGTAAACGCCTAGAAATTGTCAGTTCTAGCATATTATTGGATGCGCCATTGACAAGTGATTTAATAAAAATCTACAGAACGAAGGTGATGGAAAGTAATTTGTAGCAATTATATGTAATGAAAAAGTAATCAATTTTTAAATTGACATTTCAAGTAAATACTATTGTGTATCACAGTTACTACAGTTTGACTTGAAAGATTCTAGTTAAATGAATTAATTCTTTTTCAAAGCAAACATTTTAAACACAAAGTACAAAAAGTTAAATAAATTGAGTTTTTAAATGTTCTTTACATGTGGAACCTTTTTTGAGACCTTTTCTTTAGTGCCTAAAACAGCATTAAATCCTAACGTTTAATGGTTGAGTGCTCACGCCATACACTAGATTGTTCACTAATAAAAATTATTTAGAATGTGAACAGAATCACTCTAAATGAAATGTCCATAATATCTACGTACCAGTTTCAAGATTTATTAACTTTAACAGTAATCCCTCGATTTACGTCGATTTGCGTTCTTTACATTCATGTTGTCATATCGTTTGTTTCTTTTAACTTGGATCTGCGTAATTGTATGTTATTTATTTGTTTGTTTGTTTATTATCTCTCGCTTGGCTTTGACCAATTCAACAATATTGGGAAATACAAAGCGAAGCAGTGCAATGAAATGTTAGCGATTTGGAATAAGTATACAGCTTAAGGAGATCCAAATGTTGCATAACAATTAATAAAATCCATCAGAGCAAAAACATAGATTTTCTCACAGTTATGTCAAGATATCTATTTTGGCAATGACAATTAGGCGTATGACCACTAATATGGCATCGTGCATGCTGCTGTTCTATTTAACCTAAAACACAAAAAGAAAAAACGCAGATATTTTAATTCTAAATAAAACGCTGTTTAATGCAACTAAAAATTAAAAATATGAGTCTGGTATTCTAATCAAAAATTAAACATTTTTCTTTCTGCGTAAATTTTTCTACAACAATAAACCTGAAAACATTTAATTAAAATAACATTGAACAATTAAAAAGGAAATAATACTTTAAAACTAAAACACCAAAATATAATTCTAGTATGAGAAGTCAGTGTCTAAAGTACACACACATGTACAATCGATTTTGTGGGTTTCACTTACAGAAGATAACAAAATTAATACGATTTACGGAAATTGTCTTTTATTGTTTTCAATTAATTTTGTACGACATTTAGAGAATAGTTTAAGTCGTAAGTATTCCATTTTGTAATATATTGGGCCAATTCAAAGTGGTTGCATATCAGTCATATTTGTACTATTTTATATATATTTTTATGCGTGCATAAAATTTGTGTTAGTAATTTTCATACAAAAAAAATAATATGACTTTACACATTTGTTTCCTATGTATAAGAAATTGCGAGAATTTCTTCGCTTCTCACCTCTCAGAGGGAATATTTTCTATTTTCTTCTCTCCTGTATACATACAATTTTTTACAGCGTCATCTCTTTGTCTTCTTTCTTGTATTAAATACATAATTTGTCAACAAATGGTGTTCAAAGTCACTAGTCATATTAATATAAATTGTATGACATAGTACAATATGAGAGTCTACTTTGAATTGGCCCATTGTTTTATATTCTGCTCAGTAGTCTAGAAGGTGAAAAAACGAATCAGACTTGTAAATTATAGGAGAAACCAACAAAACAGTTGTTTTTTGATGTTCATATCTCAGTGAGTTTCAAACTTTTTTGTTAGCTTTTCTTAGGACTAATTTCCAAGGCTATGGATTGTGATTTGCTATTCTAGTTGTGTTCAAAAATTATTTGGAAGTAGAAAAAACTTTTTCCTCTAACTTTGCTGATTAGTAACAGATTTGTATAACATATTTTACGAATATCCTCAGATTATTTTAGTTTCTACAAAGAGCGACAAAAGTGTCTATAATATATCCTAGGATTGAAAATCATTAATTTTTATAGTAAAAACCAGAGACCGTCTTGTTAATTATATCTCAGACAGTTAGGGAGCGATTCTGCTGGTTTTCAAATTTGATTGATGCCCAGATATTTTCAAAACATCGATACCATATACAGGTGGTCTGTGTAATATTTGGGAGCTTTTAAAAGTTTCGAACAACTTCTAAAAATTTCAACCAACACTGGCGGACTTTGTTCAATCGACTCCTTCAAAAGTTTGAGAAAAATATATACTTTAGGGTCTCGGGAATCAATATTTCATTGTACTGGCACCACAGACTAAACTTAATATTATCAAGTTTTGTTTTTAATTTCAATAAAAATTGTTGGCAAATGAAAAGAATAATGAATTCCTTAAAACATACCTACGCACGTACGTAAATGTTTTGCTGTAGTTTTAAGTTGAAACTCTATTACACCGATACAATCAAATCCCCATACGAGTACTAATACACAGAGACGCAATGTGATATCGGTGTGTAACCGTATACATTTAGAGCTGTAAATTGAATAAAATCTGATTCTGTTATAATGTTTTTTTACAACTACCCAGCAAAAACTAGGCAATAACTTGCTATTAGTGAACAACCTACTTTTAGCGTCTCTCTTATTACGAAGTGTTAGATATGAACACAATATAATTTTGTTGTGAGAACTGATAGCAGCGCTTTAAATAACCTTTTATGATTCTTATTTTTCTGATTTTCAAAATTTAATTTCTTTAGAACATTGAAGTTAGAATATTGAAAAGCTAGTTATCTGTCCGATAACATTCTAACTTTAGCTCTTGGTAAGTTATAATACGACTTAAAGTGTGTATGTTTTCGCATTTTCGCCCATAAAAAAAACAAATAATGCGTTATTTAGTTTACTGAAATAGTGTATTTATTTAAGTTCGTTTTTGTAACCGAGTGTAACAAAAATTTATTGGAGTACCTATTTATAAGCGAGCGTTGTAACTACTTGCCTCCAATGACATCTCCGCGATAAAATAATAATGGGTGTACAAGCCAAATTTTCTGTAGTGAAGAACTCTTTTTCATTACCTTAAAAATCATTTTCTTCTAATGACAGTTCTTGCTGGGTATCAAGGTTTTTATTAATCTCTCCTTTCTTTTCATTTTTATCTTCTGTTTTTATTAGTTTTATTTTAGTGAACCTTCTTTATGACACTTTTGCGTTTATCAGTATGTCAGCAAGAACTGAATAAAGGGTTGTGGTACTACGTACAACTATATCTGTACATTTATGACACTTTTAAAAACATTGTTTAAAAGTTTTCCCTTCTTACGATACAAAACATACAATTTTCAGCTTAACAGCTTTTTAATACATTTATGCTGAATTGTAAAAATAATAAAAAACAAAGGGAAAAGATAAAATACAAACAAGTTTTTACAGTTTTTAGAGAATTTTAGATACGAGTATTGTCACATCACTTTAGTATTTTTTTTAATGACTTGAAAACTTTTTTTATTTCGACTCACAGACGTTATTGTTTTAAATGGCTCGTGTTCATAGATAATAATTTATTAAATTTTCAATATCTTCTTTTTTAAACTATAATAAAATTCGCAAACAAAAGCAAAAGCAAACATATATTTAGTTTTCTAGACTCGTTTTTTTAGTCTTAAGCTTCTCATAATACATATTTTTAATGGCAACTTCGTTTTCCAAATTCTTTTAATAAAATTAAATTTTATTACAAGTAGAGGAGTAAGTCTTTTGCTGGCAATTTATAAATAGGGTTGTCTTATTTAAATTACTTTTACTCATTCCTTGAAAATGTTTAAAATTAAATTAATTCAGTTTTATAATTGTGTTATTTTTTTCCTTTTGACAACAGTATTTGCGAAACGTTTACATTTCTGTTACCAACTCAATTTCATTTGGTTGGGATAAAAGAATAACACCCGCCCTCTGAGCGTATGAGTGCCGTGGGTTTAAGCGATTAACAAGACAATATTACTAATACGCCTGTATACACTTACATACAATCATAACAGTGTTGCCAGTTAATATTTTTACCAACCACAAAAAAAAATAAAAAATTTGTGTGACCCTTAAATTATATATTTTCTGAGTCCTGGTTTCATTTTAGAACCGTCTGTCCATCCATCCGTCCATTTTTCTATCCGTCCGTCTATCTATTGAAAACACGTTAGAGGTCGCACAGAAAAAGCTATGGAGATGTAATTTTGCCAGTTTTTCTTCCTAGCGAAATATTTTGTATTGAATATGGGCTAATTCGGTCTATTATAAATTGAGTTATAGCTTTTAATGTCAGAACAGGTCATACAAAAATGTCCCTCTGACATTCAAAATATGCGATTGCATCTCAACGCAATGACGAAGAGTAATAAAATTTCACAGTTATATTTCTCGAGTAAAAAAATTGTTCAAATCTACGAAAGGAATCATAGATTAGAATGCCCAAAAATTTAACCAACAAAGTGCCAGAATTAGATTTACGATTTTGAAATTAAGGACTTTTGTTTAAAATTGTTGTTGTAAACAGAGACACGCCTACTTTAACGCCCACCTTCTATATGACGAGAATATAGGACTTTATATTGAATTATTGTTGTATTTTTTGGCTAAAATTATTTTAACACCAACCTCTCGCATATGGCATAATCTGCAGTGAATAAAATTTAAAACAAAAAACCAACAGAAGTACATCGATTCTTAAATTTTGCAAATATAGGCATTTGGTTTATATTTTTGTAATAACAGAAAATAATGTGGACACATAACCACTCTTACGCTTACTACTTTCCTTAAATTCAAGTAATATCTCTATGAAAATCTAATTTGAATTGCGTAGTTTGACAAGCCTGTTGTAAATATACTAAGGTCTCATACTGGGTCTGAATGTAAGAAGAAACAACTAATTTCAAACTGGACTTAACACAGAAAGTAACAAAAAATATGCCATTCAATATAATGCTTTTACTTCTTAAAATAAGATTATATAAAGTTTCTTTTGTACATTTGTTAACAAAGTTGTCATGAATTAATTTTTAAATTAATGATTATTTAAAATATTGACTTATAATTTTTTTTTAATAAGTTAAGTTAATCACACTTTAAGAAGACAGGGCATCAGATTATGTTTTGTTTGAAACATCATCTAAAACATGATTAAATTATTATTTCGTAAACGCTTCCTGTATCTTTTGTATTAGTAGAACATCGCACTTTCGCAATTTTCTCTGTTGCGGAGTCCTAACAGCTTTCTTATACTTAAGTGCAGATACAATTACAGGTTGTATAAGATTTTTTAAGTAGACAGATTCCTTTTAAAAATGTAAAAAAAAAATAATTTAAATTACTAAACCAGGGTATTAACTGGTAAAAACAGAAAATGAAAGCAATTCTATAAAATTTATTTTTATTTGATTGAACTTTACAAATATGTACTTGTGTTGAGTATTTATGTCTACTCATTTCATTGTATCTCATTTGCGTGTAAATGTTTCGTAATTCAACAATTGGAATTTCAATATTAATGTTTAAGAATTTTGTCCCTTTATCTACTCTTAAGTTGTAAATTTTTTTTTTTTATTATACAAACTGATTAATAGAATTCTATTGTTTTACAGCGATTGTTTAAGTTATAGGAGGAACAAATAAGAGGGTCTTAAATAGATCTTCAAATAACAATAAAACGCTCACTAATACACAAAATACAAAAAATATCATTTCAGCTTTTTTACGGCAATAATTACCAATTGCAACTGGTTTTAAAATAGAAAACACTAAAACTTATTTTATTATTATTTATTTTTTTATTTCTTTAACTACTGTGGACGCAGTTGACTTTATTTGGCTTTGAAAATTCTTATGAAGTAAGGAAAAAATCAAGTCTACCTTTCAGTAAGAGATTTACTGTATCATTTAAACAAATTAGTAAGAGTTCATTAATGCGTTAAAAAAACTGCTTTTCCATGAACATTTTAATAAACAAAACCGTAAGTCTAGAGTACAAAAAAAATATATACAGTCGAACTTCCTTAAAGTGAACTTCTATATAATGAAGTTCTCCCTATTATGAACTGAAATCAAGAACACAACTTTTTCGTTCCACTTTTAATCTTTCTTTACTAAGAATAAAATTTTGGAAACAAAAATACATTTTACGTGTGTTTTTGTCTCCATATAATGAACTATCTTTAGCAGCTTTATTTTACACTATTTGTGAAGAAAATAAGTAATATTTTTGGAATTGCCAAAATATGAAAATAAAAATAAAAAAGTTAATGATTTGCCTTTTAACATCAGTTGACCGAGTTCACTGAACGAAAATGACGCACCGGAGTAGTATTTCTCTTTTAAAAAAAGGTATTAGTAAACAATAAAGTTGAAGAAGGGACATCAAGGAAAAAATATATATTCCGTACGATGAAGATATTCTAATCAGTGTTTTAGAAAGTCGTGGATTACAGCAGATTATATCAGGATGATAATGAAGAGAAACTGGGTGGTGAAGTAAGGGCAAATATTGATAAAACGTCACCTACATTAAAACATGTTTCCTCTTCACTTGATGTACTACGAACTTTTTTGGAGATGGAGAGCAACGTTCCGACATATGTATTTAAATGTCAAACAAAAATACCTGATTATTTGAAATAAATAAAGAAAAAACAAAAAAATATTTCTACATAATGAAATTTCTAAATAGTGAAATAATTGTCTGTCCCCGTGAAGATTCACTATAGGGAAGTTCGACTGTATATAAATTTCAGATTCTATAAATAAATTTACTAATCTAAGTAAAATTGTATTGGAATAAAAATTTTTAATTCAAACAAAAAAATGTGATTAAAAAGCAGTTTTTTTTCAAAATAACTCGACCCGGTCAACAACAAAATATTTTTTTTTCGAAATTCCTTTGCAAAAATACTTAATATTCGACGGTGAACAGCGATCTTTTTTTTCGGTACGTTCTAATGCACATGTTTACGTATGTTTAGTATGTGTGAAAAATTATCTCTCCCCATTGAAAGTTCAAAGCATAAGTAAAACATTAACTAAATAAGTAAAAATTAAATTCATATTGTACTTTAATAATTCAAAAGAAAAAATATTTAAATAAATTTTTGTTATAATTATTTATTTTTATCATTAGGTGTTAAAATATTTAGTGCGGCCATAAATAATAATACTTTTTATAAATACTCGTACTGCTATATGTTAGAATAAGATGAAATATTAAATAATCTACGCAAATGTTAAACTAAATATGCAGAAATTATTTGTACGATAAATACCACACGCACAATAAATCTATTATTTTTTCGTTTATGCCGCGGTTGATTGTTTCCCGAAAATTGAGGAAATTTCAAAATTTTCAAAAAAATAAAACAAAACTTGTACTAATTTTTCTAAAGAATGTTCTTTAATTGCAAAAAATTTGTATGGTTTACTACATTAGTATGCATGTATGTATGTGTAAAGATCTCACTTAATTAAAACATGTTTTTCTTTTACTTACAAGTAGTTCTTAAACGAAGTTAACAGGAACTCTTTGTGGCTATTAAAAAAGTGCTTGTGAGACTCTTAAACATACATATGCACGTCTTGATTATTTTCTATTTTACACTGCGGAAGAGTTCTTTTATTGTGTACGTACTTACGTTAATGATGTAAATATTCAACGAATTAAAAGTAAATTCCAAAAGAATATTTTTCTGTAGATTGATTGCCTTTGACATGGGATTACAGTCACAATTAACACTTGTGCGATACAACTGATGGAAAGAGGTTAATGAATGATTTACTTTGAAATACAGTAATAATAGATTTATCCCTTATTTCCTTTTGATAGTAAATAACTGTGGCCGTTTGTACGTTATAAATATGTAACGTAAAGCGAATATCAATGAAATACATAGCAAATTAACTCGATGATTAAAATAACTTGAGATACATAGCTAATTGATGTTTAATTCGATCTCAGAGTATGTAAGGCCAATCACAAAAGAAATCTCTATTTATAAAAAATTAGTAAAATTGGTAAAAATTTAAAGTGTATCACAAAAGCACTAGTATATAAGTATAAGTACCTTAATATGTATATCACCGTTTCCTTACGAAATCATCATGGTTAATTTATTTAAGCTTTGCGTTTGAAAAATTAAAATTAATGGCATTTTTTGTATACATCAGAAATCCTTAACTTAATCCTATTAAATTTATTTGCAAAACTTTTGTATAAATAAATTATAAAATGTAACATATCAATGGCAGTATAATCGTAAGAAAAGTTAACGTTTCATTTCTAAATACAACAATACAGAAGAACAAAAACAATCATTAAAATCGTCTGCAAAGTTTTTGAGTTTAAAGAAAAGTTAATGCTTTTACCATCGCAACCGAAAATTTTAAATAATTTATAGCTAATGAATTAGATACAAACAAATAGAATCTCTAAACTCAACAACATATTATAATCTATTCATTTAGCTTGATGCAAATGCAGCTTGAACAGATTTAATTAGACACAAGACAAAAAAAAAAAAAAGAAACGTTATAAAACACAACGATAATAAAAATAACGGCAAATCAACTACACATTTTAAGATACATCTGTAAGTATGTGTGTTCAAGTGCATACCCTGCAAACAATTTCTATTTAAAAAGATACTAAAACGTATAGAAATGGTTAGTATGAAAATGTATCGCACATGTCAGCACTATCATAAGAAATCAGTTGTACCAATCGCAACAAAAAAACATTTTACCTCTATTACATTTTATTACATTCGTAGCATCGAAACCCATTGCTGGAAAAAAACTGGGAAATCGATACAACTGCTTCGAGGTTTTTTCTCAAAATTTACAAATAAAAATCGAGTTTTTCGTTTTCTGGACAACGTAGAGGAACGATAATGGCGTACAATAATTTTTTTATGGTAAAATCTAGTAATTGAAATTGTACTCACTTTCACTCCCTTGGTATTGGTTTCAAAGGAAAGGGCTTGACCCCAGTACAATACAGTAAACTATAGAAAATTTAAATTCAAGATAGCGTCCGAAACAAAATGGTGGATATAAAGGTAAAATAAAGTAATTACGTCTTTGCTCCTTCAATGCCTACAATAATGGTTTCAAATGAAAGGACTTCACTAGTTGAATACACTTAACTATGAAAAAGTGTAAATTCCAAAGATGGCGCCCTAAACACAGTGGCGGATAATTTTTTTTTATCAACCCCATTAATATTGGGTGTTTTTTTCAGTGGTATAGAACTTCGAATTGAAATAAAACACAAGAAAATCGTTTTAATGACCATCAATTTGGCTTTATTGGAAGGATAATTTTATGCCATTAATGTTTAAATATGATTTCAGGCATGTGGCCGCCGCGGCTGGTTCGAATAAAGCCAATTCTACAGGTCCAATTTTTAACCGCTTTTTCGGGCATATGGGGCTGTATGTCGGCAATAACGCCACGAATGTTGGCTTCCAATTCCCCTAACGTTTCTGGTTTGTTGGCGTAGACGAGCGACTTCACATATCCCCAAAGAAAATAATCCAATGGTGTCAAATCACACGATCTTGGTGGCCAATTGACAGGTCCATTCAGCGAAATTATGCGCTCATCGAATGTTTCCTTCAATAAATCGATTGTGGCGTGCGCTGTGTGGCATGTAGCGCCGTCTTGTTGGAACCACAACTCATCCACATTCATGCCATCCAATTCGGGAACAAAATAGTCGGTTATCATGGCTCTATACCGGTCTCCATTAACGGTAACTGCCTCTCCAGCATTATTTCGGAAGAAGTATGGCCCAATGACTCCACCAGACCATAGAGCCCGGTGCGCACTGTTTGACGTCTCTGCGGATGCGTATTATCACATAGAGTAAACGTAGTGCGAAAACGATCCATGGTTAACCGAATTAATTGCTCTGTTGGACGATTATGTCGACCATAAAATGGACGGAGCTTGCGGTAAACTTCGCGAACTGAACCGTTATTTTCGAAATAAATTTGCACGATTTGCAAGCGTTGTTCTTTTGTCAACCTGTTCATGATGAAATGGCAAACCAAACTGAACATAAATGACATTAGAGTTGCCAGATTTGACCACAAAATGCCAGTTTTATCTCTATTCGAAAAACAAACCTGTAAAAAAAACACCCGGTATGAGTATTAAATAAAACAGCTTGCTTTGCAGAATACAACTAACAATAAAAAAACTAAAAATAAAATCTAGGTTAAGCAAAGATGTGGTCACTACGCCTATGTACATGATGGTGTAGGGTATTCAAAGATTTTCCATGACATTCTTACTTATTTTTTTTTTTTTAATAATTTTATTATTAGTGTATTTATTAGAGGATCAAAAAAGGATCACGAGTTGCACACTTACAATACTACTCAAACGAATATATAAACTAATAACTGAAAATAACTACTTTAAATAACTTTTATTATTATTTGCGCTCTTGGTGCCCCAGTCAGCGGTGTGTTAGTTTGGGGGCTGCGGTTTTGATTTCCGCAGGAGACTCTGATCTGCTACTCTGCAGCGATGGTCTTTGTTACTCTTTTGTTCATAATAAATTTAAAATAATGTATAATTTGTAATTACCCTTCACTCTTATTGGCAATGATTTATCATCCTATTTGTAGTTTCTTATATACAACATAACCTCAATCTCAATAGATAGGAGAATCACATTAAAGATGTTTGGTTTTTCTTTAGAAGATTGTAATTCTGAAGACTAAATATATTCTGTACCGATATGTAAGTAGTATCAATATTTCAAATTTTGTTGGCGAAATTTGTTTATAAATTGCTGGCAAATTTAGATTTCAGGTCATAGGTCTTCTTTACATATGGCGCACACCGAATACAATGACGTCGTAATTCAAAATTGACTTTTGTCTACAAATCGATCATCTTTGTTTCTCATCACTATCTTTTATAGGCGAAAACATAACGTCATGTCTGTTTTTTTGGTAATTGCATTGCTTCTGCATTGTTAATAGTTTTTTGCCTCTCATGAAAGTCTTAAAATTTTGAGTTGCGACATTTTTGCAGTTAGTATGCAGGTTGTTCTTCTGAAATATGGAAATAACGGCTGAACCACATACAGTAGTTAGAAGAAGCTTACTAGTGTCTACGTTCAAAGTGTTGGTCATATATACATTCATATGGTATTTACAGGAAATCCTTGAGCAAAAGTAATTAATTGATAAAGTTAGTTGAAGTTTGTCTTTAACAGTATTGTATTTGATATCAGAGAAAAGGGAGTGTGTATAAATTAACTTAAAAGAAGAAATCTGTTAACTTCAATACTGCTCGTAAAGGCGATTTTGTTTGAAGTATCTCAAATACGCTGGCAGAATTACATATGCAGACTTTATTTTTATATTAAAATTTTAAATACGCTGAACAACTGACAATAAATATGAGACGGCAAATAGACGCAAGTTTTTACATGCCATGCTTGATTTAATAATTTAATTTAGTTATCGAAACCTTTTCCTTATTTTGCTAACTTGCTTTTTGAAAAATTTTAAAATTAAATTCAAAAAAGATTTTTTTAAAGTTCAGACTAGTTCATTTTTCTTTTCCTATGCATTAACATTTAACATAAAGGTTATCAAATCAACAAGAATACTTGAAAATTAGACAAAAGTTGTTTTGCGAGAGGTGCACAGATACAAACAGAAGGAAGTAGTAGAAGAAGTATTTTAGTTCTTCACAAAAGATTATATTTGCATGTATGAATGTATGTTTGTATGTTTGTGTGCGGTAAATACATTTTGAATAATAATAATAATAATAAATTGTATAAAATGCAATAAATTATATTTATTCTGCAGACATAAATATTCATTGTTAAATACATTTTAAAGAAATAAAACAGGCAAAAATAATTTCCTTTTTTTTTAATTTTGTAATAAAATTATATTGTATTTGTTACTTTTGCTCATGGTTATTACAACATGATTTCCATAATATATTCAACGATTAGCGGCATGCTTTGATTGTAAAAAATGGCTTTCAGTGTAATGTAACATTCATCACTGTGGAATGCAGCTTATTTTAATTATTGAGATTAAATAATTTGTACTTATTTATGTTGTCCACATCATGTGGCACATTTAATGGTTGCCTCTAAGTATAAACAAATTAAGAATCTGCGTTTTACTGACAGCATTAGTTTGTGACTACAGTCTACAGTCACAAATATATACACCCAACAGAAATATACACAAACACACTACTGTATGTTTGTTCTCTTCTAATCCCCAACTAAATTATAATCATTTTTAAATAAATCTCTAAAGTTCATAAGGAAAACATAATAATAAATTTATGTATAATAAATCGTTTTTCTTTTTTTGTTCCTTTAAGATTATTAGGCCTGAAACCAAGAATTTGTAATAAAACAACATGAGCACAAAAGTGGTAACTGACGAGTGTTACTATGACAATCGAGATTTTACATAAAAACAATATACAATCACTAATTGCCAGCTTTTGAGTTCATATTTAAATCGCAATCTGTTGAATTTCACTTAAATTCAAGTTGTATTTAATTTTAGTTTCAGTTTTAAATAAAGGTTCTTACCCAGAGAAAAAAGTGCAAAGGCGTGATATTGCAAGATCTAGGCAAATAGGAGGAGGAGTCAAATTTAAAACGTCTGGCCTCTATTCCTGTACAAGTTGAATTTTAAACTTTGTAAGGTCGAGATCTTTATGTAAAATACGACAAGCCAAGCTGCTGAGAACTACGATGAGTCAAGACCTGGCTTTAGTATTAAAATATTAGAAATATTCAGAAGCAGATCGGTATTGAAAATCACCATTATCTCCTTTTAACTTTCTTAAAACTAAATAAATACGGCAGAATTTGTCTTTTCTTTATTTTTACCACAAAAAAAAATGTTTCAGCCCTAGGATAAGTTGAAGATACTTTTTCTGATTGAATAAATCAGAGATTTCTGCGAAATATTGTATGTTTCCAAATGTCTACATTGTGCGTTTGTGACACAAATAATTATAAAAAACGGTTACTTTTGGTTTTTACTTTTTAGTTCATTTGATTTAATATTTATAATGCCTAGAGGATTGGAAGATTAAGACATTGAAGACTTTCTTGTATTTCTTGAGAATGGGGTTATGTCTGAAGACGAAGAGGATGTAGGTGATCAAGGAGAAATAAATTATTTTAAAAAGTACTCCCAAGATCTAGTGAAAGAGTTCGAAGACAATGGGGATGATGATGAACAAGACAATGACGATGTTTTATTAGGTGCAGATGTAGGGCAATCTTTGGATTAAGATCAAATTAGTAACCCAGCATCAGGTCCTTCATGTAACCACCTACAGCCAGACACTCCTGGTGTTGCAAATTAGAAGCAACGAAGTAGAGAGCTTATTTGAAAAACGCGCAATTTAAAAAATAATGAAAATCGTATTTGCTTCATGGGCAACACAGATCTTTCCCCTGGATTATCCACATGTTGTCCATTTTAATGATAATTTATATCACAATCCTTCTGGTCACCCATGCCATGACCGTCTTCTTAAAATTAGGCCATTTGTAGAACACTTGAATGAATTGCTTGTTAGTATTGCACCATTTTAACAAAGACTTAATCTAGATGAACAAATGTGTATCAGAAAAATAGGACATTTTATGGAGCAATATTTACTAAACAAACCACATTAATGGGCTTCAAGTTAATTGTTTTGTGCTCATTATGTGGATATGCATACAGTTTTGAGATATATTTATGTAAACAAGATCATCCAAACATGTCTGATGAACCTGATATACGCGTAGTCGGCAATATAGTAGTAAGATTGTGTAGGTCGATTCCTCGCAAAATGAATCATATTATATATTTCGATAATTTTTACCCGTCTGTTTCCCTACCGTAATACTTATGGACTCACGGAATACATATATGCATTAGGTACTATTCAAAGAAATTTCCTCGGAAAAAGCTGCAAGTTGCCAGTTTTAAAGGATTTTTTGAAACATTCTGTTGCACGAGGAACATTTGAGAAACAAGTTGTTGATTACGAAGGTATGGATATATAAGTGACATGCTGCAAAGACAATAAGCGTCGAACTATGTGGGAGCTAAACCAGTTGAAACTGCCAAAAGATATGACAAAAAAGAAAATAAGGTAATTTCATTAGCTTGTCCTAAGGCAGTAAAAGACTACAATGCCCATATGGAAGGATTTGACCTCATGGACAGCTATTTAGGCAGGTACAAGATTAGAATAAAAAGCCGTAAGTGGTACATACGATATTTTATCACATGATTGATATGGCAGTAATTAATTCATGGATACTGTAACCCGAAAAACCCGAACCTTACGTTGGCTGACTTTAGATCAGACCTTGCGGAGACATTATGTTCCTACAAAACGTATGAAGGAACCAAGAGAGAAAGACTATCAACTAGTTCTATGAACAAACAATTGGATGCTTAGAAACGTAGAGATCCTTTGAAAGCTATATCAACACACGATATTAGGACTGATGGTATAGGCCAACATGAAAATAGTTGTGGTTCTAAAAATAGATGCAAGCTGCCAGGTTTTCGGATTTTCCAGAACTGAATCCATCAAATGCAAATTTTCATTGAACCACAACAAGAATCGCAATTGCTTCGACCTATTTTATTCTTAAATCTAACAATTTGTATATAATATATTTATATACTAATGCGTAAACTTATATTTTTATGTTTAAAATGTCAAATGTCAACATACAATATTTTTTGAAATAAATACTCAAAACCAACAAATATATTTTTTTATTATTTATGTGTATTTTACGTAATCTACGATAAAAATTATATCGAAAAACATTTTTTTCGGTTAAAACTAAAAAAAAACATGCATTTTAGATAAGTAAATTTTACCCCGATGTAATAGCAATGTATTCTATTTATCAGAAGTATTGTATATGAATTTAAAAAAAAAAACATTTTTGTTTTAATTAAATTTAATCTTTGCGTTAATTTCGATATTATTTTCACTGCCGTCAAAAACTCCTAGCTCTTAATATACAATTTCAAGAATGTTAAGAAACCTTACCTTTCATGACATTCATATTAGTAACGCTATAATTAAGATTCTTATTGCATAATTTGACTGCTTCATAAGTTTTTTAATGTCAAAAGAAAAACGTGTGAAAAATGTATGAAAGTATTAGGAGAGGGGTTAGCTTGCTTGACAAATTTTGTTTTACAAATACTTATAAATCGTGAAATTGATTTTATAATATCAAAACGTGGGTTGAAATAATGAACAACAAATTTAGGGTATCCCAAATTTACAAATGGTTTAAATTAAATATAAAACTACTTTATCTTATCAAATTTTATTGTTTGTTCTTTAACTTTAAGAATTTGCGTAAATTACCTTCAGTATTTAATTTTTAAATTCACACTTCATTTCGATATATTTCATGCGAACTTTATATAAATTTAACTTTGTCATAGCAGCAAATTTTAATCTTGCATAAATATTGGGAGACCCTTTATTGCTGTAAGTATAAGAATTTATGTAATTCCTTTTAGAAAGTATTTTGAAAATAATTTCATAATATTTGTATAATTCTAAAGAATTATTTGCATGCAGCTTTTCATTATAAAATAATTTAAACAACTTAAAATTTTAATATTCGCTAAATAAGAAAATTGTTCTTGTAAATGGAATTGTATTCGGTGTGCCTTGAAGACAACAATAAATTTTAATATGGCTAAATTACACTAGGGGTTCCTTATTTATTTCCATGCTTCAGTAACAGAGACACGCGCTTTATGTAAAAACCGTTGGTAGCCATTTTGCTTTTAGCTTAATAAAATACCAATTAAAAAAAAAAACTTTAAAATTCATAACAACAGCTGATATGATAAACTGCCTTCAATTGAAACTACCTGACTTTTTGATCACTTCAATTAGCTTTAGCTAAATTATATGTTCTCGTTCATACGGACATACATACATAAATCACATGACACGTGTTACACGTTAAAAAGCTTAATGCATATTTAAGAATTTTGGCACATTAACTTTGCTGTTCATAAAACAAATGTAATAGGAGAGCTAAATAGAACAAAATTGAAGTGTTATATTATCACACATTACAATTAACATAAACACACGACGTTGTGACAGTTTACATCAGAAGATATGTATAAAACAAATTCTTTTACTTTGTTACAGCATCAACGTACATATTTTATTTAAAAAAAAAATGCCTTAAAATCTGCTAAGGCCATAGTAAAAGAATAATTTTAAAATGTTTCTAAATTGTTTTTACATGTTTCTTATTTATTTATTTTTATTTATTTATTTTTTTTTTAATAAAAAAAATACTTCCATTAGCAATTTATTCGGTCGGTATTTTTGTTTTTTTTTTTTAATTATTTATTAGTTGTGTCAGTGGGAAAATATTTTGAGTCTTCCACTTACTTTTTATGATCTTATCTGTTCATGATAATATGAATATTACTTTTTTGCGACCCTCAAAACGTTGTTGTAGGCGAAAATTTGCTAATTTATTTCAATTTACCGTATATTATTAAAAACAGAGAACACAGCAACTTTTCCTAACTTCTGGAAGCACAATAACAGAAGCAATAAAAAATCGTCCTGACCCACTTTTTATTAGGGTTCACAGTACATATTTGTATACTTAGATAAATGCGTTAAAAGGCAAACACATCATAATCAAACCTGCTTACATACGTGCATAAAAACATAAAAATAACAATGACATAAAAAATTTACTTCAATACATACGCACACACAAACATATGTATGTACTATGTCAAACAATACACATATTTAAAGAACAACAAATAAAAACATTCATAAAGTAAAGAAAACAAAGACTGAAATGAAAAAAAAAGAACACTCGCAGATATTCTCAAAAATCGTACACAGAAAAAATTATTTTAACTGAACACAACGTTTAGAAAAAGTAAAACTGAATGCACGTTGTTAAATTTACTATGTTCCTTAAAGGCTGCGTTCAAAAATCTTAAACCTAAACGTACGTTTAGTATTTTACTATGCTGCGTTCAGCTGTGGAAAACAAAAAAAAAATATTTGACTTTTTTTTTTTAATTTTTATTATTATTTTATTATTTTGGGCTGAACGTTCATTTAAATTAACTGAATGTAACATTCAGTTTCTTTTGAATTTTTAACTAAACGTGCATTTAGAAAAACTGAATGCAACGTTTAATAAATTTTCTCATAATCAACGTAAAATTTGACGTTCAGCTTCATACATTGTTAAATGAAAAAAGTAGACACATCCATACATAAATACGTATGTATTAAATGCAACATATAAAACGGCATAAAACCGAACGTCTTGTTTAGAAAATGTAAACGTAACGTGGTAAAAATATTTTTACGCATATTACAAATTAATTTTAGAAAACATCAAAAGCAAATGTAACGGGACACAAGAAATAACCCAACAATTATTTCCTGAGTAAAAGTGATTATATTAAATCTGTTAGATTAGTTTACATAAGAAGGAGTTAAAAATTTTTATACCAAAAAAAAAACCTTAAAATTCCGATTTGTTCAGTAAAAATATAAATATGAAGAATTAAATCGATTTGAAACTTTAGATTTTTTCAACTGCAGTTTTATTTTTGTTAGTACAAAAATTAACTGGGTAATTTTTTGTTCGTGCAGTAAAAAGCTATAATACACAAGATGACCGAATTAGAGATACAACCACAACAATGAATTGTAAAAACTTTCATGATGTCACAACACAGATGTGAAAATTATTTGTGTGTGACATATTGAACGAACAAATAACAAGGAGCAAAAAAATAATCGCCTGTGCTAACGAGGTCACCTTATTTATTACTTTAATAGAATTTCATTTGTGTGTTAATGTTCAAAACAAGTTGTCATAATGGAAGAATTATTAAAACAATTTAACATGCAATTTCTTTTGCCAGATTTGCAAGGTAAGTGATATTACGATTAAATTAATAGGTATTTACATATTATTAATTGATATTGGAATATTATATTTTAGAATAAAAGACGAATACCTACTTTTATTTCATTTAGAGGCGGGAATAGAATATAGGCATCTTCAATACATAAACGAACAGGACATTTCTGATGCAATAAAAAAAGTTGGCCCCCGTTCTGAGTTTCGCGAAAAGCTTACCAAATGGAGAAGCAGCGTGGTAAGTAGCTATCAAAAGAGTGGCTAAAGCCTGCAGTACACGAAATGTTAAAAATATAACTTTTCATTTATTAGTTCTTAAAAGAGGCTGGTAAAAAAAGTGAAGTTTTAGAAAAGGTAAGTAAGAGCTGCTTAATTTAATCATTTAATTTTTTATTGTTTAATGTTTAATTATTTTAGACAATAGCAGAGCTGCTATCATCAACAGATAATGGTATTACGATTAAACAATTTTATTATAAAAACGAGTTTTTGTCCTCTGAATTAAGAGACAAATTAATTAATATTATTTTGAAAAACACGTTTACCCGCGGAAAAACTTTTGTAAAGTTTGTAACCTTTTGTTTATAGATTAAAAAAATTACAAAAAAATTGAATTTATTATTTTAAATTAGAATGAGACTGAATATCTTTAAGTTTGTGGAATAAAACTAAATAAATATGTATATTTTTTATTCAAAAATTTAAAAAAAACATTTTTTATTTCTAAAGTTTTTAAAAGCATCCAGTAAAAAACCAAACAAACGTTTAGTTATTCAAAAACTAAACGCTTCCAGTAAAAAACCAAACAAACGTTTAGTTATTCAAAAACTGAACGCATCCAGTAAAAAACCAAACAAACGTTTAGTTATTCAAAAACTGAACGCATCCAATAGAAAACCAAACAAACGTTTAGTTATTTAAAAACAAAACGCATCCAATAGAAAACCAAACAAACGTTTAGTTATCCAAAAACTAAACCTATATAGTAGAAAACCAAACCAGCGTTCAGCATGAAACTGAACGCCATGTTCAGTTTTTTACTACAAACGTTTAGGGTGCAAAACACCTAACGAATATTCAGATAAACTGAACGTTTGTTTGGTTTTTTACTACGTAATTTTTTCTGTGTATATTAATATGTTGGGTAAAAGGACACAATGACACTCACAAGTAAATTTGTACATAAAAATTAAAGCTAAATATTTAATCATTTTTGTTTTATTTGAGATGGCGACAAATGGATAAAAACACAAATAATCAACAAATAAAATAAGCATATAATCGGAGGCAAGAATCCTACTAACACCCCAATTCTGAACTTTATCACGGCAACTAAAATTGTAACAAATTTGACTTAAGTGTTAATTCTCATATAAAAATTTTATATTTTCATATTGCAGGTAATAATTTCACAATCAAGATAAAATTATACATCTAAATATTATGGTACGTACATACCTATACATACATACATAAATACATACATATGTATTCTATAAGAGTGTATAATATTATGCGATAAATTCGTATGCGTTTAATATGCTGTTTTTACAATCTTAAGGATAACTTTGAGTGCTTATTTAACACTAGAAAAGCCCGGCGCGCGTTGCTATGCCCCTTAATGAATAAAAATGCATTCTGAATTTAAATTAAATATCAAGTGGGCGTAGCACTGCCCACTTTTCTAATCACGAAACTATATAGTCATTACCAAAATCGGTCCAGAGCAAGTACCTCAAAATTATAATTTTTTAATGGGCGTGGCCCCGCCTACTTTTTAATCACGAATTTATATACTCATGAGAGTTCAATATGTGTGCAAAGTTTCAGAAAATCGGTCAAGTGCAAGAAGCTTAATATTATAACTTTTTTTATGGGCGTGGCACTTCCCACTTTTCTAATCACGATATTGTATTATAATAAGAGCTCAATATGTGTGTGCAAAGTTTCAGAAAAATCGGTGAAGTTCAAGTACCTCAAAATTATAACTTTTTTTTATGGGCGTGGCCCTGCCCAATTTTCTTATCACGAAATTATTTAGTCATGACAGCTCGATACGCGTGCAAGGTTTCAGAAAAATCGGTCCAGTGCAAGAACCTCAAAATTATAAATTTTTTTATGGGCGTAGCCCTGCCCACTTTTTCAATCACGAAATTATAAAGTCATGACAGGTCAATATGTGTGCAAAGTTTCAGAAGAATCGGACCAGTGCAAGTACCTCAAAATTAAAATTGTTTTTATGGGCGTGGCCCTGCCCACTTTTCTTATCACGAAATTGTAAAGTCATAACAGTTCAATATGTGTGCAAAGTTTCAGAATAATCGGTCAAGTGCAAGTACCTCAAAATGATACCTTTTTTTATAGGCGTGGCACTGCCCACTTTTCTAATCAAGAATTTATTAAGTCATGACAGCTCAATATGTGTGCAAAGTTTCAGAAAAATCGGTCTGGTGCAAGTACCTCAAAATTGTAGCCTTTTTTTATGGGCGTGGCCCCGCCCACTTTTTTAATCACAAAATTATAAAGTCACGACAGCTTAATATGTGTGCAAAGTTTCAGAAAAAGCGGTCCAGTGAAAGTATCTCAAAATTAAAACTTTTTTAGGGGCGTGGCCCCGCCCACTTTTCTTATCACGAAATTATTAAGTCATGACAGCTCGATATGTGTGCAAAGTTTCAGAAAAATCGGTCAAGTGCAAGTAGCTAAAACTGATAACTAATTTTTATGGGCGTGGCCCCGCCCACTTTTTTTCATCCATAAACACTCCCCGGTATGTGTACAACAACTTACCAAAGTTTGAGCCCGATCGGTTTTGCAGTTTCAGAGTCTATAGCTAACACACACACACACACACAGAGTTTCACTTTTATATATATAGATGTGTTCTGTTATTGTAACATAAACAAGCTACACGCAAAACTCAAAGCCACTCAAAGCAATGACTTGGATTGTAAAAACAGCACATACTTTCATATGACTTTGAAAGTTTATTGTTTTGTAATGACTGTCTACTTTCTTTGTCATTCGCGCATAAATTTATAGCATCGGACTGTAGATGCTAACAGTATGAAAATATAAAGTAATGAAAGTGAATTACACAGTGTTGGACAAAATATTTACATGTCGGCGATTATAAATATTTGTTCAATTCACAACACGCCCTGTGTATTTTGTATCGTCTATTCAAATAAAGTTTTGTTTTATTTACTTTTGAGCACAATCTCGGTCGTATGTTGTATTGGCAAGTAAAAAATCGTGCTTAGGAAAGTTGATCAAATCCTGCTTTTAAATAGTTTTAAAAAGTAGTTAAAGCAATTTTTTGTAAAATCTTTAAGCAGAGTTAAAGAAAATCAATAAAGCATTTGAGTTAAAATAATTTATAATTTTTATTTTCAGATCGAAAATGTATTTGTTGATTTTGCACAAAAAACTAATTTCTCATCCCTGTGTAAATCAGTTATGTTCAACCCTTTAACAACACATAAAATTTAAAGTACGTACTAACAAAAGTTTAACTGTACATAAAAAACTTTTACTAAAAAGTAAATTCTAATTTAAATAAGGTCTGTCTTGGCCTTTATTGAGAGCGGTTTTTATTGTGGTTGGTTTCATTATGTCGGCTTTTACACAAGTAATACACCCGGAGAGTAGCATTTTTAAACAGAGTTGTAGTTTAGCCGTTAAGTTTTTACTTCTATTAATTTGAAAGATATAATTTTTGAAGAATCGTGTATCTACTTTATGGTACTAAGTACTTAGAAAAGTGTCATTTGCTGGTATTTAGTACCCAATTACTCAATACTTTAACAGCACTATTCACGAACAAATAAATAAGTTTTATAACAAGAAGCAAATAAGTGAACACAAAATGTTACTGAAAGCTGTCATAACTTGATTACTTCGCAACAATTCTGTTGTTGCATACTAATATTTTATGGTTATTTTAAATTCTTATCAACACAACCTCATTTTTGCGTAACATCATGCCATGTTTGTGGTAGTAATTTTTAACAATAAATCATATTAGTTTTGTCAAAACTTTATAGAAATGAAATATAAAATAATCAAACTCAAACAAACACTTAGTGCTCAAGAGGAATAACTGTACAACAATGAAGTATTTTTGTAAAGAATATAATATGAATTTCGGGATCAGGTCGTTATCACTGCCTTTCTCTGTGTATACACGCAAAGAAAAAATATGGTTGTGGTAACCATAATCGAAGAGCAACATACTATGATTGAATTGTATGATTATGGTTAAAATAATAATGGTTATCAGTTATCATCATTATGTTTAATTTAAGTATCACTCAATAATCATATATATGATTACGATTGAAATCGACAATTTTTGCTTTTTTTCGGCAAATTATTGTCTTTTGCTGTAACATACACATATTGACTGTACTTACCAATTTAAATGCAATTTTTATACCAATATTTTTTTACATTTTCTCGTTTATTTTTAAATTTTCTTAAAATTTTCAAAATTTTTGTTCCTTTTTTTGACATCTCAAACTTTTGAAATAATAAAAATTTATTCAGCAAGAAGAAGAACAGTTGAAATCAAATTATTATTAAAAAAAATCACAGATTGATGGCTTTGTAATCATAATGTTGTCTCACCTATTATTTAATGATTATTTTTAATTTATAATGCTTTTGAATATCATGTTATTTTTGTCGTCATAATTTTTTTAAATCATACTATTTTTATATGTTAATCATTTTGAAATTTTACGAAAACTAAACAATAAAAGATACAATTCAAACAAATGCTTGATTATCGTGACAAAATATATGATAAAATGAAACAAAAATAACTATTACTTGTTTTCGACAACCAAATATTGTTATAGAAAAAATAATATGACCGTCGTGATCATGCCGTAACCATGGTTTTTCTTTGCGTGTACTTAATAACAATGACAAGAAACAATTTAAACTCAATTTGAAAATGGCTCTTCCTACATGGTCTTCCTACATAAAAGAATAGGTCGACTTAAGGTCACAACACCAGCAAGGAAAACCGTGACAATATGTACTTAATATTTGTGGCCAGCATATGAATCAAAGTTGCCTTTTTTTACCCTTCACACAAAAGTGAAAAAGGATGTATGTATGTAGGTTTGTTATTCCGTGTGAAATTTCTACAATTTTCATATCCTACCCCATAAAGTATATATTTTCTGAAAGCTTATGAATAGGGGAGTTGATTGAGCCCTATCAGTATGTCAGTCTGTTCATGTGCTCGTTGAAATCAACTTTCAGAAGCCCCCTGATATGGCCTAAACCCGCGTGAGGTATTAAAATATAAGAAATATTTGGGAGCAGAACGTTATTGAAAATCAAAAAAATGTATACATAAATAACTGAGATATGAGGAAAAAACCACGAGCACCTCGTTTTTCACAACAACCAAATACAACACATATATACAAACGTAGTATACTGTTCAGAGTAAACGTGGCATCGAATCCCAGCTGAGCCAAAAATTTTTTTTTATTTTTTATTTTATATATTATTTATATTTTTTTTCAAATATACACACATAAACTAAATCTATAATATTTATTTGGTTTTTGGGTTTAAGCTGGTTTATATGCAAAAATAAAATAAATTAAAATTGAAAAATTGTTGGTTGGGTTTTTGAAAAAGTTTTTTATAGTTTTTTGTTTTATTTTTGAATTCTCATTTTGTTAATGAGAATTTAAAAATATAACTTATAAAAATTTTAAACTTTTTCAAGAATTTGGGTAAAGGTTTACTGATGATCTGGCATAAGCACCAGTGAAATGCATATAAACCAGCTTAAACCCAACAACCAAATAAATATAATTGAAAAATTATGGGAGCATATCCTAAATAATTTAGTAAATTAACTAAATCTATAATTTTACAATGGTATGTTTTTTATACATATGTATTTATATGTTTTTTATATGTATGTGCGTATTTTATATTATTAAGATGAATCGTGATACAAACAATTGTTATTGCATGACTACACGTTTTGAAGGGTATATAAAATTCAGCACGGCCGAATATAGCACTCTTACTTGTTTGATTTTCCTTTTATATTAGATTTCAATTAAATTTATCGATTTGACAAAGAAAGACCTCAATGTGTTATTTAAAAATAAAAAAACTGCATCTTGCATCAAAAGAAAAATTTTGTAGTTTTTAATGTAATAACAAGCTTTTGGTCTCTATATATTAAATTAACATTTTATAAGTTCTTTAAATATTTCGCATCATCAGGAAACTGATTACTATTATTATGAGTTTTATCTATATATCTGTGGCTTGGAGCTAAAAGGGCCAATGTCAAAATATTTACTTTTGAGAAAATTGCAATTGAACTTTAACTTTAATAGGTGCTTTCATAGTGACATTGGCCAGCATTTTATTTATGAAGCTGTTCTGGGTTAAGTATGACTTTAGCTGTTTTACCATAATGAAATAAAGCAAGAAACCAAATCTAATGCAATGATTAACTCAAAAGAGCAAAAAAGTGACATTGGGCCTTTTAGCTCCAAGCCACAGATATATAAAAGTGAAACTCTGTGTGTGTGTGTGTTAGCTATAGACTCCGAAATTGTAAAACCGATCGGACTCAAACTTTGGCAAGTTGTTTTAC
Organism: Phyto melanocephala; assembly: GCA_941918925.1. Classification (NCBI taxonomy): domain Eukaryota; kingdom Metazoa; phylum Arthropoda; class Insecta; order Diptera; family Rhinophoridae; genus Phyto; species Phyto melanocephala. The sequence goes on from OW799233.1 coordinate 182,917,147, forward strand.
ACATTCCAGGGAGTGTTTATGGGTGGCAAAGAGTGGGCAGTGCCATGCTCATAAGAAATAAGTTATCATTTTTAGTTAATATAATTATAATTTCGTGATTAGAAAAGTGGGAAGGGCCACGCCCACAAAAAAGTTTTAATTTTGAGGTCTTGCTCTGGACTGATTTTTGTGAAACCTTGCAAACATATTAAGTTGTCATGACTATACAATTTCTTGATTAGAAAAGTGGGCAGTGTCACGCCCATACAAAAAAATTTAATTTTCAGCTACTTGAACTTCACCGATTTTTCTGAAACTTTGCACACACATTGAGCTCTCATGACTATACAGTTTCGTGATTAGAAAAGTGGGCAGTGCCACGCCCATGAAAAAAAGTGGTAATTTTTAGCTTTTTGCACTTGATATTCAGTTTAAATTCAGAATTCATTTTTATTCATTAAGGGGCGTAGCAACGCGCGCCGGGTATTTATAGTATTATATAGTCAAGGCATATTTATTCACCAAGTAATCGCAATTAAAAAATTAAAATTTTTAAATTGAAAATAAACGAAATAAGTGCAGCTAAAGTTTAAAATAAGTAAATAATTAAATAATCAGATGGCAAATCAAGACTTCCTGATAAATAAATTTTCCTTGTTATAAATAGAATAAAATAAAAGAAATAATAATTTTTATTCATATAAAAGCCTAACAAATAGTTGTAAATGAATTTAAAAAAAAATTTTAACACAAGTTGTACATTGTGTTGTGTTTATGTATTTCTTTTATCATAAAAGTGTTTTAACGTGTTAGATCTTAAAAATATTTTAATTTGTCAAGTCTGATGATTATACAAACAACTGTGTAATTCAATTAATTTTAGTTTTATACTTTGCACAAGAACTTAATTAGCAAAATTTGAAAAAAAGATTTTAATTGCTAAAAACTAAAGCAGTTTTTAGCGCAAATCCTTAGCGATACATATTTCTTTTTTTTATAATTTTAATAACGAATTCTAAGTTTCAGATTATTACCCCTGTTTTTTTATCTCCACTGTATTTTACCCCCAATTTATGTTTTTTATCCTCTTTGATAGTTTAAGTTATTATAGTACCAACTACAATACGATTAGTACATTGAAATTTATGGCTTGTATTCTTACGCAGGCTGACACACATACGCAACACACATGTACACAGTTCTATGCGTAAAAACAATTTTATGTTGTTTTAGGAATAATATTTCAATAAACCAAGTCCTTAACTTTTTGTTTTCATCTATTAAGTTGATGTTATTTAAAACACATACCTACATATGTACATGCAAACACACATACATACATATAAACCATACAAAGATTAAGTAGATTTTCTTTTCATTATGATTCTTCTACTTTCGATAGAGAAGAGCTATTGTTAAACTGTTGTCATTACCTATTGTATAAGTTGTGAGTTGTAAGGAATTCAGTTTGACTCATCATCAGGGCAAACGACGAAGTGGGATAATAGAAATTTTCTATTTCTGATGCATTTTAACGACATTCTATAACCAAAAGTAAAAACGTTGTATCAAACTGTCGAAAACATTGGCACAACTGTGATAAAATTACACAATTTACAACGCAGACACAATCTGTGTTGTATTGATGTATATAGTATGTATCTGCATACATCGCACATACAGCGTAGGAATGTTTTTTTTCTTTGCCCAAAAACATGAAACTATTGTAAATTGAAGTTGTGTGTGTGTGTGTGTGTGTGTGTTAAAAACTCATTGCTAAACAGTTGTAAGTGTCTACTGAATTTATATTTTGATTAACTTTCGTAAAGTATCAAAGTCGCCCTTATACAGACACCCACTTGTATTAAATATACTTAAATATTTGTTATTCGTTCCTTTTTCCAGAATATAATGGAATATATTGAACTTGTGTCGTTTGTATCTACTTTATTGAGCATTTTATGTGTTAACGTCTGTCTCATCAATATAAAGTACATGTGTGTATGTGTCGTTTCGTTATTTAAAAAATATATGTTTATTTATATTTTTATAAACCACAAATACTGAATCTGTTGTTTAATATTTTCGTTGTTCAAGACTTGCTAACAAGCGACTCTGAGATGTCCATCTTAATGATAATTTTATGACTGGCATGTGACACTTTTTAAACACTTGATTTTGGCTTTTTATTGTTTCTGTATGAATACTAAATTTCTATTGAATTCAACATATTGCTGTGATATAAAAATAACTATTTTTGTTTTGTTCTTTTTTTTTTTGCCAAAATATGGTCAAGATAGAAAACAATATTTAATTTAATTGGCATTTAGGTTGTTGTTATTTGTTCAATAAATTCTTTTCCAAATTCAAATCCGTTTATACGAGTTTAGACAGTTTCTAAAGTGAAACGCAAAAAATTACAGAATTTTAACTTTAAATAAACTTTATTGTTTATTTAATATTCCACTGGAGGGCTTGGAGTACAAGAGATTAAAATAACAGTTAAATTATATTGAGATACTTTTTAATCTAACAAGATAAAGAAAAATGCCATATCTCACATACCCAAAAATTATCTTTAAAGTAAGGAGAGTTGCACTATATCCCTTGTGCTTAAACTTTCTAAATAAATAATCTTGTACCTTTTAAGAATTTTAGTACCACCCAAAAAGAATAACACATAGACTAATTTTTTTCAGTAACCTTTTTTTATTTAAAAAAACTTTTAGGGTTCTTTGTTATATTTTGAGTCATCATGAATATGGAATATGATTCCATGATATCATGGGGCGCATATCCATCCTTACCGTGGCTTTCGATTCTCGCCAGAGCTTTAATCCATTCACTATAAATTGGTGGTATATATCAAAGAAGATCTTAGCAGTTCTGCAAAAAACGATAATCATTTCTTTGGTAAAGTTTTCTTGCTCATTCATAAGATCATAGTTGTATGAGAATTTCATGGATCGTCCTAATGAAAGTGTATCCATTGCCTTTTCCGGATGCCCGGTAAACTATTTCTGAAAAATCTTTCGATCGGCTCTTTGGTTAGAAAGTCCTCATTTTGCATTGATGTTTTCTATATTTTCAAAACTTGGGTTACACTCCATGAATGACTGCCCAGAGAATATAAATTTATGATATTCTTCTATATTCCAAAAAAAGCTTAGAGGACAAACAAACAGACAGGTGTCTGATCCGTTTTTAATTATTTAACCCATAAGGGACAAAAGAGATATAAAACGTATTATAATTTAAATTGTATTAGTTTCTCGCAAAAAAATATTAATAATAATATTTTGGTCCTTTTTTGAAATTCGCTTTTATAAGTTTTTATAAATTTTTGCTGTTTTTGTGAGTTTTTTTTTTAACAAAAATTTTTTTATGATTTGATTACTATTATCGCCTGATAGAATACGAACCATTGGTTTTTGGAATCTTCTACAGGGACAAAAAATTAAACACGGGAAAACATAAATAATTTCTAATTACTGGGTCAGTTCCGATCCCGACCCGATACATAAAATACATTGTTATCGGGCTATAAAGGGGCAAATTCGGCAAAACAGTTCGGTACTTCAAAGAACATATTTTCCTGCAAAATAGAATAGATTTATTCACTTTTAATCATTATTTGAACATTATAACGTCGAATAGATATTTAAAGGTTTTAAACTTGAAACTAAGACATTGATGTGGAAAACTCCAAAAACGCACTTTTTCCCATTTGTTTGTATTTTTTTTTTTTTTTTATGAATTCAGAATTTTGAAATTTGGAACTTTTGATCAGAGCTGAGTTAAAAATTAAAGGTTAATTTTTTCACTTTTTTAGTTCTTTTTTTCTGGTTGATGGATATAAATTTTTGAAATTAGAGACTATTGTTTCGAAACTATTGGTAAAACTGAAAAGTACTGGGCGACAAAAAGCACAACTTTTCACATTTATATGATGCGTTTTATAGTTTCTACGTTTATAAAGCTAGAATTTTTGGGAAGACTAGAAAATTTACCTTTTCGCATCTTTGTGGTACGTTTTTATTATAGTTTTTATTAATAAATTGTTTGTTTTATGGCTGGCTGTCAAAACTTTTCTTTACTTTCTTTCTGGTACTGGATAAGTATCCTTTTTTTCCTTTCGACGCTTGTTAATAGAAGTTAAGTTAGAGAAGGGCAAAAAGTTGCATACCCTAGTATACCCACCACCTCTGTCATTCCGTTTGTAACACATCGATATATTTTTTTAAGATCTCGTTGCACTTTAGGACGGTCTAGCTATGTCCGGCTGTCCGTCCGACGAAAGCACGAACCAAAAAATAAAATATAAAATTTTGCCAGAATATTTCTAATACATAAGGAATGTCTGGTGATGGAAAGAGAGAAAGTTATAGCTTGTAATATAAAATTAGGTCAAAAAACATTTCTTATTTAAATAGAATAAAATGTAATTGTGTCTAAACGCAATGACGTGGAGCGATAAAATTTCTCAAGTATATTTCCTGAGTAAAAAAAAAATATATTTCCTGGAAAATTTCCCAAATATATTAATTACGAAAGGAGTTATAGATCAAAATGTACGAACATTTATACCGCACAGTATCTTTTTCGGTCTATTTAAAATTTAAAACGTAATAAAACTGACAAAATTTGATTCTGGACGATTTTGGAATTTTGCAAGCAATGCTTTTTTAGTCAATAGATTTTTAATAACGGAAAATTAAGGTGGCTCACCTCCCAAACAACGCTTTATTTTAAATTCATGTAATTTTTCTATGGCCAAAGATTTTGGAGGAATAATGGACTCTATATTGAAATATCTGAGTTGCATTTACTAGCAGAGGCTACTTTAACACGCCCACTGTTAATGAAATTTAAAGGCTCATTAAAGCCACAGAATCATGTAAATGATGATGAAATTTCGCCTTTATTTATATTATCCTGGTCAATGTAATTCTAATATAAAAAAATGAAGGTGATATGCCCACTTTAACGCCTTTTTTTTTAAACTCATATTATTTTTATATGGAAAAAAATTTAAAAAAATGAAGTCTCTAATGGGATCATCTGAGTTGAATTCAAACATTCATTATAAAATTTTAAAAGCAGGAGGTGACATCCATTCACAAAGCTAATATCATTTTTAACTTCCTCTGGCTACCAAATTATTATCTTCACTTTCCGTACAAATACAACATTGTATTACTCCTAATGTAGAAATACTTAAGGTTTCATTGCAAGACTGAATTTGTGAAAATATTTTAATAGCAAATCGAAGTTACACAAAAAAATTAAAACATATTTGAGAATAAAGAGCTTATGCCATAGCTTACGCCATGTGCTATAAAAGTACACAAAATTGGTGGCGGGTATCAAAATATAGTGGTGCTCTCACTTGTTTTTATAGTAATTTTTACATATTCTCAGTTTATGATTCTAAAATTTGGAAACTAATAAGCATTGATCTTGGCTGAGATTTAAGATGATAGGGAGGAGATGATAAATTTATAAAAAAAAATTAAATAGTTCCCTGCTAATGCGCTCACGATACTTTTCTTTTTTCTAATCAATTTTTTAAAAATTTAACGAAAAATGATTTAGTAATTAAAAAGTAACTTGAGTATTGAATAAACAGTAAGAACTGCGTTAGCCAAGTAGCGTACATATTGTTCGTTTTTACACTTAAATATTTACTGTCGTATTCATAAAAAATATCTTAGTTTTATTAAAGGCTTATTTGACAGATTGTAATAAATAAGCCTCAAATATTTTTTATGAATACGGCAGTTAGATGGAATGGGTAAATATATGTATGCATATAGTTGTATGTGTGTGTGTGTGTGTCTGTGTGTGTGTGGTAGTAATGAAATCAGTAATATTTAACCAAAATAAATATTTTATTAATTAATACATTCTTTTCTATTTTCTGTTATAAATGACCAAATGTTCGATTAATCAAAAATAATTATAAAAGACTTAGACACATACACACATACATGCACATTTTTTCATTAATTTAAAAAAGAAAAACATTTTTGTTTGATTTTTCATTCATCGTACTGGACAATGCAATGATTAATGAAAATGCTTACAACATTCATACAAAAAAATCTTGTTTAAACATTAATTAGTGTTAATCATACGCTATCAATATAAAGTTACACATACGCAAGCTAGTCCATGCACGCACAGACGCATACTTACATACATACGTTTGGTATCATAAATAATTAATTGGTATTGTTTTGTCACTGACCACAAATTATATGTTTCACCCATAAGCATTAACAATTATTAAACATTTTATTGTTGTAAAGATATAATGAAAATTTGAGTTAACCAAAAGCACGTCAAAGTTACATAGACATACATATGTACATGCACATGTATTTCGTCAACGGTTGGCCTTCCTGCCCAACAGTGCACAGAAATTATGCGCTCGTACTGTGATATACAGTTTTGTTACGTTCTGTAAACATTTTTGTTTATTCTTAACCTTCTTGTAGTGTCGGTGGAATAACATAATACGTCATAAAAAGAAAATTTTAAATATATTTGCAAACAAGAAATGTATGTATGGCATACAAAAATATGGACAAAACAAACTAAATCAATTTGTAAACGTCTGACACATCGTGTAGGTAAGTTTTATTCTTATTATTGTTAAAGTATGCATTTAAATTACACAACTTTTTTTTATATTATTTAATATTAATTTGAAGCGACATTTTTCGTTTAGGAATCTGCTTAATGTAAATGGAAAAAAATAACCAAATTTTTATGACAATTCAATTACATTAACAATTTCCGGTGGTATTCAGTAATACGCATAACATGTATATTTAACTGAAGTAGGAACTGTATATAGTCATCGAAAAGTCTTTGCAGTGATAAATATTTGTACATGAATTGCAAAAAACAAAAAAGAAAGAAATTAAAAAATTCCTATTATAAAAGAAAATTATTTCAATTCTAAATTTTCTGTTGGTAATATAGTGTTTTTGGTGATGTTGATAAAAGTGATGTGATGATTTGCTTTTTTTTATATCTAATGCATATTCTAAATTCTTGTTCCAACAAAAGCAATAAAATTTAGTAATTTTTTTCTACTGGTTATTCGGAAATACCAACATTTCTAATTCCCAACAATGAAAGCCACTGTAATGATAATATTTTAAAACTTTCGAATACAATAATTAAGACTATTAATAAAAAAATTGTTTAGGCAGCTTATTTTTGTATAAATATACTTCGAATCGTTAGAGAGCTATGCTCATCTGCTTAGGCGTTGAAATCAATTTTTTTAAGCCCTCACATATCCCACGAACTTGTTCGTTCTATGAGTTTATCAGAAATTCTTTCGAGAATTTGGCTTTTGGAAATCAGCAATTTATGCCCATTAGCGGCTGAGGTGTGAGCACAAAAATACAGATGCGTCTGTTTTCCTAAGCAATGTCAATTTTTGCAGCTCCCAGATAACTGCTTGACCAGTTTGTTTAATGTTATTCTAAGATATGCATAACGAACATTATTGGAAAATATTGGTTTAATTTATCCTACAGAGATGATAGTCCTTATGAACTATTTGGATTTTTATACCCGCCACCAAAAAAATGGTGGGGGTATATTCATTTTGTCATTCCGTTTGTAACACATCGAAATATCCATTTTAGACCCCATAAAGTATATATATTCTAAATCAGGGTTTGATTTGATGACGATCTAGCTATGTCCGTCCGTCTGTCCGTCTGTTGAAAGCACGATAGAGGTCGCACCGAAAAAGCTAGGGGGCTCAAATTTTGCCAAAATCTTTCTTATAGACAAGGTTTGTTTGGTATTGAAAATGGGCTAAATCGGAATATTAGTAAGAGAGTTATAGCTCGTAATGCAAGAGTAGGTCGAAAAAACCGTGTCCTTTGAACATCGAATAAAATGGAATTGTGTCCAAACGCATTAACGTAGACTCATGAAACTTCGAATATATATTTCCTGAGTAAAAACAATATTTTGCCCCGAAAATTATCTAAATCTATGCATTAGGAGAGGAGTTATCGATCAAAATGTACGAAAATTTATACCGCACAGTGTATTTTTCGGTATATTTAAAAACAAAAACGTCATAAAAGCAACAAAATTGAATGTACGACTCTGAAATTTTGCACACTTTGCTTATTGGTGAGACGCTTTTTTGTAACGGAAAATCAATGTGCCACGCCCACTTTTACGCCCACCTCCCATATAACGTCTACCCATAATTCATATAATTTCTCAATTTATGTAGATTTTGGAATAATAAAGGGCTATATTGAAACATCTCAGTTGTACTCATTCGAAAATACAACTTTGACACGCCCACTATAACGCCCACTTTTCACGTTATATACCGTTAATGAAATTTAAAAGCTCATAAAACCGCCAAAATTAGAGGTATGATGATCAAATTCGCTACGTATATCCTTTTAGGCAATGTCATTACTGCGCCAGAAAATTAAGGCGCCACGCCCACTTTTACGCCCACCTCCCATATAACGTTTTACTTAAAATTCATATAATTCCTATATTAATAAAGATTTTGGAATTATAAAGGGCTATATTGAAACACCTAAGTTGTACTCATTCGCAAAAATAACTTTGTCACGCCTACTATAACGCCCACTTATCACGTTATATACCGTTAATGTAATTTAAAAGCTCATAAAACCGCCAAAATAAGAGGTATGCTGATAAAATTTGCTACGTATATCCCCCTAGGCAATGTCATTACTGTGCTAGAAAATTAAGGCGCCACGCCCACTTTTACGCCCACCTCCCATATAACGTTTTACTTAAAATTCATATAATTCCTATATTAATAAAGATTTTGGAATTATAAAGGGCTATATTGAAAAACCTAAGTTGTACTCATTCGCAAAAATAACTTTGACACGCCTACTATAACGCCCACTTATCACGTTATATACCGTTAATGTAATTTAAAAGCTCATAAAACCGCCAAAATAAGAGGTATGATGATAAAATTTGCTACGTATATCCCCCTAGGCAATGTCATTACTGTGCTAGAAAATTAAGTTGCCACGCCCACTTTTACGCCCACCTCCCATATAACGTTTTACTCAAAATTCCTCTAATTTCTCTATTAATAATGATTTTGGAATAATAAAGGGCTATATTGAAACACCTAAGTTGTACTCATTCGCAAAAACAACTTTGACACGTCTACTATAACGCCCACTTTTCACGTAATCTACCGTTAATGAAATTTAAAAGCTCATAAAACCGCCAAAATTAGAGGTATGATGATCAATGTTATTGTTGTGCCAAAAAGTTTAGGTGACACGGCCACTTTAACGCCTACCTCCCATACAACGGCTTACCTTAAATTCATGTAATTTCTCTATTGACAAAGTTTTTGGGAAAATAAAGGACTATATTGAAATATCTAAGTTGTATTTATTAGCAGCAACTTTATTGATACGCCTACTTTAATGGCCACTTTCATTGAAAGACTACATTTACAAAAGCATTTTAATAGCATATCGAAGTGAGGTTAAATTTTAAGGGCTGATGTTGAATTTAAATAAAAAACAAATTATTTAGGAAATTATTATCATTTCTTTTTATAATGATAATATTTGTATGGTTCAGTTATGTATTTAACAAAATATCGGCCAAATGACCCCCCCCCCCATCCTTGGCGCCACTCCTCTATCTGATGGTCCAAATTTTCAATGACAATGTTGATGCTCAATTGTTGGGCACGATAATGAGTCGAGGTTGACTGCTCTTTTGCCACACTATCGCAAAAAACAGCAATGGTTCCCATTCAACGAACTAAGAAGGCATTCACAGATTTTCTAACATTTTATACAGACCTGTTTTGCAGAAATTTAAATATGTTTTACAATTTTCCCGATTGTGGACGAATTTGAACGATTATGTTGATCAAAAGAATTACGAAGTGCACAAAATGCATTTTGATTTGAACGCCCATTTTTATAAAAAACCTGAATAACTTTAAAGCGTTGCTCATTTGCGTATCTTTCCACGGATCAAAATGAGTAAGTTTGAGATTGAGAAATGTCAAGTGAAATGCAGAAAACAAATTTAAAGACTAGGTGTAGTTCACCTTCAACATGGGCCCTTAAAATTTAACCACCCTCTACAAAGAAAGTGATACATATTTTATTATAAAGAGATTATTCTATAGCGATTAACAAAATAATAAATATTGTGCTTTAAATGTACACAAAATTGGTGGTGGGTATAAAAGATTCGGCACAGCCGAATATAGTGTTCTTACTTATTTGTTTTATAAGCGTCAAAATACAACTGCTTCGATTTTGATGTGAATTTTACAAAAAAAATCGATTTTTAAAGTTCTAGACAACCAGGAGGGTGTGAAATGAAAGATCTGGTCTAACAGAATTATAAAACGCTATAAAATACATGATGGCCGCCACTACAAAATGCGTACAATAATTGTTTATATGTATAGGTTAAATGTAGTAGTTAAATATTTAACCTTCTAAGGGCCATTATTACAACTTGCCGTTAGTTAAAGGTAGGATTTTTTCTGCCCGATAAATAGCTTCGTATTATTACAACTTTCATTTTTTATTGTTATTATAATTAATAATAATGTTATTTAATAGACAAAAAAAATAATAAATGAAGGCTTTATAATGCAAAGTCATTTATCGATCCGACAAAATCCTGCCTTTAACTAGCGGCAAGTTGTAATAATGGCCCTAAGTATGAAAAGTTCTCAACTAAAGATGGAATACGAAAAAAAATTCTTAGTTCTATCGATATGCGTATGTTATGGTACGGTATTAGTTGAAAGGGCTTGACTAGTAGAATACATTGAACTATGAAAAGTTTAAAATTCCAGATAAAATCGAAAATAATAGAGCAAAATGACGTATAACAATAAATCTAGGCTACGCTACAATATAATCATTATACCCATTCAAATAATGGTTAGGGACATTATCACCATCTATCCGACCGAATAAAGAACTCGTACTTGTAGCATTCAATTTATTTTATTTAATAACGTGAAAACATTAGTTAAAAGAAATTTATACTTTGATGATGCCAACTGGACCTGTGTCACCAACAAAATACGAAAAGAATAAAAATAAAAATAAAAAATTAAATCTTCATATTAAGTTTTTTTTAAATAATCTCATTCATATGAAATATTTTAATTTGCTTCGTTATGAGAAAACTGTTAAAAAGTCATTATGATGAATGGACGAAATATTGATGGCTAAAGATCCCTCTATCCCTCTTTCAAAGAAAGTGGCTTAATTACTAGATTCACAAGCTGTGCTGTCATGTCGCATGGTTAACACACCATTTTACTTCTTAAAACGATGGTTTATTTCAACTGAGGTCTGATGATGGTATTCTTTCAATGGGAAATTTCACAGATGCTAACATGTGACATATGTAATTCCAACGACATATGAGAGCGTTAACTGCATTACGATAAGAATTACCAGTAAAGGAAAAATCAGTTGAATTAATTGAAGTAAGAAGTGTTGAAGATATCGATTTTCATACGAACTAATCAAATATTGGCGACCGAGCTGAAATAGGTTTCTATGAGATAAAACATAACAAGGGTCCTTATACTATTTCCCAAGCTGACAATTATCACAATTATATACAGAATTAGAACTCACCTTGCTCAAGTATAACTGTTGCGGCTAATAGCGGTATGCTTTGTTCAAAACAAGTTTTAACAGCGCTCGAACTTTCGTTAAATAAAACACTATTTATTTTATGTATACTTTAAATATTACTTAACTTTTTATTAAAATGTTTTATTTAATTGTTTTATTTAATCTTGGGATAAGGACACGTGAAGGTCAAGAGCGCTTTAAAATTATTTTGTTTGAACGTTCGCTTCTTTGCTTTGATAAAAACCGTCTGGCGACAATTGTTTCTGTTCTTAAAAATGCGTACAAAAGAAACAAGTGACTTTGAAAACGTGTTCCCGTTATCCCGTTATATTTACATTAGTAATGGTACAATTTCAAATGCATAACATTGCGTATAAAGAAGAAAATAAGAGGGAATAAATGGATTAATCTCAAGAGAGGTTATTAATAAATGCAGGGCTCAAAAAATTGTTTGTCTTTTTTGACATTGCGGCAACAACAACAATACGCAGAGCTTGAAGCGAAATAAACGAACTATTTAAAAGTTATCTTTAAAAATAGCCTACGTTTGAGCGTATTAGATAAAAAAAACTTCACCGTAAATACTAAATGCCGGAATTGGAATAACTTAAGACTTCGAACTGGATGAAAATCCTTTAGGAATTTTATTGATGAATCAAAATTTTACTAAATTGGGATTAAAGTGTTCTTGAGTTTGCTTAGTATGCCAGTTGGATATACGTGAACATCAGTCATTGGTTAAGGCTTTATTATGCCGTTTTCCTCAACCTAACCTAAACTTACCAACAAACATTTTTGTTTCTCAATTGGAAGACTTAAGTGTTGCAGACATTTAGTTTTAGCAGCTTGGTGTAATAAATTCAATAAATAATCAAATAAATCAAATAAATTTACTAAGAGAAATACATTCTTTTTCCAGGGTGTTTGTAAAGTACTAGGTCTATACAGATAAACTTGAAATGGTCGAGGCCTTGCTATAAAACTTTACAAGTAGAACTATTGTGCTGGTCCTTAGTTTACGGGTACTCATTTCGAGAAGATATTATGATGTACAATAAAAAATAAGGAATTTCCCACGACCGATGTTGGCATGAGTGCAAAGGAGGCAGATTTATGTACAAATAACCACTATTAGCTATTTTATATCACAGCGAGCCATTTGGCTACATAAGGGTTTGAAGGGTCGTCTCCGCTTCAATGCGATAAATGATATCACTTCAATTATTGTTTAAACTTGATTACTGTTTTCTGCTATATGTAGCTTGTGCTTAATGTGGCTTATTTAAATTATAAATATATACACTATTGGACAAAATAAATTGCTATTGGCCACGGTGTAGAAGAAATGTAAAGTAAAGTTTTTGAAAATTTATACAGATAAAAAATTTTACTAACCCCTTGTTCTTAAAATTGTTTTCTTATTTTTGCTTTGTAAAAAAGAAGAATGATTATTCTTTTACTGTGCTTAAGACAAAATCAGTGAGTAGGGCAAGTTCGAAGTTATATTTTATAGTGATTACAGTTAATTTCATTGCTTTCCAAACATTTTCATTAAAATTTATAGTTAACTTTTATAACATGGTAATACAAATATCATTCTCTTTCTTACTGCAGTAAAAAGCGACCCTAGAATGAAACCTTTATCCAAAGGAGTAAAAGATAAATTCAAGATCATCCAAGTGGTCGTATATACAAAACTTTAACTCAAACGTGTAGCATTTTTCTTCTTCCAGCGATATCTAAGATGAGTTCAAATTAAGTGTCTCAACCCGAACTATAACCAGAAGGTTAAATAGAATTTGGTTTTAAAAGTCAATTTTCAATGAAAAAGACGAAAATATTAAAATGCAATTGAACTTTGCTAAAAGGAATATAAATATGCCACAAACTTTTTGGAATAAAATCATCTGGTCGAAAACGTCGAAAACGAGTGTGGTGTGAGCCATCATTAATGCTTATGTCAAAAATCTTAGTTAAGCATGGTGGCAATAAGTGGGTCGATTGAGCAGAATTGACTCTAAAATTACTGTTAATATTTTAAAAGAAAATCTTAGTTGTAGTGCTCAAGAATATCAATAATTTCGGAGACTTTATATTTTAGCAGGATAACGACCCAAAACACACGAGTAAAATGACTATTTTGTAGACGACAATATTGAAAAATCGTATAAACCGCCAAAGAGTCCTGATTTAAACTCAATCGAATACTTATGGACAATTTTCGATGATTAAATTCCAATGGAATACGTACCAACATTTTATCATTTTGCAGACATATAAAATCCGAATGGAGGTTAATTCCAGAGAATACAACTAAAAATATTGCTTCAAGTATGCCTAGGCTTAGGGAGCTCATCAACAATGAGTGAAGAACTATAAAATAGTCAACATTTTTTATTCTAGGTTGAATTTGCACTTTATTTTGTTCAGCCATGTCTTCTAGCATGATTAGTTTTGTTAAATTTATTGAAGAAATTTTCGTTTAAAATATGTTTTGTTTTTGTCTTTTCACGTTATATACTAAATTCAATAAATTAATTCAGTTCAATTTGAAATATTAAAAGTTAATTTCATGTTTTATTACATAAAAAACCCACACGTAAAATTACACTTTATTTTGTCCAATAGTGTAAAGTTTGTTTGTTTTTGTTTTTTCGTTTTATCAAAGTGGTTTTGGTTTTTAAATACTTTCGTATTACTTTCTTCTTCTCCATCCTTTATTAAAATCCTTATGAAATCTAATATTAAACCGCGCTAGCCATTATTTTTAATAGTGAAAGTTTCAAAATGCTCTTTTCATATTGTTGTAGACAAGTTTGGGATTAACCAGCAAACGATACTGGAGATATTTAAAACTAAGACAAAGCTATTTGTATTGTACTCGTAATGATATTTTAAACCAAATTGTTGTGTGGTATGAGAGAAAACTTTCATGTAACAATTTACGTATTATTTAAACAAAAAATAAAAAATAGAAAATCCGCAAAAATTATAATGCGATATTTAGGTTTATCTTAAATTGAAGAAAAAAAATCCGACCATTAAATGACTATTAATTTACTAAAGTTATGTTCACATTAGACACATATTTGCCCAAATAACCGCAAATTTTAATAAATATTTAATTAATTTAATGTGGTTTTCCTTACAAAAAATATACTTAAAAGATAACAACTAATTGGATACTGAAATTGTTTTAAATTCAGAAAATATTTAATTAAATAAATATTTATTTATTTTTTTATTCGAGCCGAAACAAATAAATAATAAATTTTTTATTTTGTCTTTTAAAACAAAATTGTGTTTATTTACAGTCTCGTTCAACAGTCGACTGACAAAATGAAATAGTCCCTATGTTCCCATAAATAGAGGTTTCGTTAGTTATGTTTCTTTGAAACTTTGAGATTTTTTTTAATTTTCCAACTATGTAGTAAAATTTGCTGTCGTTCATTAATTCACATTTAAAAAAAATAAATCTTTTAAGGTTAAGAAGCACTGGTATTACGTTCTAATCTAAGTACTCTAGAACTTGAAATTATAAAAACACTAGAAAAGCCCGGCGCGCGTTGCTACGCCCCTTAATGAATCAAAATTCATTCTGAATTTTTATTGAATATCAAGTGCAAAAACCTAAAAATTATAATTTTTTTATGGGCGTGGCACTGCCAACTTTTCTAATCACGAAATTGTAAAGTCATAACAGCTCAATATGTGTGCAAAGTTTCAGAAAAATCGGTCCAGGTTCCATTTTTCGAATTCAACTTATCGCCAAATTTAAATAAATTTATGGTTGGTTGCGAACGCCGAAGTGCCATCTAGTTGAAATCACATCTAAGCCGGATCATATTTTATTATTTAACCATATTTTCCAAAAAAAAAAAAGATCAAAATATTACAAAAGCGAGTAGGCAGTTTTACTCCATCTACTCTGTACAGTTATATGGACTAGCATATTCTGCCGTAGTCTAATTGTAAATGTGACTTTAATTTCTTGTTAGTGTTTTATATCATACACAAAAGACACTCTTTGCAACAACAATTTTTTTTAGGTTTAGGTTCTAGAATACTTGCACTAGACAATTATTTGGCTGTTAAAAGACAAAACTACTACCACCAATTATTTTTTATTAAATTTTCGAACGTTTTCTAGAGCCAGTAAGAAAAGTCGGAATTTCCGAATTCGACTCCTCATATAAAATTCTGCATGTGGTTAATTGATAGTCCGGGTAACTGCACCTCCGTACAGTTAACCGACGCCACGCAATTAACCAATGCGGGAGTGAGACGCAAAACTCTAGAAGCCAGATGAAAAAGACGGCCTAATTGTCCTTATTCGACAACGATAATGACAATGACGCGAGGGCTGAATTACGACTGGCAAAAATACCTTGAATCGACATGGTTGATTTAACATGTTTTTTATTATTTTGTTACACTCATATGTTTTTCGCATGTTTAGTAGCAACTTTAAACGCTTAAAACTCCTAAATTACTGAACTTTGAAACAGTATATTCTTTATTAAAATCGTTGTTGTGTAATGTGAGCGTAAATTCCACAACAAAAAATCGACTTTCCTCTTAATGTAAATATAAGATATGTAGTGCTTAATGATCAAAATTATGCCGCCCTGTAAATTTATTAAAACATTTTAAACTCTTTTAAAATTTTTTTTTAATTGTCAACATGTTTCTATATTTTCAGAAAATCCCTGTCGACTCTTTATCGTACATTTAAATCAATCCATAAATAAGACCAATAAATTTAACACAAAAAACTTAACCATGAACAACGTATGCTGTCAACACAACGACAGCAAAAGCAGAGTAAAACAACAAGAACAAGAACAAGAAGAAAAACAACAACACATGCCGTCATTTTGTAAACAATTAAGACAAAAGAGCAACATTTATTAAGAGCTCCCAACTATAATATTTTAATAAACAACATCATTGTAGAAAAATGTTACTTTTTAACAATGATCCAAATGAAACATACTCATCGAATGAATTCGAAAGCATGGAAACATTGTCAGCATCTGCAGTATCAAGATTATCTTCATCTTCACTTTGGTTGCCAGCGACATCACCTGCCGCTTTTGAGGCGGCAGCATCTACAACATGGAATTTTGATAAGGTGCCATCGACCAAGGCCTTGCTGAACGGCGAATGGCTGCAGCAAAACATGAGCCAAGTACTAAATACGTCTGGTGACAATTTAACAACATTTTTCACAACCATCCAACAACAACCGATGACACAATCCCAACGATCGCCCATGCCACTTTTGACGACACTGACCGTCTGTTATGCGCTGATATTTATAGCGGGTGTCCTTGGTAATCTCATAACATGTATTGTGATATCTCGTAATAAGATTATGCATACGGCAACGAATTTTTACTTATTTAATTTGGCTGTTTCCGACTTGATACTTCTGTTATCAGGTAAGCTCTTTCCTGTTTCCTTCTTTCTTTCATTTATTTTATTTTTTTTTTTTTACATTTATCCAGTCAAGGGGCAGGGTAATAACATCTCTATGAAATATGGCACTCGTTGCTAATGATAAACATTGGTCTGTATGTACAAAACTGCCGTCTTCAAAATTAATAAAAACCACTTTTCTTTTGTTTGTGCCTATTGTTTGAGAGTGTGTGTATGTGTGTGTGTTAGCTCTGTGATGTTAGCGTGTTTACTTATTAATTGCTTATCATAAATTTCGTGAAGAAAAAATTCGGAAGATTAAATTACTTCCTTGAAAGAAAAGGATAAATACATACATACGCATGTATGCATGCATGTGTGTATGTATGTATTCAATCTAAATGATATAAAATAAAGAATAAGGAAATATTTGTATTATCATGGCTAGTTGATTTTTATTTATTGTAATAACAACTTGAGTTCCCTTTGCCTGTACTGTATTTATTTATATAAATTTTGAGGATATGCTCCATTAGAAGAAAAGTATTTCTTTTGTTTAAATTAAATTTTTCTATACAAAAACCAAAAACCGAACAAAAAACTAAAATTTATTGCCAACCAATTAAGCTGAGTAATGGAATTTCATAATTCCTGAAGTTTTCTTTAGAGATTTCTAAATTGTTTCAGCATAACTGCCCAAACCAACACAATGGTATTTAGACTAGACCAGTAAAGTCTTGACATAATTTCTCCAAAATTTTTAAAATAAAGAAAAAATTTCAAGCCTTTGTTAAATAGCTTGTGAATTTACCAATTATAAATAAAAATTCCAATCAAAAAGACAAATTGAATGGAAATTTATTTTTCGTTTTAATTTTTAGGATAGTTAAAGTTAATTTTAAAGTATCGTCGAAGCGAATATTTGCATTAATCGCTATAGTTTAAGTTTATGGGTTATAATCAATATATTCTTAAGTTTGTCGCCCGATGCATTCCCAGCTATGCCCACGTGTCCCTAAAACAGCATAAGCGTCACCTCATACATAGAAGCACACATATTCAGCTTTAAAATATACTCAGGAGCAAATAGGACTTCATATCTGTATTCGACAACCCAACAGGTCTATAGATGTTGAATACCAAGCACCTCCGCTTGATCTAAGTTTAACTGATTATGCACACACACCTGCCCTTCCACTAATGAAGAATCCATAAGTAAATGTACTGATGTCACTACCCATGTCCTCATTGGATCTATTCGCTACTACCAATCGCATAACTTAGTTGTAACAAAAGAAGATAATGGTTGTATCTACAGAATTTCGATTCGGAATATCAATGTATAGTCAGTACTAAGAAACTACTACTTCTTACAACAGAAAATGTATAGCCAGAAAATAAAAGTGCGATTGGAATTTCTGAACCATTCAATTTGCAAAGAGTTCGACTGTCTGTTTTCTGGGTAAAGATTTCATTAGTTGATTATGCACGTGCTTTTCTTCAATGCGACTTTAAAACGAACGGTTTTGTAAGGATGTCAGACTCAATAATAATAATAATAATGCATCTTTCACAGTTGATATTTCTTAAACCAAAAAAAAAAAAACACTGATATTAATTTAATCTTTAAGCCACTCTTTGATCCAAATATATTCAAAAAAATTTTTAAACTTACTGCAAATATTTTTACACAGAAAAAAATATTGCTTAAAATTTTTTAATTAAATGACTAACTGATATATTTATAAATTTGAATTATATTTATAATTAATGTAAATAATTTTTTTTTAATTGATATTAAATTGTTTTAAAGAACTTTGAAATTTCTGTCAGTTGAAAATAAAATTTATTAAAAATGTGTTACCACAGAACAAAATTAATGATTAAAATTTATTGTAAAAGATTTGTTCTGGCTTTAGCTCATTTTCCTAACTCCTTACCTTCCGGAAATATTTTTAAATTAAATTGTTAATATTTTAAAATTCTGAAAAATTTAATTTAAAATAAAAAAAAAAAAATTTATTTTTTTTTTAATTTTAATTTAAAAATGTAAAAGGAAGTTTAGTAGAAGAAAAATTCATTTAAGTCAGAAAAAATGATTTACGACAGATTTTAATAAATAAATATTAATTTGTAAATGAACGAAAACGAAACATATTTTTTTACAGTGTACAGGCGCTTTACATCTAAAAGAGTTCTCTTAACGGCTTAACTTCAATTCCTATAGCCAAACCTTAACTTTAACTTTTAGCTGTCAAAAATTGTCATGTCCTTACAATTTGTATTAAGCAGATTGAAAAACCGCGAAGGCAACACTTTAAATTAGAAAAACCCATTTTGTAAAGGTACTGAAGTTGGCTGCAGTACAACCGTTTATTTTGATTTTGTAATTGCTCAAAAGTAATGCCCAGTCGGAATTCATCTATGGTCGGGTCAAGAGCTCGTGCGTCACTGCCATTATCTCTTAAGAGCGATCAGGCCGTCCTTTTTATCTTGCTTCGAGAGTTTTGCGTCTCACTCCCGCATTGGTTAATTGCGTGGCGTCGGTTAACTGTATTGTATTTATTTTCAGGTCAATCTATAAATTTTGTCTCTATTATGATTTAGTTTTGACTATTATACTACGTTTGATGCAATTTGAAAAAACTTTCTTTCACACTTACTTACGTTTCATTTGCCAGTATAGAATGTGTATAGACATACAAACATATGTATGTACGTGCATATGTATTTTAAGTTGAAACTTTAAAACATTTTTTCATATATTTTTTTATTGTATTTTTACTTTTTGTTTACCCCTTAATATGAACTATGTGTAGTAGTATGTTTCTATTTTGCAATTTTATTCATTCGTTTCAGGTATGCCTCAGGATTTATACAATCTTTGGTATCCTGACTCATATCCTTTTACTGATGTCCTGTGCGTTATGGAAGGTGTTTTGTCGGAGACAGCTGCCAATGCAACTGTATTAACTATAACAGCCTTTACTGTTGAACGTTATATAGCCATATGCCATCCCTTTCGGTAAGTATAGCAGAGCATTGATAAATATGCACAAACAAATGTAAAAAGTTTTCTCTCAATTGACAGTAATAGTTAATTTGATTTGTGTTTGTTTCTGTATTTCTTTATATCTGTTCACTTGAGTAGATTTATTAGCAATTCCTATGTGTAAGGATAATCATGATGGTTTGTCTATGTTTGTTAGAAAGTTCGTTCTAGTTTCTCCTTTTTATGCTTATTTTCAACAAGACACTTTACGACTCAACGGTAATATGTGTCTTTGACCACTACATACACAAGAACATAGGCAGTTGGCATTTACAGTCCTGGACAACATTTTATTGTTAACACTAAGAAGACAGCATCATTTTATTACTTATTTAATTGGTTTAAAAATATACGAGTACATAAAGTTATCCGTATATATGAACAAGACTACTTGTCGTTTTATAAAAACATCCAGTTAATAAACTCACGACAGCTACAGATATTCCCAATAAGTAGAATTAGATTGTATTTAGAGATGCTCATTAACGTGAAGAGTATTTATGAGACAATTCAAAAGTAATAAAATTTAAAGCCTTCATAATACTCGTACTTTTTCTTTTAGTTTTGCATATTCGTGAAGGAACTTAAAATAAATAATTTTTAGTATTTAAATGTTGTCTTTAGCACAGAGAAATTGTGTTCTAAATAGCTTTAGCTTTTAATGTCCTTATAAGTTTAATTGACTTAAAGCGATTTTTTTTTTCATTATAAAGTAATAAACTACAAACCGTGAAATTTAAGCTCTAGCATTTAGCTAAACATTTTGCAATGGCAGTTTTAATTGTTCTGTGCTTGCAACTGTGAAGATAATTGTGTACAAATATTTACTTTTTACATTTGTTTCCAAATACAAAAACGTGTTCCTATAACGTAATCGGAATATTTATAGTTTACATTTAACGTTGAATGTTAGCATTTATTTTGTGTTTTTATTGTCATGCTATTGTAGTCAACATACCATGTCGAAGTTATCACGTGCTGTTAAATTTATTTTGGCGATTTGGGTAACAGCTTTTGTTTTGGCGCTGCCTCAGGCGATGCAATTTTCTGTGGTACCCCAACATGGCGGAACAGCATGCACGGTAAGTATAAATATATTTCAATGGATATTAACATCAACAAGGGTATTCACGCAACGAAATTAAGTCTTGTGAAATTGCAAAAATTTTAATTTTTTTAGGGAAATATTGACGCCCAAAAAGAAATTAAAAGAAATTAATAAACTTATATAACAATTAAAAAAATTAAAAACGAAAAGAAAATTTTAGATTTTTTAACAGACACCGAAACAAAATCGTTCTTGTTTTGTAACATTGTAAAATATATAACTGACTCTTCATTATAAAAATGGAGCTTAAAAAATATAAATTTTCGCGATTTTCGTGAATACCTGTAAGATAAATTATTTGCAGCATACAAACATTTATTATTAAATAAGAATTTAGTTAATTTTATCCAACGCAAAATGTTGTATAAAAAATATGTTTTAAACTAAACCAAAATTTATGATTTCAATTACATGTATTAATTTCTTGTTCATTGTTAATGGAATTTAATTTTAATCATTTTCTAACACAGATAAACAATGACTTTTTTGCACATGTTTTTGCGGTATCAGGTTTTATATTTTTTGGTGGACCCATGACAGCAATTTGTGTCCTTTATGTTCTAATAGGAGTTAAATTGAAAAGAAGTCGCATGTTGCAGGCTGTACCAAGAAGGTGCTACGATGTCAATCGGGGTATAAGCGCACAAACTCGAGTCATTAGAATGTTGAGTAAGTAAAAAAAATATTTATATGTAACAAGTACATACATACATATATGGTATAAACATATTTTCCTGTACTTTTGCTATTATATTTGTTGTACATAATACAATACTTTGCACAAACAAAAAATACGAAGTCAAGTAGAATTTTCATTTTCTTTTACTTTTACTTTTACTCTCTATGAAAATGTGAGTTAGAAAAAATTTATATACACTATTCCAGCTGAAACTCATCTTTGCCTTATTATATATTTTTTTTTTATAACGTTAACTTAAAAAAATATGTCAGATGTTTCTTTTCTAAATAATTCCTTTTCAACTGGTTTTTCGCTGAAAATGGACACCGAAAAAAGGATGCGCGAAAATAATTAAGACTTAAAAAAATCCAATCTGGACTTTAAAGAAATAGCAAGTAGCCATTATACAGTGTAGGGAGATATTGAACATTGAAATAAAACCTGGAGAAGGAAGAAAAAATGTCTAACAGACGGTAACATGTACCAAAAGGATTCAGTATATATATATGCTTTATGAGCTCGCAAATAAATATTGTAGAAAATACAAATTAAATGACAAGCGTGTAACGATTCTTTACATGTTAATGTGTGATTATGGGGAACAGGGCTACCTATTAATATCGGCCGTGCTCGTCGGTGGGGTGGAT
Organism: Phyto melanocephala; assembly: GCA_941918925.1. Classification (NCBI taxonomy): domain Eukaryota; kingdom Metazoa; phylum Arthropoda; class Insecta; order Diptera; family Rhinophoridae; genus Phyto; species Phyto melanocephala. Next base: position 182,939,717 of record OW799233.1, read on the forward strand.
TAAATTCTGTTCCCATACATATATACCTATGGTATATACATATAAATATCTGAATCATATATTAAAGATCTTCCGTTAGGTAGCTAATCAATAAAAAAGGTATTCTCATAAAGATGTAGAAATAGAGTATAAATGTTGATGACTGAGATGTAGCTGTCAGTTACTACACCGGACTTTTCCCACCCTCCATGCTGACCACACCAATCTTTTAATGTCAGCCCTACTATAAAAATAATAAAAAAAAAAATACCCTACCTACCTACCCTCATACCATTTATTTCACCTTTCGTTTTATATAAAAACAAACAAATTATAATTCCATGATAACAATACAATAAACGATATCTTATTTATTCAGAATACACGTAATCATTGTCAAATCAATTATTTATATATTATAATAAACAATTATAAAGTGATTTTATTTCTATTACATAAGTAAAAAAAAACAAATTAAGACAAATCTAATAATATTAACAAAAAGAAAATTACAGTTAGACTCAATGAAACTATTTGAATTTGAAATTAGGATAAGAATTACGTGTCTATTTTCCTTCACTACGTAATTAAATTGTTGTACTGAGTTATTTTTTTTTTTATTTTATTTTATACAAATAAAAAAAATTCACCCTTGAGATATAATTAATAAAATTTTAAATTTATATTTTAATTAACATATCTGGCAACTCTAGTTGTACTATTAAAGTTTAATATTATAGGAATTATATATTTTAATTTGTAATATATTTCTTTTAAAACAAAAATTCAAAATTGTAATGTAAAAACTAATGTAAAATTGAAGAAATTAATTAACACTTAAAAGTCATTATCTCCTACGTCAGCAGGCGCCGGTTGACAGTGGAATCTTGCGTATTTCATTCTTTATTTTCTAAATAAATCAAAATTATTTGGTATGTCCGGGTAAGTGTGGTAGATGTGTGTAGATTATAATAAGGATCAAGGTATACACATATATACTCCTACTTTTAACAAATCTACACACTAAAATGTAAAAGTAATATGTTTTAGGTATAAATTACGAGTGAATGTTTATATTAAAATTGTATTGTATGCATATCTATTATTTAAAATTTTACTAAAATTCACCAAAGTTACTGACCGAACCAATTTAGAAAATTTTGAATATAATAAAATAAATAAATTAGTGATGATTGCAAAAAAAAACACGAATTGAGATTATGAGAATTACTTTAAAATTTAGAACACAGAATAAAATTTAACAGAAAAAAAAAATTTTACCAATTAAAATTACTGATACGATACATAACTTTAGAACCAGGATTTAAAACTTATATAAATAATTTAAAACAATTGTGTTTGTCAGAATAAATACTATGTTATCCAGTTAATCCTTGAAAATTCCCCACGCCTTACTTTTCTGCTTTTATCGAACTGGTCACCACAATTTTGTTGTCTTTTGTTTCTGTAACCACAATTTCCAGGTTTTATTATAAAAAGTCTTCAGCTGTACAACGGATTTGGAATTTTGAAAATGCGAGTGTAAAGATCAGTTCCCTTCTTACACAAAAATCAAGAACTTAGCCTGCCAAAATTATTATCACAGCTTTAATTAACTAAACGCTTGATAAAGAAAACACCGTCGATTTTATGACACCACCACAACAAAACTTGAAATCGGCCAAAATTTGTATTTAATTGCACACAATTCATAGAATTAATCTTTCTCCAGAAATTTGCTAGACCCCATATATTTTATCTTAAAATTCAATTTTTTTTTATTGTTAACTTTTTCTTTTTTTTCGTGTCTGACTCCGTTTCTTATAATTTTTTTCTATCTTTTTCTTGAAATTTAAAACCCAGGTAATCAAAAAAAATATAAATAATTTTTTTCCAGTAGTAGAAATTTTTTTCACACTCAAAAAATTTAGATAGTAAAATAATCTCAAATCTCGCATAATTTTGAACAGACTTTGACTTAGCCAAGTCATCATCACAAGCGTATACACCCTTTTACACTCTCGTGTAAAACATTCCATATGGGATCGAAATAGTTTTGTAGCCCTTTACAGCCCACCAGTAAAATTAGTCATTCAGCTTTGCTATATTTTACAAATCATATTGGCTTTTTTTCAAATTATTGAATCTAATGGAAACGGAATAAAAGTTAATTGAAAAAAGAATTTAAAAAACAAATATTACTTTTTAAGCAGATAAAGAAAAAAACCTCATCTTCAATGGTATAGTCCAAGACCGAGGCAAAAATTGGCAAATCCTAATTATGTTTTCAAAGTGGTGTGATAAAAGGGTTCCAAAGTTTTTTCTACTAATCAGCTTTATTTGCCACATTAATGGAAAGTAGTTCTGAAATAATGTCATTAATTTTAATTCATCGTTTAAACATCGTTTAGAGTTACAAGAATTGGTTCTGTAATTCATCTCTTAGCAAAGTCATGTTTCCTTTCCCTTTTTTTTTGTCTAAAATCATTCGCTTTAAAGGCTTATTTTCGTAATACAGTTGACCTGATGCTTTCAGCACAGGAGCTACAGCATATTTTCAAGAACTTCGCTCTTAATTTTCCGTACTGAACAAAATTTATTAAAAAAAATCCAATATTCTCTTGGCTATTGGACTATTGTATCTTTTTGAACACATTTTTCGTACACATTGTATAAAGTTTTAATACATGTCGCTCTAAACTATTAATCTATGAAGTGTAATTTTATAAGTTATTGTTAATTGGACTATTTTAGAAACTAATAAAACTAGTGTTATGGAAACTCGCCATACAGGATGCTATCGTGACGCACTTGAAACAGTGAACTAGCAACGTTTGCTACGAAACATGCAATGAAATAGTTTTCAAAATAACTGATAAATGGAACGAACCAGTTTTACTGCAAACTGCAATTTAAGTCAGTGTTTTATTAAAATTTTTTTTAACAAAAAACTTTTGCATCTCAGCTGCTCAAATATATCTGTGTCAGAAGGGAAAACCTGCTTAAGTCGACGTAAGCTGAAATCGGGATAAAACACCATTGCATGACCGGAATCCAAAACTACCCCCAGGCAAATGATCAACTATTAAAGTACAATATCATTTAAACTAATACCTAATTTGAACTTATAATTTTGCTAAATATATGAAAGCCACTTTCCCTTTTACTTTATGCAGCGATAAACTCATATAATAGTCGTTATTTTATGTTGCATCAATTTATGAAAATCAACTGAAATATTTAAAAGTACTTTCCTGAAAATCTCCAAAAGCAGACATAAGCAGTTTATCCTTATTGCCACAGTTACATATATTCACATCTAGTAAATACTATGTGTGCGTAACCAAATGTCAATACAAGTCAATTATATTTGTTTAAGGTGAATAAACAAGAAACGTATTATTCTAATCATCTTGTAATTTGATTTAAACTTATTCATATTTAATTTAACAATAATCACAAATAATATTGGTGTTCTCCGGGGAATATTTCTAAATACACACGGCTGCTTATATTCAATCAAAAGTTATTGTATCACATAGATTTTGTTTTGTTTTTTTTTTGTTTACACAAAGGAAAGAGAAAATTGAAAAAGACTCATATACAGAAATCAACGTGTTTTACTAAATAAAGAAATAAAAATAATCATAATAATAATAATTGCAATAATAATAATATGTTTATATGCATGTATGTAAAAGGAAAAATAAAGAATACGGTTACTGTTACTGTTACGCATTAACATGACGCAGATACCAATCTTTAATAACAATTACCACAATTTAAGAATAGCAATTGTGAATGTAACAATATAAGTATGTATGTATGTATGTGTGTATGTATATCGCTGTATGTTTTGCAAAACATGTGTTTCTATGTATATCCATTGTATTTGTATAAATGAAAGTCGAAGTATGTTTGTCTAAGTTTACTTATATGTATTTACAATAAAAAGGAAATGTATGTCTTTGTATGTAACTATGTCCCGCTTTTTCTCTAAAACTACTTATTTCATTTCTTGGTTTTTTCACCAAGATTTTAAATGTACCCCTTGAACGAACATGGTTTGCTTATATTTAAAGTGGGCGTGGCAACTACCATACAAATTTAAAGCATTTTATGAAATCTAATTTATAAAATTCTCGTGTCGTGGTGTTTGTGATTAAACTCCTCCGAAATGGCTCGACCGATTTTAATAAAATTTTGTGTGCACATCGGGTAGGTCTGAGAATCGTTCAACATCTATTTTCATAGGCCACGCATTTTTTCACGCCCCCTTTAGGTAGAGCAGATTGCTGGACTGATTTTCTTGAAATTTTCACATAATATAACTAAGACTCTGATATGATTAATAGAATACTTTTTTACCACGCCTCCTTAAACTCCCACTTTTTTTAATTATGTCAACATCTATTTTTCACATTCCTAAATATTTAAAGTGACTCACCCCAAGGGACAATTTATGCCTCACCCAAATAACGTAACGACTTGGATGAAATTTTATACCAAAATAGATCTGGATACAGTAGAACACATATGGTTTAAGTTTTTTTTTTAATATAAAAAATATTCCCTAGAAATAATTTTTATGGAGAAACAACGTTTACCGAATCAGCTAGTATTTATTATACTAACTGTCTGCTTCAAATTTTCCACGAGTCACTTTGATAACAATCTCTCTATTCGAGATGAAAATTTATCAAATCTATGACAGTTATTTCATATTTCATGAATGATGATAGTAAAAATTTCAAAATTTAATTCAGTTTCTGTACTTTTAAAGCATGGAATATATTAGAGTATAAAACGAGTAAGAAATCCTTTTTCGACTGTGCCAAACTTAAAAATATTCTTCACCATCATGTACACAGGTGTAATGACCACATCGCAGCTTAGCCAAGATTTCAGATTTCATGTTATACCACATTTTCTTTATTATTTTCGCAGTCATCTCTGATTTTAGATTTTAACATAATTTTAACTATATTCTACTCGTCAAGCCCTTCCATTCGATAGCCCTACTTATAGGGATAAAAAAAAATTGTTTCCGCTATTTTGCTTCGAACACCATCTTGGATTTATCCATTTTTTCAATGGTTTACTGTATTCTACAGATCATTTGATTTGATGCCAATATTTTGGAGGTGAAAGGGGACAAAGCCGTAGCTACTAGAACGCCATTTTGGGTTCTGACTTTTTGCTAGTTAACTGGATTTTACTGGTCAAGCCCTTTTATTTGATACTTGATATATTAAAAAAATATATATTATTCCAAATAATAGACAAATATCTACAACTTTACCAATTAGCGACTGATTTGTCAGAGTATTCATAGAGGCATTTTTACTTTATATTATTATCATTTGGCTGTCAAGTTATAAACAATTGTGGTAAAAATCTGAGTAGAAAAAAACAGAGGAAGTCCTGTTTATTTGCTCATTAGTCAGCAAGTTATGAGTCGATTGTATTGAACATCAATAGCGCTCAATTGACTCTTCTGCACAACAGGAAAAGGATGTAAAAACCACAAAGTAGTGAAATGCACGTGAATACATACTTTTATGAATCAATTAATTTTAAACAATAAAAAGCAACCACTTTCTAAAAAAAAATAAATCGAAATTTAGTGACAATCGGATGGCAATGGTTAGACATATTTATTAGATAAGTAAGTGAGTTTAAATCGAAAAATGTCATGAACATCAATCAAAATTACTTTTCAAAGAAATGCTTAATTTTTACTAAATTTTTTTCTTTAATTTTTAATATATTTTCAAAATTGTTAATTTGCTATTATAACTACATAAAAATCAAGAACCGAAACACCGAATGAAAAAAATGCCACATATTTAAATAGAAAAACGTATAGTCAAATTGCCAAGAGAGAATTAGCCAAGTACCGGCGATTATTTTCCCTTTTTATTCCCCTCGCAGCAAACTGAAAAAAAAAAACATAATAAAACTCAAGAATTGTCCTACTAAAAACGTCGTGCGTGAGCTTAAACTATTGACATTTTGTTAGGGTTTGTAAAGTGGTCCGGGTTAAGCTAGAATATAATATGTGTATGTATGTGGGTATGTATATGTGTTTATATGAATGTATGGATAGATAATATTTGTATAATATACACGAACCTAATGTTTGTTGTATCCTGAGTAAAAGCAATTGAATCAAAGAGGCGTATCTGTATAAGAATTTGATTTGAAATCTTGTTTAATAAAACATTTTTACTACACAATTGTTAGTGCTCATATAAATTTATTGATTTGGTAAATATTATTTTACCCTTTTTCTAAATTGCATATGTATGTATGTGTATACATGTTTACGTACCTAAATGTATATGTGGACCATTGTTTTGTTTTTAATCATAATTTCCTGATGAAGACCCCTAGGAAAATTTACTTTTTATCGTATAGTTTTGTTTGTCGGAGAAATGAAATCCAATCTTCTAATAAAGATATCAATACCCTCTAATAAAAAGGTATTTTTTTTAAGAGGATTCATGTCAAATTCAGTGTATTTATTCAATGATATCAAAATGAGTTAAAAACACTTTTCATCTATGTATGTGTGAACGTATGTATGTTATGTGTTTATATGCAATAAATGTGGGTTGTGCCCGTCACAATATTTATAAAAATGTATTTGTAGATACGGGCTTGTTATTTATTTAATGGCATAATGGTGTAGTGCTGGCAAAGTATTGAGTGATTGGGTATTGAGTATCAAGTAATTAGCTTTTTTTGTACCTAATAAAAGCCAATAGTTACTCGATGCTTCAACAACTGTATTGAGCATTATTGTTCTTTTTTGGGTAATCATTACTAAAAAGTAGTTGCTAGATACTTTAAGAACATTTTTTTAATTATTTGTAGAAAGCGGTTAACGGTTTAAATACAAATCTGTTTAAAAATACAATCCTACAGGAGTTTATGCAAGCCTTTAAACTTAAACCAACCATCAAAAAATAGTTTATGGCCTTGTTTTTATTAAAATTTTTATTAATTTCGATTTTACGTCCCAGCAAAAAAATCTATGACGAAAAAGTGGATTTGCAGGGGTTCAACTGGTGACGAAGTGATTAAATTTAGGTGAAAACACTAGTGATTTTAACATTAGCGTGTCATTGGAGATCATGTGTTTACATGAATACATTAATGAACTGCACTCTATTCTAAATACATATTTAGAACTCATGCATATTTGATGAGAAGCATCGGATGTTTAATGAGTTGAATTTGTTTGTTTAAATGAATTGTTTAAGATATTTAGCATGATGTTACATTAATTTTTAAGCACATCAATTATGAAAAATTATTTCACATTTAGGAAGTCATTTAGAATGAATGCTTTTACACAAATGATTTAGAAGACTTTAAAATGTAATTCTCTTTGCACTACTTCTAATTTTTTTTGCTGGGGTGCTTTGCGAAAAAAATGTATAAAGCTTTATGCTTTGCTTTTGTTTAATTATTTTTAAAAAGTCGTTTTAAGTTTTTGCAAAAAAATAAAATCATTTTTAAAAATCATTCTTTTCTTTACAATACATTTTGTTTTAAATTTTGTTCTATAATTGAAAAAAAAAAATATCTGAATTTTTGCCAGTTGTATGACACTTCAAGTTAAAAATACTGACACTTGTTAACTATTATAATTTTGATAAGTTTAAGCTCTTTCCTTAAGAAAGATTTTAAACTATATTCAATAATTCGTAAACAATTACAAAGTTTATTTTTATTTCACTCCTGGATCATGTGCACGATAAAATAAACACTGTGTGACAGACCAAATGTAGTGAAATTGTGTACTCAGTTTTATGTTCTATTTTTAGAACTTTTTTAATGATTCAACATAAAAACATTTTATCGTATGAAAGAGAAAAATTTGTAGAATAAAAAAAAATTTTTTGTTTTAACTCGTGAGAAGAAAACAAGTAAGAGTAGTCGTGGTTTTTTCCTCATGTCTCAGTTGTTTATGTATCGATTGTTCTGATTTTCAATACAAATCTGCTTCCGAATATTTCTGATATTTTAATATTTCACGCTGGTTCAGACGATGTCGCGGGGTCTTCAAAAAGTTGATTTCCACATACACTCAGACAGACCGACAATGCTTAGTCGACTCCCTTATTCATAAGCACACGAGCACAATATTAACAACTTAGTCCGTCCGGGCAGCTTGTAATATATTTTTATTTTTTTATATTTTTTTCTTCTAATTACAATGGAGTGTGCTCTAATAGAATAAGTATAAAGTATGTTTCTTTTTGCTATAAAAGCTCACCTATATAATAGTGACTGTATTTATACCAATAGTGATGGAAAAATTACACATATTAATACTTAACACTGAACTAAATCCTTACATGGGCATACTGCATTACTCTTTTACTGCGGCAAGCGTTTCAGTAATCAGTAAATGCTTACTGGTAATGAAAATTCAAGTGCAGTACCAGTTAAAAACAAGTAAGAGCGCTATATTCGGCCATGCCGAATCTTATATACCCTTCACAACGTGTAGTCATGCAATAACAGTAGTTTGTATCACCATTCATCTCATATGAAATACGTGCATACATATAAAAAATATACATATATAAAAAACATCCCATTGTAAAATTATAAATTTACGTATGTATGTTTAAAAAAATTTAAAAAAAAAATTAAAAAAAAAATTTTAAAAAAAAAATTTTAAAAAAAATTTTTTTAAAAATAATTAAAATATATATAATTAATATAAAACAAAAAAAATAACAAAAAAAATTTAAAAAAAAATTAAAAAAAAATTTTTTAAATATAAAAAAAACTTTTTTTTGGCTCAGCTGGGATTCGATGCCACGTTTTCTCTAACCAGTATACACGTTTGTATGTATGTATGTTGTTGTTGTAATGTTGTTTTTGTGAAAAAAAATCGAGGTGATCGTGGATTTTTGCTCATATCTCAGTTGTTTATGCACCGATGTTTCTGATTTTCAATAGCGATCTACCATTCTTATATTAAAAGTAGAAATCGTTGGTGGCTATTTCGAAATTTTTTAGCGGGTATGCACAAAACAAAAGTTACGTCAAAAAGTAAGGGACATCCTAATGTCCACGTGTCCTTTAACCCATACTAACTTTACCTTAACTTAAACACCGGAGATGAGTTCACGTCCACTGGATATTAAATGCAATGAAAATTCTCTTCTCCTGCATCTGACACTTCAGCAGGTGATCCAACACGTACAGAGAACCAATCATCTCTTGGTGATAGACGGACACGTACTCCTCATACCCTATCGCCCAATTGCCGCCTGCTGTGATGTGTCTCAAAAAAAAAATTGATATAACCGCTACCTGCAGACAACCGTTAATTGTCCTTCCCCGAAATTAGGTTCATCTATTTCTAACACTTACTGCCCTGTGTCTCCGCGTGGAGTTTTTCGAATTTACTGCAAGTGAATCAACATCTTTAGCTCATACGGAAAAAACCACATCGCCCTTAGAAAACTCTCTTTCCATAAACCTAATTGGTTTATATTGGGCGGTTTTAAAAGATCTTCAAGCCCTGCATGTGCGCTCACATTTAATCAATTGAAGGATCGCCGCGAATAACGTTGCAAATGACAAAATAATAATTTTTCAGGAGAGCCAAAAAACGTATTTAAAAGGTTTGATTATCTTTTTTTTCAAATACTTTTCCTTTTGTACCTCTGTTACACTTATCAATCATTTTCGACAATTCCGTTCGTAGACTTTTGTTTATAACATACAACGTTCTTCCACTGACTGACTCATTGTAATTGCGTTTTGACGGTGATAAAATACATAATTTTGATGTTTTGGTGTTTGAACATATGAAAGAGAGTAATTTTAACGGTAATCTGCAAAAAAAACAGGTTTTGCAAGATTTGTCTTTTACAACGTTATTCGCGGCTTTGCTGCAATTGTTTAGCCATCACTGCATTCTCCACCAGGTAATCCACCAACACCTTTACCACTGCCTTCAATAAAAGTTAATGGGAACACCATATCGATCGCCTTTGGAAATTTGTCACACACCATCTTCTGTAGAAGAATTAGCCCCATATACTCCTATTCCGAAGACTTATAGTTTCTTTTAGCACACACTTCCTGCTCTTGTAATCGTCCCAAGAGCCATGGTCTCTCTCTCACTCTTTCATGTAACGATAAAAAGTCGTTGTAATGACTATTTGCTGGATTTCAGTTTCCTGCCTCAGCATAGTGCAGTTCTTATCAAATGCCTTCAAGAAAAACGCATTCTCAAAACAACCCAGCAAAAACTTTTGCACTAGTTCAAAGTGAATAACGTGTTTCGTGACTTCTAATTCATAAGTGCAAAAGGAGGCATAAAGAATGCCTTCTCAAAAAAAAATACAAGCAAATCAAAGTTGAGGTCGTTTACTTTTGTTTTAAGTGAATTTACGAAAGTACGTTCGACATCCCTGTTAAGGACTAGTAGCAAGCAGAGACCGGTCCTCTGTGAATAAAACTGATCATTGACGGACAGGTCCATGATATTATTTCAGTTGTAAAAAATTAGTTAAACAATGATTTTGTTTTCTCTGCTTTTTTCCCCTTTTTTTGTTGATGAAAAATACTTATAAAAAGCTCATTTAAAGAAAATTATTTAATCATTCGTTTCAAGCAATCACGATTCTCATTTCAGCTGTCTTTTCAAGTTCCAATACAAATTTGTAATACAATAAAATATTGCCAACTTCACCCTAATTGACATAAATAACTAGTTTTTAAACATAACAGCTCAGACAAGTGCATCCATTTTATGTAACACCCGCCCATTCTTTTAACACAATTATGCAATTTTAATCACAAAAGTTATAGTTTGATCGTTCTTTCAAAAGCAAAAGTAAAAAAATTATCTAAAATTAGTTAATTTAAGCCCCAAATGGATTAGAATGTTGCAACCATTACAATGAAAGAAAAATCAAGTTTTTAAATTAGTCGGAAAGGATTTATAAAAATAATTGACATCATTTTAATCACAACATAAGTATGTGCGATTACGAAACTTTTTTATATTCCAAAGAAAAGTTTTAAAAAATTTTATTTAACAAAAGTCACAACATTTATTGTCTAAACATAAAAATACTTTGATTGTCGCGTAGTCTAACAGCCATATTCATAAAAAATATTTTGGGTTTATTAAAGGCTTATTTGACAAATTTCTCTACAACATCTGTTCAATAAGCCCAAAATATTTTTTATGAATACGACGGTAAATATATGCACATTTATACTTACTGAACATTCGTATACATATTAATACATACATATGGGAGAGTATAAATCTGTGGCTTGGAGCTAAAAGGGCCAATGTCACTTTTTTGCTCTTTTGAGTTAATGATTGCATTAGATTTGTTTTCTTGCTCTATTTCATTATGGTAAAACGGCTAAAGTCATACTTAATCCAAAACAGCTTCATAAATAAAATGCTGGCCAATGTCACTATGAAAGCACCTATAAAAGTTAAAGTTCAATTCCAATTTTCTCAAAAGTAAATATTTTGACATTGGCCCTTTTAGCTTCAAGTCACAGAAATATGTATGCATGTAAATTTATCTAAAGTGTTTTACAAAAAGAATTATATATGGATTTCGTTAATGTACTCGTCAATAATTTCATTTTATTACAAGTTGAAAGAAGCATTCTTTGTTTAAAAAGAAATTTTTTAATTTTCCTAAAATAAACAAACAAACAAACAACAACGAAACCAAACGAAATAATTATAAATCAAATGTAATATACAGAAGTAACAAGAAGTCACTGCACTGTTAAAGTCTTCAATTTTTGCTCTTTGTTGGTGTTTATACGTACGTACATATATATGTAAGTACGTACGTATGAATGTTTTTGCTAATACGTAATTGTTTTTAAAGAATAACACCAACAGCAACATTATCTTCTTTTCATTGTTCTTGCGTCAAAAATAGCACAGGATTTAGTTAAATTTTCAAAATACCATAAGTTCAACTACAAGTAATAATTGGGGGATTCACAGTAGTGTCATACTGCCTGTTTAAAGATGTCGAAAGAAAACCCAAGCGAAATTTCATTCGTACAAATATATTAAAAACAACAACAAAAACTAAAAATTTGTTTTTGTTTTCAACGTATTGTTACGAATGAAATTTCGCTTGAGTTTTCTTTCGACATCGTTGAACAGGCAGATAAAGTCATATGTCCTATAATAATAGCATGAAAAATTAAGACTATTGTGAACAACCCCTCATAATTAAGTGTGCTATTTTGAATTTAAATCAGCTGATGTAAAACAATTATAAAAATAAATATTTTTTTTTTATAATGCCAAAAACAAGTAAAAAAAACAAAATAATAGCCAGTTAGTGCGAAAAGTACATTTTAGATGTTGTAATGGCAGACTCAAGTAAATAAATTACAAATAAATTAAATTTTGTTTGATAAACAAAAACAGCATAGTCCTTAGCCGATCCTTTTTGACGCCACCAGTGATTTGTTATCAAAAATTGGCAACTGTGCGCAAATTTGGATGTCGGCCCGATAAAATTATACAATGAACGGCGACGACTTACAAAAACTGTTGCGGCTTGGCTTAGCCGGCTTAGCCGTTTAGCACAGGTCTCTGCTTATTAAGTACAACAGCACAATAAACATAGCGTACAAAGTTCTATTATAATAAGACACTTTTTGTTTGAAAAGCAACAACAACATTTTTAAACTATTGTAAAATTTTAGGACCATGTGACATGATAAGACACCTTGTGAATCACCCAAATATATTTGCTTCTGTGGCTTTCTTTATGTGTTTCTTGGCTTTTTGAGAAAATATAAACATTTAGGAGAATTTCGAAATGAACAAAAATACACAAAGTGTTAGAGAAAACTTGTAATGGGCCCTTAATGCACAATTGTCTACGTCTGGGATTCTTAAATAAAAGGCATCAGGAAATAATTCCTAATTGGAGTTTTCTTAAATGTTCCTAACATTGCCGTAGCTGGGCTTGTCTGTATATTTTTTTTAATTTTTAAATAAACCATAAATACGAATACGTTTGTATATTAATATTATTATCATTATTGTTACTATTAACATATGTTGTACATACGTATGTATGTCATCAGTCACCAGAATATTTTTTTAAGCTGAAAAACAAGGTCGTTTTATTTCAAAATTAATGAACGTACATTCATATATAAAATGCAATACTTTTTTATTTGTAATAAAAAAGAAGATTAATAAAAAATGACTATTCATTAGCTGTAAGGAATTTGTTAACAACTGAAACATGATGATAAAAAAAATCGTATTCTTCAGTCAGTCTTTTCATTCCCTTGGGCGCAGTGATTTTAATATATTTTTCAAATTGAAAAAGCCAAACAAATTTATTAATACAGCATTTGCAATACAAAATATATGTGTTTATGGCTCTGGCCGGACCACATGTGTTTTAAATGTGATGTGTGCAGTTAAATATTCGCACAAGTTTCCTTCTGTATCCTTTCTAAAATTACTTTTATAACTACCGTATAAATAAAAAATATTTTAGGTTTATTAAAGACTTATTTGACAAATGTTGTACAGATGTTGTACAGAAATTTGTCAAATAAACCGAAAATAGTAAAAGTTAATAGGCAACAAAATTGGAGGAGGTTGCCTTAAATTTCAAGTCTTTAACTTTGTGTTGAAAATGTTGAAAAAACGTTTCAAACTATAAAAAAGTCTGGCCAGACTCATACGCCACTCTAAGGGTTGAATTTAAAGTTTCTGCATCTAAAGAAGCGCTTTATATTTGAAATGTATTGGCGACATTGCGCAGTAATAGTTTTGTAGGTTAGAGGTATTTATTTTTTGTTATTGGCAGACAAAATTTGTTAAATTTTATTAAGATCGGTTAATTAATGTAATAATATTAATAATGAAATGTTCAGCATTATTTGAATTGTTAGCCCGGCTACCAGATGATCTGATGTCTTAGTAGGCTGCCCTAAATATGGCGATTATATTATGCGCTATTATTGCATGAAAACCGTATTCTTACAGATATGCGGCTATTATTCTGGGACTGCACGCCAACTCACTTCTCTGTCCCAAGAACACGATCGACATCACTTGATGAACAGGGTGGCTCTCGGGAAGTTTACACTGATGGGTCGAAATCAGAATGGGGGAAACATTCTTGGTATCCCATTTTGTCGGAAAGGTGTCTTTTAGGCTACTGGCCTACCTTGGAATTCTACAGGCTGAAATATAGGCGATCAAAAGGGCAGTGACCTGGTTGAGATACTACAGTATATACTTAGATTAAACTCGTAGTATCATCGTTGGCAGTAAGGCGAGACTATTAAGTCGCTAGCAGGTGTTCATAGAAAATCCATTTTTTGGAATGTCGAATGTATGGGAGGAAAATTCTTATTGCACTTGACAACCAGTCGGTTATAAAACGTATGCAGCGGATGGATGTGAACTCCTCTTTGGTGCTTGAGTGTGTTCTGAAGCTCAATAGGTGTGCCTCTACAAATAAGGTAACGCTGATGTGGGTTAAGGGACACGTGGGCATAGCTGGGAATGAGGCTGCTGACGAACTTGCAAGGAAGGGGTCTGAGGCTGCATTCTGCGGACCGGAACCCAGAACTGCTCTGGGCAATGCGTTAGTGCGGGCGAGAATCTTTCAATGGGTGAACTCTGTGAACTTGCGAAGGTGGACGGAGGGAACCACGTGTAGACAGGCTCGTATGGTGCTCAGGGAGCCACTTGGCAGGGGTGCAGTGAAGATACTCGCTTTTAATCGGAGTATGATGAGCTGGATCACTGCGTTGATTACAGGACATGATAACTTCAAATATCATCTGAAGAGGATGCGGATCGTGGATGATGATATTTGTAGAATGTGCCTGAGTGCGATGGGGGACCTTAGTCTTAGGGAGATGCTGGCGATTACAAAGGACTGTGCGATGAGGATTGCCGACAATCATCAGTCGGCAGTGTGAAATCGTTTTTCTAGTCCAGAGCAAACGCCGGTTGTGGCGCGGGACTCAGTGATTGAGGGTGTGCTGATCGGTGGACACGAAATCACTGGGGAACGAAGGGGGTCGAAAAGGGACCCGTGGTAGTAGTGGTCTGCTTCGATATTCCCCCTACATGTGTATATAAGACAGACGTGGTCGTGAATGGACAAGCGTTAAACGATAGCACTTATGCGACTTTATCGCTCCTAATTCAGGGATATTGTTGCTGCTCTAACTGGACACTATATTTTGCGAGTACACGCCAGAATATTAAAACCTGCTTCTGCTAAAGTTGTCTAGACGAGAAGAGAGTTGAGACTGTACGACATCGTCTCTACTATTTCCAAGCTGTGGCGAGACTTAGAGTCCGGCATCTGGGGGAGAGTTTTCTTTACGATCCTTCCGAGTAGATCTCAGGTCGATGTTAGGAGAATATGTTCGCTTTTATGGGCGTCGGGTTGGTGATAGATTGCGAAAACAATTTTCTTCTAGTTAAAGGTGTGATTAGCTATACGCGAAATTCCAAGTATCAGGTTTTACAAAGAGATCAGTCATGGACACAATTTTGATAATCTTCATATCACCAGCCGGTTTGACCTAACTTAACTTTGTGTGGTCTACGGATATATTTACAAGCACGAATCGCTGTCAGCTCTTTCGAATTAATTGATTTTATTATTGTTTAATTTAATTTAAATTCAAAATAAATTTGTAAATTTTTAATTACACTAATAACTTGTGTAAAAATTGAGGAAGACATACTTTTACATCTGTCTGACGTTAAAACGCCTAATGTTTAGTGTTTTGGGTTTAATTAAAATTAATATATATTGAGAATCCCTGTATCTTCGATTTAAATTAGTTTGGTGACACTCATACGAGGGTCTAATAGGGTATGCCGTCCATTTCAAAGTATATCAAATATAGGATAAAGAAATGTCAAAAAAGTTTTTTTTTCCTTAACACTAAATATGTAGACCAAAAACTTTTGACATACACAATTAAATATTTCGAAGTACGTGGAATTTTTTTATTTTCGATTATTTGAAGTTACGTTCGCAATATTTAATAACTAACATAACTAACTAACATTTAAAATTATTTTGAAAAATATTGATATTTCTGTAATTGCACACAAAATCTAATCACCTTAAAATTAATAATCTTATTGAAAATGTTCACTTTTTGACTTTGTAAACTTGATCCAAATGTGTTTCCATGTGCACGTTAAGACCCATTCTGTAAGCCTTAAGTTTAAAGTTATGCGTGAGATAATATTGTATTGTTCTTAGATTTTTCTATTTCAATTTTAACATTCCAGTTCTCTGGATATGACGATATAAGGTTTCACGACCAAGAATATTCAACTACTTATAAAGTTACGAATAAAAAACAAGTAACAGTGCTATATTCGGCCGTGCCGAATCTTATATACCCTTCACAACGTGTAGTCATGCAATAACAATTGTTTGTATCACCATTCATCACATATAAAATACGTACATATGTATATACTGGTTAGACTAAATGTGGCATCGAATCCCAGCTGAGCCAAAAAAATTTTATCTTATTTTATTTAAGATATTATTTATATTTTATTATTTTTTTTTATATTTTTTTTAAATTTTTTAAAAAAATTTTTTAAAAATTTTTTTAAATTTTTTTTTTTAATTTTTTTAAATTCTTTTTTTTAATTTTTTTAATTTTTTTTTTTTAAATTTTTTTTATTTTTTTTTATTTTTAATATATTTTTTTTTTGTATTTTTTTTTTTTGGCATGTTTTTTGCATGTATGTATGTATGTATGTTGTTGTTGTAATTGTGTAAAAAAACGAGGTGGTCGTGGTTTTTTGCTCATATCTCAGAAAGTTATGGGGCGATTGTGCTGAATTTCAATAGCGATTCATTCCTGGATATTTCCAAGAGATTGATACCATATACAGATCTGAGGAACATATAGTTGCTTCTAAAAGTTGATTTCAACCAACACACGGACAGACGGTTAGGGCTTAATCGACTCCTCTATTCATAAGCTTTCAGAAAATATATACTTTATGGGGTCGGAAATGAAAATTGTAGAAATTACAAACGGAATGACAAAGCTATATATACCCTTGTGCACCATAGGTGAAGGGTATAATTATAAGACCATTGCAATCAATAATATTAATTTTGTATAGAAAATGTCACGAGTTTGAAGAGCTGAAACATGTGAATAACACATCGCACGCTAAATTCTTAAAATTCTCAGAAATTTACTTTTTTTCCTAAAAGGTTCACAATACACAACTCTAAAATACTCCAAAAAGTTTTGTCTATCACTATCGTTTTTAGACTGGAAAAATACCGTTATGTTTTTGTTAACTGCTTTGCGTTGTGACATTATTGTAGTCAGTGTGCGATATGTCGATGCTGATATGCCAATATCTAGTGAAAAGTATTCGTTTCGGATGCCCTAGTATGACTGCTTCTGCTACACAAGCAATTGAGACATGTTGGGCATGTCATAAGTTTTTGAACAAACGAACCTTGATTGTGTCAGCAACAGTTTTTTTAATATTAAAACAATAGATAAAATGTTTTTAAAGGCCACTTACACACAGTACTCAGTTAAACTAGCAATACTAAGTATTCAATAGAATGAGTAACAAGCTTTTATTTTTATTTTTCATTTTTTTAACAAATATCCTAGTGACAGGAACTTTAATTAACTTTTCTAATGATAGAAGTCCAATATCAGCAAAATGTGCTTGATTAATGTCAAAATTAAAATTGGAAAACAATTTTTGTTTTTTTTTCTTCGGTAACCAGACAATCATTTATTTACGTGAAATGGAAAATAAAATGAGCATTTGAAACATCTTAGGCCAAGTCCATGGCAAATAAGAGATGTAAAAAACAAACGAAACCTTTTAAGCAGTTATTACACGACATATCTTTCATCTCTCTTGTTGAATTTCCCACCGCAAAAAAACATTGCTACTGTATAACTCATGTGCAAAGTATCTGAAAAATTTTATTCAGAATTTGCTCTTATTTTGTTCAGACATCAGCTGTGGTGTAAAATATATGCCGCTGGAAAACAGCAACTGTTTACCGTAAAACCGCAATTCTGGAAGGCATGCAGAATTACAATACGAGTCACAAATTAGACAAGTCAAATGAAAAAAACAAGTCGAATATTAAAGAATGAGATCGATAAAACCCTAACACGAATAAAACGCAATAACTTTGAAACGAATTAATCCATTTTAATAAAAATAGCGTGGTTTAACAATAAAATAACAGTAAATTAAAATATTAATGCTTTTTGTAAAAATTCAGCTTTTTTTGATGAACTGTTTCACCTTTTCCGGAATTGAGACCATGAGGGTTTTGATGGTATCCTTAGTAACTTTATTGCTGGAATAAGACCATTTCTGGGAAAAAATTTTAGTAGTATTAGCAACTTGTTTTGTATCCTTCAGCACTCTTTTAACTAAAGCCCAGTAACGTTCGATGGGCCTTAGTTCTGGACAATTAGGTGGATTTGCTTCTTTTGGCACTACCACTATATTATTTGTTTCATACCATTCTGCTGCAGATTTACTATAATGACACGACACTAGGTCGGGTCAAAAATATGTTGACTTATTGTGTTTTCGTATGAATGGAAGCAACCTCTTCTGCAAGCACTCCTTGATGTAAATATCAGTGTTGATAGTCCCAGTAGTAATAAATTTACTGCTTCTTTCTCCGCACGTGCATATAGCTTGCCAAACTAAGTACTTCTTTGGAAACTTTGTCTTTTTTTGGAACTTAAATTGGTCATCGACATTACTTCTTCCATTGGCCACATAATATCTTCGCCCTGGGAGCTGAGAAAAGTCGGCAAGAACGTAAGTCTCATCATCCGTAATACAACACTCATATTTGTTGATAAAATTTCTAAGCAGTTCTTTGGCACGACTTTTTGCATCCAAGTTTTTCTTCGAATTTCTGTCTGGCACTTTCTGAACCTTGTAGGACTTAAGGCCTTCATATCTTTTAACCTTCTTTACAAAAAAATCGGAACAGTTTGCTTTTAAGGCGGCTTTAAGGTTTGAGAGGTTGGGATTTTGGTTTAGAAGACTAACAATCTTTGAAGCTAACTGTGGGTCAGTTATACCTTTTTTAGCTCCACTTCCAGCTTTCCTTTTAATACTACGACGTTCGTTATACACTTTTATCACACGCGAAACTGTTTGTCGTGACACCTTTATCTCATTTGCAATAGATTTGTAAGTACGACTGGGATTTTTAAAAAAATGTTATTATTTTTTCACGCACTTTTTCTTCGGAATCCATTTTCAAACAAACTAATAATCCGATTATGCTATTATTTTGTACACATAATTTGACAAGTTTTTAAATGCAAAGTTGATCATAAACAGTTATATTTTTTGTGCATGAAGAAAGATGGAATTAAAAATGTGTGTTAAGGTTTCTCATTCTTTAGCACATTTTAATACATTTTCATTATAAATTTACTGCCTTATTCATAAAAAATATTAAAGCTTTATAAAGGGTTTATTAAACAGATTTTCTATGATTGTTATGAATTAGACCGTTAATGTCTAAATATTATTATTTAAACTTATAAGTCGGTTGTTAACATTAAAAGTTATATTCCGAAAGAACTCCTTTATGAATCTAATCGATAGAGTTCACTCTAGGGCATGCTGCGGTACACCTAATACCAGTCTAGCTTCGTCATAGAAAATAAAGAAAAAATAGAATTGTAAAATTAAAAATCAAAAAAAAAAAAAAAAAGTTTTAGGCCAAAAATCTATCTGCAATAAAATCACAGCAAACTATTAATTCAGTTTGTCAACAGATTGTCAAAAATGTAGACGCCACTCACCGCAATTGTCTCATTAAAAATTCGTAAATAACGGTTGTCATGAATTCGAGAATGTAATGGTCGATGTCAAAAGTATAAGTACAGTTTTGCATAACTTTTCCTTAAGCTGAGTATTTGATAATAAATGATTAATAATTTTTTTATATTTGACTCTTTCAGTTGCGGTTGCTGTGGCATTTTTCCTTTGCTGGGCTCCATTTCATGCACAGCGTTTGATGGCTGTTTATGGTGCAACATCTGGTATTGATTCGGAAGTTTTTAATACCATCTATTATATATTAGATTATTCGTCAGGTGTATTGTATTTCCTATCGACCTGCATAAATCCTCTACTCTACAATATAATGAGTCATAAATTTCGTGAAGCTTTCAAGGTAAGATTCCGTTAGCATAATCCCTCAAAGCGATTCGTTGTTATTAACACTTTGCTTTAATTTTTCATTATCTTCCTTATCTATTTACTATCATCCTACTCTCCTCATACTTTAATGGAAATGGAACTTGCAACAACTTTACATAACAATTTTGGTGATGATGTATGTATGTTGCAATTTCTTTTTAATTCTTCCATGGGTGCATGTTGGGATGGGATTGTTAAAATTTAATTTTGTTTTTTCTTCTTTGTCTGTGTGTGTGTGTGTTTTTTTTTATTGTTTATATTTTGTAGGTAACTCTAGCACGCCACTTCCTGTCGGGAAAGTATGAGAGCCAAAATCACAACTATAGTGCTCTTTTGAGGCAAAATGGTTCGCTGCGCATGCATCATAATACAACGGTGAATAATAATGCTATTGAGCCCTATAGCTCATATCGTGTTGTGCAATTGCAATGTCGTGACCCAAGCCATCATCTTTCTCTACAGGATAGCATAAGGACAACAACGACGACTACTACTATTAATAGCAGCAATTGCGGTGGAACCGGAGTAGCTGGCGGTCCCGTAGGCGGAGCAAATGGTAACGGCGCCAATGGTACTGAAAGTGGAGGTTCAATAGTTATTGGTGGACATAATCACCAGGATTGCGGCAATAGTTGTAGATCCTCGCAACATCGCAATCGCTGTGCATCAATTGGTTCTCAGTCTACACTTTTCAATTCCCAAATAGGTCAAAACACCCCAGCTCAACTACGGCTGCTACAGAGACAGATCTCCCAATTGTCATCGGTGGGTGATGCCAACTCTCTAATGGAGTGTGATTTAAGTGGTGGAAGCACATCCTCTCAGTACCAGCATCCCTCAGCTTCTATTAAGCTAAAGGAAACACGCAGACAACGTTCCAAAATCATTGACGACTGTCACTCCATAGACTCAACAGGACCCTCTAATCACTGTGCTGCCATGCACGAAACAGAATTGTCAACAAAAGCGATGGCCCCACACATAATGGCCGCCTCAATGGTGGCAACTCAGCCCATACAGCCAATGCACTCAATAGCTGAACTCAGTCTGGAGAGGCCAACGAGATCTAGACTCAAGCTGTCGCGAATCATTACAAGACGTCCACAAGATACTTTTGCATTACACTCTAGTCCCCGGGTAGAACTAATGAGACCCCAAAATAAAGTAGACAAAACATCCGCGAAAACGATCAGTTCACTGGCCGATAAGTTCAAATGGCGAACTAAACGAAAATCACCCAAAAATCGATTATCTGCCTTAAACAATAAAGAAGAATACGATGACTCAAGGAATCAAAGTCCACCTTTACCTACCAAGGCCCTAATGAAAGTCGTCTACACTACGGCGACGGGAGTAGGCCTTGAACCAGAATTAACACTCAATACAGACGGTCCACTAGACTATCGTACACCGCATGCCTTATGATGACATACTAACAAATTGTCACCATTTAGGATGAATGAGAACTTGAGCCATGAGATGGATAAAGAAGATTACGAATTAAATCAATTAAGATAAGACTGCTACAGAAAAAGAAGAACAAAATATTAATGTATAAAATGTATAAGAAGTACAGTATGTGATGTTACGTTTAAATAAGTTTTTCGTTTTTTTTTTATTTATTTATACTTAATAGTTGGCTGCTGAATGCGTGTAACTTTTGGCTTTGATTTTTTTTCCAATAAACTATTTCTGTTAATCCTCATTTAAAATAATCAAAAAACACAGACAATTAAAGATAACGACAGTAAATTGTCACCATCTAAAACGGATTATAGTGTCTCTTCAATTAAAAAGAAAATAACATTTAACCATTAAAAATGAAAACAATCAATTGTTAAGACAGTTACATCCGGTTTCATATGTACACAAGAGTGTCTTAAGTTCTAAATATTAATGATGATTTTCCATGCAAAGCAAAGTCTAGTTCTTGGAAATTTCATTTTCTTAACATCTCTAGCGTAAAATTTAGCCTGATTTTGTTTTTGTATTAAATGTATTTGAATGATGATATTTTTGAAATATAGATTTTCGGTGTAAGAAAATTGTTGGCGATGATCAAAATGCTCAGTAATATTAATCATTTCACCATGAATAGGCAAACAATGCTTGCATGTTATTTGTTTTTTTCGTAAATTGCGTCTATTTTATGGTCGGCATAATCGGTTATTCAAGCTGTTGTGACCAGTTTAAATTTATTGCACATTAATCTACCAAATCCATGTACGAGAATATTGCTGCTGTATTGGCCAGTGTCAATAAAGATCGTACCTGTTCAAGACTGTTCAAATTCTCAACGTTGTAGTCAATGAAAGAAGGTACCATGCGTTTAATATGTAGATTCAAGAAGACGGTGCCGCGCGTTTCACGTGATACTATAAATCTATTCACAGGCAAGAATAGAGAGCGATACACTTAAGAGCAGTACATTGGGTGCAAAATCAAGCGATTTGACCCCACTAGACTATTTTTGGAAGAGATGCGTAGAGTCTCTTGCCTACAGGGCAAATACAGTCACAACTTTAGCCGTGAAAGACGATATTACAGAAGCGATTAGTTCAAACGTGTAGCCAGCGGGAGGAGGCAAATATTATATTTAAAGAAACAGTTTTTTTTTTTTTTTTTGTATGAGTAATAGTTGTGGCACCCAATTAAAAACACACTTTACATATTTCAACAAAACTTCAAACGCGTAAGCTGTATCTGTGCCTGAATAAGCGAAATACCGGCCAAACATCTAGAAAAAGTATGAAATAATCTTGAAAAAGTTTCGCCCAAAATAAATATTTAATTCTATTTGTATGTAAATACATATTTGTTAGTCTTTTAGATAAAATAATAGAACGATTACAATCAATAAGCTTCATCATTGGGCCCAAAAAAGTTGTGTATACGAAGTTTCATTAAAATACTATATTTTAATATTCAAAATTGTTGGACTCAGAAGTTTGTTTTTTTTATTCATATTAGGTGTAAACAAGCAAGCTGTATTCAGTTATTGGTGGCATGCCATAATGACTTAACCATAAGCAGCTAATTGCTGAATTAACGTTTTTTTTTTTTATATCATAGACAAAATTCGTCTTTTAGCACAAATCTTACATCCACTGATCACTGAGGCCTGTGAAACCGGATGCCTTCCAAAAAAATGGAAGGATGGCGTTATTGTTAAAAGCGCGAGAAAGGAAGATCTTAGAGATTATTTTAGCTAGAAGAGTACATGTGTATTACCAACCGCTGGAAAAATAATTTTAAATCGCATTAAATCACACTTAGATCCAACTATCGAGCCGGCTTTCACAGTGGATCATCTTGCTCTTACCATATTACTCATTTCGCATTATCATCGAACAATGCGCTAAGTTCAACTCTAAACTATATTTGACAATTATAGATTTCCGAAAGAGCGTTCGATTCAATTTATCGAGAATGTATTTGGTTAGCAACGCGAAGAAGAAACATACCTGAGAAATTAGTTGAAATTAATTAAAGAATGGTGAAAAGTTGAGTACGCCAGGGTTGCGTAAAATCACCTCTTTTATTTCGTGTACTCATGAAAGATGTTCCCAACGATATTGATAATAAAAGAAAAGCAACACAATCGCAAATCAGCAATCGCTACCTTAACTACGCAGCTGATATCTATTTACTCTCACACAAACTTAGTAATCTTAAGCGAACAACTATAAAGCTTCAGGAACATGTGCAGTACATGGGTTTAAAAATAGAAAGCCAAAACGAAAACACACAACAGTACCAATGTCCACCAACAACCAAATATCATAGACAAGCGACCAATTCTGCTACCTAGAATGCGAGATTACTACAAATGGAGGAACCGAACTCCAGGTTATCTTTTGGCATACTAACCCCCCAATCTGGCAAAGTAACAAAATCAGCCAATTCACAAACCAGAGAGATTTCGAAGAAAATGTACAGTTGACGCTAGAAGTTTACAAACGACATAACAAGACGATTATAAGCTTTTATTAATCGCTGCTTAAGAACAATAAAAAGCATCTTTTAGCCTAAAATTAAATTCCGATTTGTTAGCAAAGACAAACCCCAAGTTGCAACTGAGATACTCAAACGAAAGTGGCAGTGAATAGGACACACCTTCCGTCGAAACGATAACAATTAATCTAAACAAGCTCTAAGAAGGAACCCATTGTAACAAGACACATAAGATGGAGACGTTCAACGGAATCTAAAAGGAACCAACTGGGTATATCTTGGAATGAACTTAGGTCTATCGCTTAAAACCTACCCTAAAAAATAAACAATTAAATATATGACGAAAAAAATATACAAAAACACAAATAACTGCTGTTCATGGTTACGTCATTACTTATCGATTACAGTTTTTAAAGTTGTCTTTATGGCGTTTTGATACAGAACGTCAATTTAATCCCTAAAATAGGGTTTAAATTTTTTTTTAAATAAGAGATTTTCCCTCCTAGTAAATAATTAAAATTTTAACAAAATAATAATAGAATAAAATTATCATTTAAAATCTACTTGAAATTATAAATTAAATCAAACAAAAAACTCACTTCTTTAACGTTAAATTAAAATTTATAGTTTTTCCTAATAAATTCTATTTGTAGCAACGTTGTGCTAGTATTTCCTTCAGAAGTTCAAGTTATGGTGTTAAAGAAAAGTAAAAATTATTTTGATTTATATAAATTTTAACTGTTTTTTATGTTTTGTAATCCTTTTTATTTTTGCTTATAATTAAGTTAATTTTGCTACAAGCCAACAACTAAGAGTGCTTTATTCTTTTGCTTTATTACTGCCGATGCCATCTTTGATTTTAAATTTTTACATAGTGAACTGGAGCCCGTTCATTTGACATCCGTATTGATGGGGTTGAGAAAAAAAATTATCCGCCATTTTTTCCTAGGACTCTATCTTGGATTTTAACTCTTTCATAGTTTACTCGATACTACTGGTCAAGTCCTTTCAGTTATTAGCAATATTATGGGGCTTAAATTTGTACACAAACTCCTTTTCACTAATATGAAATACGTATAGAGTTATAAATATTATTCTTAATACAATAATAATTTACATATCTGCTGAAAAACATCCTATCGTAAAATTATAAAATAAATTAATGTGTGTGTCAGTAAATTTTTCAATAAAATTAATAAAAAAAAAAACGGAAATCGAAGCCAAGTCCGCTCCACCCAGTACACCACGTTTGTGTTGTGAAAAAACGAGGTGGTCTTGGTTTTTTCCTCCTTTCTCGGCTGTTAACGGACGAATTTTGTGATTTGATTTTCAATACCGATCTGCTCCCAAATATTTTCTATATTTCGATACCTAACACAGCTCTGAGCTGATGCCCAATGAACATCTCTACCCACCCAAAAAATTTCACTACCACAAAGCGCTCCTTTAATCGCTTACTTAGTGCTTACATACTTTATTGTGCTTTCGTAAGCAAACAATTAAGGCATTTCCATGGATGCAATACTGTAAGGGAATGAAGAGTGCAATGCTTAAAAAATTAAACAAAGCTTTGGTGGCTTGTCATAAGCCTTCAGTTTGAATATGAAGGTAAATGATTTAAGTAAATTTTCTACGTTATACAAGTCAAAATCTTAAAAACGTGTCATTAGAAGTATAATTTGTTTTCGTATTTTATTTATTTTCGTTGTTTGAGCAAGAATTCGTAATTAATTTAAGGTCCTAAATTTTACTTTATAATAAAAACAAAAAGTAAAATGAAAACTAAAATGTTCAATTTAGAAGAGGTGCAAAAACCTTTAACGTGATTTTTATTTTAAATAAATCCTTTATATTTGTACGAGTATAAATATAGTTATTGTATAGTTATTGTTATGTAATTATGTAAATAGTTAAATATAATATTAAGAATACAATTATAAAATTAATTTAAAAAAACCTTCTTCTTAAAGAGAGAGTTTCTTTTCCTTCATACGCTTTGCTTTTTTTTCTAAAGCCATTACAAGAAAGTATACCATTAAACTGTCCAGGGTATCAATTCTCGTTCTATGAAACTATGAAATGAAAAGTTTTTGTGTGTAATATCATATGGTGCCACCATACCCTTTGTGATACAAAAACTTTTTCATTTCACAGTTTCAAAGAACGAGAATTAAGCCCCAGTACATACATACCTACCTAATCTACAACTTATTTTTACGTAGACAAATTCTTTGTAAATTTTGTCAATTTTACTAAAATTTCGAATAGTATTTATGTATGTACATGCATGCATACATATTTTCGTTATAATTTTGTTGTTGTTGTTTTTATTTTTATAGAACCAAGGCATATTAGTTGCTCTGGTAACCGCAGTTCAAAAATAAAATTTTTGTTTATATTTTTTTAAGAGAGAAAATGGTTTTTTATCTATGGACTTTGACAGCTGATGAATAACTATGCCTTGGTTTAGAACACATGTAATATAAGTATGTATTATGTAAAATATTGTAAGTATTTGTAGTTTTTCCTTTATAAACGTATGTATGTATGTACATGAATGTGTATGAATTTAATATTAAAAACTAAGAAAATATTTTAAAATCATTGTTTAAAGTTGCCATTAATAATAATTACATGCTCAGTTATTTATAGACAAAATGATAATATATTTAGAAATTTAAAAAAAAAACATGATTCAATTAAGTTAATTTTAAAAGAAAATGCAATAAAGAAATTATTAACATCTACATCCGCACTGCCGTATTGATGAAAAAAAGTTTAAGGTTTATTGTAGGCCTATTTGACAAATTTCTGTACAACATCTGTCAAATAAGCCTTCAATAAACCTAAAATATTTTTTATGAATACGGAAGTAAACTTGTAAATGAATATAAAATATTTAATGAACAAAATTAAACTGAAATCGTTTTTATTTTTTGGACACAAACAGAAAGTAGGCAAATCATAA
This sequence comes from Phyto melanocephala, assembly GCA_941918925.1. NCBI lineage: Eukaryota > Metazoa > Arthropoda > Insecta > Diptera > Rhinophoridae > Phyto > Phyto melanocephala. The sequence goes on from OW799233.1 coordinate 182,966,911, forward strand.
AAGTAAGTAAAAACTTATACGAAAATAATTTCTCTAAAACAAGTCTTTTGCCACACCGAATAAAATCCCCGTTCACGACGATTGAGTAAATGATGACTTTAAAAGAGAAATACCCTTCTTTATATACGCAACAGCCTAGACTTTTTCTTCGTTTACATTATGGAAAATTATTAAACAATCGGCTGTTTGAACAGTAAACAACAATGAATACGGACCTAAAAATTTTAAAGTCAATTAAAAAAACAAAATTATACAAAAAAAATTAGTTTGGCAACTCAAACTCAATAATTTATAATTTTTCTTTTCCTTTTCTGAATATTATCCCAAAAGTAAATAAGCAGCGACTCAATTCTCGTATATGTATGGTGCCACCATACCTTTTACTCTAAAAATAAAAAATCATTTCACAGTTTTACAAAACGAGAATTTAGCCGCAGGCCTAATAGAGGATGATTCATAGTGAGGTTTGATTTTCAATAGGTTTAGGTTTTTTTGTCAGTTTAAATCCCAGATGGTACCCTAAATATGGCGGAAAAAAATTGTTTTTCTTAATTAAATCACAAAAACATAAGCTAACAACAGCTAACTTTGAACAAATTCATAATTTAATATGTTTAAATTTGTAAAAATATGATCACACCTAACATTTGGACTTTTAAATATCAAGGATTCGTGTCTTTCATTTCATATTATACCCGCCACCAAAAAAATGGTGGGGGTATATTCATTTTGTCATTCCGTTTGTAACACATCGAAATATCCATTTTAGACCCCATAAAGTATATATATTCTAAATCAGGGTTTGATTTGATGACGATCTAGCTATGTCCGTCCGTCTGTCCTTCTGTTGAAAGCACGATATTGGTCGCACCGAAAAAGCTAGGGGGCTCAAATTTCGCCAGAATCTTTCTTATAGACAAGGTTTGTTTGGTATTGAAAATGGGCTAAATCGGAATATTAGAAAGAGAGCTATAGCTCATAAAGCGAGAGTAGGTCGACAAAACCGTGTCCTGTGAACTTCGAATAAAATGCAATTGTGTCCAAACGCATTAGCATACAGTCATGAAAATTCGAATATATATTTCGCGAGTCAAAACAATATCTCTCCCCAAAAATTGCTTACATCTATGCATTAGGAAAGGAGTTATAGATAAAAATGTACAAAAATTTATACCGCGCAGTGTATTTTTCGGTATATTCAAAATTAAAAACCTAATAAAACGGACAAAATTAGATGTACGATTCTGAAATTTTGCACACTTTGCTTTTTGGTAAGAGGCTTTTCTGTAACGGAAAATCAATGTACCACGCCCACTTTTACGTCAACCTCCCATATAACGTTTTACCTAAAATTCATATAATTTCTCTATTAATAAAGATTTTGGAATAATAAAGGACTATATTGAAACATCTAAGTTGTACTCATTAGCAAAAACAACTTTGACACGCCTACTATAACGCCCACTTTTCACGTTATCTACCGTTAATGAAATTTAAAAGCTCATAAAACCGCCAAAATTAGAGGTATGAAGATAAAATTTGCTACGTATATCCTTCTAATCATTGTAATTGTTGTGCCAAAAAGTTTAGGTGACACGCCCACTTTGACGCCTACCTCCCATATAACGGTTTATCTTAAATTCATGTAATTTTTCTATTGACAAAGTTTTTGGGAATATAAAGGACTGTATTGAAATATCTAAGTTGTATTTATTAGCATAAACTTTATTGACACGCCTACTTTAATGACCACTTTCATTGAAAGACTATATTTACAAAAGCATTTTAGTAGCATATCGAAGTTATAAAGGGCGGTTAAATTTTAAGGACCGATGTTGAATTTAAATAAAACACAAATTATTTAGGAAATTATTATTATTTCTTTTTGTAATGATAATATTTGTATGGTACAATGTTGATGCTCAATTGTTGGGCATGATGATGAGTCAAGGTTGACTGCTCTTTTGCCACACTATCGCTAAAACCAGCCATGGTTCCCACTCAACGAACTAAGAAGGCATTCACAGATTTTTTAACATTTTATACAGACCTGTTTTGCAGAAATTCAAATATTTTTTACAATTCTCTCGATTGTGGACGAATGATTATGTTGAGCAAAAGAATTACGAAGTGCACAAAATGCATTTGGATTTGAACGCCCATTTTCATAAAGAACCTGAATAACTTTAAATCGTTGCTCATTTACGTATCTTTCCACGGATCAAATTGAGTAAGCTTGAGATTGAGAAATGTCAAGTGAAATGCAGAAAACAAATTTAAACAGTAGGTGTAGTTCACCTTCAACATGGGCCCTTAAAATTTAACCACCCTCTACAAAGAAAGTGATACATATATTATTATAAAGAGATTATTCTATAGCGATTAACAAAATAATAAATATTGTGCTTTAAATGTACACAAAATTGGTGGTGGGTATAAAAGATTCGGCACAGCCGAATATAGTGCTCTTACCTGTTTTATATTCATATTTTATATATCAAGGACTCGTGTCCTTTACACTATATCCTGGAATAAAATAATCTTCTGAAATTATCCAAATTCTACCTTAAATAGTTTTGTCTAATAATCACCAAATGCTCATAATTTTATAACAAAATTTCGGCTTCTTGGTGTCCCATTTATATTGCTCATTTACAACTTATATCGCAAAAACGTTTCAGCTCAAAAAAACGTGACCATTGAGTTAATAGTAATAAACTACTGCTTGTTCCAAATATATGTATATGCGTGTGCTGCTTTTACTTTAACTCCAACTATGAGCAACATTTGAAAAAGTTAAGTGTAATAATTTCATACAAATATCTGGTATACTCAGCTCTGGCATTATATTTTTGTATTAATGTGTGTGGGCATTTACATTTTTTACACAACTAACTGTGTAAAAATTCAAAATCAAAAATGGCATCGGAAATAATAAAGCAAAATGAAAAAAAAAAATGAAGCATAACATTAAATCTAAAGTCTAGGTGGCTAAGCTACGATGTGACTCTTTACCTTTGAAGGGTATTAAAAGATTCGACACTGCTAAATATAGCATTCTTACCTGTTTAATTTTTGTTTATAGCTTTTTATATTTTTCGCATTTACATTCACGCATTTACAATTTTTTCTGGGAATAGCAAAGCCTTATTTAAATTTTATCAAAATCCTAAACTGAGTTAATTTCATATGTTTTAATAATAGGTAATGTTTTTGAATTCTTGCAAAAACGATTGTTGGGGGCATTAAACTCCCCAAAATTGTCTAGTTACGCTAGTGCGGTATAACCAATATTTTAATTCCGATGCCATTGATCCAAAAAAAGATTTAAAAGAAAATCATTACTGCAACGAATCATTGCTTGCGATGACAAATGATTCGAATGTGAAAACTCGAAGCCCGGCCAACCAGCTGAGTCGATACCATGGCGCTAGGGAAATGTTCTGTATTTGGAGAGACTTAAAGCATCGTATCTATTATAATTCGTTGAAATCTGATGGGACCATCACAGGGAACCTGATTCGTCTAAAGCGAGTATTGGCCGAAAAACAAAATATTCTATTATGACAACGCTTGGCCACATACTGCAATAATTATTAAAAAATATTTAGAAGGAAGTGGTTGGGAAGTTGTCTCAACCGCCTTATAGAATATTTATTTATTTAATACTATATTCATACACGCGCCTTAATTGTCAATTTATAATATTCTCGCAATTAAACCCTTTACTGAGCTCAACTTACTATACTAAAAACTACTTTTAAATTGAGCAATATATACTTTATTGTTTCACTTATTGCCCAAAACTCGAAATACAACTCTTGAGAAGGCAATATTTGATTTGGTACACGCAAAGAAAAATATGGTTGTGGTAACCATAATCGAAGAGCAACATACTATGATTGAATTGTATGATAACCAGTTATCATTATTATGTTTAATTAAAGTACCATTTAATAATCATGTATATGACTACAATTGAAATCGACAATTTTTGCTTTTTTACGGCAAATTATTGTATTTTGCTGTAACATACACATATTGATTGTACTGACCAATTTAATTGCTATTTTTATACCAATATTTTTTTACATTTTCTAAAATATTTTAAAATTTTCTTTAATTTTTCGAAATTGTTGTTAATTTTTTTGACATCTCAAACTTAAAAAAAAAAATTTATTCAGCAAGAAGAAGAACAGTTGAAATCAAATTATTATTAAAAGAAAATCATAGCTTGATTAATTTGTAATCATAATGTTGTCTCACCTATTATTTAATGATTATTTTTAATTTATAATGCTTTTGAATATCATGTTATTTTTGTCGTCATAATTTTTTTAAATCATACTATTTTTAAATGACAACCATTTTGAAATTTTTACGAAAAGTAAACATTAAATGATATAATTCAGGCAGATGCTTGATTATCGTGACAAAATATATGATGAAATGAAACAAAAATAACTGTTACTTGTTTTCGACAACCAAATATTGTTATAGAAAAAATAATATGACCGTCGTGATCATGTCGTAAGCATGGTTTTTATTTGCGTGTATAAATACATCGTATTTTTAAAGCTATTAAATGCTAATGGAGTAAGATAAACTGAGTATGTGTGAACACTTATTTTAATTGCTCAATCAACACTAAATTGAAACAATTAAAAATATATGTTTGAACAGGGTATAATGAAGTCTATGGACATGTATTCTTACAGACTATTATATAAAATTGAATTCAAACAAAACTTTTAATTATTCAAATACAATATTATATTACGTTGAATACTTAACATTAACATTTCTAGAAAAATCGATTAAATAATACATTTCATTAAAATTCTCACATAATGAACTAAATTGATCGGCACAAGCATAATTTGCATGGGAAAATGGAAGATACAAAGCTATGCAGTAACGGTTTGTACGACGTGGAATATTAAAATTATTTTTGTTTAAAAGAAAATCAGACATAATGTCACTCACCATTTATTAGGTTTATCGAAAAAGGCACACTAAGCATAGATCTACGGCTTTTCAAACAAGGCAATTTGATTAAAGCTAACCTGGTTTTATATGGCGGTAGGTTTATGAGGTAGCCTCCAAAAGATCTTCTCAGACAAAACAGTAGTAATTGCTTCTGCACAGATTCTATGCGATCAATATGGACACTACATTTGGGGTCCCAAAGAACAGATCCATACTCCAATATTGGTCTTACTAGAGATATATGTATATATATATATATATTTATATAACTGTTTAGTAATACCTGGATCGGACAATTCTTTTGACCATCGTATTATATAAACAAGCGCTCCATGCGCCTTGTTAACGATCGTGGTTATATGCTTGCGGAAATCTAATTTCGGATCAAGTGAAATTCCAAGATCCATAAATTCATCGGCTCCACGAAAAGCCCCCCAATGAAAGTACGCCCAGGAAACAATCCCCAATGAAGTAAACCCCAAAAAATTGGAAATAACACCCAAAAACAGTGAATGAAATAACATCCAAAAATAAATGAAATAAACCCCAAAGCAAACACGAAACAACCCCCAATATTTGGGAGTTATTTCATATGAAATAACTCCCAATGATGAAAATGAAATAACCCCCAATGAAATAAACCCCATCAGCAACAAAAATGAAATAAAGCCCGAAATTCATAAAAGAGTCAGATTCATTAAGGATTTCATGAAGTCAATATGGACCAACAGCAAAATCGCAAATTTATTGATATAAATCGTGTGGAGGGCCGCAGGCTTCTTCTTCATAATAAGGATATATGCAACTTCAAAAGTGTGCCAGCATTTAAAATCAATTTTTTTTTGGTGAAAGAACTAAGTCCAGTAAATGAACTAAGTCCAGTGCAGTAAATTTCCCTTATACGATGGAAGCCATATCAGATCAGCCACCAACGAGCTATCCTAAAACTTTACGAATGGCTTGAAAATCCAACTCATGGGAGACGTTTTTATAGTTACAATATTGTGAAGAAGGCAGTAATTTTCTGTAATGGAGATGTGAGGAAGTATGGACAAAGAATTGTTTAATATTTCCAATATATTAATTTTTGAAACCCAACTACCAAAAAATTATTTTCATGTGCATACATAAATAATAATCTTAATACATTATACGTAAGAAATGGTAAAAAAAAACAAAATGGTTGCTCATGAAATCAAAATGGAGAAAATATGCGTTGTATGTACAAATGCTGCCAGTTGGTTACACTTTATTATTGTGGACCTCCTTACTGCTTGGCAAAAGTGGAACCAACAACCGATTACTTTTTATTTAGGGAAAACAATCATTATTGCCTTCCGTAGACTTATTTCGTAGTCTGTCACGAAGGTCGCACCATCCAAATCCAGAACGTTATCATTTATGTATTTAAAAAGATATTGTAATATATTCAGAGGCTAAAAGTTTTCTTGTAAAAGGCCTATTTTTATATAATTTATTTACAAGCACCCCCAAAACCAAAAGCTTTAAAAATGAAATAACCCCCGAATACAAAATGAAATATCACCCAAATTATACACGCTATGAAACAAGCCCCGAATTTAAAAATTTGTTGGATGTTATTTCATTGGAGATTATTTCATAATTTGAAAACCCCAAATGAGAAATGAAATAATTTCCAAAAAAAATGAAAGACGGCCCAAAAAAATTGGGAGTTATTTCATATGAAATAACACCCAAAAATGTATGAAAAAAATTTGGGGAATATTTCATTTTTCGTTTGGGCGTTATTTCATTGGGGGGCTTTTCGTGGAGCCAATTCATCAACCGATTCCAGGCAAACTCCATTTAATGTATAATTAACTGGAGAACAGCAATTTCAGTAGATGCACATATATTTGCATTCTTTTTATGTTTAATTCCATCAGGTTAATTTTGCACCACGTATTGAAGCGATCCAAATCGCTACAGCTGGAAGATCATGTATAAACATGGTAAAGAAGAGTGGGTCTAGGTGACTCCCTTAAGGAACACCAGAATTAACTACAATTTTCTTGGACATAGTATTCTTAAAACATAAGTTTTGTGTTCTACCAAAGAGATACTTTTTTATCCAATTGCAAGTACGTTCAGTAAAACTCATTGATTTTAGCTTAAACAGAAAGAAGGTCATGGTTGACCTTGTCGAATGGTTTGCTAAAATCTGTATATACAACATCAATATGTTGAACACTAGTAAGTCCTTTACCTATCGAGGTAGTTAATTGCAAAATGTTCGTCTTCTTACCTGATTGCTAAAAGTCAATTACGGTAGTCAGTTTGCATATTGATGTTGACGGACCTTTTAACGTCCGATTACTATTTGTTGTAATCGATGTTGAACTCTCTTTCTGTTTGGGATACGAAATTGACTTGATTCATTCTTGGCCTTAAAAGATAAGCAGTTTCAGTAGCGCCGCATCCATATTTTGCTAGAAAGACCAACGGCCAACCAACCAACCAACGGCCAATACTTTAAATTAATTTAAGTTGTACAAGTATTTCAAAATAAAAGCTGAAAATTTGACAATCATTTTTCATTTTTCATTTATACACGCTGTAAATGTATATAGTTAATTATAGAGAAAGTTTTAATAGATTCCATATTATTAAATGCTTCCTTTTTCTTTGTGAATTAAAACTTTACATTATGCGCAAAAAGCTAACGATGATTTACATATAATTTTAACCTTATTCAGGAAATAGAGAACAAAAGAGAAAAGTCACACTATTATTATGTTTTAAACAAACAAAAAACAACATTAATTTCAAAGAATGTGTAAATTAAAAAGAACAAAAATTTCACAGTATTGGAGGAACTTAAAACAAACGCAAAATAGCCATGAAATGTTAACAAAACTTTTCAAATTTTTAATTCTACACACACACACTCACACACATTAACAAAAAAGAAAGAATAAAAAAATTGTGTTTTTCTAAGTTTTCAAGAACAAACAACATTTAATTAAATCACAAGTCTAGTCCATGTTAAACATACATTTCGTTGCCATTAAATAATTTAAAATAATATGCTGCAGTAATTAACAATAAAAATGTAATGTTTTCCATTATATAAGTGCACAGCCGGTGGAACTCTGAACAAAACAAATCCCAAGACACTGACCACAATGTTGAACAAACCACAGTGCCTGCCCTCTCAAACACTTGCACATTGTACATTATGTTTGATATAAAAACACACTTTTTGTTTGGACGGAAGTACCCTGTAAGCCTATGAAAGCTTACGTTTTGATAGAAGTTGAATTTTTATGCAAAATAAATTGTCGTAATATTCACTTATTAAACTGTAATTCATTGGGAGATTTTTTTGCTGCTTGGTTTTTCAATACAAAGTTTTGAGTATTAAAATTCGTGCTGGGTGAAAAATGTGCTTCGTAAAATACATCTATTTTATGTTCGTCATAATCGACCCACCGCACAGAGGAGTATTTGGCCTGAAAAGCTGGCCAAAATTATTAAACGTGTTTTTTGAATTAAAAGTTCTAGTTTTTTGATAGTTTTAAGTGTAGGATAATATAAGAAATCTAGTGGCAGATTTTGAAAAAATTACACTGCGCAACAAAAGTACACTGCGCAAAAAAAAATTTTTTTGTCTCTCCTAGAAATGAAAGTATGTGGACTATATTGAATTTGATGCTCTTCAATCAAATCTGTTTTCCGTTTTTCTCTAGTACGTAAGGATTTGATTTTAAAGGCGTGGCATATTTCACCCGCCAAATAGTTGGGTTGCCTAATATATTTTGTCATAACTTGTAAACGGGTTTTCCGATTTTAATAGCAGGAGGATCAGAAGATGCACCGGAAAATTCTGCTTAAACTAACCAAACACATTTATTTTCTGTCTATTACTGTTTCGGAATTATTAAAAATTTAACGGCGAAAAAAAATTTTCTGCAAAATTCGTCAAATTTTTTGTTTTCAAAATGCCATAAAAAATTTTGAACCAAAAATTTAAATTTTTAAGATTTTTCCAAAAGCCACATTCATAAGGAACAGAAGTCGGTATAAATAGTAAAACTCAATTAACAAATGTTGATTTTAAAGGTTTAAACTCATTCTTGACAGTCTGTATGTACATGCATACATATGATTTACGGTCTAATTAAAAAAAAATTTTTAAATTGTAAGGCTCTTATAAAACATAATTTTTTTGTGAAAAAATTCTTTATTATATTTGTTTTATCCCAGCAAAAATTTATTTTGTACCGGTAAGCAGTAAAAAAAATCATGCCTTCTTATAGCGCAATATTAGAGCGCATTCGAGGGTGCTATAAATGGAAGTTAGAAATATCTATTAAATATATTTCATTTCTTATAAAATAACTTACTGCAACTTCTCTCGCTTACGAGGATGCAGGAATGTAAGCGAATGATTACCCCTCTTTACTGTAGTTCTTAAAAAGTTTATTGAAAACACATAACAGAGACATGATATTACTGCATTAACCATGTGTGAAAATAGAAAATAATTAGAGCATCACAGAGCCCTACCAAGTGGGACATCTCATATAAAAATCATGCCTTCCTTCATGGGAAAGGAGAGTACATTTGTCTCTCCCTTACAAACCTGCTTCCAGGTATGCAGTAATTTTTGCTGGGATATTATTTAATACTTAATATACGAAAAAGTTAAACTAATAAAAATTCCTAAATAATTACTATATCGTATGTATATCCTCATTAGCTGCATCATCAGTGTCAGGAAGAAGAATGGTGATGGTTTCTGATGAAAAACCTTTTTTTTATTAATCAGCTCTCTCTGCATACTGCAGTTTCTAAAAGGGTCACTGCTCAGAAATAACCTATTTAAGGCATCTCGATTTGTATCGCTTTTTTATTTTTTTTTGTTTCTAAAATTAGAGATTCCAAGTTTTATTGTGGTATCAAACATAATTCGTAGAGATGCTAACCTCACTTTTCAAAACCTCTTCTTTTCCTTTTTTGCAAAAACGGAAAAAACATTTAAATCTCATATAATTTTCTTCACTTTCCTGACTTTAGCAGGGTCTCAGAGTTACAAATCGCAACTAAAAGTCTTAAAAATTTACAATATAATGTAAAATATTGTTTCTGTCGAGCTGAGTACTTAGTTTTTAAGATTACTTAAAATTCAGATTTGCCTTTTTGGCCAGCTTTTCAGGTCAAATACTCCTCTGTGCACCGTCCACATTATTCAACTTGTTGTGTTCAAATGTTACTTAGTTTGATATTTTTCCAACAATCCGTATGCAAAGAGTCCGTACGGAGGAGAATATTGCTGATGTATCGGCCAGTATCAATTAAGCTTACGATATATTAATTTCGGCCTCATCTTTAAAAAAAGTAAGTCCCAGCTACGTCATCTGACCAAAGTCCGAACCAGACTCGTTATTGTTGCATTCGGATTTTCTTGTCATGAATTTTATTGGGATTTTTTAAACCCTAAACCATTAAGATAGAAATGAACTTCATTGGGGATGATTTTTTTTCGAAAAATTTACACATGTATGTCACTTAATAGTCTCACGTAGCCAGTGTTACAGAGGTAGCATGTTTTTGAATAATGACGATACTGTAGTGTCAGTGTACAACAGAACTTATTATTACGTTTATATCTCTTATAAATATTGAAAAAACCGGAGTGTTCTATTGCCTGCCACTCTTGAAGTTTACGGTATAAAAGTTTAGAGCACTTTGATGAATTCGATCACAATAAATTAAACTTAATTTATTGTTCCACTTTTTGTTATGCACCTTGTTGTTATTAAACTAAATTTGATATATACGCAACGAACTCTGTTGTGTTACTGATTTACCAGCTGATCTTGTTTAACTCTTTATGTTAGCGCTGCCATAATGGTTACGATCTACAAAGTTCTAAAAACTTTTGTAACAATAATACTAGTGTGTTTCAGAACCAAATGTTGGTTTTAACTATAAATATTTTAATGTATTGCTCTTGTCTGTGATAAGGGGCGTAATGCTGATAATCGCCTGCTAGACACAACGTCCATCATTCAAAATATACATCATTATTAACCGTATTAATATAATTTTCATTAAAAGATTTTGTAAAATACCTATTACCAAAAAGTATGTAATAACAAAATAAAATATATATATTTTTTAATTTATTTTTTTTAAATTTTTGCTAAAATTTTTTATAACTTTGAAGAAGTAAGATTTTTTTCTCAATCCAGATTTTTTCTTTACTTGATGCTTAAGAATACAACATACAAACAATATAACAGACATTGTGTTAACCATAAAACAAAACATTATTAAAATAGATGATACCAAATACAATGGGGTGTTGTGAATTGATCAAATGTTTGTGTAGATATCAACTAGCAGAGATAAGCCGGCAAGACTTTTGCCACCAGACATAAACATCTTTTCTTCCATAAGCATTGTAAAAATTTAAAAATGCAAAAGTTTGTAGATATAATAACAATGTAAGTGAAATGCAAACTAATTGAAAAGTATTTTTAGTTTTAGAAATGTTTGCAGATTTTGGTACATAATAATCCTACCAAATTAATAATAATAATAATATGCCAAATTTTTGGAAAAAAAAAAATCTTAAAGAAATTTGAAAAAAAAAAACTATTCCGATTATGTAAGAATGTATTTTTTATTTAATTCATTTGCTGATTATTTTTTATGCGTTAAAATTTTGCATGAGTTTGATTATTGTTACAAAAACACGTGCAAACTTCAATATACATACATACATATATATATATAGATTTATTCCCGTCGTTTCAGTGTGGAGCATAGGGCAAACTTCAATGCTTATGCTTAAAGCTCAAAGCTCTTGCTTAGGTTTGGTCGTTAAGTATTTTAAACTTCTTCAACTGCTTCAACAAAAAATAATTATCACTTTTGCATCGCTTATTTTTAAAGCAAAACTAAAACTAAACATTTTGTCAATTGTTTAATTTATTTATTTCAACCCAACTTTCAACAAAAAAATCTTAGTCAAAACAAGAAATATCGCTGTCGGGTCTGCTGTAAACATTTCTGATTATTTTTTGAAGATTTAATTTCGATTGAAATGACAAAATAAATTTTTTGCAATATTTGCAATTTTATTTTTTTAAATGACAGATGATTGAACCTACATACGTGTACGATACTTGACTGTCGTTAAGTCGTTAAATATAAATGTGTGTGATTTGAATGTATGTCTTTAGGATGTGTTTCAGCTAGTCTTAAAGTCCATACAAAATTAATGAAGACGTTTTGAAACAAATCACGCAAAGCCACAAGAGCGAAAATGTTGCTCATTTTGTCTTGGATATCTATATATATAAAAGAGTAACGTGACTGACTGACTGATTCATTATCGCACAGCCCAAAGGCAAAGAGCTAGAGACATGAAGTTTGGACAATCGGTTCCTGTTTCGATATATAGGTCCTCTAAGAAGGGATTTTTGGAAATTCGTACTTTAAGGGGGCAAAAAGGGTAAAAACGGGTAAAATCGGTAATCTTATATCTGCTAAACTAAACATGATGCAAATTAAATTAAAAAAAAACATTGTAATTTGCGCAAAAAATAAGCTGACAGGTGCCTGGCTCTTTTTTGAATTTTGAACCCCTAAGGGGAAAAAACGGGTAAAAACTATAATTTGGTACTTTTTTGGTACCCTGCGTAACTTCCAAGCACATAAAGATAGGAAAAAAAATATTAATAAGAATTCGGCACTTTTTTCAAATTTGCATGTACTTTTTTAAAAGAAACTTTTCTAATATTATTCAATAGGACAAAATGTGATCATTGTTATTGCCAAATAGAATATGGACAATTATTTAGGTGAAATTTTTGGAAACTTTTTTGGGACAAAAAAAGATACCAAAAAGGGCAAAATTCCGGAAAATGTATGTAATTCCTAATTAGGCGGCCAATTTTCACAAAATTTTTAATTGGGATTTCACCAGACATAAAAAATTATGTAATTTAATAAAAATTAAAACACATTTATAACAGGGTAGAAAGGGGAAAAATCGGTAACAGAGCTTAGTACTTTTTAGAATATAATTACGGCTCCACGAAAAGCCCCCCAATGAAATAACGCTCAGGAAACAATCCCCAGTGAAGTAAAACTCAAAAAATTGGAAATAACACCCAAAAACAATGAATGAAATAACATCGAAAAATAAATTAAATAAACCCCAAAGCGAAAACGAAACAACCCCCAATATTTGGGAGTTATTTTCAGAAAATATATACTTTATGGGGTCGGAAATCAATATTGTAGGAATTACAAACGGAATGACAAAGCTATTTATATCCTTGATACCACAAGTGAAGAGTATGAAAATGACTTAAATACATGGTTAAAGACAATGCGATGTGCAACTATTTGGCCAACTGGGTGTAAATATGTTCAAATATGTCTATGTATTACGTATGTACATTTAAGGATGTAAGTTTTAATCTGTGGGTGGTGGCGAAAGTAAATTTTGATGTAGCAGCTAAACAATTTAAGAATAATTGAGTTTTAATGCTAATAATCATTCATATGATAATACTTACATACAGGACATTTGAGTGAGAGAGGAAGAGAAACAAATTGACACTGACAATGGCATCGGCTTCTTTAATTTTTAAGTCTGTAGCTGTAATAATTTTGTAGCTTGTATGTGTAGCAAATATTCTGTTGTTCGAGCTATTGGGTGCGTTCGAATTAAATTTAATCTAGTGGAAATACCGATTTAAATGTAATTTTTAAGTCCTTAAACAAAATATACAAGTTCTTTTGTACCTTTTGGTTTCATTTTGTTGTTTTTTCTCTTTCTTTAGAGTTTCTAAGAGCATTTACTGAGATTTAAAGAATAATTCTAATCACCACATTTACCTTAGGGACATTGTAACAAGTAATAATTTAATTGTTATTTCGCAATCTTCATAAAATTGAATTTAAGCGCTTTGACAACTAAAGAAAAACAATTTTTAATTACATTTTCTTTGCAAAGTTTAAAGACATTCGGGATTAATTTTATAAAATTATTTTATACTCAATGCTATTGATTACAGTGGTAGTTTGTGCAAAGTTTCTTTCTTATTTTTACTTACTTTTAATTATTGTCTAACATCTAAATTTTTAGCAACCAATTTTTAGGTCAACATTAAAGTTATCTAAAATTATACTTCATTCAGTTTAATATTTTTGTTAATAAAGAGATCTTAAATAAAGTCAGTTATTGGTATGTGGGTAAGTGGTACTCGTACAAAATGCATCTTTAATTGAAACAAAACTTTGCATATTGAACTCACCTTGAAAAAACATTTTTTTTGTCAAAGTCTGCGTTAACTACAGAAATCAATAAAGGTTTAAACTATTTAGAGAAAATATAAAAAAAAATTAAAATTGAGATTGCAATTGCAATTCCACAATTTAAAACTAACCTAGGGCAAGTTTTCAACTAACTACACGAAAAACAAAAATATGGTTGTGGTAATCATAATCTAAGTGCAACATACTATATTCGAATTATATGACTGTAGTTAACCATGTCATGGTTGCAAGTTATTATTATGTTTAATTAAAGTATCATGCAATCATCATACTATGACTGAAAATTAAACATAAAATTCTTGCTGTTTTATAAAACAGTTTTTATTTTAACAAACACAAGATTCCAATGGTGTATTTCTAATCTCTAACATTTAATTGTGGTCAGAAGCTAACCAGTACCCATTTTACGACATAGCACCACAATATAAAGAGTGAAACCGACAGCGTAGGCGCAGTAAAGGCCGACCATCATCGGCAAAACGTCCGCCAGCTAAAATCGTGTAGCCAACTTAAAAATTATAAACCTCTATAAAAAAACCCCGTTATTAATTAAATTAAAATAATTAGTTTTAATTGAGAAAATTAATTAAATCAGCTATAAGCCTTAAAAATGAATTACCACTACAATGGCATTTTCGAGCCAACTCTATTGCATTCAGAACAAAGAACAGTGGGGATTTAGTTTTTCATTTAAAATATTTCTTGAATTATATTTCTTGAATTACCCATTTAATCATATATTTTCTGGAATTTGGTGGAGTTATATATTACGCCGATTTTCGACAATGGGTAGATTGACTAAGACACAGAGGTATTCTACAACAAGAAATAGTTTTTTGAAAAAATAAGACAAGATAATTATGAAACACCCTCAAAAAACAAAAAATTTTGACAGTCGGAACATGTGCCAAGAAAAATAAAGTTTAAATAAAATTGACTTTTTAAAATGCCGATAGACATATATAAGCACTGTTAGGCTGGAACCTGTCGTTAATGCTCAACTAGGATCAAAAAGAGAAATGTTTTCACAGTTAAGAACTACATATGTACATAAGCATGTCTTTAACAAAGCAATTCTAAAAGAAATACATGCTTTCGAGAGTCGACTTTAAAGAGAGCAACGAGACCAACATTTTCATCAGCGAGAATTCGCGTTTATTAAAAGTTATAATATTTTAGATGTTGTTTAATCTTAATAATCAAAATATCCATTTTAGACCCCATAAAGTATATATTTTTATTAGCAAAATCTTTATAGACACGCCTACTTTGACGCCCACTTTCATTGAAAAAAAGTAAGCCAGCTGATTTAAGGCCCATCGTCTTGTTGCACTGGTCTGAATTTAACATCAAAGAGAAACAATACACGCAAAGAAAAACCATGGTTACGATATGATCACGACGGTCATATTATTTTTTTTAAAACAATATTTGGTTGTCGAAAACAATTAATAGTTATTTTTGTTTCATTTCGTCAAATATTTTGTCACGATAATCAAGCGTTTGTTTGAATAGTATCATTTAATGTTTACTTTTCGTAAAAATTTCAAAATGGTTATCATTTAAAAATAGTATGATTTAAAAAAAAATTATGACGACAAAAATAACATTATATTCAAAAGTATTTAAAATTAAAAATAAAGATTAAAGAATAGGTGTGATTACAAATTAATCAAGCTATGATTTTTTTTATAATAATTTGATTTCAACTGTTCTTATTCTTGCTAAATAAATTTTTATTATTTAAAAAGTTTGAGATGTCAAAAAATGGAACAAAAATTTTGAAAAATTAAAGAAAATTTCAAAATAAGCGTGAAAATGTAAAAAAATATTGGTATAAAAATTGCAATTAAATTGGTAAGTGCAATCAATATGTGTATGTAACAGCAAAAGACAATAATTTGCCAAAAAAAAAAAAGCAAAAATTGTCGATTTCAATTGTAGTCATATAAATGATTATTGAATGATACTTTAATTAAACATAATAATGATAACTGGTAACCGTTATATGTTTTAACGATAATCATACAATTCAATCATAGTATGTTGCTCTTCGATTATGGTTACCACAACTATATTTTTTCTTTGCGTGTAGCATAACCTATTAATGTTTTCCATTTGACGTATGTATGTATGTATTTAAAGGTGTGAATAAAGTATTTTCATAATCAAAAATAACAACAACAAAATTAACAAAGTGTGCATATAAATGATTTGCTAAAATTGTTGTCATCACTTTGTTATTGCTGGCCAGTTAACGAATAATACAAATAATGCAAAATAAATAAAAAACAAATAAATTTTCTTATTATAATGAAAAAGATGCACAGAATACTTAAAAATGGGCACATGATAATGGTCTAGCCTTTATTAGCCAAAGAAATTAAATTGATGACGATTTTGTTTACACATACTTACTCACACAAAAAATCGTCTTATTTAGCCAAAGTGTATTCATGTGTGTATGTAAGTATGTGTTATTTACTGTAAAAGAAAGTAAAATGAATTTGTTTTTGTCCTCATTCCCGTATTGAAGATTTCATTTTAATGAAATGGCTATTGTGTTCATTTCTATTAATGTCTGTACGTGTGAACAGGGATCCGATTAACCAAACCGACTAATAAAGTTGTCTTACCAACAAATGGTCAACTAGACAACCCACCAACCAAACAATTATCCAGTCGACTGTAAGAAATATTTTAACCATCTTGCAGATCACCCATCAGCGTCGATTTGTTAATTCATCGGTCATCAGATATTCGGTTGGTTTTTGTTTTGTGTTTATTTTTTTCAATCTTATTTTGGTTTTTTGTTGTTTTTCCTGTTATTGTTTTTTAGGACTGTGGTCGGTTGTTATTTGAATATTTACTGCCAATTTATATTGTAAAAGACTGGATTTCAATTTCATTGTTTAAGTAAATAAAAAAATACTTGTTACAGCTAGACGAATCATGTCTTTAATTTGAAGCTGTAGAACATTAATGAACAAATTGAGCCGGAATAACAATTTATTTTTTTAATAGTTTATGTATTTAGTGTTGATAAAAAAGAAAACATTAAACAAATATATTCCAACATTTTAGTTTAAACAATTTTTATGAAATATTTTATTTAAATTTAATTTTTTTTTAACGAAAGTATAAATCAGTATCGTAAGCTTTGAGGGTCATGAACCATGAACTTTAAACTCAGTTATTATTCTATTGGTTTTTCTAGTGCTCTCAATAAGTGAATTTTTTTATTTAATTGCTTTTCCTGGACACATTTATGTGTAGGATGTCAAGGAAAACTTACTAAAAATTAAAACCAAACCAATTCATAAAAAGTTAAATTAGCAATTTATTTGCGTTTTTTTTTAGTTTATAGCGATATATTCGGTCATGCCACATCAGATAATACCCTTCACCATCATGTTATATCTCAATATTTCGGACGCCATATTTGTTTTAGCATTTTCACATAGTTGGTTGTATTCTACCAGTAAAGCACTTTCATTTAATACCAATATTAAGGGGATTAAAAAAGTGTCATTATATTGTTTCAGACGCCATCTTGGACTTTAAGTTTATCAGTGCTTTTAGTATTCCACTTACAAATTCCATTCGTTTGATGACAATATTGAAGGGGTTGAAGTGGTTACATCGAAAATACTTGACACTTGCATTAATTTATTGTACGCCATTTTATAGTGGCGGCCATTTTGGACTTTAAATTTTTTATAGAGTTTTATATATTGCTAAGTAGTCAAGCAATTTCTTTTGCTACCCATGTCATTCATTCCTTTCTGCTGTCCAAAGGCTAAAAAAATACATTTTCGTTTGTAAATTTCAGGAAAAACATTCAATCGTGAGTATTTTTGTGCTTTTTTCTAAGTTAGTTTCAAACCGATTTGTCATTCTTCCTCGGCAATAATTTTCAAAGCTACGAATTTTGGTGTCTTAAGCCTGTTCTAAAATCAAGGAGGAGCTTCAATAATTTGATATAATTAAAAAAATATTCAATTTTTTAAATATAGTCGGTTCGTATCCGATTTATTCAAAATTTTTTACAAATATCCTAAAAGGCATATCATACCTACAAATAGTAACAAATGTCTGTCTTTTGTTTGCTGATATCTCAGAAAATTATAAAGCCATCGAGCTGGATATTTGTAAAAGATTGATATTATATACAGATCTGAATAATATGTGGGGCTTTTAAGAGTTCATTTCAACCAACACACGGACAGACGGACCAAGCTCAATTACTCACTCTCCTAGTCAGAAACTCTCAGAAAATATATACTTTGAGGGGTCGAAAATCAATATTGTAGAAATTACAAAAGGAATCGCAGAGCTATATACACCCTTGGAGAGTGAAAAAACGTTTGGGCAACCACGTAAGTACATACATATGTCTTAAAATCAAATTTTTTAGGAGAGCTATAAAACCGTGTTAGTGCTGAACGGTTTTTAAATACATATAGAAGTTACGTTGTTATTCCATTTAAATAAATGGAATAAGTCCATCTTATTTGGGAAATTTTTAAAACCAAGTAAAGGCCGCTTAAAAACAAGCAATATGGCATTATCAACTCAAAATCGTATAAAATGAACATACGCGGTTGCCGATGAAAACCACAGATTTAAGCTAGAAAATAAAACTATAAAATTTAATTAAATTTAATTTTTATTTTTCTTATACCCGCCAGCAAAAAAATGGTGGGGGTATATTCATTTTGTCATTCCGTTTGTAACACATCGAAATATCCATTTTAGACCCCATAAAGTATATATATTCTGAATCAGGGTTTGATTTGATGACGATCTAGCTATGTCCGTCCGTCTGTCCGTCTGTTGAAAGCACGATAGAGGTCGCACAGAAAAAGCTAGGGGGCTCGAATTTTGCCAGAATCTTTCCTATAGACAAGGTTTGTTTGGTATTGAAAATGGGCTAAATCGGAATATTAGGAAGAGAGTTATAGCTCGAAAAGCAAGAGTAGGTCGAAAAAACCGTGTCCTTCGAACATCGAATAAAATGGAATTGTGTCCAAACGCATTAACGTAGACTCATGAAACTCCGAATGTATATTTCCTGAGTAAAAACAATATTTTTCCCTGAAAATTATTTAAATCTATGCATTAGGAGAGGAGTTATCGATCAAAATGTACGAAAATTTATACCGCACAGTGTATTTTTCGGTATATTTAAAAACAAAAACGTCATAAAAGCAACAAAATTGGATGTACGACTCTGAAATTTTGCACACTTTGCTTCTTGGTAAGACGCTTTTTTGTAACGGAAAATCAATGTGCCACGCCCACTTTTACGCCCACCTCCCATATAACGTTTTACCTAAAATTCATATAATTTCTCTATTAATAAAGATTTTGGAACAATAAAGGCCTATCTTGAAACACCTCAGTTGTACTCATTCGCAAAAATAACTTTGACACGCCTACTATAACGCCCACTTTTCACGTTATCTACCGTTAATGAAATTTAAAAGCTCATAAAACCGCCAAAATTAGAGGTATGATGATAAAATTTGCTACGTATATCCTTCTAATCATTGTAATTGCTGTGCCAAAAAGTTTAGGTGACACGCCCACTTTGACGCCTACCTCCCATATAACGGTTTATCTTAAATTCATGTAATTTCTCTATTGACAAAGTTTTTGGGAATATAAAGGACTATATTGAAATATCTAAGTTGTATTCATTCGCAAAAATAACTTTGACACGCCTACTTTAACGCCCACTTTCATTGAAAGACTACATTTACAAAAGCATTTAGTAGCATATCGAAGTTATAAAGGGTAGTTAAATTTTAAGGACCGATGTTGAATTTAAACAAAACACAAATTATTTAAAAAATTATTATCATTTCTTTTTGTAATTATAATATTTGTATGGTTCAATTATGTATTTAACAAAATATCTGCCAAATGGCCCCCCCATCCTTCTATCTGATGGTCCAAATTTTCAATGACAATGTTGATGCTCAATTCTTAGGCATGATGATGAGGCGAGGTTGACTGCTCTTTTGCCACACTATCGCAAAAAAACGCCACTGGTGCCCATTCAACGAACTAAGAAGGCATTCACAGATTTTCTAACATTTTATACAGACCTGTTTTGCAGAAATTTAAAAATTTTTTTAAATTTTCCCAATTGTGCACGAATTTTAACGATTATGTTGATCAAAAGAATTATTATAAAATGCATTTTGACTTGAACGCCCATTTTTATAAAAAACCTGAATAACTTTAAAGCGTTGCTCATTTGCGTATCTTTCCACGGATCAAATTGAGTAAGTTTGAGATTGAGAAATGTCAAGTGAAATGCAGAAAACAAATTTAAAGACTAGGTGTAGTTCACCTTCAACATGGGCCCTTAAAGTTTAACCACCCTCTACAAAGAAAGTGATACATATTTTATTATAAAGAGATTATTCCATAGCGATTAACAAAATAATAAATATTGTGCTTTAAATGTACACAAAATTGGTGGTGGGTATAAAGGATTCGGCACTGCCGAATATAGTGCTCTTACTTGTTTTATTTATGATTGAATTTTTCTAATAATACTTTTTTTTTAATTCACTTTGTTTAGAAGCAAAATGTCTGAAGTTTGGAACTATTTTCAAAAAGTAGACAACGCAGCACAATGTAATATTTTCCCGAAAAGGTTAATGTCTAAGGGCGGTAGTACTAGTGGTCTCATACGGCATCTTCTTTTGGTTCATAAAATAAAATTTGAAAACAATTTTTTAACACCTGCACCAAGTAAAAAAATAATTTCACAATTAAAAGTTTTTTATACACTCAAACATTACCAGGAATTGTTTCAAAATTGGCAGCAGTCGATGGAATATCTATTCGAACAATTACACAAAGTTATTTTATTCGTCAAAGTTTTTTCAGTAAAAATATGACGTTACCAAAATGAAACTGATGTTAAAAACATTGTAAAAAAATATTACAACGCCGTTAAAAATACGATGGTGAAAACAATATCGAGTCAAATTTGTGACAATTTGTGGTTTGCTCTTGAATTAGACGAGTGGAGTAGTGTTGCCCAAAAAAAATATCTGTTTACATGGCAATAATTATTTTTATAATTTGGGTTAAGTTTATATTTCCGGAAGATGTAATGCTGACACAATAAGGACTCTAATGGAAAATAAACTACTACTAAAGCAATGAGTTATTAACCAAATCGTGATGTTAAATTTAACAAACATTATTTATTTTAAAAGAAATATTATTTTCGGGAATCCCAGGAATTCCCGGGAAGACGATTTTTTAACTCCCGTTTCCCGGGAAAATAAAAAGACCGGGAAATCCCAAACCCTAGTTATACGATATACGTTATACAACGTGTGTTTATTATTGAACAATATTTAAAAAATTAGAAATGCTTGGCGGCCGCAGTTCAAAATCTTTGGTTCTTGAAATCTGCAATTCTTCTTCACGATGCTAAATTCAGGTTCCTGGATTGTCACCGTAACTCTCAAGCAAGATATTTGGACGACCAGTGTGTTTAGCATCTCCAAAAATTTTTCAATTAATCTCTTCACAGTTGTATAAGAGTACACTCTGACACATTTTGTATGAAAATTTCAACAACAAATACTGGTTGTCCGATAATGTAACTCTTCAGTCTCACTAATCCTAAACTTTCAGCTGTTTTATTGGTGATTTAAAAGCTTGCGTTAATTTTGTGACACCCTTTTTAATGGGTGGTTTTTTAATCTTTTAAATTTTAAAAATTAAAAAAAAAAAATCAGGAAATTTGCAAACGTGAATGGTATATTTATTTGAATGTCCCTGATTTATCTTTTAAATAATAATTCATGTTAATGTTGCCTGAGGCGACGCTGTTTGTGGTTCACCTGTGAGCTCCAATTTTGGCATAATTTTGCTAGAATTTCGGCCAGCACCTCCCCAGAGCTGTGGCTGGCATATCCTTGTACATGAGAGACTTTACTTATCAACACGAAAAATAATCAAACGATTTCGAATCGCATAATTTTGGCGGCCGGTTATACTGTTTCAAAACTGGAGACTAAAAACTTAAAAAATTCACTCTTAATAGGTTTATGGGATCGCGGGGCGATACAGTAGAAATATTCTTCTCGGAACGCAGTCTTCGCATACAGGTTGGTAGATTAATGTCTAAGTGAAAGCGATGCGGTGGTTCGATTATGATGACCATAAAAAAATTACCATTAAATTAAGAAAATCATTTCTCGCACACACATCAAAAATCATTAATTATAAAATTATGTTCGAACAATGACTTGCCATTAATTAATTTTATTTTCTACAATTATTTTTATTTTTTGATTTTTATAAATGTTTTGTTCGAATCTTGTTTAAAATAAAATTATGTTGAAAATAGAATTGAATTTGTTTGTTCAAATTGACAATTGCAGTGATAGGTCGCAATTCAAATAAAATTTTACTCAGTTATATAAATTTCCTTATTGAATATCAGCTTGTGCGCGCGACTTTGTCTGCGTAGTTGGAGGGATAAAAGGAAGACGTAGTATTAACCTAGATATGTTTGTCAAATTTATCCAAACATACAAACATTCACATTTATTATATTAGTGGAATGAAATTTGATTTTTTGTGCAAAACGTATTTTTATTGTAAAACTCAATGATTTGCAAGTAGTGTTTGTTTGTTATTCTATTTATATTGAAATAGCAAGCCTTGCTGAGCAGTTTTGGCATTGCCACATGTTACAAATCTTTTGCTTATACTGACAAAATTTACTCTGAAAACCTAATCACCTAATTACTTAATCAAGAATTGTATGTTGGCCTAGAAAGAAGCTTTATTCTTCTTACTATTTTTTATATATATTTTATGGCTTGTCATTCGAATTAAGTAATGGGTTGATTATGGATTGCAACCGAACTTCAGTAACTAGGAATATCCGATATGAGAAAAAAATTATAGAATAAATACTTAACTTAATATCGTGTAAATCAAGAGATAATTGGATTCAGACTTATTAAACCGATCGGAGTAACGAAACTCATAACAGAGTCTATAACGGAAATCACCTTAATCGAATACAGAATGACAGCCTGGGGCACAACTGACTCTACTCGACTGATGTAATCCATTTTTAAGTGCTTGTTTTTACAACAAAAGAAAAATTCAAAGAAAACTGATTTTCTAAGTAATTTTCAAAACATTATTTTTGATTTAGGGATGTGAATCTTTCATTTAAAAACACGACTCGAGGATAATCTGGACACCCTTGTTTTCTACAACTTGTATCCACAAATTAAATCTCATAAAAGTATTATGTACCAACTAGGCAAATAACAATTCTTACTTACACACACACACACACACACACACACACACACACATTTCTCAAAGCAGTTTTTTTTTACAAAATAAATGTAAGCTGCAAAAGCAAGAAGACAAACATGTTTATTTAAGTTAGATACTTAAAATTTCATTTATTTGAATTTTTGAATTTCATTTATTATTCAATTTGTAAAATTTCTTGATGTGAAAAATGTTTAAAGAACCGGAAGCAGTTGCTAACAAGAGAAAAAAAATTTCTCACTTCTTAAGACGTACATGTGGTGCGTTACCTTTAAAATATTGCTTCTGTTTAACTCATGTGCAAAATCATCAGGCAAAATTTCAATTAGAGGGTGTTCAGTTTTCTTCTGACAAGCCACTTGACATCTGTCTAAAATTTCTGACGTTGAAAAACGGTGAGCCAGAATGTTAACAATTTTTACTTTAATCAAAAATATTTAATAATTTACATTGCACAGTGGTAATATGTAACTTCTAAAATACGAATTTCATGAAACAAACTGAGACTCGTAGCAGAGAACTAAGTCTTCCCATCCGTTGTAGTTTGAGATATCCTGCATCAGCACATGGAAGCTCTACAGTTTGTTTAAGTCGGCAACCTCGGTTTTACAAAATCTTTTGAGGCTTGTAAGTTTTCTAAGTGGGATTCGATTTGATTGATCTTTTGCTCGTGGTAATTCTCGATCAAAGGCAAAGAAAAACTTATGAACATTGATAGACTAGATCTTGCAGTTTATAACTGAATTGAGTTTGGTATTTATTTTATGTATTTTAAAAGAAAACAGGTAAGAGCACTATATTCGGCTGTGCCGAATCTTTTATACCCACCACCAATTTTGTGTACATTTAAAGCACAATATTTATTATTTTGTTAATCGCTATGGAATAATCTCTTTATAATAAAATATGTATCACTTTCTTTGTAGAGGGTGGTTAAATTTTAAGGGCCCATGTTGAAGGTGAACTACACCTAGTCTTTAAATTTGTTTTCTGCATTTCACTTGACATTTCTCAATCTCAAACTTACTCAATTTGATCCGTGGAAAGATACGCAAATGAGCAACGCTTTAAAGTTATTCAGGTTTTTTATAAAAATGGGCGTTCAAGTCAAAATGCATTTTGTGCATAATTCTTTTGATCAACATAATCGTTCAAATTCGTCCACAATCGGGAAAATTGTAAAAAATATTTAAATTTCTGCAAAACAGGTCTGTATGAAATGTTAGAAAATCTGTGAATGCCTTCTTAGTTCGTTGAATGGGCACCAGTGGCGTTTTTTTGCGATAGTGTGGCAAAAGAGCAGTCAACCTCGCCTCATCATCATGCCTAAGAATTGAGCATCAACATTGTCATTGAAAATTTGGACCATCAGATAGAAGGATGGGGGGGCCATTTGGCAGATATTTTGTTAAATACATAATTGAACCATACAAATATTATCATTACAAAAAGAAATGATAATAATTTTTTAAATAATTTGTGTTTTGTTTAAATTTAACATCGGTCCTTAAAATTTAACCGCCCTTTATAACTTCGATATGCTACTAAAATGCTTTTGTAAATGTAGTCTTTCAATGAAAGTGGGCGTTAAAGTAGGCGTGTCAATAAAGTTTCTGCTAATAAATACAACTTAGATATTTCAATATAGTCCTTTATTTTCCAAAAGACTTTGTCAATAGAGAAATTACAAGAATATAAGATAAACCGTTGGGAGGTAGGTGTTAAAGTGAGCGCGTCACCTTAACTTTTTGGCACAACAATTACATTGATTAGAAGAATATACGTAGCAAATTTTATCATCATACCTCTAATTTTGGCGGTTTTATGAGCTTTTAAATTTCATTAACGGTAGATAACTTGAAAAGTGGGCGTTATAGTAGGCGTGTCAAAGTTATTTTTGCGAATGAGTACAAATTAGGTGTTTCAAGATAGGCCTTTATCGTTCCAAAATCTTTATTAATAGAGAAATTATATGAATTTTAGGTAAAACGTTATATGGGAGGTGGGCGTAAAAGTGGGCGTGGCACATTGATTTTCCGTTACAAAAAAGCGTCTCACCAAAACGCAAAGTGTGCAAAATTTCAGAGTCGTACATCCAAGTTTGTTGCTTTTATGACGTTTTTGTTTTTAAATATACCGAAAAATACACTGTGCGGTATAAATTTTCGTACATTTTGATCGATTACTTCTCTCCTAATAAATAGATTTAGATAATTTTTGGGGAAAAATATTATTTTTACCAAGGAAATATATATTCGAAGTTTCATGAGTCTACGTTAATGCGTTTGGACACAATTCCATTTTATTCGATGTTCGAAGGACACGGTTTTTTCGACCTACTCTTGCTTTTCGAGCTATAACTCTCTTCCTAATATTCCGATTTAGCCCATTTTGAATACCAAACAAACCTTGTCTATAAGAAAGATTCTGGCAAAATTTGAGCCCCCTAGCTTTTTCGGTGCGACCTCTATCGTGCTTTTAACAGACGGACAGACGGACGGACATAGCTAGATCGTCATCAAATCAAACCCTGATTCAGAATATATATACTTTATGGGGTCTTAAATGGACATTTCGATGTGTTACAAACGGAATGACAAAATGAATATACCCCCACCATTTTTTTGGTGGCGGGTATAAAAATTATACTTACAAATTCTGTGACCAATTTGTACATACGATTGTATTTATAACAATGCACCACGGAAACTACTGCTGGTTTTACGGTTGTTATAAAAAACATTTTTATACAAGAAAACATTTAATTATGTATGTATATTATATAATTAATTCACTTTAAAAGCACTTATTAAAAATAATTCCAGAAAGTCGTTAAATTTGGCGTGAAATATTTTTGACCGACGATGTTTGTTTTTCTTTTCCATATTCGGATTTGAGAAAAGTTGTAAATAATTAACGATTAAAAAACGCTAAAAAATTAAAAACCTTACTTTTTATTCAAATATTCTCTAAATTTACCAAAACAGATAAGAAATCAAAAATAAAATTAAATATATTTCCTAATATACTACATATTTTTTATTTCCCGTTTTCCCGGGAATATTTAAGAGCAAAATTTTTCCGGGAATACTAAGTGGTTTATTCTCGGGAATTCCCGGGCGGGAATTCCCGATTCCCAAACCCTACGTATAACGCTCCATTTTAATTAACCCTTAACTGTCAGCTGTCGAATTGCTTGTTTTAGGGTTGCCAATATTTTACTGCATAAATGGCGATGAATTCAAATCTTGTGTAATAACAGATTGGTATTAAAATTCAACTGCTTTAGGAAGAATTGTGAAATATTTTCCAAGCGTTATACAAAAATTATTATGAATACAATGAGGAATTTTATACTTATGTAGATAGTGTACTAACGATAAGTGACAGCGACAACCAAAGAAAAAATACGGAAACAATTAAGAATATTCTTAAGGAAAATAATTTTTCGATTGAATTAATTTATAGATTAATTAATAAATATGACAATAAGAACGAAAGTAAGAGTTTCAGACATTTAATACATTAAAAGTTACACATTAAATGCGTGTACATACATACACTTTACATTGTAAGTACATACATTATTTGTTCATACAATTAAATTATAAATAATCAAAAGAACAATTAATTTTCTGAAGTAGAAGTAGAAGAAATTAATAAAAAATTAACATTTGTAAAAACCTCAAGCTTGAATAATTTGTGTTGATAAAGACAGAATTTTATTCAGTTATTTCAAGAAGACATGACTCTTGTGCCACACGTCCTCACATCACAAGAGGAACTTTTTTAATGATTTTCCGTAATTGTTTTAAATAACTTTTAAATATAAATTCATACACATTCATACACAAAAAGTTATTGAAGGAAAGCTATAAAGGCTGCCTTCATTTTCTAATTATACCTTTTTATAACTTTGGCAATTGTCTCTGTTTGCCTCCATTAAACATAAATAATTATATTCATAAAAATTACACTTAATTCATTACTTCAATAGCAAAAGTTAAATTAAACATTTGTCTCCGTAGTAGGATATTAACAAATAGAGATTTCGATTAAAAAAAATAAAATTTCAATTAGTTTTACTTGCTTGGAGCGATTTGTTTTAAATGCATTTTCTTATATTGTACTCCTTCTGTAGAGAAAATTTTGTGAACAATTTGAAATGAACTTTAATTTCAATTAAGGCAAAATCATTATTTGCAACTAGAAAATTGTGATTTATAAATTGAAAACTTTTTCAAAAGCACATGCACAAATGTAAATGTATACGATATTTATTTATCTAAGTAAGTTTGGAAAATATTTGTTTCAAAGAGTAGTTGTTTTTAGAAATCACGAAGACTTTTGTATTTAAAAATATTCATGTACACAAATATAGAAACCCCCAATTAGGATTGAAGAAAGGAGGCATTAAAAGCTCAAATTTATGACTGGTATACACGTATGGCCAATTGACGTGTTATGGGCTATAATTGAATTTCTTATGAATTATCAATTTGAGTTTCTTAGGTATGGGATCTTTGCTCTGTGTGAGCTGTGTTGGCCTACTTGGTGTTAGAATCTCCTTACTTTTTTTAAGATTTGGGTCGCCCTATAGTATGTTTTAAACCTTACCCACAGCAAATATTTTGCCACTTTCTTAAGTGTTTTTTTATTGTCCAAATCTAAAGTTCATTTTGGCACATCTGAAAGAGTTAACTATTTCTGAGGTGATAGTATTTGAAAAATATTCCATTTCGGACAGATTATCGGCTTTTCTGTTTCTGATTGTGTCGTGATGGGCTGGTATTAATATTATTACTATATTTTCGCAATTATTATGCGAGTTTATCTTTATCTTATAATGCAGGACATTTCAAAATTCGACTTTTTCGTTCAGTAGAGTCCTGGTAGCTAATTGGCTATACATTAAAGCATGAATCGGAGCTTTGTTACCAATCTCCGTCATCCATTAAATGGATTCTGTAATTTCCATAATTTGGAAAACAATATTGTGATCTGTGGTGCGATTAACTAACTTTCAACCATCCGACAATCGCTAATTTTGTCGACACTTATTGTTGTTTGGACTAACGATTATGCGATTTACTAAATACTTTTTAACGATACTCGGCAACTGCTACAATAAAGTGCCATATAATTAAAAGAAAAAGTGCCAAAATAAATTCACCACTAACGTAACTCTCAAGGTGGAGTTACATACCATCCGTTCATGCGTTGTTGCGTTTGATACTTTTTCACCTTTTTATACGTTTCTAAACTCAAGCTACATACAATGCGTTTTATGCATCAACACTTATGTTTTAATCAGCTGTTGTGTTTATATTTTTATTACCTAAAAACAATTTTGCCAAAATGGAAAGTAAAATTGACAATTTAAGGGAATTTATAGAATTCATTTAGTTTATGTACATGATATTTTGTACTTCAAAAAGTTCAAAAATAACACAAGCATCAATAAGCACCTCCTCCATTGCACTTGTTTTCTTTTAATAATAAACAAACAGAGATGACACTCAGCACATAATAGTTATCGATAAGTAAAATAAAAATATTGGTAATGAAAAAATTGTGTTTAAAATTAGTTTTTATGTATGTTTTTCTTAAAAGTAATTGTAAACTTTATTTCGAATGCTTTTTCTTTTATTAAAAACATTTTTTAATACAAAAAAATGGAAAAAATAAATCCACCACACAATCAGATTTATCGATAACATCGACAAAAAAATATTATTTGTCATCCATGGCTATCAACAACAGCTGACATTTTTTCACCTTTTCTGCGACGAATACAAGAGTAGAAAGTAAACCTACTTTGCTGCGTCGATATGTTTATGCATTCTTTGCGTTTTGCCGTGTAACTTGTCACATACAATTACACTGATTCTACTTTTTGACAGATGCAAAAAACGGAACAACGGATAGAACGCATGGTATGTAACTCCAGCTTCACAGATAGTAGCGATATAACCGTGACTAAAACGAATAGTTGTAAAGACGGAAATAAGTTTGAACTTTTTGCAAATAAAATTAACAATCACAAAATTATTGTCATTTATATAACGATAACAACTGTTCTTAAAATATGTTACCGAATGCCGAAATTTATATAATTGTCATTTATGCTTTTTTACCGATACGATTATCGCTATAGCAAATAAGTGAAACGTACAACTGGTAGACGAAAGAAGTTATCTCTGTTTCAGTTTATGTCATAGAAGCCCATTGCATTTCGATCACCAGACTTTCATCCGTCTGTATAAATATTGATTAAACAAAAATAAGCATAATAATATACATTGAACACGTCATCACCGATCAAAGACTACTGCTTATAAAATCGTAGCTTATTTCGAAAATGCATTCTTTAAAAAAAAAACAAATAAAAAAACTTAAGCCTAAATAAAAATTTAAATATCAGTTTTAAAATAAAAGTTAGGCAAGGATTTAAAAAAAATACATACAATTTTTTCTCTAAAAAACTACATTATTTTACAGCAAAATGTATTTAACCATTAGTGATAAAAATATACAAAACTGAAAAAATTTGACATTTGATCCAGCTGTTTAATAGCTATTGCAAAACAAATAAATATATTTTGGAAACCAACAGAAAGAAAAATTTTTAAATTGTAAAAATTCTCAAAGAAATTCAAAATAAAAATAAGACAAAAAGATATAAATATGTTAATGCATTTCCATAGATCAGAGCACAATATTCATATTGTATAGATTACAAAGTTACTTATCTGTTTGCATTTAAAAAACATTACAGGAACCAGCGACTGTGAAGCTATAATTTCATTTAGTAACTTGTGAATTTTTGAATTGGCGCATGGCGGGTTTATGTTTTAATGAATGAATTTCATAAACACTGATAAAATTTTTATATTGTATTTTCATTGATATCGTTTAATAAATATATGTGGACATAAGAATGGAAGATATTTTGGTTTATTTGCTTAATTTATTTATTTCGATTTATATTTTTTTTTATAACTAGAACATAATAACATTATTTACAAACATTTCAGTTTATAAATTGGTTCTGAGGCGTATGAGTAATACACAACTAAAACATTAATTAATATTGCGTATAAGACATATGGCCCAGTACATGACTGAGCATCCCAATTTGGTCAAAAATTTATTGCCAAATTGCAGCCAAGTAAAGCAATAGCCAAAAAAGTATGGGAGGAACTTTCGCTTAGGATGAATTCCTATGGACTACCAGCAAAGTTTTTTTTATTTATTGGACTTCTATTTGCACAATATTTTATTTCACAAAAATTAATTGAATGACGCGAAAAATTTGTTTTTTTTTAAGTTTGTTTACAATCATGATACAATAATATCATCACGCAAAACATTTTGCGGCCACCTGTTTATTATTGTACCATGTTTACAATAAACGTATGTATGACAAAACATAGTTTTCGAATCTATAACTTACAATGCAAAACAAATCTGATACATTTTGTAAACAATTCGATACGTCAGCTATCGAATGCATTAATCCATCCATTCGATACGTGACGAAATTGTATTCGATACGAAAGCCTACTCGATCACTAATGCGTTAATTCAGCCCCAGATTATAAATTGATTCTGAAGCGTATGTATGAGTAATGCACAACTAAAAGATTAATGAGTATTGCGTATAAGACACGTAAAATACTTTAAGAGAAATCACGTGCAAATAAAAGCATATTATTTAAATTATTTATTTACCGCTTACAATACTGACGGACATACATACTTAAAGACATAATCAAACACGAAGGACATTTACGGAAGCAACTAGAGCTGAACGATCTTCTGGGATTGTCGAGAGACTCGAAAACCAACATACTGAGTGTGAGTAAGCTCACGCTTGGCTCTAACGATTGCATGGATGTAGCTGTGATATTCAGACCGGGTTGGACCTCAAAGATTAGACTTTCACAGTCTAACGTTGCAGAAAATCATGGTAGCCTCCCAAAAGCAACAGGAGACCCCTATAGGGTTGTCAAATGGAGATAACAACCGATCGAAGGAAAATAAGACACAAAGTCTTCTCTGGTTTTTTAAATTAAAATGGCCAAATAGTCTCAAATCTATTTTAGAGAGATATATATCTGATAAGGAAACGTCGACAGAGCATCACAAAGTTTGACGGAACCTACGGGTATTTTCTTCAGGTGAACAACGTAACTAGTCCTGCGAAATCTGACAAGAGTGTGGAGTTATTGTCCAAGATTACAACACTATAGAGTTAGGTAGTAAAGTAAGCGACCCCGTGAATGCAAACTAGAGAATAAAGTCGACTTTATTATGGTAGTCGGAAGGTTGGTAGATATTTAGAATTGAATTTATTTTTTTTTTGCTCTTTTTCTATCATAATTTGCCTTTTAACACGATAATCAAGCGAATTTGCAGAAATATATTATAAAAAAATTTTTTGTTTTTATTGAGTCAATTGATTAAGGGTTTTATGTGTCCAAACTTTACAGGGACAAATCATCAAACGTCGTTTATAGAAGTATTTTGTCATAAATATACATAAAATCTAGTCCTACTATAACCATGAATATGATTGTTTGTTTGCTTAAATGTTTTGATCTCTTTACGAATTTAAATGAAACTTGCGGAACAGATAGATAACAACTTGAATTATTACATAAAAGGCTACCTGTCTTCCCGCTTACAACGCCAACGAAAACGTTGGCACACACTAGTAACAAATTAAACGAAATAAAAATAGTTTTTGTCTGTTCTCAGCAACCAAATATTATTATTGGGAATATAATATGAACGTTGCAATCCTATCGTAACCATGATTTTCTTTGCATGTGCTGACTGTTTCAATTGAAAATGTTAAAAAGATACAAGTGGATGAACATTTGTAATAAAATTATGGCCATTGTGCCTGAAACTGAAAAAATTAATGGAAAGTATACGAAAATGCAAAAACAAAATTTTTATAATTAATAAAAAAACAATCAATTACGTTTTGATTAAAAAACAAAATCAATAGACACAAATTGGTAAACAAAATTGAGGCTTATAATAAATATGAAATTATTTATTTATTTAATATTAAATAAAAAACAATAACTTTAAATTAAATACATTAAATTTTCCAAAACCCTTAAAGACTATTAATTGAACAATTGAAACAACTTCTATGTTGCACAAAATATTGACTCTATGTAATAACTCAACAAAAAAATGTGTTCGAGCAAAGAAATAAGCAAGTATTTATTAAAGAATTTATTCCCAAATGCATTACGAAATCGATTATTTTAAAAGGCATAAGCCCTGAGACTTATTGCTTCGTTAAATATTTATCATAATGCAATTGGTAATGCAGAAGAGTAAATTAGCATTTTTCTTTTCTTTTTTCTTTATTGCATTATTTGTCAATTTCTTCTTAGTATAACGTTACTTTAAATATGTTTCATGTAATAAACTGCATGTATCGTTGGTCACAAGTAAAAAGGCTCAAATAATTTTAGCTTTACAGGCGAAGGAAAAAACTTAATGGAAACTGTATTATCACAATGTAACTTCCTCTGTTAAATTGCTTGTGAAATTGTAATTTTTGATATTAATGCGTTCAGTGCTTGTGCCGAAGTGTATTTGTGTGAAATGTATTGGAATCACCGAAAAACTTAATTTCGTAAAAAATATATGTACGTTAGTTAGTTAGGTCCTTCCTACCTGTTACCATCGATATGTCCCTTTTGAAATCAGTTTCATTATGTATTATTTTTTAATTATCACATGAATTGCAGTAATGTTAATAATAATTTTAATGTGCACAAGAATGTAACACATGTTTCGCTATAATAAATCTTAGTAAATTGTATGCTTTTTTAATTCATTGCAGCATCATTATTTCTGCACTCCTTGTTATTATTTTTTTCACGCTGACTCACTACCCTATAAGCGGCGAAGCTAATTTAAAGGATAAATATAAGTTAACTTTTTCGCAACTACAGATGGTTGATGTCTAAATTATTTTCAATGGGTCTATTTGACTATATTAACATTTCGATGTCCTACGCAGTATTCAATTGTCCGACTCTAGATGGCTTTTAAACTAACTTAAAATAAGCTCCTTAAAAGTTAGTTTAAAGTCAGCCATTTTAAAGCTCACTCTAAGTTAGTTGTACATATTTGTAAACTGTAAATTGACTTTATTTGAAATAATTTT
Source organism: Phyto melanocephala (assembly GCA_941918925.1). Classification (NCBI taxonomy): domain Eukaryota; kingdom Metazoa; phylum Arthropoda; class Insecta; order Diptera; family Rhinophoridae; genus Phyto; species Phyto melanocephala. The sequence continues at coordinate 183,000,758 of OW799233.1, forward strand.
TAAAATTTTTTGTTAATTATTTTTGGAAATTTTACACAAAATGACAAACCTATATTTACCCTTACACTCACTGTGAAGGGTATAAAAACAGATGTTCGGCAAAGTCTGCCTCTCAGGCTGATACATATACAGCAAGCGATTACATTGTTGAAGATAACGCAATGAAGATGGTATTATCATAATCAACTTTTATTAAACCAAGAGAAATAACATGAAATAGTCACAACAAGTTTCATATAAAGTTTTACTCGAAACTGAACTCTTTAAAACTGAATGGAAGTTTTGTTTATCTGCTTTAATCAGTTAAATATACACACTATATGCCTGTATGTAAAAATGTTATCGGGTTTTTAATTTTACATACATACATACATATGTATACATTTAATATGTATGTATAAGAACAGACGTTACACGTATTAAGAAATGCTGCGTATAAATAATTAAACAAAAAAAGATTAATAAATTTTTGTTACTTGAGCAATTAGTAGCTGGCAAAAATCCATGTCACTCACATAATTTATATGATTTTATTTGTATGTATGTATAGATGTATGTATGCGTGACAAAAAACTTTTCTCTTTAAATTTTTTTTTTTTTTGTTTAATATTCGGTGTATTCACAAGTAGTGCTTACTGTCGTATTGTCATAATGTATTAGTGCGTTTTGTTTGTTCTTTAAAAATGTGCTTGTATTGAATTTGTGGTGCTAAGGTGTGGTTGTAGCCGATCTTCTTGTGAAATTCTATAAGACACAGAGTTAATCAAACAATTTTTAAAATTCTCACTGTTACTATTCTTTTGCATACTTTTTACTTTGTATGCAAAATTTTATATAAATTATTTTATATATTCAACTCACAAGTAAGACCATATCACTAACTATAAAAGTTTACCTTGCGATGTTGTAATGTTCAAAGTTTAGGCTGCACAAATTTAACAAGAAAGTGTGAGGTATATTTTTAAGTTTTTTTTCAAAAAAGTAAAAAACTATAAAAGGTTTTATTTGAATACAATTAAAACAATCCAATAATTTTACTGGTTTACATTACAAAAAATTATAATTTTATAAAATAAGATAAGAAGTGGATTAAAACACTTCTAGGAAAATAATGGTATAAAAGCTTGACTTTTTCACGTTAAATTTTTCAAGTTTCCTACAAAGGTCAGTACGCAATTCCGCCAAAAAACGAAAAAGTTTCCACCAAGTGTTATGGCGTCTCTGTATTAGAAAATAAATATTGAAAATGCTGTTTACATTTCTTTTCAACTGCGTATTAGCAAACGAAAAATTACGTAAAAAATTTTCAAACTAGCATTTCAGTTTGTTTTTTGTTCACACATACTTCTTATGAATTGCATTCCGGCAGAACTGCATATTGGCCTTTAAATGTTGAGTTCTTTAGTTATTTCTAATTTGTTTGTGAATGGCACGAAGTCTTCTTCACAACAGTGATGTTTAATGGCTCTTACTCATTTTATGTATTCACTCTTGTACACACTTATTCTTATTATTTTTTTTTTTTTTTTTTTTTTTTTTGTTTTGTTAAAAATTTTGGTCACCATTATTAACATTATAAACATTTCATTCTTTTAGATATCTTGAAATACTTTTTTTAACATCTCAAGCATTGCAATCTGATAAGAAATTAAATAGATTTAATTAAATTACGGATTATCAAACTTAATTAATTTTATAGAAATTTAGTTGTGCACCCACGTATTTCATAAAATTTACCTTTAAGGTAAATCTTCTTTAATTAAAACCAATTAAAACTCAGATTGCAAGATAAATCTAAGAATTGAAACACACATACCCTGCACACAATTTCTATAAATTTTTTACACAAAGAGTATTAATGATCAACAAATTTACTGGATTTTTCAAATTGCACTCCGTCAATTTGCAATTTACAGTTGATCGTATCGTATTTCGTATAAGCTTAAAAAAATTACAACTCAATATAGTCTTGCCCCGAGAACTGATAGAGTGGCGAAATGTAAAAATTTTTTTAAATTCGCCTTAATTCCATTTATATATGCAGGAACGGAAAATGAGATTTTCGTTTCGATATTAAACAAGTCACTCAAGTGTACTTTTTTATAACAAATGTACTAAATTTGTTTATATTTGTTGTTTTTATATCCATCATGCACCATAGGTTTCACAAATATATATTGTTCTTTTAATCAAATTGTATTCAAGTTGCCTGTTCAGTAAAACTTTTCCATCTCTAAAATAAACTAAAATTTTTTTGTTATAGCTATTCGCCATTGCATATATCAGTATGAATATGTCTCCATTTAAGTTTTTTTACCTGGAGGGTATGTTTTTAAAATTTTTTACATCTTCGCACACCCGTGCAGGAAATGGTAACGGTGAGTGCATATGTGTAAAGTTGATCCCTAATTAATTTTTTTTAATTGAAGACAACAACCAAAATGAATGAATTGTAAAAGGTTTTAGGCCAAGAAACCAAAAATTTTATATTCGGAAAAAGCACACACATACATGTATATGTTTGTACATATGTACTCTTCTTTCATATCCGTTCACTTTAGTTAAGGCGCACCAGATGTTTTTGATGTTCGTGTTAATTTTACAGTACATCCTTATATATGTATGTACATGTACGCACTAGTGTGTACATGTTCATAATTGCATATCCCAGCAAACGAATCGTTTTGCACGATGGTCACAGATAGAAAGGTTCTAACTCAAATAATTATAGCTTCACAGGAGAAGTTAAAAACGTAATAGAAAATGTATTATAATGTAACTTTTTTTTTGTAAAATTGCTTGTTTTATTGTGCTGTTTTTATTTGTGTGAGATGTATTGAAATCACTTCCATTCCATTTCGTAAAAAATACTAGCTAGAGCCTTTTTACTTGTGATCATTGTTGATATACATATATTCTTTTAGACATATATGTTAATCAAATGGAGGTCAGTAATAAAATTCCAGGGGCCCACAATAAGCTATAAAAATATTTCTTATTTTAATTAATTGTTCTTTATATTTGATTTTTATATTTTATTCATGCTCTATCAAAATAAGGTATCAGGAATAGAATAATTGATACAACAATATTTGTTTAAATAAAATAAATGTTTTCCAATAGTCTCAAGCAAATGATGTCGAATAATTTTTTTAATTAAAAAAAATTACAAAAGGAGAAAATTGTTTAATATAATCCTTCTAATATAACAAATGTGAATGTTTGTATGTTTAGGTATTTGGAAATATGGCTCACAGATAGGCAACAACATAGATTAACATAGTGATGATGGGCAAATAGGAAAAATGTATCGATATATGTATATCGTATCGATATATGTATTTTAACAGTATCGATATTTTTTTAAAACATCGATATATCGAAACGTATTAACCTAACAATGTTGTTAAAATATTCCAAGTTTAAAAATTAAATACACATAATACATACAATTGAGGGATTCATAGTAGTGTCATAAATTCATATGTCCTATAATAATAGCATGAAAAATTAAGACTATTGTGAACAACCCCTCATAATTAAGTGTGCTATTTTGAATTTAAATCAGCTGATGTAAAACAATTATAAAAATAAATATTTTCTTTCATAATGCCAAAATCAAGTGAAAAAAAAACAAAATAATAGCCAGTTTGTGCGAAAAGTACATTTTAGATATTGTAATGGCAGACTCAAGTAAATAAATTACAAATAAATTAAATTTTAAATTTATATCTGTTTGCAAGTAGAGTTCTATATTCGGCCGTACTGAATCCTTTAAACCCTTTACAACGTGTAGTCATGCAATAACAATTGTTTGTATCACCATTTATCTCATATGAAATAAAAAACATACATATATAAAAACATCCCAAGTTAACAAAAAAAAAACAAATTTTGTGTTATGAAAGTATTACACAAAATTGGTGGTGTGTATTAAATATTTGGCAAAGCCCAATATTTCTCTTACTTATTCTTTTACACTACAAGACAAACTCATTTTAGTTAAAATCTTTTAAATGTTTGCTGGGAGGTTTTCATTAGTTACTTTCAAAAACAAACAATCAAGCAAACATTTTTCATGTACGTAACATATGAGCGTATGTACGTACGTTTGTGTACAGACATCCTCATATGTACAAAAATTAAATAATATTATTAAAAACACGTATGTATGTATGTATGTATGTATGTATATGTACGTATATATGTACATGTAAGCAAAAGCATGCCTTTAATATAATTAAAATTTTAAGATAAAACAATTTTGTATTTAAAAAGGCTACAAAGTTTACATATACATACATATATTTTTGACACACATCAGCGCACATGCTAATTTATTATTATTATTATTATTATTATTATTATTATTATTATTATTATTATTATTATAATGTTTAATAGAAACAACAGAAGGAACCAATCACATCAACATAACGTATTCTGGATATAAAAAAAATCTTAAGCATTTCCACGTTTAATTTCGAAATCCATAATTCCAAACCAATTCTATATATCGATGCCTTACTTCCTCAACCTCGTATCTTAAAAAATAAAATTTTTCAGGAGAGAAAAAAAAAACGGTTCATCTTTTTATACTTCAGTGTTTGGTTAAAAGTTTAAATGCAATTATTAAGGATGAAACAAAAGAAAGCATGAAACAATCGTTAGATATGAAAAAGTCAAAACCGTATTTTTTAAGTTACGAGGTTGAGGAAGTAAGGTATCGATATATAAAAAGAGTAGCGTGACTGACTGACTGAATATCATCGCACAGACCAAACGCAAAGAGCTAGAGACATGAAATTTGGACAATCGGTCCAGATTTTTGGAAATTCGTACTTTAAGGGGCAAAAAAGGGTAAAATCGAGTAAAATCGGTAATCTTATATCTGCTAAACTCAAAATGATACAAATGAAATTGAAGAAGTATTGTAATTTGCACAAAAAATAAGCTGACAGGTGTCTGCCCTTTTTTTGAACCGGTAAAAACTATAATTTGGTACTTTTTTCGTACCCTGCGTAACTTCCAAAAACATAAAGCTAGGAAAAAGGTTTGAGCTGTTTTAAGTAATCCGCAAAAAAATATTAATAGGAATTCGGCACTTTTTTCAAATTCACATGTATAAGGTGTAAAAATTGTCCCTTTTTTGGTACTTTTTTTAAAAGAAACTTTTCTACTATAATTTAATGTGACAAAATTTGAAAATAATTATTGCCTAATAGAATATGGACAATTATTTATATTTATATTATATTTTTGGAAACTCTTTCGGGGACGAAAAAGGTACCAAAAAGGGGAAAATTCCGAAAAATGTATGTAATTCCTAAGTGGACGGCCAATTTTCACAAAATTTTTAATTGGGATTTCACCAGACATCAAAAATTATGTAATTAAGTAAAAAATGAAACACATTCATAACAGGGTAGAAAGGGTAAAAATCGGGAAAAGAGTTTGGTACTTTTTAGAACATAATTACTATTATGCAAGAAAGAGTACATTTACTGACTTTAAATCATGTCTTTTAAAATATTTTGTTAAATAGATATTTGAACACTTCAAACTTGGAATTTGGAACTTGGAACATTTATAGACGTAGTATTGTGAAATAAAGGACTATTGATTTCAGGTGAGACTAAAAATGTTATGGGCGACTAAAAAGGTTATTTTTTTGAATTCTTATGGTACTTTTTGTATTTTCTACGTTTATGAAGATTGTACAATAAAGGACTATTGATTCTAGGTGAGACTAAAAATGTTATGGGCGACAAAAAAGGTACTTGTTGAATTTTTATGGTACTCTTTGTATTTTTAACGTTTGCGTAGCTAGAATTTTGAAATTAGTGACTATGATACAAGGTGATACTGAAAATGTTATGGTCGACCAAAAGGTACTTTTTTGAATTATTTTGGTACATTTTGTATTTTATACGTTTATGAGGGTAGGATTGTACAATCAAGGACTTTTGATTCCAGGTGAGACTAAAAATGTTATGATCGACCAAGAAGGTATTTTTGAATTTTTATGGTACTTTTTGTATTTTCTAAGTTTATGAAGATAGGATTGTACAATCAAGGACTATTGATTTCAGGTAAGACTGAAAATGTTATGGGCGACCGCAAAGGTAATTTTTGGAATTTTTATGGTACTTTTTGTATTTTTTTTTAATTCTTCATTTACATAACCGAGCCTATAAGGCCATATACGGTTAATAAAAGCTACTTATTATAATAAAAAAAATATTTCTATATAGACAATAAATAATAAGTAAATATTACATTACATTATTACATTGACTATTAATACAAGGTGAGACTAAAAATGTTATGGGCGACCAAGAAGGTGCTTTTCTAAACTTTAATGGAAGTTTTGTATTTTCTACGTTTATAAAGTTAAAATTTTGTGAAATAAAGGATTATTGATTCAAAATGAGAATTAAAATGATATTGGAGACACAAAAAAAGTCTTTTCGCATTTTCATTGTACTCTTTGTATTTTTACGTTTGTAAACATAGATTCTTAAAATTAATGTTTTTTGATCCAAAGCCTAAGTCCTAATATTATGGACGACCAAAATTACTTTTTCTCTTTTTTTATATTTTGTATACATAGAATTCTGAATAAAGGTAATAATAAACCAAGTGGAAGTTTTAGTGAAGGAAAAAATGTTACTTTTATTATTTTTAGGGTCATTTTTGCAAATTATGAATCTTAATTCTTGAAACTCAGTAGCATTGATCTTGCTTTTAGTTAGGAAATATATGCCCGATAAGTCCTTACTCTACATTTTATTTTTCTAAGTAAATCAAATCAGAAATAAAAATTTGCATAAATTAAGCCAAAAATTTTAAAAATTTATAAATAGAACTTGAGTATTCAATAAATAGTAAGAACTGCGCTATCGAAGTAGCGGGTTAAATGCTAGTATTGAATATAATTTTATAATATAAAAATTTAATTTATTAAAATTAATAAATTGAATTTATTAAATCTTAAAAATTTAAGTTAAACTTAAATTTAGTAAATCTATTTTAATAAATTTAATTTGAGAATAGTATTTCGTTTTAGCTGTTATCAAAAATTGTTAATTAACAATTAAAATATTTTTTTATGACTGTTAAAAAAAAATATTTCTGGCAGCACTGCAAATCACAATTTCTTTTTCCTATTTTTTTTTTTTTTTTTTTATTTTAACTATCTGGCATCCACAATATCTGCTGTCAAATTTTTTATCCCCTAAGTCAGGACGAATTCGCCTTGCCTTAAGTTATTAATTACTTTAAACTTTAAAGAATTCGTTGAAGTGGTGAACGTTTAAAAATATATTAATATATATTAAAAGCTTTTAGAAAAGTGTCACAGTTTAGATTTATAATTTTTCATTTGTGAAAAACGAGAATTTTATATACATATAAGAAGTACTTGACGTTATTTTTTAATTTATAAATTATTTTTCAAAATGTGTATCCTTCAATTGAAATTAAAAAATTTAAATAAAATCATGAATGGATACATATGTACTTACATTTATACGTGCTAGGTATTTCCCTTTTAACAGGATGTGTAAATATAAGTTATTTTTATAACCTAAACTAATTTAACTTTTGCGCCCACCATTGACAGAATTTTAAGCTGCAACAAGAATTTAAACGGTGAGTTTACTATAATTTTTAATGATACCGAACGATTAAATTGAGAAATTTAACTTATTTATTTATATGTTTGCACTGTATTTGAAATTTTTAAAATAGTAATTTTTTATTCACTCTAAATTATTTGCTTGAATTTTATCCAAGTTTTGTAAAAATAAAAGAAGAAAAAACACGACGAAGAGGTTATTATGCAGGGTTTCAACTGATGATGAAATTATTTTAGATGAAAACATGCATGATGCATGCCATATTAATAAAGATCATATGCAGCGATGTCAACTATTTATAACTAAAAGGCATTAACAAAAATCGCTATAATTTTGTTTTGCTTAAATTTTCGTAAACATTTTTTTAAATCATCAAAGAAAATGTTGTAAATTTAGCACGTAATTTTGAGGTTTTTTTGTTGTGTTGATTTTGTTTTCCAAATGTGAGGTAGGTATCATTTTATATTAAAACCGGATTTTTTTAATAAAAAACTTGTTTAGATATTAAAAATAGTTTTGTTTGTTCAGTTAAAAATTATAAATTATCTCCTCTCAATTTCAAAAGAAACCCAAAAAAAGTATTAGGGGTCAAATCCCACGATCGTGGTGGCGAATTTACTTATTTCTTCGAGAAATAATGCGATTTTAAATTTTTTCTTTCAAAAGATTCAAGTGACACTGACCTGTTGAAACTTCATATTCTCTACATATAAAATATAAATTTTGCGCCACAAAAGCTTCAGATATAACCCTGTAGCGATTCCCATTAGAATTAATTGGTTATTAATTAATTTCTAAGTACAAATTGAATAGAAACGTTCAATTGTATTATCATATTATTTGAAATCATTATATTATGTATGTATGTTATTAAAAATATTACATCATTTCGAAAATGTTACTTTTGAAGTATGTAAATCGCGCTAATCTAGCTCTATTTTATTTTATATTATAGATGTGATCAAAATCTTAAACTGAGTTAAATTTATATGCATATTAAATGTTAAGTTTTTATAATTCTACTTGTTACGCCCATGAACATACCCATTTTTAAAGATGTTTATTAAGCCATTCGACAAAAAAATTTTGGAAGTTCAACAATTTATTTTTTCTTTACAAAATTTGACATCTTTAATTCAATTTATAAACATGCATTTATTGCAATAAAATAATTTCAACTTTTAATAGAGTAAACTTTTAAGAAAACAATATTACGTAAAAAATACTACTATTTTAAACCTGAACAACGTTACTAAACAAGAAACAGAAGAATTTGACTTATTTTAAGGAATAGAATATAGGGGACAAGAGTGCGTATAATACAAATAGAAATTTAAATAATATTTTATATACAAAAATCAAACATAGCATAAATAAAAAATTAAGAATTATATGATAATAGCGGTTGATGTTTCAGTACTTGAAGAAGCGTTCTGAGATTGTAGCCATTCACGCACAGGCCTTAAATTCTGTTGCAACCATTTAATGTTATTTTTAACATTTTCTAAAGCCTCCTTGCGAGCAGCAGTACCAGCACCAGCTTCAGGATACTTTGCAAAAAAAGATTCCATCTCCTCCAGTTTTGTTTGTGTAGCAAAACGTGAAGTTATTGAGGGAATCATTCTTCCTAAGTAGCGATCATTTATGCCAAAACGTTCCACCAAACGTGGCCAATTTTCGCGGACATAATCCCAGACTAAAGGTTGACCTACACGATTTTTGGCAATATACTGTAAACAGCTAAAATAATCCTGACCTCTAACGTTGTTTTCATTCCAAGCCAAATTTATATATCTGAAATGAAACCAAAACAAGAATTGTGAAATATTTTAAGAGGCAATATTTTTGGTTTATGAAGCAAATTACCGTTGCAAAATCCAAGGTTCATTAATAGCAGCCAATGATTCCATCAGTTTGATTTTCTCCTGCGCATCTTGTTCAGTTACAAACAAATCAAATACTTGATTCCAGGTCTCTTCATTGCCAGCAACATTCATGCCGTGATAGTAGACGGTAGAACGAATATCAGGACTGGGTCTGACGCTTGGATTTTCCAGCCACTCAGTAAAACGTTTTCCAACTTCTTCCAAAGCCTCTGGTATGCCATAACCGCAAGCAGCATTCAAGATTGTAATACGTAAAAGGCTTTAAACAAAGTAAAGTAAGCCAAAGATTATAAAATATTATTGTGTATTAAAATAAATTACTTTTGCAAATGGTTTTCGCCAACATTCCATGTTACTGAATCATAGGCTGCTTTCAGTAAATGACGGCCATAGTTGACAAAATCGCGGTAAAGGTCGGTAAAGTACAACATATTCATAATAGAACTGAGACGGGTGGCGGCCACGTTCCAAGGTACATAATCCAATTCTTTTTTTAAATATTTACTTAACTCCAAAGCTAAACTGTATTCAACTTGACCTGCGTCGGCCAAAATGAAAACATCATTTATTAAATGGGCACGATCGGCTACACTGAAAACACCACGATTTTCAAATAGAGCTTTTGTTAAAGATTGCCATATATCGACGGGATAGTTAACACGATAGTAACCCACTTGATTCTTATTAAACTTTATCCATTCAACGGCGGCAGGAGTAGTAACAGTTACTAAGAAAAAAATACTTTATTATATCAAGAACATTAAATAAAAAACACTTACATTCATTATCATTATAGTTGAAAATAGCACGCTGAATTTCACTGTTGGCACTGGTGAAATAAGTAATAGGTATGGACCAATGATAGCTTCAATGATTAAAGACAAATAATTATTTAATTAAAGTTTTTTTAAATTAATATTGTTAGAGATGTTTACTTAAATTCCGAATCTTCATAGGTGCCATTGTAGTCCTCGGGATTTGCAAAAAACCTCTTTTGTTTAAGTATATAACTGTTGCCATTACGGGTCACTTCTACAATGGGAAAACCCATCTGTTCTGTCCACGTTTGCATAATTAGTCTTTTAAAACATATCTTTTATTTTGCTATCAAGTCGAATTTAAAAATTTTTATTCTCCACTTACTTTATATCAAAATCAAAGTTCAGGGCCTCTAATTCGTTAAGAAAATCATTCGTTTCAGCGTTTTTATAATAAAAATTATACAAGTAGTTGGTAGTCGCTTTACGGAATTTCTCAGATCCAACTAAATCCTCTAACATACGAATAACAGAAGCGCCCTTTGAGTATGTTATAGAATCAAAAAGTTCTGTTATTTGACTAGGACTCTCAACAGTCTGTACAATCGGGTGGGAAGCTAAGGTGGCGTCGAGTTTCATAACACCATGCAAATCAGAAATGAGAAATTGATCATGCTGTAATTAAGAACAAAGACGGTTAATAAAGTATCTAGAAAAATATATATATTTAAAACTCACCATTTGCCATTCTGGATGAACACTATTAACACCCTTATATTCAATATAACTTGCAAAACCTTCATTTAACCACAGGTCATTCCACCAACTAATTGTTGCTATTGAAGAAAAGGTTTTAATTGTAGGTAAATTGTGTAAATTTAAAAAAATCTCGCAAAATCACTTAAATCATATTTGAACTTACCTAAATTACCAAACCACATATGAGCTAATTCATGAGCAATAACTTCTGCAACACGTTGTTGATTGGTACTTGAACTAATTGTTTTATCAAACAATAAGGCAGTCTCGCGGTATGTAACCAATCCCCAATGTTCCATGGCACCTGACACAAAATCGGGGATAGCAGCCATATCGAGTTTGGGCAGTGGGTAGGGAACAGTAAAATAATCTATATAAAATTCAGTGACGCTTGCACCCACGTTTAAAGCATAATCCACCTTGTCAACTTGAGCGGCTGTTGCATATACACGCATTTCAAAATCAGGCTGATTGTCTAAAGTTCCTTTTACCATCTTTGATTTGTAAGCAAAATCAGAGACAATGAAACAGGCTAAGTACGTGCTCATTGGAACACTTTCAGCGAAAGTAACTTCAGTAAGACCTCCACTGATATCGTTTTCTGACTGCGTACATTCAAAGTTAAAAACTTTATGAACATTTATTTGATTACATTTTGATGACATACCTCAATATTCATATTTGATAAAGCATGATATCCATCACCCGTAGGTCTCACAATCGTTACTACAAACGTGGCCTTCATAGAGGGCTCATCAAAACAAGGGAATGCTTGGCGAGCATAAGTAGGTTCAAACTTGGATGTTGCTATCCACCTAAAATAGTGCCATGACAAAATCTTAAAAGTATTAACTTAACGAGTTTTAAGAAGAAAATATTCATGTTTATAAATTTGTATTAATAAAATAGAGTGCATGATGATTAAGCATTTAGTTACCTTTTTTCATTACGAGTCTTGTCCAAATAGGAACTCTGGTAAAATCCTACAATGCGATTTACCAACGAACCATTGAAAGACAATTGCAATGAATAATTGCCAACTTGCAAGGGTTCTGAAAACTCTGTAACCCAATACTCAAATTCAGGATGTTCAAAAGTCAGAGAAGGAGTTATTATGCGCATAGGCTTTTCTTCATCGTCTAATTGTACGACCTCTTTAGTAACCACTGACAGAAATTTTGAGTGTACAGGTATGTAAGAAATTGGATTAATTATTTCCAATCTTATCGAGACATTTCCGCTAAACGTTTTATTTTTTAAATCCGGATGCAATACCAAGTTGTACTGAAGTGGTTTAAGTTCTTTGGGCAAACGAAAAGTTAAATGCCTCAACACCTTGGATGTGGCCATTACGGACGGCGCTACCGTTTTCTTATCAAATAAAAAAATTTTGTTTTTCTGTGGGGAATGTGTTGTTGGTGTTACCGGACGAAATCGTAGTACTGGTCTAGTTGACAAACTCAAGACGTCATTCACTTCTCCCTCCTCTGATAAGACTGTTTTGTTGTTGGTTAAATCTACTGTTTTTAATAACAAATCATTTACTATCGGTACTCAATAGATAGATAAGCCAATTTTTAAAGACTTTTTATACACCTTATACACATACAAACAAAATCTCACAAACTTTAAAATCAAATTAAAAAAATAATGATAAACGCTAACAAAAAAGTGGAAAACCGGCAAAAACAAAAGTACTTGTTCGTTTGCATTTACACGACTACAGTGTCCGGGGCAGCAACAGTAACCATACCGCCGCTGAAATACTCGACTGAAGGGCGACTTAAGTTTTCTGTACTATATTATTTACTTTTTCAATTAATATTTTTAATTTACTTCTGTGAATAGAAATCTTTTTAAATACTGCTTACTTTAAACTAATTTTTCCAAGAACTTTTTTTAATGACTATTGAGGTCCAATACTTTCTGAAAAAGGTGACTACATACAAAAACTTTTTTGATTGCGTTTTTTATAAGCAATGTTCTACATTCTAAAAATTGTGTTCTTCCTTATGTATGGATTATTGTTTGTAATCAACTAGTGAGTTAATGACAACTTATTAGTGCAGCTTGGAAGCATTCTCCAAAAAAATAAACCCTTTATTTTTCATTTGAAAAATTTGAGTAGGGAAAACACATTTTGTTAACTCTTTAAATGTGCAAATGATATTTAAAATTGTTTTCCAACAGAAAATTAATTTTTAGAAAGTTCATCGGACTCTGAAGAAGAAAATTACAAAGTACATTTAAAGTAAATATATTTCACCTGCGGGGTATATATTTTACCATACCAATATTATCATAGTAAACAGAAATGACAATAATATGTATTTTATTCAAAATCAAGATCGGCACTTAAAACTGAACCACCCTTTACATAAAGTTATATGGAGTTTTCTGGTTTTTTTTAAGACGAATATGATCTCTGGTCATTACACATCAGCTCTGTACGCCGTCACCGCCGAATTTTTTTAATCGACTTGGTTGTTTGTAACAATTCCATTAAGGCGAATTTACGTTAATGTAGATTCGCCTTGATTTCCATACTACAACCAGGGTCAGGGTTACCGTTCATCAATTAAAGTCGCTTTTGACCCCTTTTTTTACGATCTTCGGCTTTTTGTGAGATTATTTTAAACTCAGCTAATTTGCGATTTTTTTAATTTTGTTGATAACTTTCTTCTAAAAAACAAATTTTGTTTTAAAAACATTTCAAATATAATTATTATTCATTTCTTTTTAAAAAAAATTATTTTAAATCATATTTTTTTTTGCATTCGTTCAAAATTCTTTTAATTGAAGTGTTAATATATTTTGTAAATTTGTTTTTTGTAAATGTATATTATATTGTATTATATTATTATTTCAATTTTTGATCTCGGGTGATATTGCTTTGTAATCCTGTTATTTTGGCCATAAAGGCTTTATATTACGGAACTGTTAATAAATAAAATGAAATGAAAAAATTGTGTTAAAATATTTTTTGTATCTCTCTAACTTTCTCACTTCTAATTTATTGATATCAATAAACTAATACAACATAAATTGTGTTCATAAGAATATAAACCAAACTGTAATTTAACAGACGGTACAGAGCACAGTAAAGGGTTGTACATTGAACAATTGTAAATGAAATACAGTTTTACTGACTATTTTTCTTAAAAAAAATAACTGACATTTTTACTGCAATTTTTTAGTTTAAGTATCAGTAAAAATTTAAATTTCAGAACAAGTAAAATCCTATTTCACTGCGCAATAAATCTTTTTGTTTGAGTTTTAAATTAATTTTTTACCATTTTTTAATAATAATCAATAAAAAAGTGGGTACGACTTTCATTTCATAGTCTTTTTTTTTTTTTTGTGCAACTTTTGTTTCTTACAAAGCGACATTTCGTATCACTTTTTCAATATTTCTAACGGTAACCTTGACCAGGGTACACAAATGACTGTGCCATGGCTACATAAATTGCCAAACGAACTCAAGTTCAAACAAGTTATCAAACAATAATATGAGCAGTCTAAGATGAACAGCTTTTAGTTCGGAACAATCTCTGTGCCATGGTGTAAATAACAGAGAGTGAGAGTATGTTTTTTTATATGGAGTTTGACAGTTCTTGGGACTAAAATCTCTTTTTTTTATATATGAAGTTTGACAAACATTAAGACAAAAAAAGAAATAATTAGCTGGGCTGGCACCGCCACCTGTATAAGTGTACCCTGCTCTGTACAGTTATGACATAAAAAGCCGAATGTGTCAAGTCGATAAAAAAAATACTAACAGAGTTTACCACTTTGTCGTGTGTATTTAAATGGCAGTTAAAATATAAAAGAATAATTTTAAATTTATTTTAAATTAAATTGTGTTAATAGCACGATTTTCTGCCGTATATTTACAGTAAACAAATACATAATTTAACGTTTAATTTTAAAAGTAATAAAATTTAAGTTCTTTATTTAATTTTGTTGTATGTATTGTAAGAGCTTCTAAATATATGTATTTTTAACCAACCTTTGTAATTTTTATCATTAACAATGTTTTTTCCGACATACACTAATGCTCCTAATAGAAAAACGCACAATATCAATAGATATATACAAAATCCTGTTAGCGTTAATATCGTATTGCTAGGATTTTTTAACAAACGATGTGTTGTCTTCAGCCGGTGATGTTCGTCTGTCGAGAGTGATGACCGCGGTCTTATTGGTATGGCCAATTTTGGTTGATGCTGTTGAGGCGGGTACATTTTGTTTTTAATTTATTTTATATATCTTTCCCAGATGTATTTTTTTTAATTTTGGCTACACTTAAACTGATTTTTCGTTTTGTCTATCGTCAACATTTGTACCAGATTTCTGATTTCAATGAATTTACTAAATAAAAAAAAAAATTAATTGCAAATAAAAAAAATGGGTGCCGCGGTGGACTGTAAGTAGTGTACTAGTCTGCCAGTCTGGTGGTCGCGGGTTCGATTCCCGTCAGAGACTCTGGTCTGTTCACTACAACGGGCAAATGGTCTTCGTTACTGAGCTCGGTTAATTAAATTAGAGTATAATTTGTAATTGTATTGTAATAAAAATAAATAAATAAATAAATAATTGCGAAAATATAACTTTAAAAAATTGTTCACTTAGGCTACCCTTGACAATAGTGAGAATTGTTTCAATATGTAAGTATGTAGTTTGACACTCGAAAATAATAAAGCAAGAGAAGAAACAGAATATTCTTTATCTCAGGAGATTGACAGCTGAAGCTCAAAATTAGTGATGAAAAAAGATAATGACTAATACAGACTGCCTGATGTAAAAATATGTTTATTAATGTTTCAAACATTCATATAAGTCCTCAGCGCCAGTCCGCATTGCTGGTCTCAACAAATGCTGTTCTTAAAAAAATTATAACACATACGTTGTCAGTTAAGTTTTTTTAATGTTCCGCCAAATAACTTTGTTTTTTTGAAAATGCTATAAAAAAAGTGTAGCTTCGGCTGTGTGGCACGTAGCGCCTTCCTGTTGAAACCAAATCTTGCCAATATCCTCCTCTTCAATTTTTGTGAACAAAAATTCGTTCAACATGACCCGGTAACGATCGCCATTGACTACGGCCACTCCTTGCTCATTTTAATTAAGCCTCTGGACCAAAATCCGCACCAAACAGTGACACATTGTGGGTGTATCGGCTTTTCAATGTATGCGTGCGGGTTTTCTGTGCCCCAAATGCGACAATTTTGCTTGTTTACATACCCGCCAAGATCAAAATGAGCTGATTTTTTTTGGCAAAATCGGCCAAAGTAATGTTGAAATTTTTCCCAGCATTGTTTAAGCGTATACACAACCATATTCGTTCAGCGGACGCATAAAACTAATTATCTGTCAAATCAGACATGAGCTAAGTGTTACCATTCACGAAATTACCATTAGTTGAAAAAAAAAAAACGTTAGATGGCGGACCCTATATAATTTATTTTGTAAAATCGCTTGTTAAACAGCTATTTTTGATACTATTAAATAAAATTTCTGGGTCGAGGTGTATTTGTGTAAAATGTATTGAAATTACAGAAAAATTTACGATTTTGGGCCTTTCTTTCTACTTCTACAGATACAACTTTTTTACAATCTTATAAAAAGTAAAGATTTATGTTGTCGACTAGTGACCCTGGACGATTTTGTTGTTATGTTTTTAAAAAATAAGTTATAACGATATTAATTCTCTTAGGGCCATTATTACAACTTGCCGTTAGCTAAAGGCAGGATTTGGTCGGACAGATAAATGGCTTTGCATTATAATCCCTTAATTTTTTATTTTTTTTATCCACTAAATTTAATAAAATTAATAATAACAATAAAAAGTGAAAGTTGTAATAATGCAAATCTATTTATCGGGCATACAAAGTCCTACCTTTAACTATAGGCAAGTTGCAATAATGGCCCTTAATATGTCAAATAATAGATTTCTTTTGATCATCGTTTTTAATTTTCTATCTTAAGAGGAAACCAAGACGTTTTCGAAGATTAATGATTCTTTGTATGAATGATCCACTCACTCTGCATTGATTTTCTCTGTTTTAAATTAAAATATGGCAATTAAAAATTAGAAGTAAAACAAGTAACAGTGCTATATTCGGCCGTGCCGAATCTTATATACCCTTCACAACGTGTAGTCATGCAATAACAATCTCATATAAAATACGTGCATACGTACACGTTAGAATAAATGTGGCATCGAATCCCAGCTGAGCCAAAAAAATTTTATATTATTTTATTTAATATATTATTTATATTTTATTATTTTTTTTATATTTTTTTTTAATTTTTTTTAAAAAATTTTTTTTAGAAAAATTTTTAAAAAATTTTTTAAAATTTTTTTTTAAAATTTTTTTAAAATTTTTTTTTTTAGTTTTTTTTTATTATTTTTTTCTTATTTTTAATATTTTTTTTTTTGTAATTTATTTTTGTTTGGTATGTTTTTTACATGTATGTATGTATGTATGTTGTTGTTGTAATTGTGAAAAAAAACGAGGTGGTCGTGGTTTTTTGCTCATATCTCAGAAAGTTATTGGGCGATTGTGCTGAATTTCAATAGCGATTCATTCCTGGATATTTCCAAGAGATTGATACCATATACAGATCTGAGGAACATATAGTTGCTTCTAAAAGTTGATTTCAACCAACACACGGACAGACGGATAGACGGACAGACGGTCAGGGCTTAATCGACTCCTCTATTCATAAGCTTTCAGAAAATATATACTTTATGGGGTCGGAAATGAAAATTGTAGAAATTACAAACGGAATGACAAAGCTATTTATATATACCCTTGTGCACCACAGGTGAAGGGTATAATAAGTATCGAAATTTATAGTGATGTCAATCAATAGTTGCAAGAATTTTGGTGCAATTTTTAGTGTAGTTTGTTATGACCACCTCATCCGTTATCGGCACATTTTTTAAAGTGTATGTATCAATTACAATTAAGCTTTTTATACAATATTGAAATTGTTTTTTTTTCCTTGCGGTAATATTAATATATACAACCATAAAACTTGTAAACTTGTAAATTATGGTATCAGTAAAGGTTTTTTATAGTGTCCTTTACACATTAAAAAACATTTATTAGGCAAGTTTCTCATTTAAGCTACGATATGTCAATATATTTGAAATTGGTATTAATAGGCTTTTAATGATTTACGTTTTATCGTTTTACTAGCCAAGCCCGGCGCGCGTTGCTACGCCCCTTAATGAATAAAAAGTGCAAGAAGCTAAAAATTATAACTTTTTTAAAGGCGTGGCACTGTCCACTTTTCTAATCATGAAACTGTATAGTTATGACAGCTCAATATGTGTGTGCAAAGTTTCAGAAAAATCGGTGAAGTTTAAGTAGCTAAAAATTATAACTTTTTTTATGGGCGTGGCACTGTCCACTTTTCTTATCACGAAACTGTATAGTCATGAGAGTTCAATATGTGTGAAAAGTTTCAGAAAAATCGGTGAAGTTCAAGTAGCTAAAAATGATAACTTATTTTTATGGGCGTGGCCCCGCCCACTTTTTACAACCCATAAACACTGCCTGGAATGTGTACAACAACTTGCCAAAGATTGAGTCCGATCGGCTTTACGTTTTCGGAGTCTATACAAAATTGATTGCTTTTGATTTTCTCTTTTTTTTAAATTTATTTTTTGTATTTTCTATTGCCAGTAAAAAATTTAACAAATCGAATTTAAAAGAAAACTCTTTTGATTAATTAACTTAAGCAAATATGTATATAGTTGTGTTGTTGTATTAAAACTTGTTTTAATTGTGGCCAAATTAAGTCTGACTCTTGACGCTGTCGTCATTTTCAATTCACTTTTATAATATTAAAAAATACCTGACCACAAGCATATGTATACATATGTATATGTATGTACAATGTACATATATATGTAAATATTAATGTACATACTCGCATTTTTTTATTTGTGCACTTCTGTGTAATTGGAATTATAATAATTATTTTTTCAGCACTTTAACGGTAGTTAAAGTGGCGTTTGATTGTAAATGTTAAGAGGTGGAGTTGCATAAAAAGAAACCAAGGTTATTGCTACGATGTTGAAGTTAACCTTCATTTTAAAATATTTTTGTTTTATGTGTCTTCAATACTAACTATTGCATTGTTTCTTTTAACAAAGAAAACCCTAATTAATTTATTTCATATTAAATTTTAAATCATAAATATTTAGTTATTTTATATAATGACTCAGATAGATTAAAAACCAAACCATCAATTTCTAGCTGGTTATTTTCTATTTAATTTTTCCTTTTATATATGTACATACTAGCATGTGCCCGCGACTTCGTCTGCGTAGTTATCGGGATAAAAGGTAGACTTAGTATTAACCTTGGTTGTTATTTATATGTCTGTCAAATTTAATTTTATTCCACTCAGCCATTTTTGAGTGAAAATGATGAATTTGCCAACGACTTCGCCTGATTATCGCGATAAAAAGTAGCCTATGTGTTAATCTAGATTGTTGTCTAACTATGTGCCGATTTTCATTTAGTTCTGTTTAGCATTTTTTGGGTGATTGAGTAACAAATATCCAAACATACAAACATTAATTTTTCAGGATTTTTTTTACTTTGCAATTCTTCTTATAGGTCTGCATTACTATTTGAATTAGTAAATAAATCAAAATCTTAGTGACTAATTTACTACTCCTTTGAACACTAATTTCAATAAAAATTGTAAACATTTGAACGTGCTGCTCTATCGCACAACGATGGCGATTTATCATCGTTTACAGAATAATAAACAACAGATTTAAATGGTACCGCAAAAATAACGTGGCCATCACAAAGTGTCAATATCAACCCATTCTAATTAATATAAAAAAATACTTCAAAAATATTAGCCCAATTCACAATATTGTCCAAAAGGTCTTGCATCAGTGCATTTTAAAAATAGTAGAGTGTATTTTTACTTTGCACTAGCAAAGTATACAGAAAGAGAACACATTAGCAATTGTCAAAATTTGTAATGACATATGGGCTATTAATAATTAATGCGCATTATTAATTGATTATGTGCTTTCTGAAATTCAACAGCTCTGGTTTCAACAAAACTTCGCGAATACATTGTGTGAATAAATAGACTTGGTAAGAAATCATTTTGGTGAGCACTTAATTTAATTAACGTTTTTCTACGGTAAACTTGCCACCTAGATCGAGCGATATCACACCTGTGGACTAGTTTTCCTGGGGATATGTAAAATATAAGGCCTTCAGGAATAAGTCAGCTTATTGATTCACAATTTGAAAGCCACAATGCTCATACAAATCGCCCAAAATTGGACTTTTCGAATGGGCCACCTCAGACGTAGTCGTGGCAAACATTTACATGATATAATTTTCAAAGCGTAGTTGCCATAAATTGTTTTCCTAACTGATAAAAAAAATTTAAATTCACTTTTAAACTTATGTGTTTTATATTACAGTATAAATCAAACCTCAAGATGAATCACCCAGACATGTAGACGTCTAGTACATCAGTATGTTCATATTATTAGAATTTAAAAAATTAAACTCTTTACATGTTTTTGTAAAATTGTGGTTCATATCATTCAATGAATACTTCACCCTATCAATGCTTCCGTTTTTTAGCTTGTTTTTGACAACGTTAAAAAACAAAATATGTAATAAAGTAATTGTGATTTTATTGTCCATGCACTGTCGCCGGCATATATTTTTTTTTTTTTACCAACACAAAAAAAGGAAAATCGCTAAAATGTATCAGTTGTAAAATACTGTATCAAAAGCCATTTTGTTTGAATTTCAAATTCTGAAATCTCCAAAAAATTTTCTGAGTACAATTTTCCCCCTTAATTTTCCAAACTACTAAGTAGCTTTGTAATAGAAAAACTCAAAGTCTATGGAGATAACAAAATTTGCCACACAAATACATATATAACAACCTAAATAATCACATAAAGAAGTCGCGTCCACAGGCTGGTATGTACATAAGTATTTGCACATAGAGACGGTTCGTTAAATGTTTTTTTTTAAATACTTAACGTGAGATACAAATACATAGGCCAATATTTCAACAAACATACATAAGTATGTAGGTTTTCAAATTTATGTGTGTAAAAGAAAACACTATACACCATTATATTGCAATATAAATAAATACATACTTATGTATATATTTACATCTATAAACATATGTGAACATATATATGTATATGAATATATCTGCGTAAATGCTACAATAAAATGCATACTTATTTAAAATTTTTGTTTATTTTATACTAGCTAATACCCGGTGTGCTTCGCCACCTCCATCGTAATGAAATAAAAATTTTATAGTTCAAAAATATATTTATTTTGAAAGTGCCACGCCTACTATTACTAAATCAACCATTTCTTATTCAAATAATCATATGGACGTCAAAGTGTCTCGTGCAAAATTTGGGTACTCTAACTATTATCGCTTCCCAGATATACGAATTTTTGTATTTAATACATATGACAGGTGCCACGCCCACTATTACTAAAGCATCCATTTCTTATCAAAATAGTCATATAGATGTCAAAGCTTCTCGTGCAAAATTTGGGTACTCTAACTGTTATAGCTTCCCGAATATACGAATTTTAGTATTCAATTGCTATGAGAGCTGCCACGCCCACTATTTCTAATGCACCCATTTTTTCCAGAAATGTTTATTTGGGTGTCAAAGTTGCTCTTGCAAAATTTTAGTACTCTAATCGATATCGTTTTCCAAATATACGAAACTTAGTATTTAATTCATTTGGCCACGCCTACTATTGAAAGTCCGCCCATTTTTCACCTAAATGTTCGTGTGGATGTCAAAGTTTACCGTTCTTAATTTGAAGACTCTAGCTGCATTAACTTTCGTGATATATAATATTTAATACTTATTCTTTAATAGGGCGTGGCACCCCACCCACTTACAATTTCAAACCAAAGTATAGCCTATAGTTCCTTCCAGACATACAGAAAGATTCTGTGAAAATTTAAAGAAAATCGGTCCAGCCGTTTAACCGTCTATAAAGCATCAACAAACATACAAACACACATTGATTTTTATATACTTATATAGATGTAAATTCACGCTTTTCAAAAAACCTAAAAAATATTCTTAAAACTTTTAACATCGAAACAGTTTCTTCAATTCCTGTTCTTGCCTACTTAAATAAACGACTAAGTGCAAGCAACAATAGGTCTGATTATTAACTTTTTGGATACTCTCTTAAAACACAAACTGCCTGTTCAACGATGTCGAAAGAAAACACAAGCGAACTTTCATTCGTACAAATACGTTGAAAACAAAAACAAATTTTTAGTTTTTGTTGTTGTTTTCAATACATTTGTACGAATGAAAGTTCGCTTGTGTTTTCTTTCGACATCGTTGAACAGGCAGAAAAGTACGGAAAAAACCAAATATCAAGCCTCAAAGAAAAACTTTAAAAAAATTTTATAGTTTTAAATGAAAACTATACAAACCCATCATAAACTAATAAGAGCACTATATTCGCTGTGCCGAATTTTTTATACCCACCACCAATTTGACGTACTTGTATAGGACAGAATTTATTATAACGTCTGTGGAATAATCATTTTTTACTTAAATATGTATCACTTTCTTTGTATAACTTCGATATGCTAGTAAAATATTTTAGTAAATTTAGTCTTTCATTGAAAGTGGGCGTTAAAGTAGGCGTGTCAATATAGTTTCTGCTAATAAATACAACTTTAATATTTCAATTAAGTCCTTTATTCTTCCAAAAACTTTGTCCATAGAGAAATTATATGAATTTATGATAAGCCGTTATATGACCGTTACATTGACTAGAAAGCTAAATGTACAAAATTTCATCATCATACCTCTAATTTTGTCGGTTTTATGAGCTTTTAACTTTTATAAACAGTAGACAACGTGAAAAGTGGGCGTTATAGTGGCCGTGTCAAAGTTGTTTCTGCTAATAAATACAATTAAGATATAACATTTATTTTCCGTTAGTACAAAGCCTTTGACCAAAAAAAAAGTTTGCAATTTCAATGGCGAATTGCTATAAATCACCCTTTTAATTTGTTATTGTTTATTAATCAAACAGCTGATTGTTAAACAGTTTACCAAATGAAAATGAAGAAAAAGTTTTGAATGTTTCGCATATTAAGAAGAATTTTTCTCTCTCAAACTTACTCTCACTTACCCAATCGTGGAGTAAGGAAACTCGTTTTTTTTATGTAGAGTACGGGTCAAATCCAGCGTGCAAAATATTATTGGTTAAATGACACGGTATCCTAAGTGTCCTATTGCCATAATTTCCCAAAAACTTTTAAATTACTGAAAAGTATTTTATTGTTCTTTGGAGTATTTTTAGACCCTTTTTAAAATTTTTAAAAAATTATTATATGACGATCGATACTTAGGGCATCTTGTGAATTAGCCAAATAATTAATAAAATAAATGTTTTCTGTTATAGTGACAATAGTAAGTGAAAACTATAATAGCTGACTTATGCGAAAAATACATTTTAGTTGTTGTAGAGTCAGATATTTCATAAAAAAGATTTTCCACATTTTTACATGTTTATTTTTGCGAACTATGAACAAACAATTAAAATTTCACCTATGCTTATATAACGTCGGATAAATACATCAAAAATGTATAACAGAGTCCCATCATCGTTGTTTTCATAATGTGTTACATTTAATTTCTTACAACATACAGGTTCTACGGTAGTTTGTAAATTGGGCAATGGTTCTTTATAAAGAATGAGATCAGTGAAACCTTAACACACATTTTTAATTCCACCTTTCTTCATGCACAAAAAATATAACTGTTTATGATCAAGTTTGCATTTAAAAACTTGTCAAATTATGTGTACAAAACAATAGCATAATCGGATTATTAGTTTGTTTGAAAATGGATTCCGAAGAAAAAGTGCGTGAAAAAAAAATAAAATTTTTTTTAAAAAATCCCAGTCGTACTTATAAATCTATTGCAAATGAGATAAAGGTGTCACGACAAACAGTTTCGCGTGTGATAAAAGTGTATAACGAACGTCGTAGTATTAAAAGGAAAGCTGGAAGTGGAGCTAAAAAAGGTATAACTGACCCACAGTTAGCTTCAAAGATTGTTAGTCTTCTAAACCAAAATCCCAACCTCTCAAACCGTAAAGCCGCCTTAAAAGCAAACTGTTCCGATTTTTTTGTAAGGAAGGTTAAAAGATATGTAGGCCTTAAGTCCTACAAGGTTCAGAAAGTGCCAGACAGAAATTCGAAGAAAAACTTGGATGCAAAAAGTCGTGCCAAAGAACTGCTTAGAAATTTTATCAACAAATATGAGTGTTGTATTATGGATGATGAGACTTACGTTCTTGCCGACTTTTCTCAGCTCCCAGGGCGAAGTTATTATGTGGCCGATGGAAGAGGTAATGTCGATGACCAATTTAAGTTCCAAAAAAAGACAAAGTTTCCAAAGAAGTACTTAGTTTGGCAAGCTATATGCACGTGCGGAGAAAGAAGCAGTAAATTTATTACTACTGGGACTATCAACACTGATATTTACATCAAGGAGTGCTTGCAGAAGAGGTTGCTTCCATTCATACGAAAACACAATAAGTCAACATATTTTTGGCCCGACCTAGCGTCGTGTCATTATAGTAAATCTGCAGCAGAATGGTATGAAACAAATAATATAGTGGTAGTGCCAAAAGAAGCAAATCCACCTAATTGTCCAGAACTAAGGCCCATCGAACGTTACTGGGCTTTAGTCAAAAGAGTGCTGAAGGATACAAAACAAGTTGCTAATACTACTAAAATTTGTTCCCAGAAATGGTCTTATTCCAGCAATAAAGTTACTAAGGATACCATCAAAACCCTTATGGTCTCAATTCCGGAAAAGGTGGAACAGTTCATCAAAAAAAGCTGAATTTTTACAACAAGCATTAATATTTTAATTTACTGTTATTTTATTGTTAAACCACGCTATTTTCATTAAAATGGATTAATTCGTTTCAAAGTTATTGCGTTTTATTCGTGTTAGGGTTATATCGATCTCATTCTATATTAGTGAAAGTTTTAAATTATTAGAGACGATCACGCTCACGATTACCTTGAATGAATAGAATTTTAACTTAATTGAGACATTATTTCTAAAATTGTTGTTGTAATTGGTATTTTTAGTTTTTAATCTTTGTACTGTACTCGTATTCAACGATTTTATCTCAGAGTTCTTAGTATTTTTGAAACATTTAAGAAAATTATACACTTGATAAGGTGAGTGCATACTCACCGTACGTTGTGGTAGTATTTGTGTTTGTGTTACACTAACGATGCTTGATGGAAATTCAAAACTTTTGATACAAATACTACTAATAAGCTTGAATAACATTTTGATCGTGTATAATCGCTCCCCTTAAGATAGAAATAAAGCACTTTAATTATACTGAATAACTCACCCAAATAAATAAAAGTATGTCTGTTCTGTATTCCAAGTGGAATTATATTTTACGTATTTGTTATTGGATTGTTGTGTTAAACAACAACACTGCAATGACAATTCCGTACAAACTTTTTGTTCGCGAAAAGCATGATCGTGAGTAAAAAGTTACTCACGACTAAATCTCTATGCAACTGATTTAAGAATAAGTAAATAAAGCGAATAGACCGAGCAAAATGAGCGAATGACTGCACAAATTAATGTATGTATTTGTGTCGTTATTATTAAAGTTTTTTGCACTTTACAATAATTGATACACAAAGTATAAAGAGTATAGTATTATGACACTATTTAGTGGCAAATACACACATGATCATCATTATCATAACAATAATAATCATGACGATTATCTTTCATTTTTAGCAATTGTATTTGCAATGGCAATTAGATTTCATATTGTATTATTGTATGAAGTTTCGAATATTATTATTATGTCTTTCTTTTATTTTTCATGTAATTTGTTGCCATTGTTATATGTAACTATATGCACATTTATTTATGGATGTATTCGGTAATTTGTGCGTGTAGGTTGCCTCATGTCAAAGTGTCAGTGCATCTATTGTTCGTTCCTAAACCATTTGAATGTGCATTCATTTAGCATGTGTGTTTGCAAAGAGTAGAATTCATCACTATCAATTACGAGAGTTTAGCAGTAGAAGAATATAAATATTAAAATTTACAACAAAATCTTTACAGACTATACATATATCTGCTTAGTTTAAATAGGAAGTATAAAGAGTGTGCCGATATTAAATGAAATGAAATACTTATATGAATCTTTCGAATTTGTACGAATTTGTACAAATTTTTACTGCATTTTACGAAATTGCGTTCGTTTACACAAATTTGTAGTTAATGAGAGCACAAATAGAGAGCGAAAAGTGACAGTTCTTGACTGAGTATTTGCAAATTTTTACTACAGAAATTTCTTGCAGTAAGATTTAGCAAAACCAAAAAACATATGATTCAAAAGGTAAACAAACAAAAGTAAACAAACAAAAAGTATACAATTTGTGAAAAAAATATTAAAAAAAAGGAAAATCCAAACAAAAGTGCAAAATATTATTAAATTTAAATTGTTTGTGAAATAAAGTTAGTTAACAATGTCTACAGATGAAAGAATGGAACTGCCTGAATCTGGCGCAGGTATATATACTTAAATACATATTTGCACATATGTATGTACATAGTTCCCATTAAACAACACAATATTTATTTGCCATCAGCTGTTGCTTCAATCTTAGGAATTTTTACAAATGTCTGTTCAAGTACTTTTTTGGACAAATTCTCTTTTTGAGAGTAAAATTTTCAATTTACTAAATAATTACTCATTTACTCATTTATATAATTACTTTGTAGCATTAAAAGTACTCGAACGAACCTATAATAATATTGGTATCTTTATTGATGGATCGTTTATGGACGAAAGGGCAAGTGCTGGTGTATACTCTATTATATCGGAGTTAGTACTTGTCCGTTTAGCAGGCAGAGATGCTTGATTTAGTGCACGCCTTGGATCATCTTTTGGAGTATCGGGTGCACTTGATACTCAGTGCGATCAAGTCTTTCAATGGGTAAATTCTATAAACCTATTAATATGTATGGAGGAAACTAGTTATTGACAGGCTCGTAGAACATCTTGGCATGGGTTTAGTAAAGGTACTCGTACTCTCTGCTAATAATTTGTACTACAAATTGTTTTTAAATATTTTTTTAACCCTGCAGAAGTAAGATTTGATCAACTTTCCTATTCCTCATTTTGTTTATGCCTTACGTTTACGACTACCACATAAAACCGATACAACAGAAATTGTGTTCACAAGTAATTAAACCAAAACTGTATTTTAATGGACTATACAAAATACAATGTCGGGTTGTGAATTTCTGATTTCTTCCTTTAATTTTAAAAAGTTTAGCTTCATTACTTCTTCGTTTATTTTTGATTTAAATTTTTTGTTTAAAACATTTCAAACCAACTGCAAATGAGTATTATTTATTTTAGTTTAAAAAAAAGTGTATAAAAAGGCAACCAGCCGATGGTACAACCTGACAACCTTATTAATCTATTTTGCACAAATATTAGATCTTTTGTCAGACTGTCTTTCTAAAAGTTTTTCCATAAAGAAACTAGTAAAAAGATAGATTTTAGTAGAATCTTAGGGGTGCAATGACTCCCAGAATTGTTTTTAAAGAATTTAAAAAAATTAACTATTTAATTTTAATATACATCAAAAATTAACTGGATTTAAAATTCTAATCAGCACACCACCCCTTCCCGCCAAAAAATTCTTTGTATACTTTGCCACCCCCAGGAAAAATAAGCATCTACGCCAATGGGAAACATAATTCGTCTTTTAACATTTAGAATTCTTTTTAGTGCAACAAAAAATATGTAATATCTCCAAAAGAAAACAGTTCAAACATTTGGTTGGCATCAGCAATACGATGCAGATCAGTAGTGCGATTCACTAACATATTTTAACGATAATCGTATCATTAAAAAAAGTTAACAACAATTATATCGATTTTGGTATTCAGCAGCAAACATTTTTTAACGAGAGTTGTTATTGTTATCTAAGCGACAATAATTTTGTCAACAAAAAGTTTAAATTTGTACCCGCCTTAAAATCCCCTTGTTTAAGTATCGGCTATGGCGCGACTACCTGTGCATGTTAGTGGTGAATTTATTTAAGACACTTTTTATGACAAGGATGCCACTTTAATGTAACAGTCGTCGAGTATCGTTAAAGGCCATGACTGACTATCCTACAAAGTCGTGCGATTATGTCAAATAAAAATCTGATAGTTTTCTGTCCTACATGAAAAAATCGCAACAAAATGTGTTATTGGATGCCACACTGTCATACTTGCTTAGAAAAGCAACTCTGATCGCACAGAAACTATTATTTTATGAAAATTTTCAAAAGATTATCAAATCGGACACACTTGTCAAAAAATCTGTCACACATGTGCACTTTGTGTCCACACTATCACACTTTCTGAACACACATACAATTTTTGACATATCGAACGACTAAATCTGATAGTCAGTCATGGCCTTAAAAAGTATTTAATGAATCGCAAAATCGATAGTGCAAACAAACAATAACAAGTGTCGACAAATTTAACGATTGTCGGATTGTTAAAAGTTAGTGAATCGCAACACAGAGCTACACAAATTCACTTTTAGCTCTTTTACTTCACTAATTTAATTTAATTATCGCTTGCAGACATTAATACATATGTAAATATGTTTTTTGTATATACATGAGTACATGTGTATGAGTGTTTTTATCAAAGTAATTAAAATCAATTAATTATGTACTACAAAAGTCAGTATGCAGACATACAAATGAATTTTTTGTTGGCGTGTATTAAAAATTTATGTAAGTTTCTTTTCGAATAAATATTTATACTTACATACAAACATATGTAGGCTTATAGGACAGCTACAATATTACCCAATAAAAAGTGGCATGTTATTTACATACACACTACAATAAGCTTAAAAAACACGAATTTTGTGCTGAAAAAAGTAATGATTTAAGAGGGAACCCGCAGGCATTCCATAAGTCAGTTTGTAAGTGTTACTTTAAGACAGATCCCTTACCAACTGGCTTATAGTATGCGTGCGAGTTCTCGCTTTGAAACATTACCGTAATTTTCTCCCTTACAAACCTGCTTCGTAGTAAGAGAAGGATCGATTCACTTGTTATGGATTAATTTGTACAATATTTTATTAATTTATTCACTTCTACTACTGCATCAGAGTAAAACTTTTTTCGATGCACACATAAACGTAATTCCATTTAAAAATTTAATATTAGTGCTTCGAAAAACTCGACGTTTTTTAACTAATAAAATGGAAATAACAGTAAATATGGACTGTAGTGACGTATGAGTCATTCTTAGCTGAGCAAAACGCCTTTTGGTAGATGTTTCTAGGTTTTGTTAACACTTTGCTCTACACGTTCAATATTTTCCGCAATGCTTATAAAAGTTGGTCTACCGCACGCAAAGAAAAAATATGGTTGTTGTGGTAACCATAATCGAAGAGCAACATACTATGATTGAATTGTATGATTGTGGTTAAAACATATAATGGTTACCAGTTATCATTATTATTTTTAATTAAAGTATCATTCAATAAACATTATTTTTCGAAATTGTTGTTAATTTTGTTGACATCTCAAACTTTTAAAATAAAAAATTAATCCAGCAAGAAGAAGAACAGTTGAAATCAAATTATTATTAAAAAAATCTTAGCTTAATTAATTTGTAATCATACTGTTTTCTCACTTATTATTTAATGATTATTTTTAATTTATAATGCTTTTGAATATAATGTTATTTTTGTCGTCATAATTTTTATACCCTTCACCTGTGGTGCACAAGGGTATATATAGCTTTGTCATTCCGTTTGTAATTTCTACAATTTTTATTTCCGACCCCATAAAGTATATATTTTCTGAAAGCTTATAAATATAGGAGTCGATTAAGCCCTGACCGTCTGTCCGTCTATCCGTCTGCCCGTCTGTCCGTGTGTTGGTTGAAATCAACTTTTAGAAGCAACTATATGTTCCTCAGATCAGTATATGGTATCAATCTCTTGGAAATATCCAGGAATGAATCGCTATTGAAATTCAGCACAATCGCCCCATAACTTTCTGAGATATGAGCAAAAAACCACGACCACCTCGTTTTTTTTCACAATTACAACAACAACATGCATACATACATACATACATGTAAAAAACATACCAAACAAAAAAAATTACAAAAAAAAAGAAATATTAAAAATAAGAAAAAAATAATAAAAAAAAACTAAAAAAAAAATTTAAAAAAAATTTAAAAAAAAAATATAGAAAAATATAAAAAAAAATAATAAAATATAAATAATATATTAAATAAAATAAAATTTTTTTGGCTCAGCTGGGATTCGATGCCACATTTATTCTAACGTGTACGTATGCACGTATTTTATATGGGATGAATGGTGATACAAACAATTGTTATTGCATGACTACACGTTGTGAAGGGTATATAAGATTCGGCACGGCCGAATATAGCACTGTTACTTGTTTTAAATCATACTATTTTTAAATGACAACCATTTTGAAATTTTTACGAAAAGTAAACATTAAATGATTCAATTCAAACAAATGCTTAATTATCGTGACAAAACATATAATAAAATGACACAAAAATATCTGTTACTTGTTTCCGACAAACAAATATTGTTTTAGAGAATATAATATGACCGTCGTGATCATGCCGTAACCATGGTTTTTCTTTGCATGCGGTTCAGAGTAAATCCTTTACAGTGACATGTTGGTGGTGGCTATGAACTAAGAAATAAATCATTGCTTTAGAGAGCGAAACTCTGACGTTGTAATGTCGACGATATGCTCTTTGCATTAAAATAATTGATCGCTGATTTTTATAATAAAAATATATTATTCTGGTTCTTTGTTCAGTTATGAATCTTTTTTTATTGAAGTGTTATTAATATAATCGAAAAAATAATAAAAAAGAAAAAAATACAAACGAGAAAGTTATTCAATTCTTAAACTTTATTGTGACTTTTGCGCCACTCTGTACAAGTGTATAATATTTCATGTCAATATGGATAACAAAAAACAGTTGCATGAAAAATATATTATTTAATATGTCTGAAAGTTTTGTGTAAAATATTTTATAAAAACTTCATAAGTATGACTATCAGTATTTATTTAGTCTTTTTATTCATACTTGATATATTGATGATAAGTTAATACGTTTGTTACTAAACCAATTTTAATAGGATTCTGCAAGAAATTTCATTCCAAATGGTAAATTTTTTTATTAAAATCGGTTTTATAGGGTGAACTTAAACCGTATTACAAGAAATCGATTTGCCTATTATTATATAAGAGTTTGTGAGGGGGACGACTGCCTTGTATCTAAAATTAAAATTAAAAAAAAAAAAAATAATTGATTCATAATGAATTTGAACCGGAATAAATAAATATTTTATGTTTTGTATCCTTAAAAAATTTAAAGTCCTATTAAATAAACAAATGATCGGAAAATTTAAAACTGGAGTCCGCAGTGTTTCTGCATTCAAGGACTACTTTTATTATGCTTTTGCTGTCTAAAGCAAATGTGCGTATACATAAAATTAAATGTATACAACTTTATTGTACTTTAGAAACTTTTCGACTCTGCTCGTACTTTGCGTACGAAATTAGCTTTTCATTTGATATGTACACACTGTTGCATTAAATAGTACTTTTTTCAAATTAATGTTATCATTTGTTTTTATACCCTTCACACAGTGAAAAAGGGTATATATAGGTTTGTCATTCCGTGTGAAATTTCTACAATTTTGATTTCCGACCCCATAAAGTATATATTTTCTGAAAGCTTATGAATAGGGAAGTCGATTAAGCTCTGTCAGTCTGTCAGTCTGACCGTCTGTCCGTGTGTATGTTGAAATCAACTTTTTGAAGCCCCCCGACATCGCTTGGACCCGGGTGAGGTATTAGAATATCAGAAATATTCGGGAGTAGATCGCTATTGAAAATCAGAAACATCGGTACATAAACAACTGAGATATGAGCAAAAACCCACGACCACCTCGATTTTTTTTCACAAAAACAACATTACAACAACAACATACATACATACAAACGTGTATACTGGTTAGAGAAAACGTGGCATCGAATCCTAGCTGAGCCAAAAAAATATTAAATTTAAAAATTTTTTTTTAAATTTTTTTTTTAATTTTTTTTTTATTTTTTTTTTATTTTTTATTTAATATATTATTTATATTTTTATTATTTATTTTTTTAATTTTTTTTTTTAATTTTTTTTTTATTTTTTTTTTTGTTTTACATTAATTATATATATTTTAATTATTTTTTTAAAAATTTTTTTTTTTTAATTTTTTTTTTAAATTTTTTTTTTTTTTTTTAACATACATACGTAAATTTATAATTTTACAATGGGATGTTTTTATATATGTATATTTTTTATATGTATGTACGTATTTCATATGAGATGAATGGTGATACAAACTACTGTTATTGCATGACTACACGTTGTGAAGGGTATATAAGATTCGGCACGGCCGAATATAGCGCTCTTACTTGTTTAAATTATTTTACATTTTTTGATTTATGGTAAAATATTTATAAATTTTACACATTAAATAATAATTTTGTGACATTATCGATATATTCAGGAAATACTGAAATAAAACAGTTTTTGCAAAAGTACAAATATTTGCAACTAATCTTGGTAAGTACTGGTAAGTTTAAAAAGTACAATATATCCACCGACAAGTCTTCAAAAATTTGCTTGAGCATTTGACAGACTTTTCGTTGATTTTTGACAGTAGCTTAAGCCAGCAAAAGCATTATATAGTTAGACCTTAAGTCTGCAGGGTAACTGGCATATCAAGATTTTCCTATCTAATAAAATATAGTTGATGTTCGTTACACAATGATAATGATAGAAAATGTAGATTAACCAATCAAAATCATTAAATAATCTAAATCTAAGAAAACAAATATTTACATGCACCCTTCACTATACATTCACGTTTGGCAAATATTTTCTGAAAGAAGCGAATCCACCATTTCTGAAAAATAATTTTTTTTAATATTAAACAATTTTTTACACGAATTTTTAGTGGATCCATCTGTTTCATCAAATAGTTGCCTAATCTGAACATATCTTTAGTAAAAACAAATTCAAATTAATTTTAAATTTGAATTAAGTTAAAACGCTTTAGTTTAAAATTTACCCACTAGCATTAACCATATACGAAGTGGTATTTAGGTTAAAAAAGAAAGACGTAATTAACAGACATACACATATAAAATTTGTTTTGAGTTTTTTATAAAAAAAAAAACTTAATACTGATTACATACATAGATACAAATTTATGTTGCGCATACGCACGTGAACTGAATTTGACATAATTTTAAAGTTTTTGTATGCATAGTACGAGTATAAACAAATTCAATAAATGTAATCTATTGGGCGCAGTAAAAAGCTAAAACTGTCAAGGGTGTGATTAATTGATTTTGGTAAAAAAAAACAATACTCCCATCACAAAGCTATAACTTGCCAGATATTCAAACGAAAAAAACTATAAGAAAATTTGATTTTAAGTTTTTGAAGAAGTTTTTTTTATTATTTTTTTGTTTTGTATTTATGTATTATGAAAGTTTTTTTGTTGTATTTAAAAAATTCAAAAACATTTTGCGGATTAGTAAAACTCTGCCTCATCTATAGGATTTCTAGCTAAAACAAGTTCACATTAGTGGCTCAAACTGAGTTTCTATGTCTCTTATTCTTTTCATGAAATTTTTAATGACTTTTTACAGAAATTATTTAACTGTATATCACCAAGATCTCGGATTTGAACTCAAGAAATAGTTCTGGTTCAATCGCACAAACCAGTGATTTCACAACACGCCAAAGAAAAAATTTAATGGCGTTAAATCTTGGCGGCCAGCTGACATTAGAATTTCGTGAGATAATTTGTTCTGTAATTAGATAATTTGGGATAAAAATAAAATAAAATAAAAATAAAATTTTTGCTTTTTTCACTTTATATTCATCGCATATCACTTTTACAGATATGCCCCTACATACATACGTATGTATGTACATACATACATACATACATACATACATACATACATACATACATACATACATACATACATACATACATACATACATACATACGTTTTTTGTAAATAAAATAACAACTATTTGTAGCAGGCAAAGATCTGTTACTCATACCAAAACAATTCTAAAAATTTAAGCAACAAGGCAAGCACGAAAGCAATTGCAAAGAAGAATACATATATACTTACATAAATATTTACGTATGTCATGAATGTACACAGAAAAAACTTAATGTCACGAATGTAACGAAATTTACAAAATTAAGTACAATTTTATTTAAAATACGACCTATCACTCAAATTGTAAAGTCAAATAGGAAAATTAAAAAAAAAACAGTTCTTTTTACAAAAAATTTTATTTTCAACGAGATTCAAACAGAACCATGGTACAGGTAGTCTCTTTAGCTAAGCTGATCGTCAGCTGTTTGGATCATATTGTCAAAATTTGTGTATATTCTTTGTTTACAATTTGAAATAAAATTCAAAACATTGTAGAATAGCATTAAAAAAATATTTTTTTTAACTATCATTTTTATTATTGCAGAAGAGCGGATAAGCTTTTTTTATAATAAAAATAAAATTATTGTTTACATTTTGAAAAAAAAGCATTGAATATAAAATTTTATGTGAGTGTTTGTGTACAAAAGCAAATGCTAGGGAAAAGTAGAAATTATAAAGAATCTATAAATAATACAGGGATGGAATCAAGGCGAATTCATACAGGTGAAATTATCAGCCAAGGCGAATTCAACATTAGGTGATGTTAAGAAGCCAGCTGATTGTTTTTTGCTCGTTTTTTTTTACGGCTCAATGTCAAAGTTTGTTTACATTTAAATTATTTTTTATGTGCGTTAATTGAAAATTTTTATAAAAGTGGTAAAATTTGTGGGAAAAAATTTAAAAAATTCTAATATTTGTGCAATAACTTATTGGAAAATAAGTAAAACACATTTTATAATTTGAATAAACAACATTTGTAATGTTTTTAATTCAGAAAATGCAAAATTTCCGTTGTGTTTGTCCTAGTGATTAAAACTTGTGAAAATTGTGAAAAATGTGATATAAAACACAAATATGTGATATAAACTGGCACAAATTTATGTTATAAATTAAAAATACTTATTTTTTTTGAAAATTTTCGCGTAAATTTATAAAAATAAAATTTTAATTAAAAGTAAACAAAAAATTTGTTTTTTTGTGTTTTGACATTCTCTTGGCCTTTTTGTGTTTGTTGCAGGGATGATATCACCTGATATTGAATTCGCCTTGTTATCAGCCCAGCTGATGGGGAGACTTTATGTCAAAGTTGGTTGAATTTGCCTTATTAATGCAGGGAAGGGAAATGTGAGTTTAATTTCTGTATTAAACAATTAACTTACGTGTACTTTTTTGATAATAAATGTGCTAAGTTTATGTATATTTGTTGCTTTTGCGTCATTAATAATGTGTTTCAAACAATTATATCCTTTTTTTAATCAAATTTTATTATATTTAATATGTAAAAACAACTTTTCCATTCCTGATATACGAATTGGCCTTGACATAAAATATCTCATGAAAAGTTGCTTTGTTGTTTCAATTCGCCGTTGCATATACCTAATGGATATGCCTTGGATGGAATGTTAAATCGAAAATGATAATAATAAATAATTGTTTACCACTTTTAATTAAATATTCATGAAAAACTTTGATACCGAAAAAATGTTAAATTTGCAAACCTGACATACTTTAAAGAAAAAAATAAATATTAATGACAGTTTGGTGCTTTGTCCAAAAACAAATTTCCAACTGTTTTTGTTGTAGGGATAAGTTAGTTTGAGGTAAGAGTTCGTTTGAACACATTTTGATAATAATTTTTTTCTGTGTATATAAATACTTATGTACATTCTGCAAACAGGTATGAACACAGGTAAAAAAAACCGGTAATAAATACAACGGGCCATTACTTAGACAAGTTACACGGCTAAGGTGTTGTCTGTCCACTAATTTACCTGCTGCTCCAAGTGAAGAAAGTACACTAACCCGTATTTTACGTTACAACAAGTAGAAATATATTCATACATCGTAAATACATATAGAAGACACTCATACATAAATAAAGGGAAAGTAAAGAACTCACATTGAAACACACAATACGTATTCTATTGAACTAAAATAATTAAAGCATTCATTCATTCATTGCTATGTGCGTAGTAAGAATTATTGAGTACAACAAACGATAGTCGTATTTAAGCGCTTATGTCCACTTAATGCAACCTAAATGCAAAATTTCAATAAAAATGCATTTAAAATGCAAAGTTTAATACATACTCGTATTATACCTTTAGATCAATGTATATAATATAATTTATTTACGCATTTTGTTTAATACAAAATTTTTCAAAATCCTATTTAAATACTAATGTGGTTCCCAAAACCAAATTTAATATATTAAAAACTCGCACTGCTTGATTTTTTTTATTTTTTTCTTGTTTTTTAAAGAAAATATATACACACATATACATTTATAAGTGTACATTTTATAATAAAGTCATTAACGCATGCTATATTTGCTACATGCTCAGTTCGGCTCCATTGTTAGAGTGACTTATTTAAAGTTTAATTTCTATAACCCTTATAGTTGAATAAATTTATCCAAAATATATAAAAATTGAGATACCTAGTCCGATGGTAACACAATGCTTTTATCTTACAAATTTCTCGCTCAAATAAGACAGCATAGTTTCAAGATTGCAACGGTAACCGTACCTAAATTATGACATTTCAATTTTACCAAAAAACAATTTTCGTACTCCACGATGGGATAAAATGGAGTGATTTTGAGAGAAAAATATTCTGCTTCTTATTGCACGAAAAAGCTCAGACTTTTTTCTTTTTGTAGTTAATAAACTGAAAGCTGTAAAAAAATAAATAAAAAACTTGGTTTGACAAACAATTTAAAGTCAATTATTGCATTGTGTTCTTGCTTATTATATTTTTTTAAATTATTTTAACTGTTCTGACACTGTGTTTGTGCTGATTTCATTGAACTACAAAAATCATTTCGGGCTTGAAACTTGGTTTTTTGTGTTCCCATACTTTTGTACATGTTGAAATAGAAATTTTTGTTAATTCCTATTTTACCCAAAAAGTATGGAATCGCACCTTATATGTATTACAAAATTATCTTAAAAACTATTTTTGATAAATAAGAAACATTTTTAATAATATAAGGTACCACAAATATTACACACAGATTATAGTTTCCTAAAATTTCATTAAATTCTGAAAACTTTGCCATTTTGAGCTTGTTATACAAAAGTAGGCAACACTGATTTAATGCCACTAATCGTCTTAAAGCAAAGCAGGTGAACGAACACATACAAATTTACACAAAACAAAACTAAAATCTATTAAAAAAAGGAAGTGGTTTGCTTAACTACACAATGAAATTGAAACCAAATGGAACAATGCATTTATACGAGTACGATATAATAACATAGATCACCCCTTCCAAAGTTAAAAAAAAAACGTTTTGTAAGATAAAATTTTTTTGCTAAAATTGTTTCTAATTGGCCCTTAAATTGTTGCACTTTTTTATATATTTTTCAATACATAATTAATAGTTCTTCATTTTATTAAGATTAATTTGGTTTGTAGTTCAAAATAATAAGACTATGTGGTTTAAAGGTGAAACTTTTTTAATAAATGACTTATAATGAAATGATTTTTTTTATTATTTAATCACATAAGTTTTTTCTAACATTTGATATTTTAGTGCCCAAAAATCAAACTAATTGAAAGTAATTTAAGTTTCTTTAATTATACGCATGTTTTTGCATTGTCCAATTACATTTGTTGCCTTTCAAATTTTCAACTTCCATTTTATAATTTTTTACAAAGAACGGATGACCTTTTAAACGAAAGTTTTTTTGAGGCTTTGCACATTCGTCTAGACGTGAAATTTTCAATTTAGAAATGGCTATTAACTATTTTGAAATCAGATAGATTGCACTGTATGTTTGAAATTTTTTTCAGAAATTATTTTAAAGAGTTTGTAATTAATTTTTCCTGATGGTTGTTGAATTAATAAAGCAGCTTTTAAAGGTTTTTTTTATTAAAATTAAAATGTTTCTGTTTTTGTTTTTCTCATACACAAACCAGTATTTAAAACTACACTGTACAGAAAAAAAAATACAAGGTCCGGCCTATAAATTTTGATAGGGGAGACAAAAAAAGAGACACGTGTATCGGCGTTTTAAAAGTTTACATCTGAATTTCATTTGAGGGGGGGTTTAAGTTTTCCAGCTCTGGCACATTCTTATTGTTAAATGGCATAAGAAACCATGTGCTCCTTACACTTTAGGTATAAAATGTGTTCAGCAAATTTATGTAAAATGTTATGGAGAACATCCTTGTAGAATATATTAACCCTCTAAATTCTCATTGTGTGGGTCCTTTTCTACATATTTTATGGAGTCTTAAATGGATATTTCAATGTGTTACAAACGTAATGACAAAATGAACACACCCCCACACCATTTTTTTTTTTTGGTGGTGGGTATAAAAACTGTTTTGTTTAAACAGTTTAACCTTAAGCTTTTTTTATTGATGTAATTCCATAAATAAACTTTTTTTGAGCGTTTGGCTAAATAAGTATGCATGTGTGTTTGTATAAACAAACGCATAACAACATCCATATGTGATATGGCTGAAAAAAAAACAGCATCTTTTAAATCGAAATAAACCCATTAATATAACAAAACAACAAAAACAAAAACAACAAAAAAGTGACATGACCAATATTACCAATGCTACAGGTATGCCACCGAAGCCGTGGCAAGCATTTGGCCAATAATTTTTTCACACACACATACACATAATCCTTCTATCATAATTAATCCTTTTATCATACTGAAAACTTTTTGTTTTTTTTACAATTAACATAGTGAGTATGTCCTGTATATACCAGGAAGTAATTTTAAAAGAATGTTTTTAAAATTTTTAGGATTTTCGCTTTATTGAAGTAATGATGTTAGATTATAATTTTAAAATGAGTCACGTTTATCTACGTGACAGCCAAACCTAACCAATAGTGGCAAGCCTTTTTTAACCCTTTAAAAATTGTCATACAATTTGTATGAAGCAAACCGAAATAACGTGGCGGCAATGCTTTGCATTTGGAAAATCCGATTTGGCAGAGCGTTAGCTGCAGTGCAACTGGAGTTTTTTCACTTTTGTCGTTGTTGAAAAGTAATACAATTGTAGCATGTCAATCTAGCGGTGTTATCACCATTTTTATTTCTGTTTAGTGACTTTCGTTTAAAGAACATAATTGAACATTACACAACTTTGATGCTTTTGTGTATGTTTGTCACTTCAATATTAGCGCTTAGCACAATGCTTGTCCTTCATATTTAGGCTTGTCTGTAAATTAAAATAGTTTTTATCTGGACTTTTTCATTAAGGAGAACTTTTAAAAAAAGTAGGAAATTTAAAATTTTTTAGGGGGCAAAAAAGAAAATAGACTGGCAACACCACTGCTACAAACATCTTATTGAAAAATACCTTATGTTGATGTAAATTAAATGACGATTTGAATTGCAAAATTAATAATGAGTCACTTTGTACCCACAATACAGCTTGTATGATTGTGACATTATGCTCCCTTCATTTTATCAGTCCACAACTAGTCTGAACCATTTTCTAACCGCTTCGGAGTCAGTCAAATCCGTCAATTGAATTGTTTTATTTATTTATCTTTAATAACACTTTGAAAAAAAAAAACAAAGTTATTTGTTTATTACTTAGTTTTTTCAAACCTGTTTATGATATTTAGGCCATACTTGTATAGCGAACGTTTAAACTGTTGTTATTATGTTGTTGTTATTTTTCTTGTGAGTTCATAGGTATCAAAAAAAAAAGAAATTATGAAAAAAATATCAAGTCGAAGATGAAACCAAAGTTGTTTAAATATTCGTTTATTTTTAATTAATTCTTGCGAAGTTCTCAATTGTTCCGGATTTCTCTACTTGCAAAGATGACATTTTTCTTTTAAAATTATATTTTTACTACACTTTCGCTTCTGTTACTTTAAAATTATTGTGCCTTTTCCAGAACCACTAACAATGACTAGACCAAAATATTTTTACCACAAAAAGCAATTATTTTTTTTATAAATCCAATCATTAAAGTTGTTTTTCAATATAATGTTAAGTTAAACTATTTGCGATCATGTATCTTTTCCTAATTATTATTATTTTATGTTTTACAATCACTTGTATTTGTAACGCTTCTTAGGAAAAAAAAAACCCGTTACTTTTATATAAATGTGTTTTTTTTTTTTTTTAATTTTGTTAACTTTTGCTCGGTTTTGTTTGTGTCTGCTTTTAACTAACGTTCACTCTCGACTAAATTTTAATTTTGATTACAATACTTCATGAAGACTTAGTAAGTCAAACACACTTTTTTGTGGATTCCAATAACCGCTTTCATTTGTTTTTTTTTTGTGATGCGATGTTTATTCAGAAAGTTTTGTTATTATTGTAGTTGTTGTTATCATACATATTGTCATGATATAGTATCGAGCACAAGTTTTAATGTTTATGATCTTTGCAGATCATTGCTTTTCAACGAGACCGGCTTTTTAGTTTTAAAACTCACATTAAGCGAGCTCAAACAGAAATTTGAGAGAATTGCGAGATAAATATTGTAATGCGAGCTTCAACGTTCGTGTGGTACAATATTTTACCCATTGCATTGCTCATATTTTAACTACAGACATCCACGGATAATTATTTTTCAAAACATTGTAATTGCCAAATTATTTTATTTATTTTCATATTAAATGTTGTTTGAATACTTATAAGAGCAATTCAATTTTATGAGAAAAAAAAAACAAGTTTAAATGGTTAAATTAATATTTTAAAAGCAGTTAATACCTATAGCCTGGGGTTGCCAGATATAACTTTCATAAAATCGAAAATTTAAAACAAATCGTCACTTAGAAAAAAGTTGTCATGCAGAAATATTTTCAAGAAAACCGCTTGAAAACAAAATTTTTTTCTAAACGTTGCTGTTTCATACGAATTTTTAATTCTTGGTTTTTAATATTTCTAATTTCAAGTTAGATTGTTAGCTTGAAATATATTTATGCTGCAAACATCTAGTTAGGCCCATACCTAAACAAGAGCGTTGAGCGTCAAGCGTTGGAGTTTTACATGTGTTTTGTTTTTGTTACAATAACAAAATACATGCAAAATTGCAACGCTTGACGCTCAACGCTCTTGTTTAGGTATGGGCCTTACTAGAAAAATCGCAACTTGTGCGTGCTTTAATTTTTAATTAGCAAGAACATAATAACTCAAATCAATCATAAGATATATTTTTGCTGTAGCAGCAAATACACAAACTTCTTGTAACTTATATTTCACACAAGC
Source organism: Phyto melanocephala (assembly GCA_941918925.1). Lineage (NCBI taxonomy): Eukaryota > Metazoa > Arthropoda > Insecta > Diptera > Rhinophoridae > Phyto > Phyto melanocephala. The sequence goes on from OW799233.1 coordinate 183,042,409, forward strand.
ATTTACCATTTGCTGTGTTGTGCATATTTCTAGTTGCATTTTCAATTGCTTTGCTTGTGCTGTGCGATTTGTAGCAGCAGTTTACATATTTTGTTCTTGTGCTGTGCAATTTCTAGCAGCAATCTAAAATTTTTTTTTTTTGTTGCTGGCAATATTATTGATTTTCTTTTTTTTTTTAATTTTAGTGTTGCTATTTGAGAATGGAAAAGTGTACAATGTTGTATGTATATGCAGTTCTCTTTATTCGCTAAGAAGTTTACTATATGTCAAATAATAAAAGTTTCGAAAGCCAAGTCTTACTATGTGAACACGAATTCAATTTCCAAAGTAATTTTTAAAAAGTTTTGCATTAAATGTTTCGTAATATGGACAAGAATATAAAAACCTTTTGGCCTTTTTTTTTGACTTGAAATTTGGTTTTTTGAGTCAGCTATGATATCACAACTACCTGCATAAGTGTGTCACAGCTAAACAAAAAGTTAACTGCTGCTAGAAATTGCCCAGCACAAACGGCAGCTTGAAATATTCACAGCAAACAAGTAAAAGTGCTATATTCGGCCGTGCCGAATCTTATATACCCTTCACAACGTGTAGTCATGCAATAACAGTACTTTGTATCACCAATCATCCCATATGAAATACGTACAAACATATATAAAAAACACACATATACATATAAAAACATCCTATTGTAAAATTAAATTTAAAAAAAACATAAAAAAAAATAATTAAAATATAAATTATAAATGTAAAACAAAAAAAAAATAAAATAAAATAAAATTAAAAAAAAATAATAAAAATATATATAATATATTAAATAAAAAATAAAAAAAAATTAAAAAAAAAATATAAAAAAATTAAAAAATTTTTTTTTGGCTCAGCTGGGATTTGATCCCACGTTTACTCTAACCAATATACAAGTTTGTATGTATGTATGTTGTTGTTGTAATGTTGTTTTTGTAAAAAAAAAAAAATCGAGGTGGTCGTGGGTTTTTGCTCATATCTCAGTTGTTTATGTACCGATGTTTCTGATTTTCAATACCGATCTACTCCCGAATATTTCTAATATTTTAATACCTCACCCGGGTCCAGACGATATCGGGAGGCTTCAAAAAGTTAATTTCAACAAACACACGGACATACTGACAGAGCTTAATCGACTTCCCTATTCATAAGCTTTCAGAAAATATATACTTTATGGGGTCGGAAATGAAAATTGTAGAAATTTCACACAGAATGACAAACCTATATATACCCTTTTTCACTGTGTGAAGGGTATAAAAATTAAAAAAAAATTTTTTTGACTCATCTGGGATTCGATGCCATGTTTACTCTAAGCAGTATACACGTTTGTATGTATGTATGTTGTTGTTGAAATGTTGTTTTTGTAAAAAAAATCGAGGTGGTCGTGGGGTTTTGCTCATATCTCAGTTGTTTATGTACCGATGTTTCTGATTTTCAATACTAATCTACTCCCGAATATATCTGATATTTTAATACCTCACCCGGGTCCAGGCGATATCGGGGGGCTTCAAAAAGCCCAGACTGACAGAGCTTAATCGACTCCCCTATTCATAAGCTTTCAGAAAATATATACTTTATGGGGTCGGAAATGAAAATTGTAGAAATTTCACACGGAATGACAAACCTATATATACCCTTTTTCACTGTGTGAAGTATAACAATTATTGTGTATTATATTAGTGTATGGCGTTCATTGAAAAATTAGCAAGAGTTGAATATATTTTAGAGGTGCTACAAGAAATTGGCAGAAAAATTTTGCAATTTTTATTATTATTTTATGTAATCAAATGACTGCTAAGAATTAGCAGCGAGTGAAAAATATGATATGATATGTGCTAGATAGAAATCGCAACTAATATATTAGCAATTTTGAACCCTGTTTTTTGTCATACTCACAAAGCATTAGTTGCTTATTTTTTCTAATATGCATGTGGCTTGCTTATGTGGTATAAGCAGCTTTGAACACTTATAATTCGTAAAATTCTAAACCGATTTTAATTTAGATTTAGAGCTTGCACGTCTTCAACTGGTATATTTTTTTATTTAAATCGGTTGTGTAGTGGAGCGTGTGTTTCAAAAAATCTTCTTGCCCTATAATATATAAAATACATGTTATACACATAATAACAATGCTGGAGTTTTACATTTATTCGGAGTTGTGAGAATTTTTTTTTATTCTGAGATTTAAAAACTAAAAAGAATTCGATCATATTGCTTGCATACAAATGCGATAATTATTCCATATAAATATTTACAAAATGAAAATATAATAACAATAAAATTAAAAATTGTTTGTTGTTTTGAATATAAATTCACTAACGAGTTTTTTCTTTTCTTTCTTTTTTTAACAATATCCTATATTAGCCTGTTGTTGTAATGTGTATATTGAACATTGATTGTTCTGATAAAAATTTTAAAGATAAGATCATATTGCTGTAGAAAACCTGCGTCTTACAACTGGTTAACGGGTTTTAATAATTTCGATGTAAAAATGTATACCTGTACGTAACTTTTTTTTTAGCTCTTAAGGAATTGTGCAGGAAAAATTTAATTTTTGTTACCGAAATGTCAAACACTCAGGGGTCGAATTACGGCATTCGATATAGATCGAAGTTTTACTCGAACGATCGAGTTCGCTGTGAGATTCTAATAAGAATTTTAAAATTACGATTACGTTCGAATGCCGTAATTCGGTCCCAGATCTTTAATTCGCATTTAATACATTTAATAGGGTCTTTTACAACAATCAAAAAATTTTATGTCATGCTTCAAATAACGTATTTATTTTGGTTTAACTAATTTAAAATTTTATTTAATTTAAAAATTATTACATTCTATGTTTTGTCTCTATTTAAACGAATTTATTTAACTTTACTTTGTTTATTTAAAATTGTTTAAATAACTTGAGCATTATAGTAGGCGTGGCACTTCTCATTCAAAAGAGATATTTGTAAATTATCGCACAAAAGACACATTCACAATGTCTTACTACGATAGCTGACTTGATTCATTTATTTATTTACAGGGATGGTTAATGAAATTTTCATTTCGTTATTAAACAATATTTTTGTTGGTTTTATACCTTTTTATCATTCTTATCAAAAATGTATATACTTTTTTAAATCAAGAGTTATTGAAATAAACTGACCATAACACTTTTCCATCCCTAGTAAACGAATTCGACTTGACAATACTAATAATTTGCTTTATTGTAGCAATTTTTCGTTGCATATACCTGTATGAATATGCATTAATGTAACATCTTAAGAATTACGCCAACTAAGATGCACAATTTCTTTATATCGTAACACCATTAATCATCATGCACAGTTGAATAAAATATTTGTTTCTTATCTCGCTTACCTTTCCTTTTTATCAGCACCTGAATACGAACTGGCATAAAGGCCCACTAGGCCATTAAGTTGACAATTATAACTTATGGACACCGTATATGCTGTCGATGTAAAGAGTATTTCTTCCAATTCAATAAAGAGCATTTCACGTTCAGCATCCAAGTAGATTTTCTTTATTCTTATACGCAAACGGGCCATCATATTCAAAATACTTACGGAATTTATTTCCAAATTTTTAGAGTGCATCACAATTAAATTTGTTTCTTTCTCGATTTCAATTTGAATGGAGACAGTACCTTCACAAGATTTGTCATTTAGCTGTGGTTGGATGTACAACCTGTATTTTACCGGCCTGATGTCTTTCGGCAGCCGATAAATGATCTAAGTAAAACAAATGTAATAAATATAACAAATGTGTAAGTGAAAAGTTCATGCTTATTTGAGACAATTTTATTGATAACACTACTTCGTCTGAACCATCAGTATTCAAATACGTATCTTACATTGTTTTTAATACAATTAATAAAAAAAGCTGTCAATGAAGTTTTTTTGGTGAAAACTATTCTAACTTTAAAGCTCTGTACAGACAGTTATTAGATGTGACATACATAATTGCTATACCCAAACATATGATAAAAAGCAAAAGACAATAAAGAATTGCTTTCATAAAGCAAATTGTCAGTTCAGACGATTGTAAGACTTTTGTCAGATTTTGGTCTGACAGTAACTTTATCGGACAATGTTGTCAGAAAAAAAATTTTAAGTTTTGCCGTTTGACCAGTTGTCAGATATTGACAGCTCTAATAGGAATAGTTTATTTTTGTAAAGCCTTGTTTAAATTATGTAGTTAAGAAATTTAATTAAAAATTCAAAAGAAAATATGTAAATGGAAGTCGAAATGAACCAAGAAGAATACTTTGGGGCAATTTTTGAAACGTAGGTATTAGAAGGTAGACAATATGACAAAAAACTAAATGGACACAAGAAACAGAAAAGAAAATGAATAATTTTTTTTTTTGGAAAACAGCTGTTGCATTGATAAATCGAATTGCAGTGATGCCATATAAACATAAATACTAAAAATACCTACGTATCTTAAAAATCTCCTAAATTTTTCCTAGTATACAATTTGTATAAAAAATGTTAGAAAATTTATGGAAGGCTATAAAAAGTTTTAAATATTTATGAGCTAATTCTAATTACACTATGCAACAACCAAAAATTTCCTGAATATGGAGCACCAAGTCGGAACAATTTTTTTTTTTTTTTGCAAAATTATAAAATTTTTGAAATTAAAAAATATAAACAACAAATAATTACCAGTTTTGGTATTTAATCTTAAAATTATAAATAAAATAAATTTCACTACATGAAAATCCATGGATAAATTCGTGTTTTATTCCCGATAAACTGAAAGTACCTAGTTATGATATTTTTTTATCACAAATTAGTGTAAAGCTAAAAATGTTGTGATATTTTTGTCTTTTTTTTTTTAATTGAAAAATTAATTTCAAATTATTGTCTAGAAGTTAGATGAAATCTTAAAAAGTACCAAAGATAAATTTTTTGCCGGTTTATGTCCCTTAGCCTTTCGATTTAAAAAAAGGTGCCAGACACCTGTCCACTTATTTTATTTCTGCTTTTTGTATAATATTTAAAAAATCATCTTTCTATTCAATTTAAAACATAAAATAAAATACACAAACATTGTCATGGTGGCTTCGCTTCTCCGTCGTTTCCTTTTTTTTAAGATTCTCGTCTTCCTTCATATTTCCCTATAACGCTTATGAGATGGTAATATACTTCAAAGTATAATTCAATTCATGCGACCAATCACAAAACTCGTTAGTCGTCAATTCAGTGATCTGCAATCTCACGTAATATATTTTCAGCTCTAATTACTGCACGAGCAAATTCCTGGAACGCATCCTTATCGCTTTCTGAATTTCCCGTAATTACACTTCAGTATTGCCTGGGTATTTACGTTTTCTCTTGCTGTCCAAAATAATATTGGGATTTTTTTTTCAAACAAATTCTAAAAATTATTTTTTAAATACCTTTTCGCTTTAAAGTTCTTCGGCAATAAACTTCACACGTTCATAGTAAACTCTAGTTTCGAGTTACATATATAAGGGCTTATATTGATGCGTTTACCGCGAGCGTATAAACCGCAAACGCTGGTGATGATTGCTGGATATCTAACAATATTGTTGTCTGTCAATGGTCTGACAATGACATTGTTATACAAAAATCGCCAGTTCACACGGTTGTAATTTTTCAATAGATTGCATGGATTGTTAAAAAATGTATAATTAATTCTCTGATTGCTTTAAATGTTCATCCCAACTAGAATAAAATGTATTGCAATTCTTTTAACAGTTAATTTTTCCACGAGTTTTTTTTTTTTTTTTTTAAGCCATTTTATTCAAAACGACAATATAATACTGACTAATACGTCACATTCACGAAGCATTTTTTGACCATTTTTCTTAAATTGTCTGTAATCAGTTTGATTTTTTGAAATAGCAAAATCTTTCTACTTATACACCAAAAATTCTTAAGTAAAAACTTTATAAAATCGTTATATATGCACAGCTATGTATAAGACCTTTTATCAAAAACCTAAATTATTGCAATTAAGATGCAATCGATATTTTTTATCTTTGAGAAAATTTCAATAAAATTTCTTATGCCGCTCTGTTACACACACATACATATGTATGCTTTTTTTTGTTTTTTACATAAATAAACACATTAGAAATAATTGCTTTTTTATAGTCTCATTTCGTATTTTCTACTAAAGATTATAATAATAAAGATTAATACAATTAACAAATTGTTCAAGTATCACAATAATTAGCTGGTATGATTTAACATTAGAAAATTATTAATAAATTTATTATTTTCTTTGATTATAAAAAAGGGAGAAAAAACATTTACAAACGTTAGAAAGATATTTAATAATTTAATTTATGAATAGCATTTGAAAATGTTGTAAAAGAGATTTTGTATCACTTTCTTAAAAATAACAACTGTGCGAGATTTATTAAATTGCTGAAACTATCGGGTATCTCAACAGGAGCGCCCGATTTATCATTTTGTTAACATGAGTTGTACGATGCTTTTTGTGCAGTTATCGTGTGCAGAATATGAAGAAGTATGAAAACATTTTTGGTTTTAATTTTTGCCAAAACATTTCGCCAGTAATTAGGAGAAAATGAGTCGTTGCTTTGGTTTTTCTGAAGAAAAATGAAATGTAATTAAATCCAATTGTATAGACTTTTACTTGACGGTAATTCAATATAGACAATATAGACAACATAGACTTCCATTAAATAATGATTCAATATTTAAAGAAATGCGATTTTTAAGTCCAGAACATATTTTGAAGAAAGAAAAAGAAAAAAAGATTAGAACAAAATTTCAACGGTTGTCTAAACAATTTAACTTAAGCCTCTATGATCTCATGCACGTACCCAGAAAACAGAGAATCAAATTCATTGAAATTTTACTTTCGCGGGTATAAACTTTGTATTGCAATAATCAAATTTTTTAGTGAACATTGATATCACGAATCTAAATTCTGTAGATAGAAACATAAAATTCTAATATCACAAGTAAAGTATACGATTGACAACAATTCTGATACTCACAACCGATACTGTTTTGTATGAGTGGAGAACAATACAATTTTACAACAAGTGTAATTATTATGTTTTTTAACACAAATTTAGAACAGTTTTGGATCAAAATAATAAACATTAAAAACTATGATGAAGAGGTTGTATTTTTAAATTGATAGAATTTGGTCAGATGTTCGCACCAAAAAACAAAACAAATTGAACCACACAACTGTAAGTTCTATTGCGTTATAAAATCATTTTTGCAAAGAAAAGTAATTTTGAATATGGTGGGCGTAAAAGTGTAAATGGCACCTTAATTTTCTGGCACAGTAATGACATTGCCTAGGGGGATATACGTAGCAAATTTTATCATCATACCTCTAATTTTGGCGGTTTTATGAGCTTTTAAATTTCTTTAACGGTAGATAACGTGAAAAGTGGGCGTTATAGTAGGCGTGTCAAAGTTATTTTTGCCAATGAGTACTACCTAGATGTTTCAATATAGTCCTTTTTTATTCCAAAATCTATATTAAAAGAGAAATTATATGAATTTTAGGTAAATCGTTATATGGGAGGTGGGCGTAAAGTGGGCGTGGCACCTTAATTTTCTGGCACAGTAATGACATTGGGCTATACGTAGCAAATTTGATCATCATACCTCTAATATTGGTGGTTTTATGAGCTTTTAAATTTCATTAACGGTGGATAACGTGAAAAGTGGGCGTTATAGTAGGCGTGTCAAAGTTGTTTCTGTGAATGAGTACATCTTATATGTTTCAATATAGAGAAATTATATGAATTTTAGTTAAAACGTTATATGGTAGGTAGGCGTAAAAGTGGGCGTGGCACCCTGATTTTTTGGCACAGTAATGACATTGCCTAGAGTGATATACGTAGCAAATTTCATCATCATACCTCTAATTGTGTCGGTTTTATGAGCTTTTAAATTTCTTTAACGGTAGATAACGTGAAAAGTGGGCGTTATAGTAGGCATGTCAAAGTTTTTTTTGCGAATGAGCACAACTTAGGTGTTTCAATATAGCCCTTTATTATTCAAAAACCTATATTAATAGAGAAATTATATGAATTTTGGGTAAAACGTTATATGGGAGGTGGGCGTAAAAGTGGGCGTAAAAGTGGGCGTGGCACCTTAATTTTCTGGCAGAGTAATGACATTGCCTAGAAGGATATACGTAGCAAATTTGATCATCATACCTCTAATTTTGAGCTTTATATTTCATTAACGGTATATAACGTGAAAAGTGGGCGTTATAGTAGGCATGTCAAAGTTGTTTTTGCGAATGAGTACAACTTAGATGTTTCAATATAGCCCTTTATTATTCCAAAATATTTGTTAATAGAGAAATTATATGAATTTTAGGTAAAACGTTATATGGGAGGTGGGCGTAAAAGTGGGCGTGGCACCCTAATTTTTTGGCACAGTAATGGCATTGCCTAGAGGGATATACGTAGCAAATTTTATCATCACACCTCTAATTTTGGCGGTTTTATGAGCATTTAAATTTCATTAACGGTAGATAACGTGAAAAGTGGGCGTTATAGTAGGCGTGTCAAAGTTATTTTTGCCAATGAGTACTACCTAGATGTTTCAATATAGTCCTTTTTATTCCAAAATCTATATTAAAAGAGAAATTATATGAATTTTGGGTAAAACGTTATATGGGAGGTGTTCGTAAAAGTGGGCGTGGCACATTGATTTTCCGTTAGAAGCATTTGACCAAAAAGACACGTGTGCAAAATTTCAGAGTCGTGCGTCCAATTTTGTTGCTTTTATGACGTTTTTGTTTTTAAATATACCGAAAAATACACTGTGCGGTATAAATTTTCGTACATTTTGATCGATAACTCCTTTCCTAATGCATAGATTTAGATAATTTTCGAGGAAAAATATTGCTTTTACTCAGGAAATATATATTCGTTTCATGGGTCATGGGTCATGGGTCTACGTTAATGCGTTTGGACACAATTGCATTTTATTCGATGTTCGAAGGACACGTTTTTTTCGACCTACTCTTGCTTTTCGAGCTATAACTCTCTTCCTAATATTCCGATTTAGCCCATTTTCAATACCAAACAAACCTTGTCTATAAGAAAGATTCTGGCAAAATTTGAGCCGCCTAGCTTTTTCGGTGCGACCTCTATCGTGCTTTCAACAGACGGACGGACATAGCTAGATCGTCATCAAATCAAACCCTGATTCAGAATATATATACTTTATGGAGTCTAAAATGGATATTTCGATGTGTTACAAACGGAATGACAAAATTAATATACCCCCACCATTTTTTGGTAACGGGTATAATAACAAAATTTTTTGATAAATCATTAAACAACGCAAAAGTAATGGGAAATCAGTTGCTTACATCTTGAGAGAAAACAAATCAAAGGGGAACCAACCAGTTTATATTATAAGTTGTCGTGGAGAGTGCATACAAAAATTTATATTTTGCTAACTGTTGAAACCTCTTCAATACCATAACGAACAAAATATTCATATTAATTGTTTGTTTCGAAAGTTATGCTCATGAGTTCAAGCAAACAATATTTTACGCGACACTTATTTTCTTTTCCGTATTTTGCGCGGACATTTAAACTTGCATATAAAGTATGAACCAAAGGATGGTTCCGTTAACAACGTTTATTACTATTATTATACAAACATTAATAACGTTTCCATAAGACCATAAATTGGATTACCACGAATTTTAAAAAAACTGACAAATCGGCCTATCCGTTCTCTTAGTTTAGATAAATTAAAAAACTAGGCGCAAAAATATGTATGTCAATTTTTCTATCCCTAAAAAATTAATTTGGTATATGAGAAAAATTAAAAAAAAAAATAACGAGATCGGTTCATCTATAATGCGATTACTAACCAACGACATTGATTTTTTTTATATAGATTTTTTTATGCGAAACGAATATTTGACATAACCTACTCTTGCATTACAAACACAACTAATTTTCGATTGCCAATATATAGTACCAAACATTTTTAATGTATTATCAATATTTTAGCCACATTTTATCTGGTCGAACTCTATCGCGGATTCAACAGACAGACATAGATTTTTTTTAATTGAACTGTTTGTTTTACGGCTGCCAAAACTTTTACTTATTGAAATAAAAAATTAGGAAGATTCTTGAATAAAATATTTCTTTCTGGAGAACTTTTCTTTGTAATAATTGATTCTGAAATAAAAACGTACAGCAGTTATAAAAAAATATAAGAAATACGCAACTAAATATTAGTTTCATTGTCGTAAATTTTATATGTGCTCTAGTTCGATCTCATAAGAACAATGGGAAATTTTTATTTTGTATAAATTTTTCGTTTAAAATGCAGACAAATATGTTTTCTATATCAGTTTTCCAAGTGTGTAGTTTTAAAATTAAATCTGAACCGAATTCAGTACAATATAATTTGAATTAAGCTGTAGTTCTTACATTTGCTGAATTGGTTTTTCACAGCAAATTTGCGGTTTAGAGTTAATAAATCGCGATTGAATTTCGACCACTGGGCGATTACTTATATTTTTATACAAAAAATAATTTCACCAAATTTAAAATACTTCAAAATAAAGCAAAAAAGTCATATAATCTTAACATCTAAACAGTTAAAGTTTCTTGGCTTTCGGAAGACATGGCGCAACATGAAGAGCACCAAAAGTTTTGTCAGAAAATTTACAATTATTCGGTGTCAACTCGGTGACTTTTGATATACATACATATGTTCATACATACCTCATCGGGATTTGGTAAACCTGGTGGCAAGGTGGGAAAAATTGGTTCATTTGGTACCGTCATTGTAGGCCATGGAAATCCAGTCGACGTACTCCGATCTGTGGAACTGGGAATAATTGTGGAAGGGGTAATTATTTCAGAAGTTGATGGAGGTTGTTCCGTTGCCGTTGTTGGATATGGTGTTATTGGCGATGTACCACTTGCAGGAGGAGTTGTCCAAGTTGATATTTTATCTAGTTTATGTAAGGCATCCTCTAACTCATTTTCTAAATTCGACTTCTTAAGTGCTAGAAAAATTGTGGACACACAGAAAGCCGTAGTAGCCAAAGCAAAAAATATTGCAATATTTTTTGCAGTCAATACTATTTAAAATAAAAACAATATAATATTAGAAGCTTTGTTAACTGTAATCAAAACGTTACAAAATACGTTAAACAACTTACGCAACATTATTGTTTTTATACAAAAAGCAAAAATAAAAATTTAGACGAAATTATTGTTGCCATTCGCATCTAACTTCGATACCAACGATTGAAAACTAAAAAGTCTACTGTTGCGCGAATTACAGTATGATTTAACACCTAAACTTAATTCAATTATTACCGACTGTTTTTGAATTTTATCATGAAACATTAATGAAAATATACAGATTGTATACTGCAGTGCACCTAAGACAAGTACAGACAGTATCAGCAAATAAAATTTATAATCGTTTTTGCTGATATTATCGCTATTTTATCACTTGGACTTGCTTGGAATATGTTTTATTACTCTATGGCCTTAGTACTATAGGAGGCATCAGAGTGAACATTTCTCAAGTCATTATTAGCTTTGCAGGCCATCATAAAACTCCCAATCATTTAAGGCCGCAATCAATTTTATATCTAAAACAAACAAAAATATAACAATAATTTGACAGTAATCGAGAATAACGGTCTAAGTATATTGTACATGTGTATGTATGTAAATATATTTTAAGTTGTATTATCTTGGGGGTTTTTTATCTTGTTGCCACTTCAAATTTAAAAAAGAATGCCTTAAAGTAACCACCACAATAGAAAGTTAAAATCAACTTTAGCCAGAAACAAACCAATAATTAATTATTAAGTTCAAAAATATTGTTACAGAATTATTAAATCTAATAAGATATTAATTTGATTTGTTTAATTCACATTAGCCTTATTTATTAATTTTTGATCTGCGACACAATCGTTTAACAAAAATGTTAATTTTTATGTTTTTTATCACAAAACCTTTTCAACAAATATCCTCTCTCTTTTTGACAAACTGTAAAAAAACATTTCTTTTTTTTTAATTAATATTATTTTCAAATATAATTTTTTTACTTTACTAAATTTTTTGGGATATTCTCCCATAATTTTTCAATTATATTTATTTGGTTGTTGGGTTTAAGCTGGTTTATATGCATTTCACTGGTGCTTATGCCAGATCATCAGTAAACCTTTACCCAAATTCTTGAAAAAGTTTAAAATTTTTATAAGTTATATTTTTAAAAGGGATTAGAAAAATAAAATAAATTCAAAATTAAAAAAATTGTTGGTTGGGTTTTTGAAAAAGTTTTTTATGGTTTTTTGTTTTATTTTTGAATTCTCATTTTGTTAATGAGAATTTAAAAATATAACTTATACAAATTTTAAACTTTTTCAAGAATTTGGGTAAAGGTTTACTGATGATCTGGCATAAGCACCAGTGAAATGCATATAAACCAGCTTAAACCCAACAACCAAATAAATATAATTTTTTTACGATAAAAAAAATGTCTCTACAACGTGAAAATAAAATTTTCAAGCTGCTTTTGTATTAAGAACACAGAATACGAATGCGGAGGAAGAGTGATTATGCTCCCGATATATTTGATAATATAAAAAAATATGTCAAACATTTTTAGATATGCAGGGTAGTTGTTGTGTGTGCTTGTAACATTTGTGGTGCAAACTAATTTTCATTAGTATTCAATTTAAGATATTTTTTTTTAAATATGTATTAATTTTTAATTTTCGGCACGATCGTTTTACAAATATTTGTATTTTTATTGTGCATCACAAATCTTTGAATACTCGTATGTATCTTGAGGTGAACTTTATTTTTTTAGTAGTTGGTGGTGGTAAAATTATAAATAATTAACTTTGTATAGCATACGTTTGGGATGTCTCTAAAATGTTGATGTTTTTATTGTGATACAGTGGTATAAACAAAAATAAGAACAGTATACATATATAAACAAAGGTGGTGGGTACATAAAACTGGACACATAAAATAATTGAAATCGATTAATTTGAACTTAATTTAATTTAAATATTTTTTTATTAAAAAATATTTATAGTAAATGCATATTTATTTAATGAATAATAAGAAATATTTGTAGCGGGAATCAAAAAAAAAACTCTAGTGTACCACACTACTAGACGCGTCTACTAACCGAGTCCAATCGATTAAATATCGCCGTAAAAATGAAACATTAAAGTTCCTATATGTATATAGCCACGTATAAAAGTTCCTCCACAAATAAATTTATTAAACTCCATCCAGTTCAGGAAAAAAGAATGGCAGAGATACAAAACTGCTTAAAGTTAGTGTTTTATATTCTCACTGTAATTAAAAATTTTAAAATTATTCCTTTTAAAGATATTTCTTTTTAATTTTATTATAGACTAGTAGAACCCGGACCGCTTTGTTGACCACAACAAAGATGTATATATTAGGAAATAGATTTTCATTATATTTGTGACTATTTTTTCATTTTTCAGTTATTTTAATTAATAGTTAAATGAGGGTATCACTTCCCCTTTGATCCTTACGATTTTGGGCTCTAATCAGAATATTGTTTTTAAAATTAGCTCTACTTTAGTTTGAACCAAATAGAGATTACAGTTTACATTGTTATTAAAATTAGCTCGATTAAGAAATTACTTAAAATGTATTTGGTATGGGGGTATACCAGGTCTTCTGATCTGATCCTATCGTTTTTGCGCCCGAAAATGTAAGCTAATATCGTAGCCAATTACACAGAATTTAAAGACTACCTATATATAATACTACACAACCCCATTCAGGTATGTCCCAAATGGCCCGCCTGGACGCCTCAAAATGAGCATATTCATAGTCTATAAATTCAAACACAACGTACATTTTTCTAAATTTTTTTTTATTAATTTTATTTAATTAATTTGTTTTTTGTAAATTATTATTATAAAAAGTGAGTTTTTTTGTTTATTTATCAAAAAATCTTAATTTTTAAAATTTAACTTAGTTAACAGAGTGTGGAATGTAGTTAACATTGATGTGGGACGTATTTAACTGACGAATTTATCTTCACACCCTCATACATTTTTAAGACTTTGGGTATTACAGTACTCTGAAGATGCGGCAAAAACTGCTGATTTTTTATGGGAGGTGGTGTCGCAACCACTTTAAATTTTAAGAAAAAATGTCTGTAAGAAACATAATTCTACTTCATAGTAATTAATAATAATATTAGACAAATTTTTAATGCATATTTTTCATACTTTATCTTCCTGTCCTGGTTATACCTATTTTTCATATATGTATGTAAACTCGCAATTTCATTAATTTTGTTGAGGTGCTTTATGAAACTCCTGTCTTGAACGAATAAATTTAACTAGGGCACAACCTGTTTTGTGCTTTGTAGCGTAGTTCAAAACTTTGCTTTAAGCACTTTCTCTATCTCTGACCTCAGCTTTGTACACAAAAGAATTTCCACAAAGCTTAAAAAAATCTGTGGAATAAAAATATAAAAATTACAATAAATTAATTGAACTCAACCTTAAATTTGTCTTAAGATAATTTTTTAATATTCTAAAAGGTTATCAAAATATAATTTATATCGTTTTTTTAATAAAAGTGTATCCGCAATATTTTAAATATAAAATTTTGAATATATTACTTGGATTCGATCATTTTTAAGTTTAATGGAAAGTTTTTAAATATTTTAAAACAAAGATATGTTATTGCTTAGACAGCCACTGAGTAATCTGATCTAAATTGTTTTTTATCCAATTGATATTGTATTTTACTGTCTCAAAAGCCTGTTGCCGAGAGGCTGTGCCAGCACCAGCTTCTGGATATTTAGAAAAGAATGCCACCATTTCTTCCAGTTTGGTTTCGGTGGAGAAACGTGAAGTGATTGTGGGAATCATACGACCGTCGTATTCCTCATTTTCGGCCAAGTTAATAATAATAATTCACAGTTCAAATCATGTACTTGATATTAATGTACATATTATATTATATTGAGTGTGAATGTTTTCTAATAAATACCTTTTTAGTAGCCAGGGCACTCTTATGCCAGACAAGCCATACATTAGTTTTAGCTTTTCACTAGCATCTTGTTCTGCTACAAACAACTCCCACAATTGTTCCCATTCCTTTTGTGTACCAATATATTGCAGACCATAATAGTAAACAATTTCCTGTAGATCCGGATCCAATTTTTTAACAGGATTAGCCGAGAAATTTGATGAAGGGAAGTAATCGACTAGGGAAATGAAACAGTAATGAATGTTTAATTCAGCAAAGCAAAAAAACCATTTACTTTTTTGAAGCTTACTTTCCTAAATGGTTATCCTCATCGACATTCCATGTTACTTCCTGATAGATTTTGTTTATAATTCTACGAGCATATTGCAGATAATGTAAATATGATTCGGTATAAATAAGACTTCCCTGGAAAGCCTGCAATTTAGTGGCAGCCACATGTCAGGGTACAAAATCTTTTTCTTTAATCAAGTAAGAAGTCATGTCAAGAGCTATGTCGTAAATAACTTGATTGGCACAGCTAAAGAGAAGACATCATTAAGCAAATGAGCACGATCAACACTGGTAAATTTCTGCGGTGTCAAGACTAAATCTTTTATGCCACATTGTGTCCTCATAGTTGACACGATAGTAACCCACTTGGCGACTATTTAATTTTAAACATTTAGTTTCGTTAGGAACAGAGTAACTGCAGTTTCATTGTAATTAAACCATTTGCGACGCACATTGGCATCATGATCGAAAAAGTAAGTCAAGGGTATGCACCAGGTATAACTGTTAAAAAATTACATTTAAAACTACATACATATATGCGTTTGTATAGATATATTCATATTAAGCAAATATTTGCCTAAATAAATGTACTAAATTCGGTTGCCATAAATTAAATTCTATTCATTTAAATTTTATTAATTTTTTTTTAACTTTTTGTGCAAATATTTATCAAATGTAAACGTATGTTGCTGATCACATAAAATTTGTGGTAAGTTGTACATACTTAAATTTGGAATCATTAAAGGTATTACTGTAATCTTCGATGTTTGAAAAGAACCGCTTTTGTGTCAATTCAAAACTACTTGCATAATACAAACAAAAAACAAAGATTGTTTTCAATTGTTTTCCGAATACCGATGAAACTTTTTCTTCTGATGCAGACAAAGAAGTTAATATTGTGTCTAATGTGTAGAAAATGGAGTTTGCTATGCTATTTAAAATACCTTTAACCCAAAAACGAATAGCTTTGAATGACTTAACACATTCTTTTCTTTCTCTTGTCTTTATTTGTTAAATTGTTTTAACAAATTAATTATTTTATTAGATCAGAGGAGTATTTTTTTAATGTATTCATTACGCCTTGTATGTATTGCAGACTGTCATAGTCATTACGACTTGTATCTATTGTAGACCGAGTTAGCCTATCCCTGCCAGACAATGGAAGTTTAATTTTGATTAGTAGTATTTTAAAATTCACTACTTTAGCTCTACTAATAACAGTGCTAAGTTTACAAAAATAAATTACATTTGTCTCGAATTTTAGAACAGTAAAGGAATTTATATTGAAATATCTACTATAACGCCCACTTTGCACGTAATCTACCTAATTAGAGGTATGATGATGAAATTTCGTACATATAGCTTTCTAGTCAATGTCATTGTTATGCTAGAAAATGAAGGTGACACACCCACTTTAGTGCCTACCTCCCATATAACGTTTTATCTTAAATTCATATAATATCTCTATGGACAAAGTTTTTGGAAGAATAAAGGACTTTGTTGAAATATCTAAGTTGTATTTATTAGCAGAAACTATAAACACTCCTACTTTCATTGAAAGACTAAATTTACAAAAATATTTTAATAATATTTCGAAGTTATACAAAGAAAGTGATACATATTTTATTATAAAGAGATTATTCTTAGGCGATTACTTTTAATAACAAAATAAAAATTTTGTGCTGTAAAAGTACACATGTTGTTTACACATGTAAATAAAATTATTATTACTAGTCTATCAATTATGGGCTCGATTGATTATTTTGTTACTAATAAACAAATAAATAAAATAATTGTATAAAAACCAAAGAAAAAAGATTTTCTCCCTAACCTTTCAAATGTATTTTATATTTAAGAGATCATTTAAAACAAAATACGTGGAGGCAAATTCAATTCTTTTTATGTCAGTTACCGCGTTTCAAAATTGGCCACACGCACGCACACAAATAATTATATATGTATGTACATACATATATTTTCATAAATATAACAATGATGTGAGGCAGAAAATTCTTAATTTTTTGCTACTTTTAGGAAAAATTTAGTTTATGGCTTTTAAGGTCTAGTTAAAGTTCTGTTTTTATTATTAACTTATAGGAAGTATGTCCTATTCTTAAGTCTGTAAACAAATTTACTTCTAAATAAAAAAAAATATCTTTGATTCTTGTACCAGTTATTTAATTCCCGTAAAGTATGTATTATGAATATGCTTTACTACATTAAAAGATAAATTTCATTTGAACAAGATTTTGTGTTTCGCAAAAACATAACTTTAATATCAAAAATATGATAAACATATATTCTACGTATGGATGTATATATGTACATATCGCCGCTGTTCTGACGAAAACGGTTATGTGACAATTTTCAAAAAAGTTTTTATTGCTCTATTTTGAACCATTGTTAGTCGTACATCTATTCACCATATCGTTAATGGATATCTTGATTGGTTCAAGAATAAACAATAGTCAATATGCGTAAGTTTAATAAGAAAATTAAGTAAGTAAGAAAATTAAATGCTTTTTACGCTCTCCTGAAAACTATGTATGTTTAACTTTTGCCAATTGTTGTTGTTTATATTAATTAAAGTTAATTTGTAATTGTTTGAAAGACAAAATTATAAGAAACATAGAAACGTAAGCACCTTGACATTCCCAAACAAGTCTGTTTACAGGAAAACCGTAGTTTTTGCTGGATAAGTTAGTACATATTTTAGCAAAATATAGTTTTACTGGGCTGCTTGTCTTTTAAGGCCATGACTGACTATCAGATTTAGTCGTTCGATATGTCAAAAATTGTATGTGTGTTCAGAAAGTGTGATAGTGTGGACACAAAGTGCACATGTGTGACAGATTTTTTGACAAGTGTGTCCGATTTGATAATCTTTTGGAAATTTTCATAAAATAATAGTTTCTGTGCGATCAGAGTTGCTTTTTCTAAGCAAGTATGACAGTGTGGCATTCAATAACACATTTTGTTGCGATTTTTTCATGTAGGACAGAAAACTATCAGATTTTTATTTGACATAATCGCACGACTTTGTAGGATAGTCAGTCATGGCCTTTAATATGCAGTTTATTTATTTAGTCGTACACTTAGGTGAAAACAAATAAATTAATGATATTATCTTATCGGTTATTTTTTAACATATAATAGCCCGATTCACAATCTATCGTAGGAGTTGTATATCGTCGAATTCTTAAATAGTTGTACATATTTTGTTGGCAATTTCTTTGTTGCTATTTTGTAATACACAAACAAAACTTTAACCCACCCAGCAAGCGAAGACATGCAAAAGAAATAATTAATTTCATGAGTTCATCCCATGATAAAGTGGTTCAATTTAAGTGAAAACATGCATGATTTTTACGTTAACGTGTCATTGGAGAGGATGTGTTTTCATGAATAAATTAACAAAATTCACTTCATTTCAATAAGTTTATGGAACGCATTCATAGTAGATGAAAAGAAACCCATGTTTCATGAGTTAATAGTGTCTGTTTACACGCATTATTCAATATTTTTTGCATGCATTTGCATGTATTTTAAAGCACGCCACTAAAGACTAACTGTTTTGTATTTGGAGAAGGCATTCTTCACGCCTCTTTTTGCACTTTTTAATAAGAAGTCATGAAAAATGTTTTTATACCCTTTACACAGTGAAAAAGGGTATATATAGGTTTGTCATTCCGTGTGAAATTTCTACAATTTTCATTTCCGACCCCATAAAGTATATATTTTCTGAAAGCTTATGAATAGCGGAGTCGATTAAGCTCTGTCAGCCTGTCCTTCTGTCCGTGTGTATGTTGAAATCAACTTTTTGAAGCCCCCCGACATAGGTTGGACCCGGGTAAGGTATTAAAATATTAGAAATATTCGGGAGTAGATCGGTATTGAAAATCAGAAACATCGGTGCATAAACAACTGAGATATGAGCAAAAACCCACGACCACCTCGATTTTTTTTTCACAAAAACAACATTACAACAACAACATACATACATACAAACGTGTATACTGCTTAGAGAAAACGTGGCATCGAATCCCAGCTGAGCCAAAAAAATTTTTTTTTAATTTTTTTAAAATGTTTGTTTTATTTTTTTTTTATTCTTTATTTAATATATTATTTATATTTTTATTATTTTTTTTTTGTTTTTTTTATTTTTTTTGTTTTATATATATTATATAAATAATAATTTTTTTTTAATTTTTTTTTTAATTTTTTTTTAAATTTTTTTTTTTAAATTTTTTTTTTAAATTTTTTTTTTTAAATTTTTTTTTTTAAATTTTTTTTTTTAATTTTTTTTGAAAAATTTTTTTTTTATTTTTTTAACATACATACGTGAATTTATAATTTTACAATGGGACGTTTTTATATATGTATGTTTTCATATGTATTTCATTTGGGATGAATGTTGACACAAACCACTGTTATTACATGACTACACGTTGTGAAGGGTATATAAAATTCGGCACGGCCGAATATAGCGCTCTTGTTGACACTGAACTAGTGCAAATATTTTTTGCTGAGATATGTTTATAGAAAAGGTAAATACTATTGTTGATTTTTTTTTTAATATATTAAAGTGAGTTTCTTACAACGTACAACTCCTAAGATAGATTGTGAATTGGACTAAACGTTAAAACGGCACATAAATTGTATTTGTTCAGTTATAAAGTTAATCTAATCAAGCAGCTTTATCGCCAGTGAATTTTTCTTTAATCACTTCTGATAACTTTTGAAATAATATTAAACTTTAAAAAGTGGGTGATTGCAGCTTATCACGTTCATAAACTTTTAAGAGAAAAAATAGTTAAAAAGTAAAAAAACATATTGGATGTTTTGAAAAACTGTGATAGCAAATGCAATTTGATTATAAGTTTGCAATTTATTTAATTTTATTTAAAATTATATTAATTCAGGAAACACTAGTTTTTTTGCAACCAGTCACGCACAACTGAAAGATTGTTTCCCAACCAAGCAATATTATTCTTAACATTTTCCAAAGCCCTTACACGAGCAGCTGTACCAGCACCACCATTGGGATATTTGGCAAAGAAGTTTTGCATTTCTTCCAGTCTAGTGTGTGTTGAAAAGCGGGATGTTATAGATGGAATCATATTGCCTAAATTGCGTTCATTGATTCCAAAGCGATCGACTAGCTGTGGCCAATGTTCACGAACAAAATCCCAGACAAGTGGCTCACCAATAGGGTTGGCTGCAATATTTTGTAAGCACGAGAAATAATCTTGTCCACGTACATATTGCTCATACCAGCTCAAACTTAAAAATCTTGATGGTTAAGAGGCAATACAAATTAGTATCTAATAAAATTGAGTTAAATGTGCAAAAAAACAATAACACACCTGCTCAATATCCAAGGCGCTTGGACAGCCGATAAACCATACATTAACTTTGCCTTTTCGCTGGCATCTTTTTCAGCTACAAAAAGGTCCCACACTTTATTCCACACTTTCTCGTTTCCCAGTGCAAGCATTCCGTAATAGTAAACAATTTCACGAATATCAGGGTGGGGACGTACGGAAGGATTTTCCAACCAATTACTAAACAGTTCAGACGCTTCTGCCAAACATTCTGGTAAACCTAAAGAGCAGGCAGCATTCAATATAGTAACACGTAAACGACTGATAGATAAGAAAAGAATAAATTAAAAAAAAAAACAAAAATAAAAAATAAAACCAACACACTTCTTTAAGTGATCTTTGTCCACCACCCAGCCGACTTTCTCGTAAGTCTGTTGAACTAAATTTCTAGCGTAACTGATGTAGTCTACAAAGGCATCGGTAAACATCAGAGTGCGTTTAAGGGAAGTCAACTTGGAGGCAGCTACACTCCACGGAACATATTTATCTTCTTTGTTCAAATATTTTGTCATTTCTAGAGTCAAGTCATATAAAAGTTGTGTCGAATCGGCCAGTGCGAAAGCATCATTCAACAAAGAAGCACGATCTGCCACAGAAAATATCTAAAAATGTAAGTGTACAGATCTCTATATTCTATATCTATATCTCAATATTCTTTAGTCGTTCGCATGCCATTCACTTACATCGGGATCTTCTACTAGTTTATCAGCTAAATTTTTCCACATCTCCGTGGGATAATTTACACGATAGTAGCCAACTTGATTGTAATTGAATTTTATCCACTCTACAGCTCTGGGCAAAGTGATTGTAACTAAGAGAGAATAATTATAATTTAGCTCATTAAGTGACAGTTTAATATGGTACCGGACTTGTTTTCAGCGTTGTCAAAGTAAAACCATGTTCGTTGTACTGCAGTGGTGGCACTTGTTTTATAGGTGATCGGTATGGACCAGGTGTAGCTAATATGGCGGACAATAAAACAACATACAACTTTATTAATCTTTTGGAATTGTGTGATGCAATTGTTGCTAGCAGCGTTACTTACTTAAATGGCGAATCATTATATATACCTTCGTAGTCAATAGGGTTGGAGAAGAAGCGTTTTTGCGTCAGTCTATATTGAGTATCGGATATCTTTTGAACTTCTACCACAGGAAAGCCCATCTGTTCGGTCCAGGTCCGCATAATCGCCTTAACATCAAATCCCAAATTCAAGTTATCGATAACTGTTAAGAAATCATCTGTGACGGCATTTTTATATTTGAATTTATTTAGAAAGTTTGTAACTGCCTGCTGAAAGTTATCTGACCCCAAAAAATCCTCCAGCATTCGTATAATCGAAGATCCCTTCGAATAGGTGATGGTATCGAAGATTTCTGTGATTTGGTCAGGATTTGCAACAGTTTGAACAATAGGGTGGGCACCTAAGGTCGCATCCAGATTCAAAACACCATGCAGAGTAGATATAATAAACTGATCTTGCATTTTCCATTCGGGAACAGCAGCCTCGACGCCTTTTTTTTCGATGTAACTAGCAAATCCTTCACTTAACCACAAATCATTCCACCACTCGAACGTAACCAAGTTACCGAACCACATATGGGCAAATTCGTGCGCAACTACCTCAGCAACTCGTTGCATGTTGGCACTAGAACTGACAACTTCGTCATACAGCAAAGCCGTTTCACGGTAAGTAACCAAACCCCAGTGTTCCATAGCTCCTGAAACAAAATCCGGTATGGCCGCCATATCTAAAAAAAAAACAATTTAAGATTTCGCTTTAATACTATTTGAGAGTTTCGGAAGACAACCAACTTACCCAATTTAGGCAGGGGATAAGGAATCCGAAAATAATCAATATAATATTCTATCACCGTCTTTCCAATCTTTAAAGCAAAATCAACTTTATTCAATTGTTCGGGTGTTGCAAAAACACGCAGTTCAAATTCTTTTCCTATGCCTTTGGTGTTAACTTGAACTGTCTTGTAAAGGAAATCGGAAACAATAAAACAGCTCAAATATGTACTCATAGGAACACTTTCACTAAAGTAGGCTTCGTTATAATCACCTTGATTTCTTATTGTCTAAATAAAAGTTAACAATAAAACCCAATTCTAAAGTTCGACTACAATGAGAAATTTAATGTACACACCTCAATATTCATGTTTGATAAAGCGTGATAATTCTCAGAATTTGGATAGACTAACGTAATGTTAAATGTTGCCTTCAAGGCAGGTTCATCAAAGCAAGGGAATGCCTGCCGGGCAAATGTTGGCTCAAATTTTGAAGAAGCAATCCATCTAAAAGTTCCATTATATTCATACAAGCATGTCCATACATACATATGTACAAACATACATACTTACATACATACATACATACATACATACATACATACATACATACATACATACATACATACTTACATACATACATACATACATACATACAAACATACATACATACAAATAAAACAAATTTTCAGTAACACGTTCAACCTAACCTACTACCCAAGGCATATTTATTCATCAGGTAATTGCAGTTCGCAGAGAATTTTTTGTTTATATTTTTTATATATGAAGTTTGGCATTTGAAATAAATTATAAAAGAGAAAAAATTGTGCAAAAAATTGTGAAAATTGTGAAAAATTATGCATTTCGACAGCTGAAACTTAAAATAAGTGTTGGAAAAAATAATCAGCTGGCGAATCAAGAGTACCTGATGAATAAATATGCCTTGCTACTACCATAGACTTTTTTTAAAAATCTTTTAAATGTACAACATACTTCATACTATTATCAGCTTTCAGATACGACGAGGAATACAAGCCAATAATCTTGTTCTTCATGTTCCCTTCAAAAACTATGCCCAAGGCAAACTTACGCGGCGCTACAATTACTTCGTTAAGTTCAATGACCAAAAATTCTCGCACTGAATCCAAATAAAAAGTTTTTATGCTAGTGCCAGCACCCTCAAGGTACACGCTTTTAATCGTCATGTATAACGAGTGCAAGACAATTTGATTAGTATTTTGGGTACAATTGATGTAAATCTTTTCTTGACCAGCAAAATTACCAGTTTTCACATTAGGATGCAAATACAGATCGTATGTTATGGGGTACATAGTTTCTGGCAAACGATAATTGATCTTAGAAATATAATAGAATGGTTAACGGTTTCAATTTTTAATTTTTGTTGACAATTGCTACTTACTTCCTCACCTGGTTCAGGTGTGGTCACAATTTCTGTTGTTGAGAATTCCGTAGTTAAAGTACTTTCTGATGGTGTCGTCGTTGAAGTATTCTTTAAAGCTTCCTCCAACAATTCCAGCTTTTCTTTTGTCTCTTGTAATTCATCTTGCAGGTCTGACTTCTGTACAGCCAATACTATCGTCGAAACAGTAAAGCCTGTCAGGGCTATTCCCAAAAATATCGTAACAAATTTAGCCGTAATAATCATATCGTGCTAAGAACAGAAATAAAGTTCATTACACATCGAAAATAAAATTTTTGAATTCCTAACTTACTGCTGCATTTATTTTACACCAAAATAAAAACCGTCTTTCACGATGTATTAACTAAAACTAAATGTGTGAATAAATGAAGGTATTGACAGTAATCAACTTGATTATACATTTTGAGATTAGAAATCTTATCAACATTTGAGGTATTTTGGCATGTAAATCTTCGATTATTGTGCTAATGCGTCAATGTGCTCATAAAATCAAATAATCATTGTTTAAATAACCAATTTCTACGTTTATTCCACACATATGGTTTTTGTTTTAATAATTTTTTTGGTTCGAATTTTTGTTTGCCTTTCCTCAATAGTGTGTTGGAGTTTCAAGGGATTGTGCAAAATTCCAAAAACACATATTAAAAACAACCACTACATTCGTTGTCCATATGTACTTAAAATACTTGAGATATTTAATTTGATTAAATTACATTTATTTAGTTTTTCTACCTGAATATTACCGGTGATTATTTCTGGGTGATCGATTGACTGCCATACCCTTTTCTGGTTTATTTTTTCATTCCCTTATTAGATCTTAAAAACATTATCTTAAAGTCGAAGCTAAAAAGTTTGTAGTTTGACTACCGACAAAATAATCCAATTTAAAACTAAAGGTTATGCTTTTTACACTCAACACCAAAACAATTGTGAAAAGCATATTAATTTTCGTATTCTGTTTGTAACACATCGAAATGTTCGAAAAGTTGAACATTCTAAATTCGGCAGCGCCGACGACTATAACGATAAGAGTTGTAATAATAATAATAATAACTTTTTAAATTTAAATCTAAACACACCTAAAAAAATTTTATTAATTTGAATTTTTAGCCAATATTTCGATTTGTTAAATGTTTGTTAATGTTATCTACAATGGGCAAGGTACTGTCCACTATTCCTAACATAGTGTTGAATTTCGACTCAATCTTAATTTTCCAGTTCATCAGTTAACCTAAGAGTTGTATGTTAAAAAAATTCAATTTGACATTAAAAAACGACAATAACTTTAACTTTTCCATCTCTGATATATAAGTATGACATTCAATAAATATATGTAAAAGTTTTTTAAATACAATATTATTAAAATTCGTTGATCTTTCTTTTCAATTATGTTGTCCGTATATACGAGCTTGATATTAGTTTTTTATAACCTTCACCTATGGTGCCTAAAGGTATACCTATATATAACTTTATCATACCATACACAAACCCATATGTGGCATCAATCTTTTGAAAATATTTAGGAGTGTACCGTTATTGAAATTTAGCACAACTGCCTCATAACTTGCTGAGTTATACACAAATATATACTACTGTCTCTGTTTTTGGCCATATTTTAATCACATGAAAATTAATGAAAATTTTGTAGTACTAGGGATTTTAAAGACACATTTGTTGATATTTATAGATACTTAATACATGCCTCTAGCCCTATGAAAGTATATATTTTGTTTAAATATGTCAAGTTTATCAGGCTCGTAAATAATTTTTGGTCATATTAGTGACACCAAATGGCATGCCGTACCCTCGAAAATTATTGCTGAGAAAAAAACTAACAAATCGGGTCGAAAGTTACTGAGATATAAGCACCAAAATTCAATTGCTTCGGTGTTTTCCCAATATAATACAATAAACTATGAAAATTTAAAATCCAGGATGGCGTCCGAAATACGATGTTGGATAAATGGGTCAAATAAAGTCCATTCTAATCTAATGATATAAAACGAAAGAGCTTGACCAGTAAAATACAATCTATATATCTGTGGCTTGGAGCTAAAACGGCCAATGTCAAAATATTTACTTTTGAGAAAATTGCAATTGAACTTTAACTTTTATAGATGCTTTCATAGTGACAGCATTTTATTTATGAAGCTGTTCTAGGTTAAATATGACTTTAGCCGTTTTACCATAATGAAATAGAGCAAGAAAATAAATCTAATGCAATGATTAACTCAAAAGAGCAAAAAAGTGACATTGGCCCTTTTAGCTCCAAGCCACAGATATACAAAAATGGTGTAAAAAATGTATAGTAATTCACATTCACTCATTCGTTCGTACTTCGAGGAGAAAATCTCTGGAAAAGTCGGAAAAATGGTAAAATCTAAAATCGAGTTTTTGTATGAAATTTTGTGTAAAATTATTCCTTAATGACTTTTCAAATGAAAAAATATAAAGTTCTCAGCCAAAATCCGATAGACGGTGTTATGCGTTGACTTAGACTTTGCGCAATCTGACAGGTGTCATTTTTGCCGGAAAACAAATCAAAAAACATTGTTCATCAAATCGCTCTCTACTGATTCCATTCAAATAAATCACATTAAAAATTTAAATATTTGTGTTGTATTATTACTCTAAAATTTGTCTGAAGGCTTAAAATGGGGGCGAGGCGAAGTTCGCCGGGTCCGCTTGTAAACTATGAAAAAGCGAAAAAGCCAAGAGTACTTACTAAAAAAGATTTCGGATAATTTTTTTCTTAACCCATCAATATGGGTATTTAATGAAAGGGTTTGAACTATGTAAACAAAAAATCAAAAACCAAAGATGGCGTCAGCAGTAGTAAAGCCAAATGGCGTATAACGTTAAATCTGCAATCTAGGCTAGGCTATGCTACGATGAGGTTATTATACATACGTATGTACATGGTGGTGAAGGGTATAATCCGATTCGCCACAAATCGTTGCATAAAACTCAAATAGCTTTTTTTTAATTCTGATATGTTTAATAGAATAATGGTCTCAAAAAAAAAACTTCTATCTCTTAATAAAAATAGCGATTTAGCGAAAGTATTAAGAAAAAATTTCACTACTAAATACTATAAATATTTTTTTCGATAATTCAAGATATTTTTAATTATTTTTTTTTTAACATAATTTATAAGAGTTGGCTTAACTGAACTTGTATTAAATCTCTGCTGCTGCAAAGCAGTCAACGTAAAAGTACAATTTAGACAGACATGTAGATTTACATATGTCTCACAAATTTTAAAGTCAGATGTAAAAAACATGCCGTGTATTAAAGTCTCTAGATAAACAGAAAGATATTTTATTTATGTGATAGATTTTGTCAAATTACTTATATAATCAAAAAAAAAATGTTAAACAGAATTAAAAAGTCTATAAAAGTTATAAATTAAACAAGTAAGAGCGCTATATTCGGCCGTGCCGAATCTTATATACCCTTCACAACGTGTAGTCATGCAATAACAGTAGTTTGTGTCACCATTTACCCCATATGAAATACGTACATACATATAAAAACATCCCATTGTAAAATTATAAATTCACGTATGTATGTTAAAAAAACAAAAAAAAAATAAAAAAAAAATTTAAAAAAAAAAAATTTAAAAAAAAAAATTTAAAAAAAAAAATTTAAAAAAAAAATTAAAAAAAAAAAAAATTATTATATACATATATAATATATATAAAACAAAAAAAAAAATAAAAAAAAATTAAAAAAAAAAATTAAAAAAAAATAAAAATATATGTATATAATATATTAAATAAAAAATAAAAAATAAATAAAAAAAAAATTTAAAAAAAAATTTTAAAAAAATTAAAAAAAAATTTTTTTGGCTCAGCTGGGATTCGATGCCACGTTTTCCCTAACCAGTATACACGTTTGTATGTATGTATGTTGTTGTTGTAATGTTGTTTTTGTGAAAAGAAAATCGAGGTGGTCGTGGGTTTTTGCTCATATCTCAGTTGTTTATGCACCGATGTTTCTGATTTTCAATACCGATCTACTCCCGAATATTTCTGATATTTTAATACCTTACCCGGGTCCAACCTATGTCGGGGGGCTTCAAAAAGTTGATTTCAACATACACACGGACAGACGGACAGACTGACAGGGCTTAATCGACTCCCCTATTCATAAGCTTTCAGAAAATATATACTTTATGGGGTCGGAAATGAAAATTGTAGAAATTTCACACGGAATGACAAACCTATATATACCCTTTTTCACTGTGTGAAGGGTATAAAAAGAACGATTACATTGCAATTCAACATGCATACGTACATAGTTATTTATGCATAATATATCGTACAACTTTAGCTTTTACACTAAATCTATTTTTTTGTCATGTTTTTACGAACAATTTTGTCCGTAACTGTTTAAGCAGAAATTTAAAGAAATAATTTTTATAATCTTTTAGAAAAATTAAAGCAAGACAATATTAATGCCGATTTTTATGGGAAAAATAAACGAGTTTTTTTTCTCATGTTTTTATTTTGTACTTGCCCAAGCTCAAACAACAGTTAGTCCTTTAATTAATTAATTTTAAAGAAAGACCTGCATACATACATATACATATGTATCTATGTGTGTATACATCTATAAAAATTTTTTGTTTTGTTTTATTACGCACTCAAATTGACCTTCTAATAATTGTTTAGCATCACTGTAAGTATGTAAGTACTTTGGCATAACACTTAACCAGCAGGTAAATTTTAACATCTTTTCAGTTGATTTTACGTAATTTTTAAGATAAACGTTTTCCTCTTCAAATATTTTTCAATTATGATTTGTGTTTGCCGGTACTCGAAAATAGTGTCAACATGACCATACGCTCACAATACATTGTAAACATTTTAGGGTTAATCCGCTCAAAAAACAATAGCCTGGCGCTCTTGATTTTTCAACAATGACAAATCTGTGATTGGAAAAACCAAATTAAGGGAAAATTTTAATTCAAGATTTCCTTGGGTAAATTTTGGCGCGTGGGAAAATTTCTTTTCGTCTACCTGGACTTGTAGTAAGCTGTGGGTTTCTCAGCATGAAATGGGAGTTTTGCTTTGCAAATATTTCCAACAAATGTAAAAAATTTCTGGTTTAAACTGCTGATTTCCCTAATTTTCCTTAAGAATATCCCAAATTTTTAATTTCATAATAAGAAGTATGTGTAAATCTACCAGAAGAGTATAAATTGGTTTGAAAACTTACTTGTGAACAACATTCATAGCTCAACCGTCACTGTGAAAACATCATCTTGAGATACACGCAAAATATTTTTATCTGTTTTTTTTTTTTTTGTTAACGAAAATGAACAATTCCATTGTGATAACTGTCATGGGTCTCAGTTGGTTGACTGTAGTATACGGTCGAGTAACACTGCTAGATCAACTCAACTATTATTCAAGTCAAAGACAATTTGATGGTCAAGTATATTCGGAACTACAGGCACCATTCTCCATTGAAGATGTGATGACCACCAGCTTGGAGACAGCAATGCAAACGTGCCAAAACAGCTTTAAATGGGAACATTGGAATTGTCCCAGCTTGGATTTCTTTCTAAGACGCACATCAAAGTCTCAGCTGTTGGATCGTGAAGACTCATATGTCAAGGCCATAACTACAGCTGCAGTCTTATATACAATCACTAAAAATTGTTCCAGTGGCACTATAGCTGGATGTGGTGATTGTTCCGACAACTCGTATAGCTCTCAATGCTCGGATAATCCAAAGGCTGCACAACGGTTGCTTAAACAATATATCACCACCACATTTCCTAACGACTTTTATGGTAAAATATCGAAACACAACTACAAGGCCATAACAAACCTGCTGGAAAAGTCAATTATAAAACAATGCAGTTGTGCTGTTTCGGATTCCGATGGTTTGTGCACCAAAGAGGTTTGCCAGCAACTACTTAAGCCCTTTAAGAATATCGCTCTCGATATACGGCAAATGTATGAAGAAGGACTTAAACTAAGCAATAATCCAGAAAACTCACGCATTTTGTGGGAAAATATTCCTTTGGATGCTCTAGTTTATACAAAGGATTCTCCAAATTACTGTGAACCCGACGCTGTACCGCACTGGAATGGCATGCGAGGCCGTCTGTGTTCTACCAGTACAAATGGTAAAAAACTCTCAAAGAAAGAACGTGCTCGCTGTCATCATATCTGTCGCGAATGTGGTTATGCGGTGCGTCCTAAAATTGTCGTTACCGAAAGTCACTGCAACTGTAAATTCTCCTGGGGCTTCCGGTTTCAATGCGAAATGTGTGTAACCATGCAAAAACAATACTATTGTTACTAACTAGTATTTAGCATCGCTGAATCAAATGTTGATTTTCAGAAAATACCAAAGATTTTAAACAATTAGATGTAGATATTAAATTTAAGACAAAACTCCAAATAAACTTATTTATTTAAATGTATAAGCAATATTTATTTATTTTAATAAAAAGACTTAAAAATACTTGATAATAATTGCACTTATCGTTTTAATAGTAATGCGATTAAACAGCACAAGAATCAACAGTATCCACTCAAAATATACATAAACGTTAAAAAAAAATAAAAAGCAAGTTTTAAGCAACCGTCATCCCTGCAGACAAAATAACTGGTATGTGCTTAAAAATATACTAGTTGCTTTTCACTTCAGATTGGTTACCCATCTATCCTTTTTTTTCATACATCGAACTAATAATTTTGATATCAGATTGTCAACGGAGCCCAACTAGGTCATGCATATGTATATGGTTATACATGTCCTAGTTATTGTAAACTCATAAAGAGGGAATGACATGCAGTTGAGGGTGTTTGTCACATATAAAGCATTTCGGTATTCTTCTTATTTTACTCTAATATTGGCTGAAGAGTGAAACAGAAAATAACACCATTCAATATTATAATTTTCGAAATGAGTGTATTTTTTTTATAAACATTCAAATATTTATCTACTTTTCCGAAAACGATTTCATTAAAGATTTTAAAGTTGCTTGTGTTACCTTTTCGGACATGTCCTGTTATTTCTCTTCTGTGTTCTTTAATTCTTTTTTGACTAGATCCTAAAACCTTTCCATAGGCCGAAGTTCTAGACAGTTGGGTGGACTTGCCTCCCGTTGGTTTGAATACCACTCAAATGTATTTTTTCCATAGCGACATGATCAGAAATATATATGCCATCTGTGTTATTTTAAGAAAGGTAAAAAATCGTTTTTGTAGACTCCTTAATATATACATATGTATATCTGTGTTTATGGTGCCACTACTGCAAAAGGCTTATCACACAAGAAACTTCTTTAAAATTTTATTTTTTTTTATATTGTTCTTGGGCATTACCTCGTTCATCAGCCACTTAAAAGTTTTGATCCGGAAGTTGTAAAAAGTCTGCCAGTACATAAGTTTCATCACCCATCATACAACAAGTGTATTTTTTTTATATGTCCATTTTTCAACTCAGCATAATCAGAACATTTAACTTTACGAGCTGCTTTTGTTTTAGAAGTATTCGAAAAGAGTTGAACATCTTTCTTTTTCTAACCAACATCCTTCTTTTCTCCCTGATCCAGAATTTCTTTCAATGTTCAAGTCCTTATACTGCCTGTCGGCTTTTGAAACTGTGTGACGCCTTTTGCTTTTTCTGTATATATTAGATTTTTTCAAGCTTTTACCATGTTTCAAGAACTTTTTTCGCTGACAAATTGATCGAAATAAAAGTTGAAAATTAATGATTTAGAAAAGATAATATCTGACATTTTTTTCAAAAGTATCGTGATTTAAAAAATAATAATTTGTTGGACCAAGTTTTGGCTGAAATAGTTTGTATACGTTTTTCCAGATTCACTCTATATTTTCGGCATTTTCCTAAGATTCATATTACTAGTGTAATATGAATCTCCCACAACGTAACTACCTAATTGAATGAAAACAAGTTTCTAAATAATGTCCCCTACTGTTAAAAAAGTTGTATAGTTTATACACAAAGTGTTCTACCATGTCCTATTGTAATTTTTCAAAAAGTTTCAATATTTTAAAGTTATTTAAAATCTTTACAATGAACAACAACAATACATCAAACATATGTATTTTATTGAAAATTATGACAATACGACATAATAGCTTGCACTGTAAGTACCCCAATATTGTAATTCAACAACATGACACAAAAGAACTAAAACAGCACATTTGTGCTCATTTGAATTTTTTTTAGTTTATTGCAGTTTAAACTCATTTTCTAATCAACTTTCAGAACTGCGGTTTATTCTGATTGCCATACAGGTTTGGTTTTTTGATTGAGTTGGTTCGGTTTCTGCAAGATTAAACGTTATTTCGATTTGTGGATTTTGCGAAAAAAGACACCAGTTTAGATATTGAACAAACTAAATTGGATTTTTTTCAAGATAACAAAAAAGGAGGGTTTTTTACTAAAGATGATGATGAAGTATATCGATGGTCACAAGTATAAAGGACTTAACTCGTCCGTTTTTCAGTGATTTCAATACATTTCACACAAATACACATCGACATAATAATTACATGCAATAGTATCAAAAATTACAGTTTTACCAACAATTTTACAAAAGAAGTAAGATTATGATGTGATACAGTTGCTGTTACGTTTTTACCTTCTCCTGTAAAGTTGCAATTATTTGAATTTAGGCCTTTCTACTTGCGACCAACGATAGAACTGTGGAATATTTAAATAACAGTAGTGAACTAGTACAAAGAATAAAACTAATTTATATATTTTTTTTTCTATTTTTATTGAACAAATTAAGACTCAATTAACCCAAGCTGCTGGTTTACCTTCTACCCGATAACCATTGTATGCCATATTTGAGGCTGCAGCAGCCAACTCTGACCTTCGACTTGGTTCACCAGCCCAATATGAAGGTGCCACTTCATACGTTTGCATCTGTTTGTTGCTGTTTCGAAAGGCCGAAATAATCAATAGAAATATGGCCAACTTTCCCACCAACATTGATTTCATTAAAAGCAATTTTAGTTTCGTTACCAGAAACGGTACAATGGCAGACTGTATTAGAAATGGCAAAATGAAAAGTGGTAGAATTCGTGTCACCATGTCATACTTTTTGCCACGACCTTAAAACAATTATAATAAAAGAAAATGTAGAAAATAATTCTTTTAATGCAAATGAATAATTTGTCATTTACCTTCTTCTGTGTTGTCATTTAGCCAGCGACCTGTTACAAGCTCCTTTAAACTTTCACCATCCAAGTTCACTTTGACAATACTATTATTCATATCTAGGCTTAAGTTGAGTGCAGGTCCCACATTGTATTTTTTCTCGTTGATCTCATTTCGTAAACTATTTAATTTTCTTTTTTTATTTGGGGAAAGTTTGTTTTTATTTTCCTGTTTTTCTTGCGTCACTGGCACACTTGTTACTGTTTTTATATTGACTTCTTCCTCATTATCAGGATATTCCGTAACGAGACCATCATTGTCATCATCAAGTTTTCCTGCATCATTAGGCTCCATATTCTGTTCTTGTTGTTGTTGCTCGTGCTCCTGCTGCTGTTTCTGTTGTTGTTTATTTTTCATACTCTCCCTTAATGTTTGTTTGTATTCCGTTAAAGTTTTATTGCCCAAATACGTACTTTTGTAGTTTTTATAAATACCCAAGAAAATGCTTCTCAGCGGCTTTGAGTGTTTTTCCCAATTTTCATTGTTTTCCATTCCATCCGCTATACTCCGACTTTCAATGTGACCGTCAATGTTTTCCTTATTTTCTAATAATGTTTTCTTTATGTTTAATTCATCTGCACTACTTGTTTCTTGGTTCACTGTGGAATGGTTGTTTAATTTGACTACCACCACATCCCCTTCACTAAATGTCGGGCTTGTTGTCGTTGTAAGAACACAAAACAAAAATAAACTTTTAACCAATTTATTCATCTTGTAAACATTCTTAGATTTCCCTAGACACTGTTTGGCTTTAATTCTTTTTTTTTTTCAAATAATTTTAAAACGATCGTCTGCAACACACACAGAAAATGATCTTTGTACGAGTAAGTGCAACCACTTTAATGTTCGTTGTCGAAATGCGTTCGCATTCATGTTTACAATGGATTTTATTAGCTTGGTCTCCAGCATCATTGTTAGATTAAGTGGTTCACTGTGTTTACTGTTTCCTTTTTGCTTTTGCTGGTTTTGCTGGTTGCTTTGTTTTGTTGGTTAGTAGTAGTTCTTACTTGTCACACACTTACCCAATTGCATTTATCTGGTTTTTGTATTTATAGTTATTCTTCGCCTTATAATTGCGGCATCACCATGCTGGAGCGGTAAACAAAAAAGCTATTCGGTTCTTGCAATTCTATGCAGCCGTGTATTCAATACAATTCTACTACACACTAGTTATTGCAAGTTGATTGAAGAGTAGAGGTAGCAGACTCTTTAAGAGAGTGCAGTGAAAATTAAATTGTTAGCATTTGTAGCACTTGAAGAATAAAATTCTTTAGGAGCCATTTATGTTCTCCACTTTGATATCAACTGAGATTTGATGACCATATATTTTTATATATCGTGCGCTCTCTTTGTATTAGCTTAACCAACAAACCACCTTTTACAACAGAATTTAGTATCCTGGTTCGTTTTTCGATTTTTAGCGTATTGGTATTTTAAATTATATAACAACCAGTAATTAGAATATTTTTAAATATAAAACAAAATATATACGTGATGTTTAAGCATTGACAAATAAATAGAATTAAGGAACTTTTTTGTAAAAGCTTTTTAATAAAAAGTAACAACATTTAACTTTAATAATTATTTCAAAAAAAAACAAGACAATCAAATATTTATCCTATTTGCTGGCCTTCAATTCTGCATAGCACTTTGTTTCAGTATCACTTCGAACTTTTTTTTTTATTTTTTTTATTAAATGTATAGTACAGCTGGACTAATAAAAGGTTCGTTCCTTTAATAATTTTTTTTACTATTGGGTGTATAATTTAGAAGTGCGAGATGCTTCAAAATTCTAGAAACATTTCTTCAATTAAAATTTATTCCAATTATTATTATTATTATCCATTGTTTGCTACGAACTTTTCCTATTTTTCTGGAAACACATGTATTCCGTCCCAAAGTAATTGTACATTTTTTTAAACCAAAAACGAATTAAGCCAATTTTCAATACCCTATTTGGAAGTGAAGCTTATCCCAGAGAGAGATGGACTACAGGGCCGGTGAGATAAAACTTTTCAACCAATTCTTTTTGAAAAGTTTTTAACTTGTATTGCAATATGTATCCAAGAGTTCTTATGATGGAATATTACGGTTTTGTGTCTGGCCGTTCCTCATATACGTTCTCTTGCGCTTCGAGTTATCGTCATGTATACATTTTTCATTGCAAGTAATGATTCGGTGCAAAAATGATTTCCTTTAAAGCGGTCAGGGCAGCATTTCAAACATTCAAAGTTGTTTTTCAAAGTCTTTCGGCTTCAATTCGTATGATACCCGATTTCCTGCTTTTGGATTAATCTTGCTGCTTGCGAACGTTTTGAAATTGCTGCTCGAGTAGCTATCAATGAATTTGCCAGCTCATGTTGCTTTTAACAGCAATCGTCTTGGAGTAATACCTTCAATTCTTGGTCTTAAAACATTTATGTCTGGCCTTGGATCTTTCGTGTTAAAATCACCATTTCTTGCATATGACGCTTTAAATTCATAAAATTTTACATTTTCGATGCTTAAAACATTTTGTTGTTTACACTATAATGTTCAATAACTAAAACAGTATAAATATCAGATACTTACTTGTCTTTCAAAATGTCATATAAGTTATTTAAGACGAAAAACCCCGTTCATCTGTTGTAAATCCCACATTTTTTAGTAATACGTCCAATATCTTTTTACTGTATTATTAAGGTGTAACATTGAATTATATGTAAACGAACCCTAGAGTTCTCAAAAAATTGTTTTGTGTAAACGATCGAACATAACATCATGTGTTCTTGAGTCGTCTTAACAAACAAAAAAAAATACTTTGATTTGCTTCATCTTATTTATTTAATAGAAAAATTTTCAAAATATTTGTATTTCTTTAGCATAAGTTATAAATATACTAGGGCTTGTAAAGTTGTATCGGATGTTTTATAGTCTAACTTAACAGTGCCGTATATTTGTATTTGTATTTATCATAAATGTAACGGAATCCAATAACATGGCTGTATCGGACATTTATACATATTGGGCCAATTCAAAGTAGACTCTCAAATTGTACTATGTCATATAATTCATATTAATATGACTAGTTACTTTGAACACTTTTTGTTAACAAATTATGTATTTAATACAAGAAAGAAGACAAAGAGATGACGCTGTTAAATATTGTATGTATACAGGAAATAGAAAAAAAATAGAAAATATTCTCTCTGAGAGGTGAGAAGCGAAGAAATTCTCTCTGAGAGACAGTATGGTTAAAAGTATAACAAAAACAATTTCTTATACATAGGAAACAAATGTGTAAACTCATATTATTTTTTTTGTATGGAAATTACTAACAAAAATTTTATGCATGCATAAAATAATATGAAATAGTACATTATGACTGATATACAACCACTTTGAATTGGCCCATTGTCTTGTTTTTTTTTTGTGACCGACAAAATTGTTGTAAAAGTATTCACATTAACAGTTAGTGCGAAATTCACTCTTGTTAGCGTAAGCAAGATTTTATAATAAAATGTGCTTAAAGAACAGAGAACGAAGCCGAAAGCCAAAGAGCCTTAGCTGCAGACTACTCCCTACCACATCTCATCTCTTTACTAATGTTTGTCACACTTTTTGTTCAATAAATACCCACTTACAATGTGTGCGAAGTAGTGTTCAAGACGTCTTCTAACTACTTCCAAATTAAGCGAGATTGTATTCGGGCGACATACTACTCACTAATGGTCTCGAACTGCGGCCGCTACGCTTTTATTATTTTTAAAATATTGTTCAATAATAAAGACACATTGTTCGATCGTGCAACGAACGCTTCATTTTTACTAACCCTAAACTCTCAGATGTTTTTAAGGGTTATCAACACTTTGCTGCACAAATGGCGATAAATTTAAATCCTGCATTAATTTTGGGACGCCCTTCATAACTATAACTAACTATGGTAAAAGTATGGTACTTAAGGTATAAACAAATTTTTAGACGTATTTTTTTTAAGATTAAGTTTTAAGTGATCATTTCATTATTGATATTTGGATTAATTTGTCCACAAAGTTCCTAACTTTCGAACGACATCAACTTTATATGTAAAGTTCTAGGTCTATTTCCTGTTATAACAAGCGCTTTTTAATTGCCATCATTAGCAGGGTAATCATGCCATCTTATTATGCACTGTGAAATAAAAAAGGTATGTAACCGGTATATCAAAAAAACGTTATATTAATAATTTAGCCTAGATTTTTTATTGCTAAAATAATATTAAAAAAAATACAGAAGATATACTATATCCTCGCAAATATAAAAGCATAGCAAAATGTTTAGTTTTTTATTTTAAATTAGATAGACAATTTTGGAATAATTTAAAATTAAATATCTTTTGAAAACATCTATCTATTGAAATAGTAATGATGTTTCCTCGCTATTATGCATGAAACTTGTTTTGCTGAATATCATAAAACTAAAACTAACTGTTTTTTTTTTATTATTAAAAGACAATGAAACAAAAACTAACATAAAATCTGATCATAAAAATTATAATAAAAACAAGTTTAGAAACCTTGAATTATAATTTTTGTGGACTAAGTACATAGAACTCCGGTTTTCCGTTTATAAATTTATCATTAAGGAGTTAATTGATAGGGGTACTTGTGGTGCTGCATATGATTTCAACAGCATAAGTTTCACACTTCTATGGGTAGGTGCTGTCTGAAGATCTAAACAAGAACTCATTAATTTTTTCTTTGTATAGCAACTGTCGTTTGCTTTTCTATAATTATCTTACTGCTGAAAAAATTAAAAAAATTTATTGTTTTAATTTTTTTTAGATCATAGTTATCGTTTTTCGCCCAGTGAGGTTTCCGTCTAGTTTTATTGTAACGATTGCTCTAGACAAGTTTCAACCCTTTCACTATCCCCTTCAAAAAAACAATTAAAAGTGCTATATTCGGCTATGCCAAATCTTAAATAACCACCAAAAAAGAGTTAATATTTAAAACCACAGAGTTTGTACATCACAGTCCAGTGTTAATCATATTTTGTGTTTGCAATCTCAATTACAAAATTTATATTTTTGCCAATAATTGACCGTTGATCCAATAATTTCCAATATCTCTCAATCAATCAATAGATGGCTTTTTACAACCCTGAAGGGTCTTAAGCCGAGGATTTTCCTTTCCATTGTGAGTATTTTTTTCCGGAGGTGGGCTACAAGCCCGACGCTCCAACCAAAGTCAAAAGGACTTGGACTTTGCGCAGCACATGTTAGTTCACTCCCCAGACGGGCGTCCGGGAAAGCTATCCAGTGGCACCACGAGGAGGTATGTGTCTACGTCTTAAGATATAAAAGCACCAAGATGGGGTCTAGGCTTTGCCGAGTTAAAGCCAATCAACCCGGTGCTTGGTGTTTTATATCCCCATCGCCTCCAATATCTCTATCTCATTTAATAAACGAAGTTAACTGGAAGCTGCATAATCTGACTTTGTTACGGAAAAAACAGAGGCAGTCGTGTTCTTTCAATTATATCTCAGCTCGTTATATCCCCACATGACTAATTTTCAATTCTCGGAAGCATGTCTGATAAATTTATCTAAAGATCAGGGACAGACGGACGCAGCATAATTAAGTACTCTATCGATAAGAATGCAAAATATATATACATACTCTATAGGGTCTAAAATGAATATTGTAGAAATTACAAACGCAGTGACAAACATAAGTTTTTATATACCCTTTTACGAATCTTGTGTGAAGGGTGTAAAAAATGAGAACACAAAACATACTACAACAAATACACAGAGCTCTAGCACACGAAGAATTAACAAGAGAAAGACTTTTTCTCTCAATCTGCCCACCGAAACGTTTTGCTAAAGATTGTTTTGGAAAGTCTGAATTCAAAGCATCCTTCATAGTTTGAACTAGTCTTAAAATCTTTCTATTGTTAACCTAATTAAAATCTAAAGAATGCTGATCTCTCAAAACCTGTTTTTCGAGAGATAAATGATTAACAATTTAATGTTGAAACATTATTACAACTTGTCCATACTCGACTACTTTTATCAAAGTAATATACAAAACTATGAAAACATTTTATTGTAATGACATCACTCTCATATAATTGCTCAATTCACAAGCTGTCGTAGAAGTCGACTACTACAACGTACAACTCCTACGATAGCTTGTGAATTGAGTAATCTATATATATAAAAGTGAAACTCTGTGTGTGTGTGTGTTAGCTATAGATTCCGAAACTGTAAAACCGATCGGACTCAAACTTTGGCAAGTTGCTGTAAACATTCCAGGGAGTGTTTATGGGTATCAAAAAGTGGGCGGAGCCACGCCCATACAAAATTAGTTATCAGTTTTAGCTACTTGCACTTGACCGATTTTTCTGAAACTTTGCACACATATTGAGTTGTCATGACTATACAATTTCTTGATTAGAAAAATGGGCAGGGCCACACCCATAAAGAAAGTTATCATTTTTAGCCACTTGAACTTCACCAATTTTTCTAAAACTTTGCACACATATTGAGCTGTCAGGACTATACAGTTTCGTAATTAGAAAAGTGGGCAGTGCCACGCCCATTAAAAAAAGTTATAATTAAAAAAGTTAAATTAAAAAGTTAATTAAATTAAAAAAAAATAACAAACTTACACCTATTTTTCTGTCCACATGTGTATATACCCTTTTTCACTGTGTGAAGGGTATAAAAACGACGACAGTATTAACTTGTCCATATCTGGTGTATTTTTATGATATTCTGTAAAACTTAGGTAAAATTGTTGTAGAAAATGTACAAAATATTATTATTCAAGAGATTTTCACAAAAACTTGTACAACTAATGTATAATCCAATGACATACAACTCCAACGATATTTTGTGAATTGGGCAATTAGTAGAGATATTAACAACAAAATATGTACAGCTTATACATAATCGAAAGCTATGCAACACATAAAATATGTTGTGAATTGAACAATTGCATCCTGTTATGATACTGACTATTTCTAATGTGTGGCTGTATGAGAATTAAATTTTTACTCACAACAACCCAATAAACTAAAATGCTTTAGAAATAGTTTGCAACAAACTGACTACTATAAGTCGTAACTTTAAAATGAGTTGTAAACATTAGTCAAAAAAACATTGTTAAGAATTATTTTACCAACGAAAATGAAACTTTGCGATAAGCGCTTTGTTAGCTTATAAATCTCTGGCTTGGAGCTAAAAGGGACAATGTCACTTTTTTGCTCTTTTGAGTTACTTTTTGCATTAGATTTGTTTTCTTGCTCTATTTCATTATGGTAAAACGGCTAAAGTCATACTTAACCCAGAACAGCTTCATACATAAAATGCTGGCCAATGTCACTATGAAAGCACCTATAAAAGTTAAAGTTCAATTGCAATTTTCTCAAAAGTAAATATTTTGACATTGGCCCTTTTAGCTCCAAGCCACAGAAATACAACCTTCACTAAAAATAAAGTTGTAAATAAAACTATGCACATTAAATATTTTTGGATAACTTTGATGGTGGTGGATAAAGGTGACGATTAAGAAAACAAGACATTACTTTATAGAGTTTTTGTCTATCCGTCTTTCTGTCTGTTTACTTTTAATCGATGGTTTAACATACAAAATGTTTTTTTTTTTTTTGGGAAATAATATAATATGAAACTATAAATACTATTCCAAATAGTTCTAGAAGGTTAGTAAGAAAAAAATCGTATTGAAATTACAACAATTACTTGCACTCACAACGACTTCAATAAACAAATATAGCAGATCAATATTTAAAGATATTACTTATCTGCCGTCCCTATAATAATACTCAACCCATTTATTGTTTATTTGACTAACTAAATAGCTTGTGCCCGCGACTTCGTCTGCGTATTTATCGGGATAAAAGCTAGACTTAGTATTAACAAAAAAAATAAAACTATTTACAACATAAACAACCCGTTTAGGATGTGTGATAATGAGTTTGCCAACGACTTCGCGTTATTATCGTGATAAAATGTAGCCTATGTGTTAATCTAGGCTGTTGTCTATCTATGTGCCGAATTTCATTTGGTTCCGTTCAGCCGTTTTCGCGTTATTGAGTAACAAATATCCAAACATACAAACATACACATTTATTATATTGGTTTGACTAATAAAAAATGTTTTTTTTTTTGTTTAATTTCCAATTTTTGGTCTTTAAAACATGATTTTTTACCTGGAAGGCATATAGCATACTGAAAGACAAAAATGTACACGGGAATATTAGTACTTTTGTCGACAGTTAAGCAGCACTTTTGTTACGTAGGCCTTACACCAGCACGTCCAACTTAGTCGGTCAATGCAGGAAAGATTTCTCAATGCTAACGTTGCTATAGACTGGGACCAAGTTTTCACCGAGCGGGCGGATGAGCAGGCCCGGAGTGGATCTGCTTGAGATATCTCCAATGCAAAGTTCAGTCTCAGTCCCGTTGGGTATCTCCAGATAATGTGATATGGTCTATACACTTGACATTTCACGCCACGAACTGCCACGATAACCAACCAACCAACCCTATATGTTACCTGGGTTAACAAAGAACCTCCAAAGCAAATATTAATTAAAGTAGTTTTTAACCTAAGTTCAATGTCGTTTTGTATTCTAATAGTCACAGTTCTTTTTACAAATTTATTGAAGGTTTTTTCTGTTAAATTGATTTAAAGTCTTAAACTGTTAACTAGTTTCAAATTTGCAATAAAATTTCTTTTGAAAAACAAATTTATCAGCAACAACTTTTCTTCAGTCAAAATAATTTAACAATTTCAATTACACCGATTTATATAAATTTAAAGTGCGACCTGTAATCAGTTCTATAGTAAAAGTGAAAGCTTTTGCTTATTCATTCAATTTGATTACAACTTACAAAATAACCCTTTTTCTTTGCATTTGTTTTTGCTTTTATTTTAAATAAGTGTCCGTACATAAATTAATGAAATTATGATCGCCAGCAATGGTGAGAAAATTTAATTAGAAAGTCATGAATATTAAATATAAAAGTGAATAAAGACCTCTATTTCCAAATTCGATTTTGTACAAATGAAATTGATTGTGTAAATCGAAGGAGTCCCAAAGTGACGTCAATTGTAGTGGAAACAGTTAAAAGCAAACACTATGACGCCCTTAACCATTTGACAAAAGTTTAAACATTTAAATTTGAACACGTACAAATAAAATTTATTTAAAGTTTACGCATATTGAAACAGATATTTTTGTCTGTTACAGTCTTACACACACACACACACACACACACGCTCACAGACAAATATTTCCAATAACTCAATCTCATTTTGGAATTAAGTATCGAAATGTACTAACGTAAGATGATATGTCAGCACATGTGTTCAAATCCATTGCGCTTGAAGTGAAAATTTAATAAAAATTATGAAACACGGATTTACTTACACTTTTTCTACATTTTATGGAAATGTCATACATACGTTTTACCCTCAGCACTCGTCATCAGAATTATAGTTTAGTCATTTGTTGTTAGGCTTTATTTACGCCCCGGCAAAAATTTTATTAGTTACACACTTTAATTATTTTGCACTAAAATAAAATAAATTTTTACATAAAAAAAATTATCTCAAGTTCGTAACAAATAGTTTTAACCGTTAAAACTTTATGTTCGAGTCCAAAGAAAAAGAAGAATAAATTTACTGTTAAAACTAAATTAAATTAATTATTCCCATTAATTATTTTTTTTGCTTTTGTTAATATTTTTTTTTATTTTATTTTTTATTTTTTTTTTGTTGCGAAATATGTAAACAATTTGTAAAAAACATATGTTCATTTAGAATTACGTTGGGCATGAACAATTTGTGTGACACAATATGATAATACGCACAATCAATGAACTTGGCCATATTAAAACAAATACAATGACAAAAGGAAGTGAGAAAGTTTATGTCGGTCAAGCTTGGCCGTATTATACCCTACACCATTTAATCGCTTGATTTAGGTGGTTAGTTGAAATCAGAATTTCTTGAGATGCAATATTGTAAATGTGAATTGCTAAAACTTAATCACGTTTCCTGACTAAAAGCTGCACCAGACAATTGCCTTTGTTTCTCATGAATTGCATGAGAATTTTCTGGGCGCCTTAAATTCGACCATTTTGTGTATTTAAGAAGCTATTTAGATGGAAGATGACTTTTTCTGGCGTTGATTTTTTTTGCTCCATTTCCAATTGAACACGCTGCCGGCGCTTTTCATAATCTGCTTGTTTGAGCTTCTGATAAAACTGAAATTTTTATGCATGAAATTGGAGATATTTTGTTAAAATTCGCTGCGTAGTACTTCGTGAAATTTGAAGTTATTGAGAAAAAATTGTTGTTTTTGGGCGACATTCCCAATCACAACAGCAATGAGACCGAACAGTACGTTGACGTACATGAGTCTTGCTGTCGATAACCGATTCAATTTCTTCAAATTATTTGAACATTCTTAGAATGATTGACACATTAGATACACTTTCTCGATTGAGAATTCTTCGAAGTTAGCGAGCGGCCTCAGCATAACTTGCCACTTCATTTTTTAATAAGTTTTTCGTCTTTAATAATCGACATAAACATATGTGACTGCTGCCAAATTTCAGATTTGCCACTTGCACAAAGAAATTACAATAAACTTAATTAAACAAAATGTGTTCTTATTGTATCGTAGCCATTAATAATGGTATAAAATATATTTCTATTGGATTTTAAATATCGATGCAATAAAAGTACAAAAAACTAAATCATCTGCATTTTAAAGCATGGCTTTTAGAATCGTACTTAAAGCATCTACCATTCTGAGAGGTTACTGGAACAATTTAAATTTAAATCCACAAAAAAGTGGATTTGCAGGGGTTTAACTGGTGACGAAGTGATTAAATTTAGGTGAAAACACTAATGATTTTAACATTAGCGTGTCATTGGAGATCATGTGTTTACATGAATACATTACTCTATCTTAGTACATAGCACTCTATTCTTAGTACATATTTAGAACTCATGCATATTTGATGAGAAGCATCGGATGTTTCATGAGTTGAATTTGTTTGTTTACA
Organism: Phyto melanocephala; assembly: GCA_941918925.1. Classification (NCBI taxonomy): domain Eukaryota; kingdom Metazoa; phylum Arthropoda; class Insecta; order Diptera; family Rhinophoridae; genus Phyto; species Phyto melanocephala. Next base: position 183,086,644 of record OW799233.1, read on the forward strand.
TGAATTGTTTAAGATACTTAGCATGATGTTACATTCATTTTTTAACACATCAATTATGACAAATTATTTCACATTTAGGAAGTCATTTAGAATGAATGCTTTTACACAATTGACTTAGAAGTCTTGAAAATGTAATTCGCTTTGCACTACTTCTAATTTTTTTTGCTGGGTTGTGTAAGATTTATCGCTGTGCTATTTTACGGCGAAAAAAAACTATAAAAAATGGGAACAAAAATACACTTACACAATAGCACTAAAATAAATAAATATGATCATTCTATATAACTTTTATACTTCACCACCTTGTATTTCTCTTTCCATTCCATAGAAGTAAACGCAATAAAATATAGACAACAATTACCTGAGTGTTACTTAAACAAAATAAATTGACTTGATATTAAAATTTAGATTCTAAATAAAACATTATCAAAATTTTTTCAAGGACAGACAGTAAGGTACACGCTCCACCTCACTGTCAGCTAAAAAAAAATCTATACTTATACAACAATTAAATTGTAAAATAACTGTCTCCGTACATAAAATTTAATTTTGTTGGCGGCGTATATATTTAACGATATATGGCTTGGAGCTAAAAGGGCCAATGTCAAAATATTTACTTTTGAGAAAATTTGAATTGAAGTTTAACTTTTATAGGTGCTTTCATAGTGACATTGGCCAGCATTTTATGTATGAAGCTGTTCTGGGTTAAGTATGGCTTTGGCTGTTTTACAATAATGAAATAGAGCAAGAAAACAAATCTAATGCAATGATTAACTCAAAAGAGCAAAAAAGGGACATTGACCCTTTTAGCTCCAAGCCACAGATATAACACATCCTTCTTAGAGTTGTTGTCTGGCTGTCTTTCTGTTCTGTTTATATACTTGATTCACTTGAAAACCACTTAATGAATTTTGACAATAATCTTGTATGGCGGTACCCTTGATATCTGGGTTAACGTAAATAGTACTTTTCAATATAATATATATAATCTATAATATATTTTGCACTTATAACAATGTTAGAATTTATCTTTCAATTAATACAATACAATAATATTGTTGATGGCCAGCAATTCGGAATAGATTCAGCTAGTATCAAATAATTGTGTGCTTATTTTGTATTGCGATATTAATGTAAGATATTGGTCAGTCTCAAGTATGTAGATCTAGGATCAATTATGGACCGAATAAAAGTGTGTACATTAAACTTATTTGTAAAAAAAATATTAGCAGGCAAAATTTTATTAAATTTCCAACACCACTCTTACAAGTAGTGGTAATATATGAATTTGGGGTAAATTATATTATTATCTATCCGATCTTAATATAATTTGTTCAGGAGATTTTTATACTTATTATTTAGGTACGATTTCAATATATTTACCGGCTGAATGACTTATAAGGTGATTATTGACTACGAAATTCAGTAATCCCTTTCCCAATAAATTGTTTTTGTTGCAGTCCATGACTTTTGGAAGGGGACTATGACGACCCTAATAAATAGGCTTTGTTCTTTTCTTCACCTGCAGTGGTGTAGGGTATAATAACCTATTCACGTGTGTGTTGTTTGTATATGAGTACTTATGCATGTGTGCATAGAAGACGACCCTTTATGGTGACAAGTACAAAATTTCTTTTACCATAAAAAGAAAAAAATTAAACAAAAAACAGTTTTAAACACACATGCATACATATCGACATATTTGGATTAATTTCATGTCGCATGCTAATGAGACGATTGCAAACGAAAGCACATACAAAAAAATGTTCAAAATTTTGGACAAATTGATTTCTCGGTGGCCTGGTGGAAACGTTTTTTTTTTTTTTTGTTTGTTGTTTTCTATGTTAATAACAAAGAAATGTTGTAGTAAAGAAATTAAGAAATAAGTAGAAGAAAAAAATCGTGATTTTATTGACCATTTGCATTGTATTTATATTTGGGGCGCGGGTGTGCGGTGTCTTTTCAAAGTAAACAATAAAAACCATCAACACTGTCAAAACTTCATTCATTTCATTGTCAACGTTAAACGATCATAAGCAAAGTTACTTTGTACTCTATAGTTTTGTGGATTATTAATATTTTCCTGCTACTCTTCAACCCTGAAAGGATTAATTCATTCATTTTAAAATGGCTGCTCAACAAAAAATCGTCTGCGCTGTAATTTGTATGTTTTTCATGGCCAACGCTGTCCTCTGTCAACCAACGACCAACGATAGTGATAATGCCGATGTTGGAGGTAAGTTGTACCAAAAAAAAACAAAGTGAAACTACATTTATATGTAGTAATAAAATGTAATGCATTGTGATTCTTACAGAGTCCCGCACATTTGGGCATCACTTTTTAAAGCGTATGAGCTTTGCCTTGGTGCCTGGAGCATTTGTTGTTGGTGTCATTACTACTCTGTTGGCTGCCTTGACCGTTGTTTCAATTAAGGGTTTAGGTGTTGGTGTAATCCTTTTGGTTTTGGCCATTGGCCAAATGTTATCGCGTGCTTTGCCTCAAGTACATGCAGCTGCCTACACAGCTGCTCCTGCTGCTGCTCCTGTGCCAGTCGTCTACTCTCATAGCCACACCCAACAACCTATCTGGCTAGAAAAAGAATGGTAATAAAAAATCACTATTAACCAAATGATTTCTTTCTGATACCTCCCTCGACTAAATCTCGTTGTCTAAATCGATATGTGGAACTGAGGCAGTCCGTGCACACATCCGCCCAGTTATCAATCGATTTGTCATGTGTGTTTAAGAAAATGTAATATAATCAAATCATTCTACCAAAAACTAAGTTAAGTTAGACATTTAGCTACAAATTTAATAATCCTTAAGTATTTATTTATTATTTAATTGTAATTTATTAATTTATTTTAACAAACCTGAAGCGTCTCGAAATATTGCAGAAAAACAAAAAGAAATCAAAAATTGAAAATAAATTCGATATTTTATTCAAAAATATATGCACGTTTGTTTGTTTGTATGTATTTGTAAATTTCACTTTTTATTAAGTCGCCTTTTTTAAATTCAGAACATCAACTCTCAACAAATGAAACGTGCGGACATGAATTGCTCATTAATTTTTTCGAGTTCTTCAACTTTGTCAGCTACTGCCATTAATGAGCTGTTTGTTTTACTTTTTTTCATATTCACTACGACATAAAAGCATTCAAGTTGCGCTTTTTTAACCCAAATAATTTCGAGTTTTTTTTTTTTTTTTTTTTTGTTTGATTATTTTAAAATTTGTTGCAAATAACGGCCGACACTGTGTGTTTCATCCATTAAATGAATTTATATCCGTACCAATACATGTACACATATTATTGATGTGTGCGACAATTTCTTTTTTTGGTCTTAGCGTTTTGAATTAATTTGCTTGTAAATATTATCAAGCTAGAAGTATATTTTTGAATGGTCAACACTTTTATGTTGCAACACATTAAAAACTGTATCCATCTTGCAACCAGAATACGAAGAGGTATTAAAAATGTTTTTCAATTACAACGCTGATTAGAAAAATTCAATTGTTTAAACCTGCTGCTACATTGACAGATGCTACAATAATGAGGCGATGAAAGTAAACTCGTTAAATTTCAACTTCTACGACCAATAATTTCTAACAAGTCATTCTTAAATGAAGGTGAAACTTTTAAAAGCTAATAAATATTGTAATTGAACTCATAAAAAAGAGACATCGTGATTAGCGTAGAAATAATACTTTTTTGGAAATGTTACCAAAACAAACACATATAGCCATATTACAATAGGAAGCGCAATATTTAGAAATACCCACATTAAATTGTAAAAGCACTGATTTTTAATATGACTCCAGTATTTGTCGATTATGGAATTTTGTCGTTTCTTTTTTGATTTTTCGCAAAAACATAGATTTTGATAAGGGGTGCCCTGATGGACTAGTCAGCAGTGTGCTGTTCTGCTAGTTTGGGGGTTGCGGGTTCGATTCCCGCCGGAGACTCTGGACTTGTCTGCTTCCTTTCTATTCTATTCGTACTTTTCTATTCAGGTATCACAAAGGGATCAATATAATGGACCCAAGTGAGCGTGCACAACAGCTGCCTGTTCTACCTAACCTAACCTAGATTTTGATAAAAGTCGATGCAGGCACGTTTTTCAACAGGCACGCTACAGAAGTAGACCGATAGGGACAGCAAACGACGCCATATTTTTTGCTGCTCTTTTGACATTTCTCTTCAATAAGGTTTGCCATTTCATGATGGAAAGATATACGAGCCAACAACGAGTCGAAATGATTAAAATTTACTACCGAAATTCGGAGTCAGTGGCCTCAGCGCTACGTCATTTCTGGCTGAATGGCTTCGTCAATAAGCAAAATATGCGTTATTGGTCAGACAGCAATCCACACGTACTCCATGAGTCATCATTGCATCCCGAAAAAATAACGGTTTGGTGCGGTTTATGGGCCAGCGGCGACCGGCACGTTACTGTAGATGGGAATCGCCACTGTTCAATGATAGCAGAATATTTTTGGCCCCAATTGGATGATATGGACTTGGAGGACATGTGGTTCCAACAGGACGGTGCCACAAGCCACATAGCGAATGTCACAATCAATTTATTGGAAACCAAGTTTGGAGAACGTGTTATTTCACGAAATGGTCCAGTCGATTGGCCGCCTTGGTCGTGCGATTTGACGCCGTTAGACTATTTCCAGTGGGGCTACGTCAAGTCTATGCCAACAAGCCAGCGACGATTGACGAACGAATATCGAACGTGAAATTGCATCAGTATCGCCCGATTTATGCTTGAAAACCGTCGAAAATTGGGTTCAGCGTCTGGACTTCTGCAAGCGTGCCCGTGGTGGCCATGCAAAAGAAATCGAGTTCCATACATAATGGCATCGAACGTACTTTCACAGAAATAAAGAATTTTATTGATATCCAAAACCGTTTTTGTTTTATTTAAAAAAAAACTTTTGTAGCGCTCCTATTGAAAAACCCGATACATATGAATAAGCAAAAAATGGTACAATACCACAATATTCGAGGAATTTATTTATTGCAATAGTAACGAAAACAAGTAATAGTGCTCTATTCGGAAGTGCCGAATCTGATAATACCATTCAAAATAATGTATACAGGCACAATGTATGTAGGTGCATCGTAGTCTTGCCTAGATCTTAGATTTAATGTAATACGCCATTTTGCTTTATGATTTCCGACGTCATCTTTCAGTTTGAATTTGTACATAGTTAACTGTATTCAACTAGTCAAGCCCTTTCATTTCATATCCGTATTAATGGGTTTTGAAAAAAAAGTTCCACCATTTTGTTTGCTTAAGACGCCATCTTGGATTTTGCACTTTTTTATAGCTTACTGGCTTTTTTATTTGATTTGGAAGTTTAGGAAGTAAATTTTTAAATGTTAGATTTGACCTGTTATATAAATATATCAATAAATATATCTAACAAGCATTATATGTTTTAACCACAATCATACAATTCAATCTTTGTTTTGATAATCTAATGAGTAATGAATGTCATTTTTATTTAAATGGCTTTCTGCCTTATTCATAAAAGTTATTAAACGTTTATAAAGGGTTTATTATACTGATTTTCTATTGAAATTTGACTTATAAACATCTTATAAAGCTCTTTTAATTTTTATGAATTAGACCGTTTGTTTATAAGCATAAGTGTAGGTTCTGTTGTTCTAACAAGTAAGAGCGCTATATTCGGCCGTGCCGAATCTTATATACCCTTCAAAACGTGTAGTCATGCAATAACAGTAGTTTGTATCACCATTTATCCCATATGAAATACGTGCATACATATAAAAAACATACATATATAAAAACATCCCATTGAAAATTAATAAATTTACGTATGTATGTAAAAAAAAATAAAAAAAAAAATTTTAAAAAAAATTTAAAAAAAAAATATAAAGCAAAAAAAATAAAAAAATAAAAAAATAAATAATAAAAATATAAATAATATATTAAATAAAATTAAAAAAAAATTAAAAAAAAAATATAAAAAATTTTTTTGGCTCAGCTGGGATTCGATGCCACGTTTTCTCTAACCAATATACACATTGGTATGTATGCATGTTGTTGTTGTGATGTTGTTTTTGTGAAAAAAAAAATCGAGGTGGTCGTGGGTTTTTGCTCATATCTCAGTTGTTTATGTACCGATGTTTCTGATTTTCAATACCGATCTACTCCCGAATATTTCTGATATTTTAATACCTCACCCGGATCCAAGCGATGTCGGGGGGCTTCAAAAAGTTGATTTCAACATACACACGGACAGACTGACAGAGCCTAATCGACTCCCCTATTCATAAGCTTTCAGAAAATATATACTTTATGGGGTTGGAAATGAAAATTGTAGAAATTTCACACGGAATGACAAACCTATATATACCCTTTTCCACTGTGTGAAGGGTATAAAAATTCAAAAGCCTTTCATTAACACTAATTGCATCCCATTAGGTATACAGTATGGTATGACATTATATCTGAAAATATCATTAAGCCTTACTTTTTCGGAAATTAAACTGGAAGTTATGTAGCCGGAAATGGAGAGCTATATCAGTTAAAAATGGAACATTTTTATCGTCCTGCTTTTGTAAACAGACCTGAGATGTGGTTTTGGCTGGAAGAAATTAAATGACCTGCGCGTTCGCAAGAAAATGATTTAAAGCGAGCCTATCATTGCAAAGCTGAAATCGGTGTTCATTTAGGAGGCATTATTTTCCATACTTAGTGTAAAAAATTCATTTTATACATCATTTAATCTGAAAAAAAATAATACACAAACGAAGCAGTTATTAAATTTGTAAACCACTTTTTGCTCACCCTACAATAGTGCCATCTACAAAAAGGATTAACAATATAGCAGATACAGCCAATGTTGTTTCAAATTATAGGCTATTAGTTAAAGCGCTCTAGAATTTGTTAGTCTAAATAATATTATAGAACTAGTTGTCTATGGAAATTTGATTTAAAAAACTCTTATTAATTTTTTTTTTTAGTTTTTATGGATTAGACCGTACATTTATTTGAATTTCTTGTTTCTATAATTAATGTTTATTGTTTAATTTAAGAATGTTTCCCTAAATAAGCTACCTGAAGCAAATTAGAGGATGCTGAGTATGAAATCGAAGTGTTGTCTATCGGTAGCCCTTAAATATATTCTATAGTAAATCTGAAAAATTAATAATAATAATTGTATTTAATATTAAGAGACAAATTCGATATGAGAGTTTTTCTTACCCGATCATACATTCATATACATATGTATATGTATGTATTTTTTTTAGCACTAAATAAATAAATTAAAATTTTGTTAAAAATAAACTTCTATTCCATTTACAATAATTTTTTAACACTAAAATAAATACATACTAAACTGCGTACCTAAATAACATATATATGTATACATACATATGTACGTATAATATGTATGTCAGTGTGTTTCTTTTTGTCTTTGGCTATGAAACTTGAAATGTGTTATTAAAACAAGGTCGGTAAGAACACAACAGACAGTATAAATCAAATAGAGCAAAATCACATAACGATACAAATAATGAACTTGAAACGCCAACTGGATTGAGTGAAATGCATAAAGAAACAAAATATTCTATTCTCGGACTTGTGGACGACTTTTGCCAATTGCAATTGGGTCACCTCATATTCCACACAAGCAGCTCAGCCAATGGTTAAGTGTTTATAAGTGAACGGTGTATATGTTTCCTGTTGTTGTTGTTGTTTGCATTGCGCTTGAAAATTTGTTGCAAGAGGCAGAAGATCAAGGAAAACCAGTTGCAACATCTGAAATGAAAGACTATACACACGAGTACATATATGGCCACATCTTGAAACATTAATAACTGATATTTCAATTGCTGAAGAATAAAGCGTTTCAGGCAAAAACAGCATTAGACAGCCACGAGAATGCCACTTATAAAACTATGATCATGCCACATGCTTGAAACTTTCTTTTCTTTTATTCCCTATTGCACCACTGAGTAGTAAATCTGTTGCAATTTGGCTAGTTTACGTTTAGTTTCAAACAGAACGTGCTTCATGCGAGGTGTAATCAAATTTACCGCTTTAAAAACACTTAAGAAAAAATTTATTAAGAGATATTTTTTTTAACTAGACCATCAAAACAAAACAAACATATCTATTGAAAACAAACAAAAATGAAACGATTACAATTTCTGTTGGGATTTGTTGTGTTACTTATAACGCCCTCATACCAACTTCAACAACAACTACAGCCCAGACAACAACCAAGTGATAATAATGATCAAGAACAACAGCTACGCATAAGCACCTCTAGTGCTAAAAATTCAAATGAGCTGATACCATCGTTATCGTCAATTTCTGTTCCATACTTTAGGGCATCAATACCAATGCGTATTTACGAGTGTTTACGAGAATTTAGTACTTTACGCTGCACAAAGCTGTATGTTTTACAAAAATTGGAAGAACCCAAACTATGGCCCGATACTGGAAACCTTACGAAAGATTTTCTCAATAAATTCTTCGGTGAAGAAGAACAAATGGGCAGTTTAACTAGTGATCGTTTTAAAAAAATGTCTGACAAAGATCTTAACAAACGGTTGGTTTTGAATTTTCAAAGATTTTTTAAAAATCGTGACATTAAATTGCGCTTCTTGCCCGGTCTGATGGTGAAAATCGTGCCCAGCAAAGAGAATAAGGTGAAATTTTCGCTCAAGAAAAGTAAGAGTCAAACCGGCTTGACATTAAGTTTAAACTCATAGTTTTTTTTTGTAATTCCTAGAAGCCAAGCACCATTTGGAACAACAGGCACGTTCGCAGAGTGAAGGTGGCATTAAGGGCATTTTAAAGGACACTGGATTTGCTGAGAGCAGTATAGAGGGACAAGACAACGTTAGTCTGGACGAGGATGATATCGATATTAAGTCGAAACAAAAGGACTCCAAAAAAAGGAAAACGCACAAAAAGGATAAAACTTCTTACAAAACGACAATGCTACAATTGGCTGTGCCCGTAATGGTAAAATTGAAATCATCTTAAACTTGGTTAAATTATTATTTTTATTTTAAATAAGTATGTTTGTGTGTAAATCGTATAATTCTAGATTATGCCGGCCATATTAATGGGTACATTTTTACCATTCATTTTGCCAGTCCTTAAAATGGCCACACTCACAACCATGGTCATGAATAATGCAGCATTCATGGCAGCCTTAATTTATGCAGCACGCACCCATGTTAATGCCCAAGACGAACAACCAGTCAATTATAATTACGGTCACCCTACTTTCCACTAGAATTCAGTTCAAATCCAATGATCTCCTTCCGTTTTGCAAATATGTTTAATTGTAATTTTTCCAGTTTTTCATCTAATACAATGTGAATAAATATTACCGAAATTAAAAACAACTGTTTTAAATTATTATACAGTGGGAAGTAAGATCAAATTCCCTTTTTCTCTTCTGTACCATGACAACAAGAAGACAAACAAAAAATACAATCGTAGAAACAAATATTTACAATTAAATGCTCAGAGAATGGAAAACATTTCATATTTTTTCTAAGAAAAAACAAACGAAAATCGTCGCATAAAAAAGGGAAAATTGAGAATTGGTTCCAATACAGTGAAAAATGAAATCTTTTTCTGTTTTAAATAGTTTTTGTAAATATAAGTAAATTTTTATAAATAAGTAAAGTCCTTTATTAGGTGGTATGTGTTTAATTAATTTTATTTATTGCAATTCACTACAACAATTAACAAAAAGAGAAACCTAAAAACAAGTTATTTTTTTTATTTTTCGCAGTGAGTTCAAAACGGGCACAGTGTTTATGACATTAAAGACTTGATTGTTCGCTGTGTAAAAAAACGACTTTGCTTTCAATTATTCCACTTGAATAATTGAACAAAAAAGCTAAACGAAAATGTATTATGAATGTTCGAAAATATGAATATGAAGAAAATGTCATTTGCTAAGAAAGAAAAGACAAATTTAGAAATAAATGCTTTGCTTCCCTAATTCTAATTTCATTAAATTGTATTATAAAAGTATGCCGATAAAAAGTGATGATTATCAAATCGTAGCTGATTTCGAAAATGCATAACACTCAGCTAATATCGGAATAGTTTTTCCATATTCTTAAATTATTACAATTTAATTTTAAAATATGTATGTTTAAGGAAGCCAAATTAAATATTAATTTATTATTACAATACGTTAATTTATTCATATATTGTACGAATTTATAAACATTAAAATATCAGCTTATTACACGGTATTTGTAAATTTATTCACTTTTTCCAAAAATAATCCCTTCAAAGATTTTACAACTGCTTCCTATATGTTTTTGGACGATGTGGTATACTGACGCTTAAAATCGAACATTTCCTAGGATACCGTTCCACAGGCCGAAGTTGTGCCCAACTGGGTGGATTTGCCTCTTGTGGTACAAAATTTACATTATTGTTTAAATATCACCCAACAGCTATAAATATGAAGACACTATGTGCTGTTTTAAAAATGGTACAATCCGTTTCTGTAGACACTCCGTAATATATATACCGGTGTTTATCGTGCCTGATGTCACAAAGGATTGGATTGGACACAACTGCAAATGGCATGCCGTAAAAGAAATTTTTTCGGATTTTTTTATTTTTTTTTTTATCCGATATTGTTCTTGAATATCACTTTGTCCATTAGCCACATAAAAATCTTGACCCGGAAGTTGTAAAAAGTCTGACAGTCATAAGTTTAATACCCAACTGGTGTATTTATTTTATAAAATTAGACCTCAATTTTTTAGCTCGTTCATTTGCTTTTATTTGCTTACCGCATTGCGATCTAAAACTTTCTGAAACTTCAACCCAGTTTTCAATAAGCTTTTTATCTGAGCCTAAAAGAATCGGAGCATTTAAGTTTACGAGCGGCTTTTCTGAAAAAAGGTGTTCCGAAAGAGTTGTTTGACTTCTACTGAACCTCTTTTTTTCTTCCAGATCCAGATTTTCTTTTAATGCTCAAGACTTTCTTATTCATAGAAAGACGTACATTTTTGCTGACAAAGCAACTCAAAGATTTTACCTAAAGCAATACAACATTTTTTTTGAAAAGTTTCTGGATTTAAGCAAACAACAACACTATGACAATACAACGCTCCTTGCAAATCCATCAAATATGTATCCTTTTCCCTAATGAAAATCAAAAATTCGTCTTCGTCAAAACTTAGTGTGCAAGTAGTATTAAAAGTATGTCTAATTTCAATAACGAACTTTTAACCAATTTGTGGATGTAGCTAGCGTCCATATATTTTATGTTATAAGTATGCTGAAGATCAGCTCTGGATATATGTCATGTACACACAAAATATTTAGCTAATTATATATGTATTTTTATATACATGTTTATTTATATATAAAAAGAATAAGAGGAAGATTTTGCCATTACTTGTTTTAACATTTAAAACTTATTATTATTTGATGCTAAAAGGAATATTTAAATGAAATACGCAGATACATTCATAAGCATATCAAAGAAAATAGAAATAAATTTGTTCTAAAAATTCTTTTTAAAAACTATTCTTATTCATAAAAAAGGAAAACCAGTTGTTGGAATGTTTTTTTTTTTTTTTTTTCTTAATTTCCTCATAAATATTTTTAAATACGTTTTTGAGATTTGAATACAAATTCAAACGGACTTGTTCAAAGTTGTTATTACTCATTATGTTTATCATTAGAACTCAATATAATTATCTCTTTATGTGTGTATGTATGCAGTAAAAACCTGAGCAACAAATGATAGTCTAATTTACCTTTGCTTGAATTATCAGTGTCCGTAACATCATTTGTATAAGAGGTACTACGTACGTACGTTTCTTTACATGTTTGTCCAAACTAGTTAAAAATTTAATTTCTATCGTTCAATACCAACTAGAATCAGACATATAAATATGAAATTTCTTAGTTATCTATTTATTTAAATATACCATGTACACACGTACACATATATTATGTAAGAGCTTCTAAATAAAATTATTAAATATCTAAGCACCAACTTTAGTGATCAATAGCCTATATGATGACATCATAACAGGTATATTTTTATGTCACTTGATTATTCTCTTCCGCATTTGTTGGGTGCTTAAGAGCCAATGATGAAAGGTATGGGTTTTTTTTAATTAATTAAATTTCTTTAAAAGTAAACATTCTAGTTATTATTACATTCGATATTACTCAATGGTGTAAAAATTCTTAATTGTCATTAATTAATTCGTTACAACAACGACATTTCAACATCGATATTTTTTAGCGATAACTAGATTTTGACTTATTTTTAGCAACGATTTTTGCTGTTGTAGTTTAGACAAAATAACTTGAATCTAAATAACAAAACTATTCTAGAACAATTTCGCAAATTTGTATCGTGCTTGTACGGACCTGCTGAACAAATCTGTTACATAACGACGTAACGTAAATATTTCATGTTACTTTTTATCCAATAAAAAAAATTAAACGTCCCTGACAGCTTATTGCGGCAATAATTGCTCAAACATTCAGCAAGGCAATAATTGCGCAATAAATTGCTACATATGGCAGTAAAATGACAATTTCAGCAATAAATATCGCTACGTGGAGACCCAGGGCTCCTGTAAAAAAATAAAAGTGCCGATCAGAACATTTCTCGCAAAATTTTGAAGTACATGCTGATTTATTTTTCATATTCATGTTCCGCCATACATACATACGCTTATTTTTGTGTTCCTATCTCAAGTTTGTAATTTTTTTGCATTAATTACACAACTTTCCAAACTTTTTCCATAATTATTTCTCATAGGTGGGCGTGTTACCTACATTTTCTCGCATTATAATAACATTGACCAGGTAGATGGATATTTACAATTTCATCATCATACATTAAACGCTGTCGCTTTTATGAGCTTTACATTTCATAAACAGTAGATTGTGTGAGAAGTAGTAGGTTAAAGTAGGCGTGTCAAAGTAGTTTCTGCTAATAAATTTAACTTTGATATTTGAATATTGAGTCCGTTATTCTTTCAAAATATTTGTCCATAGGGAAATTATATGAATTTGAGATAAGGCCTTATATGTGAGATGGGCTTAAAAGTGGGAGTGTCAGTTTAATTTTTCATTATTGCACGTCTTTTGATCAAAGAGCAATTTTCGCAAAATTTCAGATTAATACATCTTTTTTTGTCAGTTTTATTAAGTTTTAAATTTTTAGTAGACCGAAAAAGACACTGTGGGTATAAATTTTCGTACATTTTGATCTATAACTCCTTTCGAAATGTATAGATTTGAGCAATTTTCGGGGAAAGATATTTTTTTTTTGCTCAAGAAATATACTTGCTACTTAAGATATAAGAAATATACTTATCGCGCTACGTCAATGTGTTTAGGCACAATCGAATCTTATTCGAGTAGGAAGGACATTGTTTTTTGACCAACTCTTGCATTCCGAGTTATAACTCCCTTCCTAATAAACCGATGTTTTACAATCAAACAAACCTTGTGTAAAAGAAATATTCTGGTAAAATTTGATCCTTCCAACTTTTTCGGTACGAACTCTATCGTGCTTTCAACAGTCGGACAGATGGACAGACATAGCTAGATGTTCCTAAACTGATACTAGGGCTCAGAAAATATATACTTGATGGGGTCTAAAATGGATATTTCGATGTGTTACAAACGGAAAGTCAAAATGAATGTTTTTTGCATGTTTTTGGTGTTGGGTATACATCCTGCTAATTCATATCCCCAATTTTCTTATGCAGAAGCTTATAAAAAATTCGCATATTTTATTTCCTTTAATTGCAAAAACAATATACCCCAAGTAGATGAAAATAAAACTTAAAACAATATTGATGACAATTCTATTTTTAAAATTTTTAATTCTTTATTTCGTATTTTTTCACTCCTTTATTTAAGTTATTAAAAAAAGGTAAATAATCTATATTGTACATTTAAATTTTTGGTTATAATGATATATCGAATTTTACAAAAATGTTATAAATGCACCTTAAACTAACTAATAACCTAATTGAACTAAAATATTTTGTTGGGGAATTGAAGATACCTTTTGCTCAAACTAAATTATAAAACTATATGGTATAACCCAGTTAACAAAATAGTATTACATATTAATAAAATAATAATTATGTGTATTGAAAGAAGATATAATTGGTTTACATATCTATATCAATAAATGGCAGCATAACCAAGTTAAGTAATCTTAAATTTGCCAAATGATCGTTAGTAATTTAATTGTTTGTCTTCTCACAATACTAATACACCAAAGCGTACATGTACATAACTGAAAATATTTATGCATGTTAGTTAATGTGTATCGTTTACTAAAAAGAATGCATTATTTTGTAAAATAATTAAAAGAATTAACGTTGTGCCTTAAATTAAAAACTTAATAAAATTATAATGATAAAAATAAACATATCAATTGCTAAAACTAGAAACTCTGCTCAAATACAAATAAGTATGTCTATATGTGTGTATGTATGATTTTATTCACACACAACACATTAGATGTTTATGCATACACAGCCGTTTGCATAAAAATTATCAATGACTTATTAATCTGATATCTGCGCATACGGCAGATAGTTGTTATTATTGTTATATTATAAGAGCAAAGGATTTACAAAGATATACACAGTTGAAAATATTAAAGGAAGAAATTCCTTCTCTTTCTTTTTAATTGAATATTTCACTCAGGCCAGCATAAGTTCTGAAATAATGAAACGGCACCAATTTAGATAGAAATTAAATTAAATACTCTTAATCCTCTCTAAAGTAATAAATAGTAATAGATTTTATTATATCTTTTGTTTTTTTTATTTCTCGTTCTCACATTTTCCATCATGATACCAATGTGAGTGTACTTACGCATATTTATCAATTTCTGCCTCTCTTGGAGAGTATCGATGAATTAATCATCTTTCTTTTCGATGATTTTGGTGCCTAAACGATCTTCTATATTCACATCCTTGTCGTCCCAACCCCAAACCATCGTCTCCTCATTTTCGTGATCGAGTTTCGAGAGCATTTCGGCGGTGATTCCTGTATTGTTGTTGTTCAGATCTATGCAAGATGGATGGGAGCCATCACCGGTACGTTGAATACGTTTCAATAGCATTTCCTCAGAGACGGTCTTTAAGTCGTAGGCTTGGCCTGTTAGCGAATTTATTATAAATACAATGGATTAGAGTAGAGCGAAAAAATGTTTGAACCTACCAATTTTAGCCATCAAATTTAGGAAAGCTGTCGTCCAGTTGTAGCAGTTGGGTAATTCAGCTGCTTTATAATCCCAGGGAAACACATGATGGTAGTTGTGCCAACCTTCACCGAAAGCAATGGCTGACACCATTTTGCTATTAACTGAACTGATGTTTTTATCGTATGGTTTCATGCCATAGAAATGGGCAGCACTATTGACCAACCAAGTACCGTGCAATGACACACAGTAGCGGAACATGGAGCCAACGAAGAAGCACACCTTGAGAGACGAACCCAAATAGTAGTAGGGGAAGAGAGCAGGCAAAACAAAACAGCAGATGGGCATAATAACAAAGTAGTATCTGGAATAAATAAAAACAGAAAAACAATCCATAAATTAATAATCACAAATGGTTTAATTTTTGCGCAACTTACTTCTTTTGGAACATTACAACGGGATCCGCTTCCAAGTCACTCATGTCAATTTGTTTGCCCTTCTCTTTGACATCGGGATGCTTTCTGCATAGCAACCAACCCATGTGAGCGAAGAAGAAGCCACGTCTAGAGTTGTGAGGATCACCATCGGTATCGGTGAATTTGTGGTGAACTCGATGATCACGGGTCCATTCGTAAATACTATTTTGGAAGGCCAACGACTGACACAACATAAGAAAGATGCGCAACGGTAATCTAGCCTTATAAGCACGATGAGCCCACAAACGATGTACACCAGCAGTGATGCCCATCCCACCAATAAACAGAACAAAATAAGCTGGCAAAAGTATAGCAATTAAAAATACAATACATGCAATATTTTCCAACTTTCTACTCGTTTTCATATTAACTTATATACTCCATATACAACATAAACATCCTATAAATCTTTGTTAACATGTATGTATGTATATATATGTTTACTATATAAGCACATACTTACAGAGAACGAAATCGATGTAGGCATTTTCAGCAAATATTAAATAAAATCCATATAATGCAGCACTGTGTAAAATAATAAACAGGAATACATTGTGCCAGACAATTTCCATTTTGTAGGGTTTTTTTTGGGCCACCTCTTGAATACCACTGCTTAAGCTATCGGAGGCTAGCGTTTTTACATTATTGATTTCATTTGATTTAGTAGTCTTTATAACGACGGCTTCAACTTTATCTGCACTGGCTGCTACACAAGGCAACGAAAAAGAGTTGCTACTGCCATCAGATGCTTGCACTGCACTTGGCTTGCTGTTGTTATTGGCATCTGTGTTAGAAATGGCTGTTTCAGCCAAAATGAAAGTACTGCCTATTAAATTTGGGGACATCTGAAAGTTGGAAAAGAAAAACGGAAAAAGAAAAATAATCGAATCGAATCAAACATTTCTCTAAGTGTTGCTGGTATAACTTGGCATACGTTCAAAAATATGATTAACGATGTGTGAATGCTCAGTTAAGACAATTAGTATCGATGTTTTCAGATGCTTCTTTTGAATATAAACTTATTGGATTGATTTACTATTCTCTTTTTGTTTTATTCTTTTTTTATTGTAGTTGTTATTATTATTATTATTTACGTATTGATATCATTTTGTAGCATTTGTAATACCTCTGTTGCATATTGCATATTTGCTATTCATTAAGTGTAATGGGTGTAGTCATTTCACTCATTACTGTCATTCTGGCACACTTATCTTGCCGATAGATGGAAAGAAAGACAGTCTGAAATGTGTGCAAATTATTAAAAGCATAAGACGTATTTAATCAATCGATTCCAAACCACCCCCTCCCCATCTATAGCGAAATGATTAATTTATTCTTTGGAACTTTTCTTTTTTTTTTAATTAAATATTCAGCGAAAAATAAAGAAGACAAACAGGAAGTATATTTCGTTATGTATTACACATATTTATACTAATGTATGCATGTATGTGTGTATGAAAGTGTCTGTTAATTTGAAAATAATATTTAACAAAGGCAACTTAAATTATACCAACAACCCATAATCTATAAGTATCTAAGCGTTTTAATGCTATAAAGCATTTGTGCGTGTGTATGTAATTAAAATATTTAAATTTATTTTATTCAAGTTTATTATCATCTTTATTAAAGTCTTGTATTTTATCAATGTGGCTGGCATGCTGGTTACCAGAAACAAGAAACGGCTGCACCAGACTTGATGTTTTCAATTCACTCATTCTATTTTTTTATTTTCTTACTTTTGGGTTTTTTTTTATTATTTATTTAAAGACGACCATAAAATTGTGTGACGAACATTCATTTGAGTTTGGAATATATATATGTATGTATGTGTACATCTTTTTACGCTCAATTTAATGCAAAACTTGTGTGCGATCAATTTCTAGGGTTAAATATAGAATTTGTTTTATAAAGATACTCACTAATAAACACGAAACGTAACAGCTCTTTATAACTTAATATCGATTGTCGTTAAACGAAAGGAAATCGAAAATAATATTGTGAATTTAATGTGTAATGAAGCAAAAAAAAACCCCAAACTATTAACATTCAGAGTCGATTGACGGATATTTGACTTGTTTGAATGTATGGAAGGAAATTATTTTGCAAATAGCGATATATTTTTAATAAATAAATAATATATTCGTTTTAACGTACAGACGCTTTTTAGAAGTTTAACGTTTTGAAGATATTTCTATTCATACAGACATACATAGATACATACATACATACATACATACATACATACATACATACATACATACATACATACATACATACATACATACATACATACATACATACATACATACATACATACATACATACATACATACATACATACATACATACATACATACATACATACATACATACATACATACATACATACATACATACATACATACATACATACATACATACATACATACATACATACATACATACATACATACATACATAGTTAAAAAATATACTATATATACTTTTATGACTTTTATCTGAATGATATTTTATTAAATTAAACAATGGCACCATTGATAAATCAGGAGACAAATACTCGCATTCGATCACGTACAAAAAATTAGAGAATTATTATCAAAATCCATATAATAGACATTCTAAGTACAGAAATAGAAAGCTTTCCCATCCGATTAAATTTGAATTTATGTCCAGAATTTTGAGGTATTTGTTTAACAAATAGAACAAAAATATTTAAGGTACAAAATTTGGCTTTAGCTTTCCCAGAGGATCCTAGATTTTAACAAAAAGAAATTTACTAAAATTTGCAAAGCATAAAAGAGTAAATGGTTTTTTGAAAATCGGTTTATTAATTTAACACCAATAATTAAATTGCTACGTTAAAAAACAAAATCAAATTTGGGAAACAAAAAAACCATTGGAGAAAATAACTAAAAACATTAATACTTCGCTTAAGTTGTTACTGTTGCTAGCGTTAATCAACTACTCGTACAAGTGACCTTCAATTATTTTATACATATGTATGTATGTATTTATGTATGTATGATGCTAACAACAATATAAATTATTTTATTTGCGAATTTTCATCAAGAAAATTTTGTTGTTGATATTTTTTTTTTGCAAAATTGGGACAACAACTTACTAAGAATTCGAGGCTAATGATGTTGTACTTGCAGTTAAATTAAACTTCATTTATGATTATTTTTATTTGTTTGCATCATACATATGTGTGTTTGCATCAGGGTAGTCATTCAAGCAAAATTATTCGAATAAAAAACAATCGAATAAATTTCTGTATTTATATTTATTATAAGATAAAGATGACTGTTTTAAAGTCGGGGTAAACATCGAGATTGAGTTAAGCGCTATACTGACAAGCAAAATAATCTGAAACCATTGAAATGATTTTTTTTAATAATTAACAAAAAAATAATTTCGGAGATATTACTGTCTTACATGGAAGCATTAAAAGTAAAACTGTGTGAAAACTTTTATATCACTGATAGAAAAATGAAAATGGCGAAAATACGCTTTTTTAGTTTTGAAATTATTTTTCCCCCTTTGTACGAGCATAAAAATCTTGCCACCTATAAGGAGACTCGTAAGGAGCACTTAAGCATCTCTCCCTTACAAAACTAATTATTAATTTTTACTGAATATGCAAGTATTCATATTATCAAACTAGTATAAATATACGGTCAAGATAAATAAAACTATACTAAGTCCTCAACTCAACTCGACTACTTATGCTAAATTATCAATACCTTACACCAATTAATTGTAGTTTTTTCGTTATTACTTCATGATAGGCGGTTTTCTGTTTGTTTTTTTTAATTTATAATGAAACAATGGTGAAATTTATATTTTGTTAATTGTTAGGATTATCTTAATGAAAGTTAATAATTATTGAAAGGCATCAGGTACGTACCATTTTAAAGATCTTGCATTGGCTGCTTTACTTTATATACTGGTAATTCTTCCAATTTACAATGATTGTGTTTAAAAAGTATTTTAAACGAATAAACTCCACTAAGACTTGTCTGCGAAATAAAATGCAAAATGAATAAATTTTTTTAATACTTTTACTAAAAATGTAGAAAATGTAAAATCTTTTGTGAAATTTTTTTATACTTTAATTTGAAAACAGGAAGCAATGATAAACGTTTTTTTGTGATATAAAGAGTTAGTCAGAAAAAACTTATACTTGTATCAAGTTAAATAAAACTTACAACTGTTAAATATAAAAATTCTCAAAACTACGTAAATTTATTTGATTGTTGTACAGATTCAATAAAAATTAGAATATCGGCTTATTACTCGATATTTAAAAATTTCGCCGCTTTTTCCGGAAATCCTCCCATTAAAGATTTTAACAGTTGCTTCTGTTACTTTTTTCGACGAGGTGAGTTATTATCTCTATGTTGTCCAATACCATTCCACAGGCCGAAGTTCTGGACATTTGGGTAGATGTGCCTCCCGTTGTACAAAATTCACATTATTGTTTGAATACCACTCCAAATGCCTTTTTGCCATGTGGCGTAATGCTAAATCGGGCCATTAATATGTAAGCATTCTATGCTTTTTTAAGAATGGTAAAAGACATTTTTGCAGACACTCCGCAATATATATTTCGGTGTTTATCATGTCTGATTTCACAAATGATTTGCTTCTTTTCCACAACTTCAAAATTTTGTTTATTTTTATACCCACCACCAAAAAAATGATGTGGAGGTGTATTCATTTTGTCATTTCGTTTGTAACACATCGAAATATCCATTTGAGACCCCATAAAGTATATATTTTCTGAGTCCTGGTTTTATTTTAGGATCTAGTTATGTCCATCCGTCGGTTGAAAGCACGATAGAGCTCGAATCGAAAAAATTAAGGGAACTTAATTTTGCCAGAGTATTTCTTATACACAAGGTCTGCTTGATATTGAAAATGGGCTAAATCGGTTATTATAAAGAAAGTTATAGCATGTAATGCAAAAGTAGAAATACTTAATTTAAGAAAATATATGTCTAGCAAATCGAACTTACACAAAGAAAGTGAAATATATTATTCCATAGCGATTTCTGTTAATAACAAAATAATAAATTTTGTGCTATAAAAGTACACAAAATTGGTGGTGGGTATCAAAAATTCGACACAGCCGAATGTAGTACTCTTATTTGTTTTTGTCCGGTATTGCTCTTGAACATTATCTTGTTCATCAGTCACAAAAAATCTAGACCAGGAAGTTGTGAAAAGTCTGCCAGTACATAAGTTTCGCAATCCAAAATTTTATAAATTAACCCAGCATTATCTTTGGCTCTGCGTACAAAATAATCAGAGCATTTAAATTTACGAGCTACTTTTGTAAAAGAAGTTTTCGGTGCTATTCAAAAGAGTTGTTCGTCTTCTTTTGCCTTACCAATATCTAGGTTTTCTTGCAATGTTCAAGACCTTCTTCTACTGTTTAATGGCTGTTTTTTTAAACAAAGAGACGATGAACCTTCAGATCTTTTGCTATTTTTCTAAAAGTCTATATTGGATTCTTATTGTAAAATTTTTATTATGTATTCACGTCCTCTTTTTTTTTCTTTTCATTGTGACAAAAAAAATTTCTTTTTTAAAACATAATATCTGACATATTTTTAAATCTAACGTGATCAAAAAAAAAAAATAATTATAATCGTAATTTGTTAGACCAATAATAATTTTTGACTGGAATAGTGTGTATATATAATAAGTTTTTTCTGACTCTTTAAATATTTAAAAAAAAAATACATAAATATAATTTGAGAGTTTAATCTATAATTCATTTATTGTCTGATTGATTTTATTGATATGGGCTCTTCTACAGAAATGTCACGTAAAGCCAAATTGTTTAATTGGTCTTAACTTAAGATCGTGCCCTTTAATTTTTTTTTTTTTAATTTTTAACTAAATATAGACTCACACGTTAAACAAAGTAAACAAGAGAACACATTATATACTAAGCCTTACGTGACAGAAGTAGACATTTCTGTGGAAGTACCCATATACACTGGCTTATAAATAACGTTTTAGTTTTGTTTTTTGTTTTCAATCACTAATTGTTTCTTTTTTTATAAAAGTTAACTAAAAAATTTAATTCAGCAAACGTTTTTATGTAACCATTTGTTTTATTTTTCAATTTTAACAATTTTTTTTGTTTAATTCTTTTTAAATTTTGCTACACCATGCTAATGCTGATGATGCTAACACATCAGGGAAATGTAGATAATAATTTATTTCAAATAAAATTTTGTAAAACCTAAAAAGTCTTTCTGATGATTTTAATAATGTCGTTATATCATTTAGCTTGGAGGAAAATTAAAAAAAATATGATAAAACCATTTATTTTGCTGTTATAATGCGTATGAATAACACCCGTTTGTTGTTGTATGTAATGGGTATGCTGAAAAATAAAAAAGGGCTATCATGGTAGTTTGCTTTTAAATATTTCAGTCGTTTGTTCAGCAGGTTTCTTTTTATTTATTATTTTTTTTAAATAAACTTAGAAGCAGAAAGTATTTTAAGTTGCAATTATGCAACGATTTAATTGTCTCACCATGGACTTCAAATGTAAAAGTCAGTCATATGGTCTAGGTCTAGTTAATCTAAAAGTTACTGATTTCCTAAACATTATTCTATCTGTGCTCAAAACTTGAGGTCAATTAAAACAAAAAGAAACTGTTGCGACAGCATTGAACAGTTTCTTAAATCCAGTTTATATATTTATATACTTAATATTTTCGTTTGTTTCAAATACTAATTAAATGCTACAGTTTTCTACAAATATTTATGATCATGATCTCATGTATTGTATTAATATGTAATTTTTAAAACTTTCATTAATTGATGACTTTTTTATTAAATAAAATATTAACTAATCTTTTGCTTTTAATTAGTTTTTCATTAATTATTCAATTATTAATTTTTGTTCGTTATTCGTTCGTAAAATCAAAAAAATTTTAAATTCTAATTGACAACCCTAGTTTGTATACATACATTGCTGTATCTGTAAATCTATCTTAAGGTGTTTGAATTCTATAAGCAAATAAACCTGTTGGACTTCAATTGCTATCGTCGACCAGCATGCTCTTGAACATGGTTTTGAACTTTATTTAAGAACTTTAAAATTATTTAATATATTTGTGTGTATCTCCGTGTGTGTATTTATCTCTTTATAATAATAAAAAAAAAACATGTTTAACAAGGGTTTGATTAAATAATAATGAACGAAAAATCAATACATTTTATTTTAAAGACAAACTTTTATTTTTAAACAAACTTGTCCTACTACTGCTAAATTCTATACTTTTTTATAATCTTTAGATTTATTACAACATTTTCATTAATGGTTATCGCAAACAATTTGCATAAACTACTAAATGTTACGTTCGAATGCTGGCTGGCTTAATATATGTTGTTTTTTACATTTGTTTATTAAAAGAATTGGTAATTATTTTCTAATCAAAAATTTATTATTTTTTAATTATCAGGTTTTATCTGTTAAACTTGTTGCGGTTTTAACAATTGACCAAGGTTATACGAAAAAAGTTAGGCACATCAAAATTAAGATCAAATAGAAGTTTGCTTTTACGAACTCATACACATACATACACATATACATATGTACGTGTTTTATTTAACGCCTTAAGAAAATAGACAAAATATTTAGCTATCAAAATGAGTTGGTAAACTCCTCCAAGGGTTAATTATGATGTTTAAGTGGAATTTTTTTTTTTGATTTCTTCAAATAAAAATGTGATTAATAAATGTCGACCGTCTAACACACATTTTGTCTTTTTGTATTATTAACCCTCTATTAAAGTACGCATGTGTTTGTATGTGTGTACCCGTTAAAAAATGTTTATGTAATTTATACAGGTACACATTTGGGCCATTCGAATTCTTAAATTATTTTGTTATATTTGATGTTATAAGTCTCCTAGAACACATTAGCATAAGAACTTGAGTTTATTTTATGTACGCTTGCTTACATATCGATGTACATATTTACGTACATATTTATGCACGTATGTATGTATGTCTGTATGTATTTTTAAGAATCTATTTATGAGTGTATAATCAATAAATTTTCTAATTATTGTACTTGAATTTTAATTTTTATTCCGCATTCTTTTTTTAGCGATTCAAAATCGAGGTAAATCATTTTAAAATTTAAATGCTAAAGCACGTTTTGTTTATATTCTTTTCTTTTGTACATAATGTACAATGGAAAGACATATAGACGTACATATATACATACGTACATATATCGAATTTATATAATACATATCACTGTCGTATGTACTTATCATACATGTGTGTTAAGAATCATATTTTATTGTTTTTTTATTTTTTTTTTTTATTTTTTTGGATTTTTTAATTTTTAATTGATATGCAAAACCACATGACAACCTCAATATATGACCAGGCATACTAAAATATTCTCTGTATTTTGTTCCCCCTTAATGCCTTTTTGATCGATTAATCAATCAACCGATTTGATCACTTTTCAGTAAGAACAAACAAAAAAATAATCACATCAGCATAATGATGAGAGAATCCTTTTTAGGTATTGTTTGCTGATTCCTATTGTTATAGTCGATTTATGTATTGTAGCTAGAGCTGCCTTTATACGAGCAGTTATGAACTCGTTAACAGAAAATTATTATTAACTATGATGACAAATAAATGCACTTTAAATACATTTACCAATAAAATTACTTAAAAAATATATCTTCACTTATTTTTTATTAAAATTATTTTCTTTCAATCCAATATTTCGCTGTCACATTAATTGGCTGCTTCGAGGAAAGTTTTTATTAAAAAAAAAAATCAATGTTTTATCGCATAAATTAAAAAAAATTAATAATTATATTTATATATTAATGAAAATATTAAAAGAAAATTTGTTTTAAAATCGTTCAGTGGTAGATGGTATTTAAAAAATTAAATTTAAAATTAAGTCCTATTGATTCAACCACTCGGTAACAATTTTTGAAAATTGTGAATTTGTTGTTTTTTGCTTTCTTTTAATTTAATTTTTGTTTTATTTTCAACACATCACTGTAAAATCGATTAGAGTTTTTTTTTTCTTTTAAATTATAAAAAAATTATAAAAAAATTATTTTTTAAAATTGTTTTCCATTTTAAATATAAATATTTCTTTATTGTGGCTTAGGTTAATTTTCTTATTATTAAACTTCCTAAAACATTTTTAAATAAAATAAAATTGTAAAGATTTAAGAATATTGAAAAAATATTAATTTAAAATTATATTTGTTTTCCAATGTAAGAAATACATTTGGTTCCGGTAATATAAAAAGTTCTCGAGTTTTCGACAGAGTTAACCGCTTTATTTTATTTTAGAATTTGTCACTTATCACTAGAGATTCTCACCAGCTTATTTGAAATACTAACTTCACGAAGTCAGTTCGGAAATAATTTAACTTCGCGTAATTACACCGAATTTTAAAGACTGATTGAAATGTTTTGCGCACAGTTTTTTTTTTACTTAAAGCTGGCTGATGGGTAGATGGGTTTTATGTTAAGAAGCACTCGCTGTTGATTGGAGCACAAAAGAGCAGAGTCTGCCTATTTAAACAACAAAATTTTTCTTTAGCTTGTTCATTTGTTTTTGTACAAATTATTATTATTTTTTTTTTCTTTACTTTATATTTTTACTACAAACATACTCAAATGTGGATAAAAATTAACTGCTAGTTATTTTTATAAAACGTTTCGTTTTGTACCTTAAAACACTTTTGATGTGTATTGAACAGCTATAACTACAACGACGATGTTTGTTGATAATGTGTTTAACATTAACTATTTGATTTTAGTTTTTTTTTATTTATTTATATATTTGTTTGTTATGCTTTTGGGTTTTGCGTATGTATGACTGTAACGTTCACTGCGAACTGCACGATGGCTCTATGTGAACCGGGGATTTTCTTAAAAGTATTGACACGTTCTGCGACCTAGGATTAACTTTAGTTTGTTTTTATACCCTTCACCTGTGGTGCACAAGGGTATATATAGCTTTATCATTCCGTTTGTAATTTCTACAATTTTCATTTCCGACCCCATAAAGTATATATTTTCTGAAAGCTTATGAATAGAGGAGTCGATTAAGCTCTGTCAGTCTGTCCGTGTGTTGGTTGAAATCAACTTTTAGAAGCAACTATATGTTCCTCAGGTCTGTATATGTTATCAATCTCTTGAAAATATCCAGGAATGAATCGCTATTGAAATTCAGCACAATCGCCCCATAACTTTTTGAGATATGAGCAAAAAACCACGACCACCTCGTTTTTTTACACAATTACAACAACAACATACATATATACATACATGTAAAAAACATGCCAAAAAAAAATTACAAAAAAAAATTTAAAAAAAAATTTAAAAAAAATTTTTTAAAAAAAATTAAAAAAAAAATAATAAAATATAAATAATATATGAAATAAAATAAAATTTGTTTGGCTCAGCTGGGATTCGATGCCACATTTATTCTAACCAGTATATACATATGTACGTATTTTTTATGAGATGAATGGTGATACAAACAATTGTTATTGCATGACTACACGTTGTCAAGGGTATATAAGATTCGGCACGGCCGAATATAGCACTGTTACTTGTTATAGTTACTGATGCTCGCAACCAGGGTTGGTATAAAAATATACATAAATGTACTTGTATAATAACAAATAGAGTATAGAGAAATATCGATATTTAGAAAAAAATGTAGAATTTCAACACATATTCTCGATATTTTTAAAATCCTTTTAGCGATATATTTCAATATATTTTAAAAGTTCTATTTATATATAACTACAGTTTTGTATTTTGCATTACCTATTTGTAAAAACAAACCTCCGCCAGAATCTTTAGCAAATTGATAGTTGCTTTTATATCCCTTTTCTGTAAAACAATTTTATTTATGCGCGAATTGTCAACATCAAAACATCAAGCATCGATCACGTTCAAAATAGGAAGGTCATGTGTAAAACTTAGTGTAAAATCTTGTATTAACGAGTATAAAGTTTGGTAGTTGGAGTGCGTTTAGTTTTTTTTTTTCTTTCATGACGTCTACTGGTATTCTATTTTCTTTTGAATGAAAAATATAATTTTTTAAGCTATGAACATCATCATGTCTTCTGTATTGAACTTTATAAAAATTTTTGTAATACATATTTACTAAGTTCGTTTATTTGAAATAAAGATTTAAAATGCATCAAATAAATTCAGTAAATAAAATGAAAAAAAACTTTGAAAAGTTGCAATGTATGTAAGTTCCATCGATGTACGTAAGTCATGTTGAATGATTTGTCTAAAATGGTATGCCTTGCCATCCAGTGATTAAACAAATTTTGAAGAGAGTGGGAGGAGAGTTTAAAATCTTTCTTTTATTACACATACACTTTTTTCTTTCATTTAATGGTATTTGTTGTGGCCAAATCGATTCTTTAATTATACCTAATCTAATCTTATTATAATTGCAATCGTTTTTTTTTTTGTTCCCAAACCATGTTTCTTAATAAAACTAAAAAATAGATTTGGTAGAACAGACAGCTGTTGTGCAGTTCACTTGGGTCCATCGTATTAATCTCTTTGTGTTACCTGAAAAGAATAGAAACAATAGAATAACATTGAAAAGAAAGAGAAGCAGTCCAGAATATTTGCCGGGAATCTAACCCACAATCCCCAGACTAGCAGACCAGCACCCTACACGCAAAGAAAAAATATGGTTGTGCTAACCATAATCGAAGAGCAACATACTATGATTGAATTGTATTGTTATAGTTAAAACATATAATGGTTACTAGTTATCATTATTATGTTTAATTAAAATATCAAGCAATAATCATATGTATGACTACAATTGAAATCGACAATCTTTGCTTTTTTACGGCAAATTATTGTCTTTTGCTGTAACATACACATATTGATTGTACTTACCAATTTAATTGCAATTTTTATACCAATATTTTTTTACATTTTCTCGTTTATTTGTAATTTTTCTTTAATTTTTCAAAATTGTTGCTAAATTTTTTGACATCTTAAACTTTTAAAATAATAAAATTTATTCAGCAAGAAGAACAGTTGAAATCAAATTATTATTAAAAAAATCATAGCTTGATTAATTTGTAACCATACTGTTGTCTCACCTATTATTTAATGATTATTTTTAATTTTTGATGCTTCTGAATATAATGTTATTTTTGTCAATTTTTTTTTTTTTTAAATCAAACTATTTTTAAATGATAACCATTTTGAAATTTTTACGAAAAGTGAGCATTAAATTATACAATTCAAATGATTGATTTAAGTGATAAAATATATGATGAAATGAAATAAAAATACCTAATACCTGTTTTCGATAACAAAATATTGTTATAGAAACTATAATATGACCGTCGTGATCATGTCGTAACCATGGTTTTTCTTTGTGTGTACCGACTTGTCCACCGGGGTGTTTATATGTATTAAATTAGTTGTGATATTATTCATTACAAAATAAGGCTGCTGATTACTAATTACAGTTGCGAAAAACATCCTTTTGTAAGCATTAAAATATAACTCTTTCTGTATTTTTCTTAAACTAAATCAAACTTTTTCAGCTTTAAGGAAACTGAAATATTTGTTTCAATATACGCATTAAATTAACCTTTGGAAATCGGTTCGCAAATAGCTAAGCTATAGACGAAAAAAAATTAATTAACTTTTGCAAATACCTGTGGTAGTAGTTTCACGGTTTTTAACTAGAGCTTAAGAATTTTTTTTTACACGATCAGCAATATCAACCTATAAGTGATTAAGATAAAAGCGAAAGATTCGAGATAACTCAATTGTTTTGCATATTTTTTTTATTTTAATGATTTGGATACTGTACAAAAATATCGAAATATTTCGATGTTTCAATTATTTTAAATATATCGAAATCGATATACACATACTATATCTTTATCGAAACGGTATACAGACATATGTACATTCATACATATGTGTATCGATATAAATTTTTGTTTTAATTGCCCATCCCTACTCATCATACAACATTTGCTTGTTTGCATTTCGCTTTCATTTGCTTTTATGTTGATTTAGTTGATATTCTTGTTACCTAACATTTACTACTAACACTGTCGCAAAAGTTGACGCTGTATTCAGTGGTAACACTTACTACTACAAACATGTATGTATGTGTATATGGATTATTGCGGATTCTTTAGCTTTGCTCGACTATTATTATTTAACATACTTTTTAGTTGGATTCTTGTTGTAGTCGGTCAAGTTGATCTTCTATGTTTCGTACTATACATATACATATTTCTATTGTTTTTGCGTCGAATATTATTTTTTGTGTTTAGGGCATATTTCTGAATTTGCATCTTAAATATTTTTAAAGTTATTGTTTAGTTTTTATTGTTTTTTTTTATTGGCAATTTTTGGTCAAGTACATTGTCGTGGCAAAAAATAAATTGAATAAGTTTAAAAAACTGTTTTGCAAATTTACTCTTAAAACTAATTAACTTTAATATTTCAAACTTCTAACATACATATTTGCCAGCTCATTGCGATAGTGGTCAAGATTTATAATAACATTGTCTGCATCAGCAATTTATGTTTCATTATTAGGTAATTTGTTGCTAATAGTTCTTAAGTTTAATGTTGTAAAATCCTCATTATTTTTTAATGTTTTTTTTAAGTTCATGGCAGTACTTTGAAACCAATTTTAAATCTAATGGCATTTTGTGCGAAAATACTTCCAACTCATCTAAACAAACATATCGTCTTCTCAAACATAAATCGCACAAAAATCAAAACTCGATTTTTTTTTAATTTAGATCTTTTTGACCAAACCACATGACTAAAAAAAATTAAATTTCTTAAAAAAAAAGAAAATAAATCAGAGTAAGAGGCATTTCAAATCCTTACTCTTTTAATTTTAGCTTGTTATTTAAGTTACACTGTAGACGTTTGTAATATCTACAATTTTGATTTTCGACTCTACCAAATATATATTGTATGTGTTGTCAATCTTTTGCAAATATCGAGGAATTAATCGCTATTGATCCAGCACGATCGCCCCATAACTTTATGAGCTATGAGCAAACAAACACGACTGTCTCCTTTTTTCTGCCATTTTTCCCTTTAGCGATATTCTTACAAAATTTTGGATAAATCGGTTACTTACCGACAAAGTTATTGCAAAAAAAAAATTTGGAAAATATAATTTTTTTAAATATATCAAATTACTGAAACTCCTAAATAAGTTTTGAACAAGCTAAAGACACCAAAATACAAATCGTAGCCTTGAAAATCATTGCTAGAAAAAACTGGCAATTGGTGTTTTTTTCCTAAAATTTCAAACGAAAATTTTTAAGCTTTTCAGAGGGAAATGTTATGGGTATAAAAAGCAAGCCTAGCCGAGGCCATAATATAGGGCACTATACAAAAAGTTTAAAAGTCCAAGATGGCTACCACTACAAAATGACGTTCAATTAATTTATATATGGGTTAAATCTAGTATTTAAAAATGTACCCTTTCAACCCCCTCAATAACGGCATCAAACGAAAGGTCTTTGCCGGTGGAATACAGTAAACATTGAAAAAGTTAAAATCCAAGATGGCGTCTGAAACAAAAATTTATCTTAACCCCATCAATATGGGGTTAACATATTCAGAGTATTGTAATACCTAGAGTCTTCAAAATGCGTGTCGTTTATTATAACAACAGCTTACAGAATTGTGCTCAAAATGAGCTCGAAAAGAACAATGGGCGTGCCACCTTCGATATAACAAAATACATTTTATGAGATGGTTAGAAATTTATTTTATCTATAATCTTAAGACTTTGCGTGTTTTATATCATCTCTCATGTTCCGACCAAAAATCGATAAAATCGAAGCAGGGGAACTTATACCGCCATGTAAAAAACTCATTATATAATTTATTTCAGAAGCAATAAATGTTAGAGTTTTTAATCCTGGTATAAGACATTTTGATAAAAATTGTACAATTTATTCCAATAGTTAGATCGGATCAAATGAAAGTGCATGCTACCTTCCCATACAAACAAAATATATTTAATGGCATATCTGTACGACTACAATTGTTATGGGCTTTAAATTCTGTGTAATTGGCTGCGATATTAGT
Organism: Phyto melanocephala; assembly: GCA_941918925.1. NCBI lineage: Eukaryota > Metazoa > Arthropoda > Insecta > Diptera > Rhinophoridae > Phyto > Phyto melanocephala. Next base: position 183,117,512 of record OW799233.1, read on the forward strand.
TTACTTTCTCGGGCGCAAATTATATGGGATCAGAGCGGAGTGACGTGGTGACTTTACATTTTATGAATTCTCAGATATTGGAATTTAACACTGCGCATCAACTAGACATTCTATTATTATTTAAACCGATGTAAACCTTAATGCATAAAAATAAACATACATTTAAATTGTATGAAAAATTGTTATGAAGAACTAAATTTTTAGTTTTAAAACATTTATCTGAAAATATAAATTTTCTCAAAATACTGACTAACTTCTCTGACGCAATCTTTTACAAATTTCATGATGTTGACATCTAAGGGCCAACATTTAGAGTAAATCATGTTTGTACGTACATTTATATGTATGTATATACACATAATTAAAAATCAGCACACAGTAGCTTAATTGGGTGGACTTAAACTTGTTTAGCAATTACATACGAAATTAACGTAACGTAATTTGTTTAGAATTAAAAATATTTTCAAGTTAAAACTGCTGAGACTTGTCACATAATTTGGCTAAAATAACAATTTTAAAGAGATTTTACCTTCTATTTATAATATATATATTTTTTTTTATAAATAATGAATGTCATGGATAAATATTTAAATTCAAATACACATTCAGACACAAATTTACACACATACATATTTTAGCAATTTTTTATTAAAAACATAAGCAAAATATTTTAACAATAACTTAGTGATATACAAGTATAGTCAAAACTCGATAATACGAACGCCAACAATCCGGTTCTCCATATATAATTTATTGTTCACCCTATAATCCAACTTATGGAGATAAAATTGAACTCTGTAATTCAGAATATTGTTAAATGTTTTTATTTATATAAACGTATATTTATATATATTTATATTAATGCTATAAAAATATAGGGTTTAGTTATTTTATTAAACTGAACTTTGGAGATAACACAAGGTTTAAACTTTTCCAGTTAAAATTCAAAATGTATTTACATGAGTTAGAGTAAGTGGAATTAAATTGTCCTTAAAATACATATGTACATGTGTAAGAATCTTTATTTCAAATTAATATTAAATAATTTACTAAATTTTTTGGGATATGCTCCCATAATTTTTCAATTATATTTATTTGGTTGTTGGGTTTAAGCTGGTTTATATGCATTTCACTGGTGCTTATGCCAGATTAGATTAGGGATTAGAAAAATAAAATAAATTCAAAATTAAAAAAATTGTTGGTTGGGTTTTTGAAAAAGTTTTTTATGGTTTTTTGTTTTATTTTTGAATTCTCATTTTGTTAATGAGAATTTAAAAATATAACTTATAAAAATTTTAAACTTTTTCAAGAATTTGGGTAAAGGTTTACTGATGATCTGGCATAAGCACCAGTGAAATACATATAAACCAGCTTAAACCCAACAACCAAATAAATATAATTGAAAAATTATGGGAGCATATCCCAAAAAATTTAGTAAATTAACTAATAAAAGATTTTATTTTTCGTTTACCCTTATAAGCATTACGTGTTAACCAACGGTTAGCCAAATGTTAAAGGGATTAGAAAAATAAAATAAATTCAAAATTAAAAAAATTGTTGGTTGGGTTTTTGAAAAAGTTTTTTATGGTTTTTTGTTTTATTTTTGAATTCTCATTTTGTTAATGAGAATTTAAAAATATAACTTATAAAAGTTTTAAACTTTTTCAAGAATTTGGGTAAAGGTTTACTGATGATCTGGCATAAGCACCAGTGAAATGCATATAAACCAGCTTAAACCCAACAACCAAATAAATATAATTAATATTAAATATTTTTTTTAGTTCGAAAATATCATTTAAAAATGTTATTTAGTATTCTGGAAAATTCGAATAGCATTTACACGCCTGAAGTTTGCAATACACTCACACATCTTCATTAACTTGCTCATATTTTTTCTGCCCTTCAATAATTGGTTTTTTCAAAAAAGAAAGAGTCAGTATGATAATAAATGAAATGACTTGACTTGACTAGCAAAATATAATACACTATACAATAATATAAAATCCATGGTATCCACTACAAAATGGCGTGCAATAAATTTATATATGTATGTCTCAAATATACTTAGTACCCCCTTAAACCACCAGTATCAAACTCCCACAATATTGGTATCAAATGTAAAAGCTTCACCGGTAGAATATAGTTTTATATTTATCTATATAGATAAAAGTGAAACTCTGTGTGTGTGTGTGTTAGCTATAGACTTCGAAACTGTAAAACCGATCGGTCTCAAACTTGGGCAAGTTGTTGTACACATTCCAGGGAGTGTTTGTGGGTGGCAAAAAGTGGGCGAGACCACGCCCATAAAAAAATAAGTTATAATTTTTAGCTACTTGCACTAGATCGATTATTCTGAAACTTTGCACACATATTGAGCTGTCATGACTTTATAATTTCGTGATTAGAAAAGTGGGCAAGGCCACGCCCACAAAAAAAGTTATAATTTTGAGGTACTTGCACTGGACCGTTTTTTTTTTAACTTGGCACACATATTAAGCTGTTATAACTATATAGTTTCGTAATAAGAAAGTGGGCAGTGCCACCCCTATAAAAAAAAGTTCTAATTTTTAACTTCTTACATTGGACCGATTTTTCTGAAACTTTGCACACATATTGAGTTGTCATGACTATACAATTTTTTGATTAGAAAAGTGGGCAGTGTCACGCCCATAAAAAAGTAATCATTTTTAGCTACTTGAACTTCACCGATTTTTTTGAAACTTTGCACACATATTGAGCTGTCATGACTACACAGTTCCGTGATTAGAAAAGTGGTCAGTGCCACGCCCATTAATAAAAGTTATAATTTTTAGCTGTTTGCACAAATTCAGAATGCATTTTTATTCATTAAGGGGCGTAGCAACGCGCACCGGGCTTTTCTAGTATATATATAAAAGTTAAAATCCAAGATGGCCTCCTAAATAAAATAGCGGAAAATGTTGTCCTTAACCCCATCAATATGCGTATCAAATTAAAGAAATGGACTAGTAGAATACAACAAACTAAAATTCAAAATCAAAGATGGTGTCGGAAGTAAGAAAGCAAAATTGTGTATAACATTAAATATGAAATCTGGGTACGCTACTATATGGCCATTTTACCTACATATGTATGTGATGGTTAAGGAGGTATTATCAGAATATAGCACTCATGCTTGTTTTACCTTCCACTCGGAATTAAATTTAATTGAATTATTATGTTTTCAAGAAAATAATGTTTTACTATTAAGACTTAGTATATAATATGAAACAACCAGAAGAAAAATACAATTTTATCAAAAATTAATTTTTTTTTTTAAGTATTTTATTTTTTAAATTTTAATGTGAATCATTTTTATTCTGGCTTAAGTTCATTTATTCTATTATTTTATTTTATAATTCAAATTAAATTAAATTGCAATCATTTTTAGGAATATTCTTTCTAAAATTATTTCCGATATTAGCCGAGTGGAATGCATTTTCGAAACCAGCTACGATTTCAACATCATCAGCACTTTTTATCGGTACTTTACTATGTAATTAAAAATTCCTACATATTTTACAATTCAATTAAATTTAAATTAGTGAATCATAGTGTTAATTTTTAAATTTGTTGTATTTTTTACTTCCCCTATCAAATGACATTTTTTATTCAACATGTTCATATTATTTTATGTTTCTTTATGCTTTCAATATCCATCCTTTGGCTGGAATTATTGAAAACAAGGTTGTATTTTAATTTTTGTATGTGTGATATTCTCAGTAACTGCAAATAGGTGGTTAACAAAACATTAAAACTAACTTACCAACAAAGTATAGCAATTGTTGCAAATCTTCGCTTGTAAAACAACAAGGAATTTTAATGAGTGTCGTCTATTTCATTGAATCTTTTGTTTATACAGAAATATTTATTTATAAGATGTACAATAAAGTATTTTTATGAGTAACGGATGGGTAATCCATCTTAGGATCTGCAATCAATTATCCGGATTATCGAAGTTTAACTGTATCAACGTATTAAGTGTTAAGTAATGGGAAAGAGATTTTTTCGTTAAGTCAATTACAAATAATTGTCCGCACAGTAGTCGAAATTTAACTGACTTTTATTCAATTCTCAAATTTTAACTTATCTATTGTTTTCAAAAACAAAATTTTCTGTTAGGTAGAATTAAATAGTGCTTGCAGGACATGCATACTTCTGAGTAAATACCTTTGAAATAATATATTCTTTGTCAAAATCCGTATTGTAGGAGAAAAATTTAATACAATTTTTTAACTTTGACTAGATTTATAAAGAAGTTATAATTGTAAAATAATTAAATTATATTAAAATTAAAATTATTGGAATGTACTAACATAACTTAAAGCTAAGTTGAAACAATTTTAAGCGAAATAATTATTTTCCATACCCAATACTACTCATGCATACCATTTGACGGAGGAGATTCAACAAACATTAAAGAAAATTAATAAACAAAGCACAAATAACACAGCCACATGCATACATATTTACGTAGTATATGTGTATGTATGTATGAATACGTATGCATATGACTATGTTAATAAATATAAACAAATTTGTTATAGTTCTTATTATTATTGTTTTTATTTAAAATTTGGCACTAATTGATGTTTTTTCAGGTAAAATAACAAACACAAAGCCAGACAAACAATCAAATACATGGGTACAAACAATAAGTTTTAAACTTAAAAAGACCAAACTAAGGAAATTTTTATTAAATTTTACAAGACTAAAAGTACAAAATATGAAGACAATAAAAAAAAATAAATACACGCAATTAAATTACATTTTTTCATAGATGAGTGATCGACAAACAAAATTAGTATGTATGTAATTAGACACATACTAACAATATTTACAACATACATACATATGTATGTACAGGGTGGGCGAAAAGTCACTATGGGGTTAAACATGTAACAACTTTTTCGTATAAAAATTGTTTTATATATATTTTTTAATTATTAAATATACAAAATAGAAATTTTGTACACTAAATACGCTTTCAGCTTCGCAGTAATGGGCTTGTTTTAGAGCATAAAATGCAAAACCCTTTAATTAACAAACTAAGTTAAAATACACTTTTTTTTATTTCTATTTGTTTTATTCAAATACATTACCATAAAAATATCAGATTTTACCGAACTAAAACACCAATATTAATGACAATTTCACTAAAGAAATTTATATTAAAGGTCATAATGAAGAGTGTTTTCTTATGGAGGTATAGGTTTTTAAATTGATATTAAATTTACTTTATTCAAAAGATAATCTTTTGGCGTTATATTTTAAATATGACTTCTGGCAGTGCGAGTCACGGCTGGCTCGGACGCATTCTTATCTAACTTCGACTTCACATATCCCCACAGAAAATAGTCTAGCAGCACTATCTGGAGGACAATTTGTAGCTCAGAAAAGCGAAACGAAACGTTTCCTTCAATAAATCAATTGTGGCTCAAGCTGTTGGACATGTTGCACCGTCTTGCTGAAACCACAGCTCAGCTTGAAGAACGAAAAAGTCATTAGTTATTGCTTTTTAGCGGTCACAATTGTCTATTCTGACCAGCATCGTTTCTAAAGAAGTACGGACAATTGCTTAAAGGCTTATCGTCACTCCAAATACGGCAGTTTTGTATATTGACGTATCTATTCAAATAAAAGCGAGCCTAATCGCTAAACGAAAATCGGAAGAAACGATAATGTTGTTTTATGCTCATTTACCGAATCTACGCCTTGCTTTGCGTCAGTCTATTCATGTTAAAATAAATCGCTTAACAGTTGTCAAAATGGCCGCCAGTTAAGAAAGTGTTGCCATCTTACAGTTGTATATATCTTTAATAAACACTCTTCATTTATAATTTTATTTTTTTTTTTACTTACTTCAAAATGATCAAAATATTAGTTGCGGCGTTTTGCGTTTAAGGCTATGATATACTCGCTGCTTCAAATAAACCCAAAGAAAATAAGCGGTTGCTTACAAATCTGTTTAATGCTCTGACCAATAATTTTTCGAATTTCTAGAAAATTTTCGCTATCCAAAAATTTTAATTAAAAGTGTCTTATGCAGTGTGGACACCATATCTCAGGTCTGTTTTCAAGAGCAGTACGTAAAAAATTATCTATCTTAAGCCTATACCGCTCTCCATAACCGTTACAGCATTTCCATCTTTATTTTTGAAAAAGTAAGGCCCAAAGATTTTTTACTGATATAATTATACACCATACTGTATACCTAATGGAGTGCAAACGGCGTTAATAAATGGCTCTTGAATATTTAGAACCCCAAAACCTACATTTATGCTTTTTAACAAAGTCATTTAAATGAAAATAAGCTTTATCAATTCAGTTGATTTAATTTTTGGCTAACTTTTAAAATTTTGCTGTAAAATTTAGAACAATTGTACCTTTCAAGAAATAACAGTAATCTCCTTTTAAGTACGCTGTAATTACTTGGCAGCCATTCAAGGTTGAACAGATCTTCTTCTGGTATAAGTATGTTTCTGGTGTTTTGTTAACACTTTGCTCTACACGTTCAATATTTTCCGCGGTTTTTTTAGCGGATGTAATTTTGACGTTAAAATGATCGTCTTTGCATTAAAATAATTTATCACTAATTTTAATAAGTAATAGATTCTATTCTGGTTGTTTGTTTAGTTGTGAATCTCTACATAATTTATTCTACAGTTGTTATATAAAATAACCTAACAAAAAATTAAGTAGAAAAAAAAGAAAAATTTGTTTTTTTTAATTTTAAAATTGTTGTCTTTTGGTCCACCCTGTTTATACGCAGCAAAACATTACAAAACAGTGAATTGAAAGTACTAAAACACAGTTTTTCACTACTTACAATTTGGCATATAAACCCATTATTTTAACAAGGCGATGTCATTGGAAACATGACTTACCGCTCTCTCCAACAAGTAAAGACTGAAATAAGTATTTAGTTTTGTACCACTAAATAAGAACTTGATTAAAATTAGGATTATTTACTTCTAAATAAGAAAGCGAAAAAACGTATTAAGAATATGAGAGAACATTCAATAATTTAATAAGAAAGAAAAGGACAAATTTAAAAATGAATTCTATGCTTCCCTAATTCTAATTTTTATTAAGTTGTAACATAAAGAGTAGTTTAAAAATTTCATATGAGTATGCTGATAAAGAGTGCTGAGGATGAAATCGTAACTGGTTTCGAAAATGCATTCCACTCGGCTAATATCGGAATGGTTTTTCAATATTCTTAAATGATAACTATTTAATTTAATAAATGTTTTAGAAAGTTTAGTAATAGAAAAATGAACTTAAGTCAGAATAAAAATGATTTATAATAAAATTACATTTTTTTTTTTTACAAATCAAAGTCTGTAATTTTAACAAAAATAGAACTACTCTATTTGTTTAAAAATAAAACAGTCCGTCAACAAGCAAATTTAACACACAAACTTAATAATCAAAATTTTTTATTTACATAATTTTGAAATGCCCTAATGTTATTTATTTATTTATTTGAATGAGCAGCTCTTCAAATTATTTACGAAGACATGTCACTTTAAATAATTATGTTCGTATGTATGTACATACATATGTATGTAATTATCTAAATTAAAAAAATATATATCTATATATAAATCTTATACAATGATTCACACATGTGCATGTACGTACATAAGTATATTGATAATTGTACATTTTAATTAAATTTTCAAAAACTTAGGCAAAACCTTGATTTTCCCTATTCGTAGTTTTAACAAATAGACAAATAGTTTCTGTGAAATGGTACAGCAAGTCTAAAAGAATTGTCTTTGAGAAAAAAAAAACAGAAGAGATAAGTTCAGCCTCGTTGCATTTTAAAACTGTTTAACCTTAAAGCATTATTAAGCATAGGGTCATAGACAATTTAAAAATAAATAAGTACAATGGAGATATTCTTAAACCTGTAGAAATGCTTCAAATTGTTTTACATTTATCAATTATTATAATCGCTTAAGTGTTACTCACTCATTCGCAATGAAAACAAAAAAAAATTTATTTTTAAATTTTTCATTTTTTTATCGGACTAAATAGTTTTTTATTATTATTAGTTAGATACGTTTATTTGCACCAACATACGAAATATTTAATTACTACATTTATACAATTCAATTTTTAAATTTTATAATTGAGACTGGTATATATTGAACAAGCCCTTAGTTAAAACAATAAACTTACTTAGGGCCATTATTACAACTTGCCGTTAGTTAAAGAAAGGATTTTGTCGGACCGATACATGGCTTTGCATTATAAAGCCTTAATTTATTATATTTTTATCCATTAAATATTATCATTATTAATAATAATAACAATAAAAAATTTAAGTTGTAATAGTGCAAAGCTATATATCGGACACAAAAAATCCTACCTTTAACCCTTATTTGGATTAAACAAATATTAATTAATTTTTTTTTTTACATTTAAATATAAGAAATTGTAATTAAATGCACAAGGAAATATTGAAATGTTGAAACTTAAACTGTTTTGTATAAAATATCGATGAAAAGTGAAATTAAGACGCTGCCGACCGTCAGGTCTGGTAGCAGCATTATAAAGACCGACAACCAGAGTACGGTTCAAACAGGAGAAATTGGATACTCTCACATTAGGGCACAATAAACATTTAATCTTTGTCAACATTTGCCATCATTGTTTATACTGAAAGCCCGCATAAAGGTCTACAAAAAACATGCTTAAATGTGTAATATATTTCTTATATTTAGTGAGCTACACTCAATTAAAAACTTTAAGTTCTCAATTTTTTTAAAGCTTTATCCTGTTTTTTTTTAAATAGCGACAACCGATTTTCAAATAAAATTTCGAATGTTTATGAAATAGATCATGAAAAAAATAAAACTAAATAAAATCTACAACTTTAAGATAAAAATAATCCCACAACTCCCAAGAAAGATAGAAAATCCTGAAATTCCGATTTTTACCATAACATCTATACACTTCGTTCAGGCCTTATACTGAATCCGATTTGTAATTTAATTCTGACTTTCAAAATTATGGACATGAACTGGCTTTAATATTTTTTTTATAAAATATAATAAATTGGTAAATTCCAGACATATTTTAATGGCTTTTCTAGAAAAATATAAAACTTTTATACATTCCTAAAGAAATTTTGTTTTTAAGAAAAAAGAGCGTAGATAACTTTTTTAAACAAAAATTATCGAATGTTCAACTTTCCTTTTCTTAACACGCTTTTGAGTTTTATTGTCGGAAAAATCAATAAGATATTAGATCAACTATTTCTAAAAATCTAGATGAAGGTCTTAAAAAATTAAGAAATTTTTATTTACTAATGAGGATAACTCAGTAATTATAATAGATAATTAGTACATGTTTTTTGTACACCATTACGGGAGTTTTTTATATCCAAAAAAAATTATAAAAATCGTATGAAAAACAGACAATGTCCTCCAAACCAAAAGCGGATAAGTCACTCTCCAGTTATGGTAAAATTTATGAAGCGGACTTGCAAAAGATTGTAGATTTTTAAGAAAAATGTTTGAAAAGAAAACTCAGCCATAGAATTTTAAATGTTCGTCGGTTTTTGTGGTTAGAATATCATTAGATATCAGCATAATAACAATAATTTCGAATTAAACAAGTAAGTGTGCTAAATTCCGATACCGAATCTGATAATACCCTTCACCATCATGTACCTAGATTTAATGTTATACGCTATTTTTCTTTATTATTTCCGACGCGATTATCGATTTTGATTTTTTACGTAGTCATCTGTATGCTACTAGTCGAGCCCTTATATTTGATACCCATATTGATGTGGTTAAAAAATTTGTTCCGTCACTTTGTTTTCGACACCATCTTAAATTTTACATTTTTTATTAATTTACTGTATTCTACTGGTCAAGCCCTTTCATTTGATACCAATATTGAAGGGGTTCAAGAAGTCACATTTTAAAATACCAGATTTGCCCAAATATATACATTTATTGTCCGCCGTTTTGTAGTGGCAGCCAACATGAATTTAAATTTTATAGTGCTTATATTGCGCTAGTCAAGTACTTTCAGATGATACCAATATTGACTCTCTCGGTTGAAGCTGAAAAAATTTGGTTTTTGTTTGTAAATTTTTGGAATATGTATTTTTCAGAAAAAAATTTATACCAATAACTTTACCGATTAAAGCACGCTTTATCCAAAATTTTTCACGAATGTCTCTAGAGGCATATTATTTCTACAAATAGTAGCAAAGGTTCCTATAAATTATTTTATGGCTAAAAATTTTTAATTTGGTTGTGAAAATATGGGGAAAAACAGAGGCAGTCGTGGTTTTTTGCTCATATCTCAGAAAGTTATGGGACGATTGTGCTGAATTTCAATAGCGATTCATTCCCGGAGATTTCCAAAAGATTGATACCATACACAGATCCGAAAAACATATGGTTGCTTCTAAAAGTTGATTTCAACCAACACACGGTCAGACGGACAGACTGACATGGCTTAATCGACTCCTCTATTCATAAGCTTTCGGAAAATATAAAATTTAGGGGGTCGGATATGAAAATTGCAGTAATAACAAACCAAATCACAGAGCTATATAAACTTTTGTGCACCACAAGTGAAGGGTATAAAAAATATTCTATTTTGTTGCATAGTACTACACTGCTCAGCAGCAAAATCCTCCATTAAATAAAACTATGTGGACTATATGGATTTAGATGCGCTGAACTAAAATCCGTTGTCGGTTTTTTTCCATCAGATCGGGATTTTTTTATGGGCGTGGCAAATTTTTCCCCCTAAATTAGTCAGGTACGGACACATATTTAATCCTAACTCGAGAACCAGTCATCCGATTTTCAAAAATTACCTGCGGTTTAATTCCATTTCCAGTTTTTAATTCCATTTTTAAATTGAAAAATATTACGAATTTTGCACGAATTCTCCATTAATTTCTAAATAACTCCAAAACGATAAGAGATAGAGAATAATTTTATTCCACTGAAATAAATACAATGTGTTACACATTTTTTGGTGTTTTATTTTTGAAAATCGGATGACTTGTTCTCGAGTTAGGATTAAATAAGTCTCCGTATCTGACTAATTTAGGGGAAAAATTTGCCACACCCATAAAAAAATCCCGATCTGATGGAAAAAAACCACAACGATTTGAGTTCAGCGCGTCAAAATTCATATAGTCCACATAGTTTTATTAAATGGGAAGACAAAAAATGATTTTTTGCAGAGCAGTGTTATCAAAGTTAAAAATTATCTTGACATTAATTGATCTATCAGTTTCCTTAAAAGGTTACAGCATACTAAGAGTTGATAGAAATGGTTATGGGGGAGTGGCAATCTACGTTAGAAAATGTATTGCGGTCAAAGTTCTTTCAAAATGAACGGATGTAGATCAAGTAATCTAGTAGAATATTTATTTTTCGAAATTAGCAGTGAGGGAAAAAAATTACTCTTAGGTAGTATATACAGGCCAAATAATCGAGTTTGTTTTGAAGGATTTATCACAACACTTGAAAGATTAACAATAAGATATTAGAACGTTATTATTGCAGGTGACTTCAATTCGAATATCTTCACCGACTCTTTTCTTGTAAGTTACATGCTTACACTTGGTCGTTGTTCCCCAAACACAACGACAGCTACGCATTTTACCCCTACTAGTAGTACTCTCTTTGAGCTTTTCTTCGTAAAGGCCATGACTGACTATCCTACAAAGTCGTGCGATTATGTCAAATAAAAATCTGATAGCTTTCTGTCCTACATGAAAAAATCGCAACAAAATATGTTATTGGATGCCACACTGTCATACTTGCTTAGAAAAAGCAACTCTGATCGCACAGACTCTATTATTTTATGAAAATTTTCAAAAGATTATCAAATCGGACACACTTGTCAAAAAATCTGTCACACATGTGCACTTTGTGTCCACACTATCACACTTTCTGAACGCACATACAATTTTTGACATATCGAACGACTAAATCTGATAGTCAGTCATGGCCTTAAGTGAATATCAAATGTGTTACTCTACGACCAATTAACTGCATTTGTTTTTCACGTCATGATCTGATTTTCATGACGTACAAATTTCAGCTATGTATACCCACACAATTTATAACTTATCGTGACTAAAAAAATATTAATTATAGTATGTTGCAGGATGAAGCTTTGAAAATTGATTGGAGTGTGTTGTACAATATTACTTCTGTAGACAATCAACTTTCTTATTTACAACATAATCTAAGCAATTTATATGATCTTTCAGTTCCCCTTAAAACTAAAATAATAGATCAACACCAGAAACACTGGTTCTCTTACAGTCTGAAACAGTCTATTGGATACAGGAATGTTTTATATGCTCGATTGTTGCAAAGATTCGTGTGTAGTCGACGCAGATACTCTTAATAATAAATTTGTATATCTTCCAAATGTGCAATCCAATTTTAGTTATTATCACTTTTCAGATGAAATTTCGAACAACAATTTTTATTTTATTACTGTAAGATTAATGTGATGTGTTAAGTAGTCTTGCGACAGCAAAGTCTAATGTAGTTGGTACGGATGGCATAGATTCTAGATTTGTAAGAATATTATTGTCACTGCTTCTACCTTTTTTGACTTTTGTTTTTAATACTATTCTAATAACTAACTGTTATCCTAAGATTTGGAAACTTGCTAAAATTATTCCTATACCCAAATTTAATTTTGATTATAGGCCTATATCTATCCTACCATTTCTTTCCAATGTATTTGAACGGCTGGTACATAATCAAGTTACTCAATATATTGAAACTAATTGTATGCTTACTGATCGGCAATCTGGTTTTCGTAAAAAACACAGGTGTACAACAGCTCTATTGGATGTTGCTGAAGACGTAAGGCAACAGATGGATCGCGGTAATGTTACGTTTTTAGTTCTCCTGGATCATTCGGGAGCATTTGACGCCGTTGACCATAACATTTTGCGCCATAATTTAAATTACTTTTTTAGTTTCTCTTCAACTGCTATAGATCTAATTTATTCCTATTTATATAATAGATATCAGTAAGTTGCTACTACTACTTCTGTATCAGAAATCTTGCTAGTAAATCGAGGTGTCTCGCAAGGTTCTATACTGGGCCCACTTCTTTTTTCGTTATACTCAAATGATCTTCAAAACAAGCTGAAAGACTGTAAGGTTAGAATATATGCTGATGACGTACAGGTGTACATAATCTGTAAGCTGGTTCGATTCAGCAATGTGTCAGAACCGCTAATAGAGAGCTGCAGCTTGTTTGTGAGTGGGCAACTGCAAAAGCTCTCACAATTAATTCTATTAAATCAATATGTATAATTATTAAGAAACGATTATTAAATATTGAACACATTGTCGTTATAACCTTAAATAACTAAAGTATTAAAATTGTTGAGTCTGCTAAAAATTTAGGAATATTTTTTAACAATACCCTCACCTGGTCAAACTATATTAATAATGCATGTGGTCGAACGTTTTCTATGATAAGAAATCTGTGGCAAACTCAGTATTGTACCCCAATTAAAATTAGAATACTCCTTGCTAAAACTTACTTAATATTTACCAACTTTGTTATATGGCTGTGAACTTTTTGCAGGCTGTGATAAAAAAAGCAAAAAGAAAACTTAATAGTACTTTTAATAGAATAATACGTTATGTCTATGACCTGAAAAGGTACAATCGTATATCCCCTTACTTAACTCTGCTCTATGGTATTAACTTCGATAACTACTTAAAAGTAAAAATCTTACTCTTCATGCAAAAACTAAATAAAAATAAACTAAATAAATACATGTCAGCCAGAACATCTCTATTCTTGATTACATTTTTCATCTCTTAAAAGAGAGAAAAGACTTCTAGTTTTTAGACACTATACTCAGATTTCTAAATACCATTTCTTTATTCATGCAGTTGGTCTCTGGAATTGAATACCATACAGATTTCAAATTATTCGTAAGGCACATCAATTTAGAATGCCAATTTTTAGCCTTTTTTTTACAATTTAATTAGTTATAAATTCTCTGTTTTAACAGTGTTAATTAATTAATTAATTAATCTTGTTCCAAATTGTTGGTATCTTAAAATTTTATATAAGTATTTGTATTTAACAAATTAAATGTATTTACGTTTACGTACTTAATTGCTGTAATATGAGACTTATGTCTTGTGTGTGGGACATCGATAAATTAAATAAATAAATAATACAAATTTCCGACAAACGCAAATCCCTTTACTAAATTTTTGTTTTGATCGGTCCTTAATTATGGCTGGTATACAATATCTGCTTTTGAAAATCACTTAAGCAATCATTAAGCTGTTAAAATTATACAAAGTGTAGTATAATATGGCCGGACATGATCGACTATATTTGTCATACAAGTTTAAGTTTTAAAAGTTATTGATTAGAATATTAAATTTTATTATGTCACACATAAAACAATTCTCTACTTAAACTATTAAACATTAACAGAATTGTATTATAATTATAATAATGCCTTATATGATTCCATAATCTGTGTGAGGGATTCTAAAATCATGGTCAATGAATCCACTCCTATTAAACGATGACCGAAAACTTTTGTTTGAAAACTATTTAAAACATTAAAAATAATATGCAAAAATACTCAGGGGAAGACAACAAGGTCACGCACTATATTAATAAGTATAGTTTAAACCCAATAACACACAGGCAATTAGCAAAAGTATGATCAATTGCCAAATAACGTAGTTCTTTCTATAACAAAAAAAAAAAACTAAAAAGAACAGTCAATAATAATTTAAAAAAAAAATATGTAAACAAATTTAGAGGTACATTTATTAATATTTAAATATGTATTTATGTTGTCTATTAGGCACTTAAACTGGTATTATTTTTTTAGATTTAATGGTTCCACAAACAAAAGAACAACTTCAAACAGACGACACGTCGTCGGTCGCGAACATAACAAGTAACATGGATTAGTAAAGAAATGCAAATATTGATACATATTTTAATAGTGGTGTCAAAAAGCAACAACAACAAAAACAAATTTGACATTTACATATAAACTTATTCATGTACCAATGGGTGTGTGCTATGTACAATGTAGTTTTATTAAATATGACAAATTTATTTATAGTTTATAATTGTTTTAATGATACTCTTAAGTTTTTCTCAGTTTAAAATAATTAAATTAACTTTAAAATTCCTTATGACAGAAATGCATACATCCATACATACTTAAAAATGTATTATAAATGAATTCAAAAATTTAATCTATTTACGGTACAATTAACGATGTTAAAAAAAAGTTTGCTGCTCTAACTTGAAATTCATGCTTTTTTTATTAGAATATTCATTCAATTAATATAATTACAATCTATAGGCCACTTTAAGACTTCAATTATATTATAAGTCTATATAAATGACTATTTGCAAACAAGTAAGAGTGCTATATTCTGCCGTGCCGAATATGATAGTTCCCTTCACCATCATGTACGTAGGTAAAATCTCACATCGTAGCTTAACCTAGATTTCATGTTAAACGCCATTTTCCTTTATTATTATTTTCGATGCCATCCTCGATTTTGAATTTTTACGTAGTTATCTGTATTCTACTAGTTAAGCCCTTTCATTTGATACCCATATTGATGGGTTTAAAAAATTTGTTCCGCCATTTTGTTTTAGACGCCATCTTGAATTATAATTTTTTTTAATAATTTACTGTATTCTACTGGTCAAATCCTTTCAGAATACAAATATTGACTCTCTCGGTTGTCTAGAAGCTAAAAAAATAGATTTTAATTTGTAAATTTATGGAATACATATATAAAAAAAATGTTTTGCCTATAACTTTACCGATTAGAACACGCTTTATCCAAAATTTTTCAAGAATATATCAAGAGGCATCTTATATCTACAAATAGTAGCAAAAGTACCTATAAATTATTCCATGGTTGAAAATTTTTAATTTTGGTGGTGAAAATATATGAAAAAACAGAGGCAGTCGTGTTTTTTGCTCATATCTCAGAAAGTTATAGGGCGATTGTGCTGAATTTCAATAGCGATTCATTCCCGGATATTTCCAAAAGATTGATACCATACACAGATCTGAAAAACATATGGTTGCTTCTAAAAGTTGATTTCAACCAACACACGGTCAGATGGACAGACTGACATGGCTTAATCGACTCTCTATTCATAAGATTTCGGAAATTACTTTATGGGGTCGGAAATAAAAATTATAGAAATTACAAAGCTTTAAATGTACATATACCCTTGTGCACCACAGGTGACGGGTATAAAATCGCACACCGATTTACTTAGCTCTTGGAAACTGGTAAGCACTAAGTGAGCGATTCAATAAGGTCTTTTTGGTAATGAATTTTCACTTTTTTGAATTTGGAATTTATTCGGAATTAAAAAACCTTTGTACAAATCTTCAAATTTGTATTCTGCACATCACTTACGCGTAGTAATTTTTAGTGTGACACGAGAAAATCATGTCATGCGAACATCTCCAACTAAGAGAATGATTTTTCATAAACAAAAATTCAACCAGCCAGTCAGTCAATGGTCAGTAACTTCTACATATGGAAAGAGTAAATTAAATTGTATTTAAACTTATATGACTTATAACTAAATGATGTTATGAATATTAAATATGTTTGAGAATATTTAGCTCGAAACACATATACTTTTTTTCGTTCTGTGATAAAAGTCACATCAGCACTATTCAATTGTACGAGTATTAAACAAAATACGTTAAATGTTTCCATACTCATACCGTTTGTACCTGTGTTGCCGTTGGGTTAATTTGTTGAACTATTTAACAATTCAACACATATTGGTTTTGTCGTTAAAACAACAAAATAATGTACTTAAACAGTGGCTTAATTGAAATAAAATATTAATAACTATTATTTTAAATTTCTTTAAACCACTTTAGTTTGCTAAATCGAAAATCTGTTTTACCGAAAGATCATTTAAGGGAAACACTTTTAGTTTGAAAGCTCTTCCAATTCAATTTTACATAAACTACATATACACTTTTTGTATATACTAGGATGATCGATCGACTCGGTGGAAACCCCGGATTTTCTACTCTATTAGATGTAGCTTTTTCACAAATGTTAATTTTCCGAATGTCGAATAACCCGGGTTTTTTACTTAGAAAAGTCGGTTTTTTAAGTTTGTGTTCATTTGCCTTTACAATTCAATACTAAGAAACTTTCCAGTACCTGAAATTTTGTTTCTAGTTAGTGATTCAATTTAGGTGAAAATACTAATGATTTTAATATTGGCGTGTTAATGAAGATCGTGTGTTTATATAAGTATATTAATAAGTTCTAATAAGTGCAAATTAGGTGCAAGATATTGCATTCATTTTAAAGCACATAATTTTTGGGCAAATTATTTCCTACTTAGAAAATTATTTAGAATAAATCCTTTTGCACTATGAACTTAGAAGTCTTGAAAATGTAAATCACTTTCCACTTCAAAATTTTTTTCTGGGTATTTAAAAAACTTTAAAAAATTGTAAAAAAAAACTCTAGACTACATTCTTTACCATGTTGTCTTTTCCTGTATATTTTTAAAATATGAGATTTGCATAAGTAATTAGAATCCAAATAAGGCAATTGTTTTCATGTCAATAACTGTGTTATGAAATTGAGCCGCCCTACACAACTGTTTAAAATGTATATGAATCAAGAAGTCATTTTTATCATAACATTTTTTATACAATATTTTTTTAGTTTTTTATTAAACTATTATCCCGGCAAAAAACTCTCATTACAAAATAATGAGTTGAATGTTCTTCACTACTTACAATTAACATCTAAACCCACTATTAAAACACGGCGATATCATTGGAGGCAAGTACTTACCACCCTCGCTTACAAATAAGGACTTATATAAGTACTTATTACGGTCGCTTATAATTATGAACTCAAATAAGAATTTACTTTAAAGCAATAAACAAGTTCTTGGTAATATTAATATGTTATTAACTATTAAAGTTAGTGAAGATCTATAAGAAGATCTATAGATCTATCTATAGATCTATTTTAATAAAACTGAATAAATGGATTTAATTTTTTTAAATATGTAGATATGTGTATATATATTTGTTATGGCACTTTTTAGCTAACACTTTGGCACAAGACAGAAATTCTCAATACCATCACTGATTTAAGTAAATATCTACTTACGTATTAGACAGACGATATGTAATAATCATTGAAAAGTATGTTGTTTAGTAAGAGCAAGTCATTAACTAGTTTTTGCTGGAATATTTTATAAATCAGGGTGAAAATGTAAAATTTATTTTTATAGATTAATTTTTTTTTTTTTTTTTTTTTTTTTTTTTTTATTTACAAAACAATAAATAATATATTTACAATAATCATATTGCGCCTCAGCGCCGAATTGGCTTTATAGAGGCTAAAAGGCAACAATTTATTTATTCATAATATAGGAAAAAAAAAAAAAATTAAATTCAAATATTGAAATTTGTATAATTATTAATTAAATTTACTAATATAAAAAATCTACTAATTAATAAAATAGAAATCATTTTACTACTTAATTTTTCCTTATTTTTAAAAGGAGCAACCGGTTGTTTCTCAAATGTCGGACTACTCGAAAAAAAAACTACTTAAAAAAAATCGACCAATCGATCACCCTAGTTATACATGTTTGTAATAAATTGATTTTGTTTATATCATTTCCTTTTGTAATAAAAAAAAATGTTGTGGGCTATATCATTTTGTCATTCCGTTTGAAACACATCGAAATATTCATTCTTAACCCATCAAGTTCATATCTTCTGAGTCCTGGTTTCATTTTATGTTCGTTCGTCTGTTGAAAGCACTATAAGAGCTCGAACCGAAAAAGGAAGGGTGTCCAAATTTTGTGAGAATACTTCTTATACACATTTAGTAATAAAAATGGGCTAAATCGGAATATTAGGAAGAAAGTTATAGCTCGTAATGCAAGAGTAGATAAAAAAAAACAATGTCCTTCCTTTATCGAATAAAATGTCATTGTGTCTAAACGCATTGACGTAGAGCAATAAATTTTCATAAATATATTTCTTGAGTTAAAAAAAATTCTTTTCCTGAATTACAGAATTAAATGTATGATGATGAAATTTTGCATACATACATATATACATTTCTCGCCAATATAAGTATAATATACTTTGACACGCCTATTTTAACGCCCACTTCTCAAAGCTCATAATATCAGAGACAGAGTTATATGTAATAGATGATAAAATTTCGTATATATAGAATAATATAAATATAAGTACAATTCCAAAAAATTAAGGTGACACCCTACTTTAACGGTACTATAACGCTTTATCTTCAATTCATATTAGTTTTATATGGACAAAAAGTTTTCAAAAACAAAGAAGTCTGTAGTAGATTATGTGAGTTGAATTCAAACATTTATTCATAGCTAAAAGTTGTCATAAAGTTAGCAAAAGTTTATTTATAACACACATGCCAAAATCTGGCTAACAATTTGATAAACTCTTGTTAACGAGCTG
This sequence comes from Phyto melanocephala, assembly GCA_941918925.1. Classification (NCBI taxonomy): domain Eukaryota; kingdom Metazoa; phylum Arthropoda; class Insecta; order Diptera; family Rhinophoridae; genus Phyto; species Phyto melanocephala. The sequence continues at coordinate 183,137,082 of OW799233.1, forward strand.
CCAAGCGTTTGTCGACTTGTGACAAAAAAAAATTATAAAGAAAAGAATTAAAAATTTTGTGCACGAAAAATATATTGTTCGTTTATTGTTTTACTTTATTTTAAAATTTTAAAAATTGTTAGTATGTATTGAAAAACAAGAAACTGTCAAAATCAGAAATGATATTCAAAAAATGGTTGCAATTTTGAGGAGTATTATGCAATTTCAGAGTTGATTTATTAAAAGTTGGCAGACGGATAAAAGTTTAATATGAATGAACTCTGTGCCAACGAGCTGCCAAGCTTAATCGGCATTCTAGCTAGAAGCTCGTTGTACGTATAAACTATGGCAAACTTTTTATTATGAATATGGCCGTAATTATATAATTTTAAAGTACGAGTGCCATGAAAAAAGTCAGTGGTATCATTTCTAATGTGAAAATACTTAAGGTTTCATTGTAAAAATAATTTTAAGAAAATAATTTAAAAGCAAATAGAAGTTACACAAAGAAAGTAATACATATTTTAGTAAAAAGAGACTATTCCATAGTAATAATAAATTTTGTGCTATAAATGTACACAAAATTAGTGGAGATTATCAAAAATTCGTCACAGCCGAACAATATACTTTCACTTGTTTTTTATTGTTTTTACAAATGTCCAACTTACTTTGCTTAAATTTTAATAATATTAGGCAACTAATATTAAATTCTTACGAATGACCATATATTGATAACATAAGTACAAAATATTTCAATCGTGATCGATTGCCGTAAATTTCCCTCTTCATTTACGGTTATAGCACTACCATTATATCCAGTGATATTTTCAGATTTTTTACTACATAATAATGTACGCCTAATAGGATGCAATCGACGTTTATAAATGGCTTTTGGATTTTCAGAATCACATAACTGTAGTTCTGCTTATTAACAAAGCCTGAAATTTAACTGCAAAATTTAGACATTAGCGATGATCTGCTGGTTTTAATTATTGCACCAATTACAACTTATATTGAAATAACAGTCAACTTTTTTTTGAAATGGGCCGTAGTGACCTATGAGCTGAGCAAAACGCCTTCTAGTAAATGTTTCTGGTGTTTCGTGTAATCTTTTCTCTACACGTGCAATATCTTCCGCAGTGCAAATAAAACCTAGCCAATCGGTTTGAAGCAAATCTCTTACGGTACTATGTTGGTGGCGACGGAGAACTAATCAACGAATCATTGCTTCAGATGGCGAAATTCTGACGTTAAAATGTCGATGATATACTCTTTATATTAAAATAATTAATCGCTGATTTAACTAATAAAATTATTTACTTCTGCTTCTTTCCATCTGTTATTAAATTTAAATTTTTAATCCCATGGTGACTTATGTATCCGTATTTAATCAAGCCTATTAATTATACTGTATACATTTTTATATAATCCTTTGATTTGATACCAATTAACTTTCCATAATTTTGATACTTTTCGAATCAATCAAATTAAATTACAAGTATTAAGGAATACTTAAAAAGAATGAACTCTACGTATTCTATTAACGTTAAATTGTATGTTAAATAGTACATTTAAATGAAATAATAATATACGAACAAAAAATGCTAATAATAAAATCGTAGCTGGGTTTGATGTTAGTTTCAATATAAAAAAGAGCCTGGTAACACTGAGTAATAGAATAATTGTATTTAAATATTGATTTATTTATTTTTTATTTTGTGTGGAAAGTATCTTTGATGAATTCATAATTAATTTCAAGCTTTTATATACTACAAATGTATGTACTTACATACGTATATATAATTATAAGTATGTATTGATAAGTAACATATTTGTATCAACTATTTAGGCACAATCCTTGATATTGAAAATTATACTTTATTCGTTTTACTTTTAACTTCCTTTATACTAATCAGGCATACATATCTAAAACTGCATAAACGTAGTACATTTATTTGTCGCTGTTGTCACACTTTACTTGTGGTGCACAAGGTTATATATAGCTTTGTCATTCCGTTTGTAATTTCTACAATTTTAGTAATATATACATATTTTCTAAAAGCTTATGAATAGAGGAGTCGAGGAGCCATGTCCGTCTGTCCGTGTGTTGGTTGAAATCAACTTTTAGAAGCAACCACATGTTCTTCGGATCTGTGTATGGTATCAATCTTTTGGAAATATCCGGGAATGAATCGCTATTGAAGTTCTGTTTTTTCCCCATATTTTTACCAACAAAATTAAAAATTTTCAACCATGGAATAATTTGAAGGTACCTTTGCTACTATTGTAGATATAATATGCCTCTTGATATATTAGTGCAAATTTTTGGTTACAGCGTGCTCTAATCGGTAAAGATATAGACAAAAAAATTCTTTTGAAAAATATATATTCCAAAAATTTACAAACTAAAATCAATTTTTTTCAGCTTCTAGACTAGCGCAATATAAGCATTATAAAAAATTAGGTATTTTAAAATGTAACTTCTTGAACCCCCTCAATATTGGTATCAAATGAAAAGGCTTGACCAGTAGAATACAGTAAATTACTAAAAAATTTAAAATCCAAGATGGCGTCTAAAACAAAATGGCGAACAAATTTTTTAACGCCATTAATATGGGTATCAAATGAAAGGGCTTGACTAGTAACTACGTAAAAATCCAAAATCGAAGATGGCGTCGGAAATAATAAAGAAAAATGGAAAGATGTTGATCTGTAGAAACACAAGTAAATATTTAAACCATGACACAATAAAATCAGGTAAACTCGTCCCTACGACAACTATAATACTACAAAAACCACAAGCATTTTGTTTTTTTATTTTGGGCCAAGTTGTCAATAGCAGTTTAAAAATAATTGGTTTTTTATAAAGTTTTATTGTAAAATTTCATAAAAATTAAACTTCACTATAACCTTAAAATATACACAAAACTGCATGTTAGTTTGTTGTGCTGCGTATGTGGCGGCAGCCTGAGTAGCTTGTATAGGCATCAGGAGACGTAGAGACGTACGCAGTAGGCAGCCGGTGTAGGATGGAGACTAGATAGGATTGTTAGGATGGAGCTGAGTGCTACATAATTAAGTTGTTTTGCTGCAGCCGAGTGTTTGTTTTTTGCATCGCTTGCATTTGAGCTTAAAAGTTTTCTTGATGATACATTTGCACGAGGTTCGCTTGTAACATGGCTTGATCAGTTGACAATATCATAGATGAAGGGGCTTGATTTTGTTGTTGCTGTTGCGTATGAACTTGTTGAAAATGCTGCTTCTACTGATTTACTATATTCCATTAGCCGTTTAACGTCCCAGTCCTCGATTAATTGATTTTTGTCGATATTATTGCTTACAGCCGGCATCATATTTATGTATTTCGTAATATTTTATTTTTTTACAATATTTTAAATTTCAAATAAATTTAGTAAATAACTTTAAATCATTTTTATTTTGGCTTAAGTTCATTTATTCTATTATTTTAATTTCCTAAACATTTTCTAAATTATATTGAATTGTAATTATTTTAGAATCTTGAAAAACTATTCCGATATTAGCCGAAAACCAACTACGATTTCATCATCAGCACTTTTTATCGGTACATTCATATGTAATTTGAAATTGTATTTACGTTATGTATACAAAAATGTACTACGAATATTAATGAATATGAACATATAGATAACTGTCATTTGATAAGAGAAGGAAAAAGACAAATTTTAAAATAAGTACTATGATTCTCTAATTCTAATTTCATTGAATCGTAACATAAATACAATTTCAAATTACATATGAGTTAATATCAGAATAGTTTTTTAAGATTCTTTAATGATCACAATTCAATTTAATTTAGAAAATGTTTTAGGAAATTAAAATAATAGAATAAATGAAATTGAGCCGTCATGATTATATACTGCCCGCCCACTTTTCTAATCACGAAACTGTATAGTCAAACAGCTCAATATGTGTGCAAATGTTCAGTAAAATCGGTACAGTGCAAGTAGCTAAAAATTAATATTTTTTTTTTGTATGGGCGTATTTCTTTTTAATTTGATGATGGGCGTAGCCCCGCCCACCTTGTACCACCCACAAACACTCCCTGGAATGTGTACAACAACTACTTAAATTTTGAGTCCGATCGGCTTTACGGTTTTGGAGTCTATAGCTAACAAACACACACAGAGTTTCACCTTTATATATATAGATGTACATACGTACGTATGTCATATGAGATGAATGGTGATACAAACAATTGTTATTGCATGATTACACGTTGTGAAGGGTATATAAAACTCGGCACGGCCGAATATAGCACTCTTACTCGTTTTATATACAATTTATCAGACTTGCCATTTTTTTTAATAATGTGTCAAACTGAATTTTGTTTATTTTTATTAAAAATAAAAAAAACGAGAATAGATAGTTATTACATTAAAGTTTCTTTAAAGTTATTAAAATTAAAGGAAACATTAAAAAAATTGTGTGACATATGCACACAGTTCTACGAAAACAAAATGCATGTGTTTTCCAATTGTTGTGTTATTATTATTGTTATTATTATTATTATTATTATTATTATTATTATTATTATTATTATTATTATTATTATTATTATTATTATTATTATTATTATTATTATTAAAACTCGTTCTAGTTCAAAAGAAAATAAATGCTTTGTCGTTAAAATCAAGCTCAGAAACAAGAAACATAAGCAAATTACTAGAATTTTTAGATTGTATTCGTAAAATCATAAGATTTAGTATAGGAAAATCCTTCTTTATACAAACTGGTTTTTTAATAATATAATATTGTTTTTTGCATTTTAAAAACTACTACAAAAACTACTTAAAACTTTGACAAATGGGTATGCAAAGATCAAAACTTCGTCAATCACTCTGTGGAATTCTAGAATTTTTATTATGAATGTTAGCAAGTAATATTACCGATTCTCATGTACCCTTAATTGATTTTAAGCAATAACATAAAAATTAGGATTTAATTTTTTTTCTTATTTAATTGTTAATTTTTATTGCTTATTTACATACTATATTTCAAGCTCATTAATAATTTTTGGTGTTTTCCTAAAATTTACAAACGAAAAATGATTTTTTTAACTTCTACACAATCGAGGAGAATATAAATATTGGTATCAAGTGAGAGGGCATGACAAGCAAAATACAAAGCACCATAAAAAATTAAATATTCATATTGTTTGCCACTTCAAAAAAGCGTACAATAAACTCATACATGGGTCAAATCAAGTTCTACTTTTAACGCCCCCCATATTGACATCAAATGAAAGGGTTTGACCACTAGAATACAGTAAACTATAAAAAAGTGTAAAATACAAGATGACGTCTAAATAAAATAATAAAATGGTAGACATTTATTTCTTTACTTTATCAATATTGGCAGAATACAGTTATCTAGGTGAAATTCGGAGATTGCGTCGGAAATAATAAAGCAAAATAGTATATATTGTTATACCTACATATGTTCATGATAGTGAAGGATGTTTTAAGATTCGGCACGGCCGAATATATGATTCTTTCTTTGTTTATTTCTTTAATTATCATTTTGTTGGCAAAAAATAAGATGACAATTATTATTTTTTTAACTATAAATTAAAACTAACAGTTTATTGCAGATTGGGAAAATACTGACAAAAATAATAACATGTTTAAAAACAAACTATTTTTGGTCCCTGTTAATCATATATGTACATACATATATTAATATAAGGCTTACAATTTGTTTTAATGCGGAAAGAAATTCATCGCTAAATCGTTAAAAATCATAAAAAAATAAATGTGGCTAAGAATTTACCTACAAACGAATGATATATTATTTTTATTACAATAAGCCTACATACAAGCGTAGTATATGTATGCATGTATGTATGTAAATACCCCTGACAATTTTGTTAAAGGTAATCAAAAGCTAAATTTCTTAAATCCTTTATATGTATTCAGTTGCTTTATATATGTAAACATGGGCAATATGCAAGCATATATATCCCTACAAGCAGCAAAGCTAACTTTAAAGTTAACTTTTTTCGCAACTAGTGGTGGTTGATGTGTGGATTTTTATTAATGGGGCTAACTGACTACTTTAACATTGCGATGTCCTACGCAGTAGTCAATTGTCCGACTCAGATGACTTTTAAACTAACTTTAAGATAGCTTAAAGCATAGATGCCCAAAAATATTTTGCAGACGTATTGGTGAGAGAATTTTAAAGTACAGTGCTATGAAAAAGTAGCTTCACAGATTTTTATCAAAATTTAGTCACAAAAAATTGTTTTGTTATTTTAAATGTCAAATAATGCAGTTCACATTAAATATGTTTTCTTTTTAGTTAAAATAAAAAATTTGCGTAAAGATTTCCATTTAAATTTAATACAAGAAATTGTTTTAAGTGTAAAAAACTAATAAAAATGCAGTAAACACTGAATTTATTGTTTTCTTATACTATGTTCACACACGCGCCTCAATTGTCAATTTATAATATTCTCGCAATTAAAGGCCTTTATTGAGCTCAATTTACCATACTAAAAATTACTTTTAAATTGAGCAATATATACTTAATTGTTTCACTTATTGTTCAAAACTCGAAATACAACTCTTGAGAAGTATGTTGAGTGAAAAGAAAATCCTATAAGTGGTATTTCTAATGTCAAACAAATAAATATAGAAAAAATAAAAAGTAAGAAAAAATGGAAAATGATTGATGGAAATTTTAGTAAAATGTTTGAATAAAGTCAAATACATATTTATATATATAAATATAATTGTAAATATATTTTATGAACAGGAAAATCTCTGAAAAAAGGGATTAATTCATTTGGTATAAATACATCGTATTTTTACAGCTATCAAATGCTAATGGAGTAAGATAAATTGAGTATGTGTGAACACTTATTTTAATTGCTCAATCAACACTTAATTGAAACAATTTAAAATATCTGTCTGAACAGGGTATTACTTGTTAAAATGGAAAATTTTCAATAAATTTTTCAGTTTTAAATTTGATAATCATCCATCATCTCAGTTGTTTATAGAGCGATTTTTCTGATTTTCAATACTGATCTGCTCCCGAATATTTCTGAAAGTTGGGTACGTTACACGGGTCTTGGAAATGTCTGGGGCTTCAAAAAGTTCAACATACACACGGGCAAACAGACAGTGCTTAATTGAAAATGAAAATTGTGGAAATTTCACACGCAATGACAAACCTATATATACCTTTACACTCACTGTAAAGGGTATAAAAGACACTTTTATGTGTGCTTTAAATTTAGGTAACTTCTTCATTACTCTGTAGTTAACATATACATGCTGGTCAGGGGAAGATTTCTTCCGACGATTAGCGAGGTACTTCAATCGGCACTATATACATTATCTTCTTCGGCTTCGGAGAATGGACTGGGTGTGAACCCGGGGAAGACTGAGCTAGTTCTCTTTACCAGGAGATACAAGGTCGAGGCGTTTAGGCGACCGATGCTTGATGGGGTAGAGTATAGTTAGCGGGCGGGGCGAAATATCTCGGTGTAGTCCTTGATAGTAAGCTGTCATGGGGTCAGAACACTCGGGAGAGGGTGAAAAGGGGCCTTAATGCCTACTACACCTGCAGGAACTCCATAGGCAAGAGTTGGGGCCTACAACCAAGGGTGGTGAATTGGATTTACACGACGGTGGTAAGACCCATTCTGACATATGGATGTACTGTATGGTGGGAGGTATTAGAAAAGGGTTGTTATAGGAAGCTCCTCACAAAGGTCCAAAGGTGTGCTTCACTTGGCATCACTGGTGCTATGAGAAGCACACCTCAGGGGTCTTTGGACATCATTCTCGGCACTATGCCTATAGAGGTATGGGTGAAGGGAATGGCGGCAAGGAGCTTGTTTAGGCTAGGTGAGTCAGGGTTGGGTAGAATACTTAACATAGGCCACACTAGAATTTTATGGGAAACTGGTCTCCAGGATTGTGTGCGATGTCAGGGTAATTTGACAGACTACAAGGTCACAGAGATCAGTTTTGTTAGGACACCCCCGCTGATAATTCCGGATAGGGATTGTTGGGTAGGATCCGACAGACTGTTTGAGGGGTGTGCAGTCTTTACGGATGGATCGAAGATCCTGCACAGGGGCAGGTGTCTATATTATGGGAGAAAACATCAGGAGGTCTTACAAACTTTCTGATAACTGTAGTGTGTTCCAAGCGGAGATACTGGCTATCTATAAAGCGACGGATCTTATATTGGAACATGTTCAAATATACAATACACAAATACAATATACTCTATACGTTGACAGTCAGGCGGCGCTCAAGGCCTTGAGGGGACATTATGTCAAATCTAGGTTGGTTGAGAAGTGTAGGAGGGCACTCAATAGGATCATGAACCTCTTCGATGTCAGACTGTGTTGGGTACCAGGGCACAATGGAATCTCTCTTGTACTATATCTTTGGAAACTTTCTCTCTCTCTCTCTCTCTTTTCTATTCTTAATACATGAAAGTGTAACGCAATGGACCTTATTGGTCTCCGAGTGTGGGTGTAGGAGGCAGATACTGCTTTCTGCATCCCCCTTTCCTACCTACCTACCTAACATATACATAGTTAGTTGATAAAAATCTTACTTTAAGTGAGTTATTTTCGAAGTCGACTTCCCTCTTGCTTATAGAGATGTACATATGTATGTAGTAAACATTTGCACATACATTAATATTTTATCAAAATTAAAAAATTAAACATTATAAAAATAACAAATACCAAATGCCAAAGCAAAACAAATTATTTAAATCAATCACGTGCTAATTTTATTTAAATTATAAGAAAAAGTTTATATTTATAACAATATTGACATTAATCTATGAAATATTTTTTGTTTATCTTTGCTCTTATGTAATTATTATTGATTATTTTAACATTCTTGTACAAAAAAATTAATTTGAAACTGGCTGTTTTGCTATAGCTGTGATTAACGAAATATCAATAATTTAACTTGATCTAATGTACAGCTATACATTTGAAAAAAATCTAGACGATATAAGTATTGTGTAAGGTTAAATGCATAATAAACATATTTAATTAATATTATCAATATTCAATAGAAGCTAAAACTAATATATGCATGCTTATGAATGTATACCAATATTTAACTATCCATAATAACTTAACGTTGGTCATAAAACTATGATCCAAATAACAAAATGTGAATACGAGTCCAAAATATTAAATAAAAGAATAATCAAAGACAAATTCATAATCTATCCTATCGGCGAATTGATAAAACGAAGCAACTTGTTTGTGAACATTAAACGTTTAGCTAGAACAAATAAAATTTAAATTTGTCCTGCAAAAAAAAATATAGAACAAATATTAAAAATTGTGTTTATAAAATAGTAATAAATATAAATAATATTTGAATAAAAAAAACCTGTTCTATGGGCCAAACCAAATGGATGTTGATGGTTGTTGGTTGATGTTAGCGGCGCTGCAACCAGGTGGCAGCTGCAACTGTCTTTCGTATACAATCGAAATTTTAGAATTATTTTTAAAATCTATACCAAAATCACAGCTAACTCGAAACTTCAAGCAAAATTTCGATCGCGTTCGAATAATAAAATTTTCCCCAGATCTTACGGTTTCCAACACTTACGCCATTGAGATGAATATTATATATATAACCTTTAGTATTTTATTATATACTGTCCCAGCAAAAAATCGAGAACGATAATTGTTTTAAAAGAAAAAATTGCTTCTATATACCATCTCCTTTATTTACAAATAGTCTAGGAATGTCCTAATTACCAGTACTACGAATGAGGCCCCATGCTACATATGGGAGCCTAGGAAATTAACATACTCGTATGGTTACGCAAACAGTCAAGTGGAGTCTGTATGACTCCGTTTTGTCAAATAATATACTCGTATACTATAAATTATATATTATCTGTCTTATTCGCAATAATAAAAAATTCTTATTGTTAGACAACATTTTAATACCCTTCACCCGTGGTACCGATGGTATATATAGCTTTGTCATTCCGTATTTAATTTCTACAATCCCATAAGGTATATATATCTTTTGAAAACTTGTGACTAGGGAAGCCGATTGAGCAATGTCCATCTGTCCATGTCTTAGTTAAAATAAGTTTTTTAAAAGCTCCAACATATTGCACAGACCTGTAAGTAGTATCAGTTTCTCGGAAATTTTCGGGAATGTAAGCAAATAAACACAACTGCCTCTTCTCTCCGTATTCCTAACATAAAAATTTAATTTTTTTTTAGCCATCGCATAATTTATAGACACTTTTGTTGCCACTAAAAAGGGCGTACAATAAATTTTTAATCTAGTAATTATAAAATCAACATACATATCTGATATTCATTAGCGAAATTATCAAAGTCATATCTGATAAATTGATACCATGGAAGAGTCTGGAGTATACATGGGGGCTTTAACAATTGATTTCAACATTTCAGACGGTCAGACGGACTTAGCTAAATAAATTTCTGTATCTATAAGGATTCCTCCTGTTGCCAACAGTTAACAAAAAAATAGTCTAAATGTTTCAAATCGCACGATCTTGGTAGCCCATTCACTTGATGTGTGGTAAGTGACACCATACTGTTGAGACCACATATTCTCCACGTCCATATTAATAATTTTCGCCACAAAAGGCTTCAGATCATCTCCCTGTAGCGATTTCTCTTGACTATTGATACTTCAAATTTGAACACCTTTAAATGAATACTGTAAATATAACAATCGGAATGACTTTTACGCTCTTGTGTGTAGGGTATAATAAAATGGATTTAAAGTGAAGTGTAACAGTTTTTTTATTAGCCTGTAATTTGGTAAATGATATAAAAAAATGTATTAAATATTATTTAATTTATTTGATCTTAATAAACATTGTATCCTTAATCAAAAAAAAAAAAAAAATAAATAAAAAATACGAAAATACAGACATTAATTCCATTAAGTTATTGCCTAAAGGGCAAAAGATTACGATTAGAACCTGTTGTGAAATAAGTACTTAAGTTATTAGTACCAAAAAAAAAGATATTAATTATGAAGTAAAACCTAATAAGAATTATTTTTCCTGTTTAATTATTTTAGATTTACTTGTGAATGAATTAAATGATTGTATGGGATGGTGAACCACGGCCTCTGTTCTGTCTGAAATTTTTAGCACCGAAATGATAATGATTGATTCAAGTAAGTTTTGGTATTAGTTTTGCATTTTGTTCTTTTTCTAAAAAACAGGCTTTTAAATAAATTTATTGTATCGCGTGATGTGTGTCATATCGCAAGCCATATGTTTGCAACACTACGATGATGCAAGTCTCTATGCTGCTCACTATTGACTCTTAAATAAACATCAAGTGATTTCGCTTTAAAAAGCCCGTTTTTTTTCTTTTATTATTGAAATTAAACTTCCTATTGAAAGACCCTTTATTATATTTGTACATACAAAACACGGTTGTATGCATGTTAAACAAGTGGGTCAAAAATATATTAAATTTAGAGCAAAAAAAGTTTTGGAAAACAGTACTCTTAGATGAGTTTTTTTTATAAAAACTATTTCCTTTCTTCCGAATATTGGCTAGAACTTAAATTACCAAACTAAATTAAACAAATAAAAACTAAACAAGTAAAAGCGCTATATTCGGCCGTGCCGAATCTTATATACCCTTCACAACGTGTTGTCATGCAATAACAGTAGTTTGTATCACCATCCCATATGAAATACGTACATACATATAAAACACATACAAATATAAAAACATCACATTGTAAAATTATAAATTTACGTATGTATGTATGTTAAAAAAAAAAATTTAAAAAAAAAATTTAAAAAAAAAATTAAAAAAAAAAAAGCTTTTTTAAAAATAATTAAAATATATATAATAAATATAAAACAAAAAAAAATATTAAAAAAAAAAATTAAAAGAAAAATAATAAAAATATAAATAATATATTAAATAAAAAATAAAAAAAAAATTAAAAAAAAAAATTTAAAAAAAAAATAAAAAAATTTTTTTTTTGCCTCAGCTGGGATTTGATGCCACGTTTTCTCTAACCAGTATACACGTTTGTATATATGTATGTTGTTGTTGTAATGTTGTTTTTGTGAAAAAAAATCGAGGTGGTCGTAGGTTTTTGCTCATATCTCAGTTGTTTATGTACCGATGTTTCTGATTTTCAATTCCGATCTACTCCCGAATATTTCTGATATTTTAATACCTCACCCGAGTCCAAGCGATGTCGGGGGGCTTCAAAAAGTTGATTTCAACATACACACGGTCAGACGGACAGACTGACAGGGCTTAATCGACTCCCCTATTCATAAGCTTTCAGAAAATATATACTTTTTGGGGTCGGAAATTGTAGAAATTTCACACGGAATGACAAACCTATATATACCCTTTTTATACCCTTCACCTGTGGTGCATAAGGGTATATATAGCTTTGTCATTCCGTTTGTAATTTCTACAATTTTCATTTCCGACCCCATAAAGTATATATTTTCTGAAAGCTTATGAAAAGAGGAGTCGATTAAGCCCTGACCGTCTGTCCGTCTGCCCGTCTGTCCGTGTGTTGGTTGAAATCAACTTTTAGAAGCAACTATATGTTCCTCAGATCTGTATATGGTATCAATCTCTTGGAAATATCCAGGAATGAATCGCTATTGAAATTCAGCACAATCGCCCCATAACTTTCTTATCTTATTTTATTTAAGATATTATTTATATTTTATTTTTTTTTTTATATTTTTTTTTAAATTTTTTTAAAAAATTTTTTTACAAAAATTTTTAAAAAATTTTTTTAAATTTTTTTTTAAATTTTTTTTAATTTCAATAGCGATTCATTCCTGGATATTTCCAAGAGATTGATACCATATACAGATCTGAGGAACATATAGTTGTTTCTAAAAGTTGATTTCAACCAACACACGGACAGACGGGCAGACGGACAGACGGTCAGACGGACAGACGGTTAGACGGACAGACGGTCAGGGCTTAATCGACTCCTCTATTCATAAGCTTTCAGAAAATATATACTTTATGGGGTCGGAAATGAAAATTGTAGAAATTACAAACGGAATGACAAAGCTATATATACCCTTGTGCACCACAGGTGAAGGGTATAAAAAGATGTTTTTTGATGATATGCGTTAATATATGTTTACTGCAAATAGGAAAGCGCAACAAAGCATGTTTTCTGTACTGCTTATTGTTTCAACAGTATACTTATACTTTATAATTTTTTTCCCTTACTTAGTCACCATTTAGACAGGGAATATGAAATTTGTTTCCCGTTCTCGGAGGCACGCTTTGTGCTTTCATTCTTATTGTTTACATTTGCTATGCTTTTTGACATTTGCTTTATTTCTTTTCAGCGTGCTTTATTCTCTATGTTTTATATATGACTTTGTTTGAATAAAAATAAAAAAATAAATAATGTACTAAATAAAACAAATATAAACTGGAATGTTTCCGACAACAATGTTTCCCTGTATGACCGCGAAGGAAAATACAAAAGAGAATTCCAGATGTTTGCCTGTGTAAACGGGGACTTACAGCTATTTTTTTAGCAGTGCGTACTTGAAAGGCATAATTACACTGTTCATATTAGATAAAAATAATTGTTAAATACTTACTTGAAAAATAAAAATATACCTTCGAAATGGTACATAACATAAAAAATCATGTTTTCTAACGGGTGTTTTTGTATAGAGGTATAATATTTTAAGTTGGCAACACTTTTACAAGCGACCTTCTATGAAAGTTATCACTAAGTAAGCAATGCAAGAGGCGCATGTACAATATATCATAAATCTTTTCATAATTGTTCATACAAGCAGGCGAACAGAAGGACGAACTTAGTTACAAACGTAACGACAAACTGAATATACATACATCTGTATCTACTCTTCACCATTTACTTGTTGGTTAGTATAAAACAAATTAAAACTCTTGCATAAACTTCGATTTGGCTTGTTACATTTTTAATATAACTGTATATGTTGTGAGTTAGTTTTATCAGATGCACACATACATACATATGTAAGTACATACACATATGCAGATGTATGTGTGCAGTATATACGAATGTATTTAGTATCAATCTGACAACCTCTTAGTTTAAGATGTTTAGATGACAAATATCATTGACCCCCTTCGTGCTAAGTAAACAACGTTTATGTTATGTTATAGATACATACGTATGTATATGTAAATATGTATGATTGTGTATATGTATGTACATATCCATAAATATTTATGGCACAGTGGAGTCTTTCGCGATATAAATAGTAATAAATATGTTACATTTGACAAGATATACATATTTAAAGCTTAAATAAAGAATAGAGAAAAAAATAGACTTTCAAAATATTTCAAGTATGAAAGTACTGTTTAAAGATTTTTTTTTACTTTCGCCAAGATAGTTTGCCAACAAAATTCTTGTTTCGTTTTTATCCGTGCATTTTTTCCTTTGAATAATTTTTCTGCATAATTCCATTTGCATTTATGTTCCAATTTTTAAATAAGTGCAAATATTAATTATATATTATTTTACAGTTACATATTATTTTACAAAATGTACCACTATACACGGCTACAAATTTGAATGTTTGGCTTGCCGACTTTTTTTAATGTTTGTATGTGTTTGTGTCGGATTGATTAAATAGTAAGATGTGTATGTCGCTTCCTCATTGTTTAACAGTGTTTACTTTTGTTTTTTATACCCTTCACACAGTGAAAAAGGGTATACATATATAGGTTTGTCATTCCGTGTGAAATTTCTACAATTTTGATTTCCGACCCCATAAAGTATATATTTTCTGAAAGCTTATGAATAGGGGAGTCGATTAAGCCCTGTCAGTCTGTCCGTCTGACCGTCTGTCCGTGTGTATGTTGAAATCAACTTTTTGAAGCCCCCCGACATCGCTTGAACTCGGGTGAGGTATTAAAATATCAGAAATATTCGGGAGTAGATCGGTATTGAAAATCAGAAACATCGGTACATAAACAACTGAGATATGAGCAAAAACCCACGACCACCTCGGTTTTTTTTTCACAAAAACAACATTACAACAACAACATACATACATACATACATACATACATACATACATACAAACGTGTATACTGGTTAGAGAAAACGTGGCATCGAATCCCAGCTAAGCCAAAAAAAAATTTTTTTTAATTTTTTTAAAAATTTTTTTTTAATTATATTTATTTGGTTGTTGGGTTTAAGCTGGTTTATATGCATTTCACTGGTGCTTATGCCAGATCATCAGTAAACCTTTACCCAAATTCTTGAAAAAGTTTAAAATTTTTATAAGTTATATTTTTAAATTCTCATTAACAAAATGAGAATTCAAAAATAAAACAAAAAACCATAAAAAACTTTTTCAAAAACCCAACCAACAATTTTTTTAATTTTGAATTTATTTTATTTTTCTAATCCCTTTAACATTTGGCTAACCGTTGGTTAACACGAAATGCTTATAAGGGCAACCGAAAAATAAAATCTTCTATAAGTTAATTTACTAAATTTTTTGGGATATTCTCCCATAATTTTTCAATTATATTTATTTGGTTGTTGGGTTTAAGCTGGTTTATATGCATTTCACTGGTGCTTATGCCAGAACATCAGTAAACCTTTACCCAAATTCTTGAAAAAGTTTAAAATTTTTATAAGTTATATTTTTAAATTCTCATTAACAAAATGAGAATTCAAAAATAAAACAAAAAACCATAAAAAACTTTTTCAAAAACCCAACCAACAATTTTTTTAATTTTGAATTTATTTTATTTTTCTAATCCCTTTAACATTTGGCTAACCGTTGGTTAACACGAAATGCTTATAAGGGCAACCGAAAAATAAAATCTTCTATAAGTTAATTTACTAAATTTTTTGGGATATTCTCCCATAATTTTTCAATTATATTTATTTGGTTGTTGGGTTTAAGCTGGTTTATATGCATTTCACTGGTGCTTATGCCAGATCATCAGTAAACCTTTACCCAAATTCTTGAAAAAGCTTAAAATTTTTATAAGTTATATTTTTAAATTCTCATTAACAAAATGAGAATTCAAAAATAAAACAAAAAACCATAAAAAACTTTTTCAAAAACCCAACCAACAATTTTTTTAATTTTGAATTTATTTTATTTTTCTAATCCCTTTAACATTTGGCTAACCGTTGGTTAACACGAAATGCTTATAAGGGCAACCGAAAAATAAAATCTTCTATAAGTTAATTTACTAAATTTTTTGGGATATTCTCCCATAATTTTTCAATTATATTTATTTGGTTGTTGGGTTTAAGCTGGTTTATATGCATTTCACTGGTGCTTATGCCAGATCATCAATAAACCTTTACCCAAATTCTTGAAAAAGTTTAAAATTTTTATAAGTTATATTTTTAAATTCTCATTAACAAAATGAGAATTCAAAAATAAAACAAAAAACCATAAAAAACTTTTTCAAAAACCCAACCAACAATTTTTTTAATTTTGAATTTATTTTATTTTTCTAATCCCTTTAACATAAATAAAATAAAATAAATAAAATAAATAAAATAAATAAAATAAAAAATAAAATAAAATTATTAAATAAAATAAATTCAAAATTAAAAAAATTGTTGGTTGGGTTTTTGAAAAAGTTTTTTCTGGTTTTTTGTTTTATTTTTGAATTCTCATTTTGTTAATGAGAATTTAAAAATATAACTTATAAAAATTTTAAACTTTTTCAAGAATTTGGGTAAAGGTTTACTGATGATCTGGCATAAGCACCAGTGAAATGCATATAAACCAGCTTAAACCCAACAACCAAATAAATATAATTGAAAAATTATGGGAGAATATCCCAAAAAATTTAGTAAATTAACTTATAGAAGATTTTATTTTTCGGTTGCCCTTATAAGCATTTCGTGTTAACCAACGGTTAGCCAAATGTTAAAGGGAATAGAAAAATAAAATAAATTCAAAATTAAAAAAATTGTTGGTTGGGTTTTTGAAAAAGTTTTTTATGGTTTTTTGTTTTATTTTTGAATTCTCATTTTGTTAATGAGAATTTAAAAATATAACTTATAAAAATTTTAAGCTTTTTCAAGAATTTGGGTAAAGGTTTACTGATGTTCTGGCATAAGCACCAGTGAAATGCATATAAACCAGCTTAAACCCAACAACCAAATAAATATAATTGAAAAACTATGGGAGAATATCCCAAAAAATTTAGTAAATTAACTTATAGAAGATTTTATTTTTCGGTTGCCCTTATAAGCATTTCGTGTTAACCAACGGTTAGCCAAATGTTAAAGGGATTAGAAAAATAAAATAAATTCAAAATTAAAAAAATTGTTGGTTGGGTTTTTGAAAAAGTTTTTTATGGTTTTTTGTTTTATTTTTGAATTCTCATTTTGTTAATGAGAATTTAAAAATATAACTTATAAAAATTTTAAGCTTTTTCAAGAATTTGGGTAAAGGTTTACTGATGATCTGGCATAAGCACCAGTGAAATGCATATAAACCAGCTTAAACCCAACAACCAAATAAATATAATTGAAAAATTATGGGAGAATATCCCAAAAAATTTAGTAAATTAATTTTTTTTTAATTTTTTTTTTTATTTTTTATTTAATACTAGCCAATCCCGGCGCGCGTTGCTACGCCCCTTCATGAATTTTAATCGCATTTTAAATTTTAATCGAATATCAAGTGCAAGGCTAAAAACTATAACTTTTTCTTTATGAGCGTGGCACTGCCCACTTTTCTAAATACAAAACTGTATAGTCATGACAACTCAATATGTGTGCAAAGTTTCAGAAAAATCGGTCCAGTGCAAGTACCTCAAAATGATACCTTTTTTTAATGGGCGTGGCACTGCCCACTTTTCTAATGACGAAAGTGTGAAGTCATGACAGCTCAGTATGTTTGCAAAGTTTCAGAAAGTTCGGTCCAGTGCAAGTCGCTAAAACTGATAACTAATTTTTTATGGGCGTGGCCCCGCCCACTTTTTTAATCACGAAATTATAAAATCATGACAGCTTAATATGTGTGCAGAGTTTTAGAAAAATCGTTCCAGTGCAAGTACCTCAAAATTTAAACTTTTTTAGGGGCGTGGCCCCGCCCACTTTTCTTATCACGAAATTTTTTAGTCATGGCAGCTCGATATGTGTGCAAAGTTTCAGAAAAATCGGTCAAGTGCAAGTATCTAAAACTGATAACTAATTTTTTATGGGCGTGGCCCCGCCCACTTTTTTTCACCCATAAACACTCCCTGGTATGTGTACAACAATTTACCAAAGTTTGAGCCCGATCGGTTTTACAGTTTCGGAGTCTATAGCTAACACACACACACACACACACACACACACACACACAGAGTTTCACTTTTATATATATAGATAGATAGATAGATAGATAGATAGATATTATTTATATTTTTATTATTTTTTTTTTATTTTTTTTTTAATTTTTTTTAATTTTTTTTTTTGTTTTATATATATTATATATATAATAATTTTTTTTTTAATTTTTTTTTTTTAATTTTTTTTTTAAATTTTTTTTTTATTTTTTTTTTTTAATTTTTTTTTAATTTTTTTTTTTTTTTTTTTTAACATACATACGTGAATTTATAATTTTACAATGGGATGTTTTTATATATGTATGTTTTTATATGTATGTACGTATTTCATATGGAATGAATGGTGACACAAACTACTGTTATTGCATTGTTGTGAAGGGTATATAAGATTCGGCACGGCCGAATATAGCACTCTTACTTGTTTTTTATTAATTTTGTTTCCGGTTAATCTCATCATGCAAACACAAACTCTCACATATGGACATTTCCATGAATATGTCAACCACGACTGTAAAAATAAAAACTCTTGAAAGTTTTTCAATATAAGTTTATTGATAAAAAAAAAAACACTCAAATTTTACAGTCGAACTTCCTTATAGTAAACTTCTATACAATGAAGTTCTGGCTATTATAAATTAAAATCAAGAACACAGCTTTTTCGTCCTACTTTCAAAGTATTTAGATTTCCGTATAATGAATTTCCATACAGTGAATCTTTCTTTACTATGAACAAAATTCTGGAAACAAAAATATATTTTACGTGTGTTTTTATGTCCATATAATGAACTATTTTTAGCAGCTTTATTTTACACTATTTATGAAGAAAATAAGTAATATTTTTGGGATTCCCAAAATATGAAAATAAAAACAAAAAAGTTAATGATTTGCCTTTTAACATCAGTTGACCGAGTTCAGTGAACGAAAATGACGCACCGGAGTAGTATTTCTCTTTTAAAAAATGGTATTAGTAAACAATAAAGTTAAAGAAGGGACATCAAAGAAAAAATATATATTTCGTCCTATGAAGATATTCTAAGCAGTGTTTTAGAAAGTCGTGGATTACAGCAGATTATATCAGGATGATAATGAAGAGAAACTGGGTGGTGAAGTAAGGGCAAATATTGATAAAACGTCACCTACATTAAAACATGTTTCCTCTTCACTTGATGTACTACGAACTTTTTTGGAGATGGAGAGCAACGTTCCGACAATTGTAAATGCTTTTATTGATAAAGAAAAATTGAAAAATGTAGTTCAAACAAAAATTCCTGATTATTTCAAATAATTAAAAAAACGAAAAAATATTTCTGTATAATGAAGTTTCTATATAGTGAAATAATTGTCTGTTCCCGTGATGATTCACTATAGGGAAGTTCGACTTCCCTATATCTGATTATCTCTTTGACTTATTTTAAAGAACTGCAATCAACTATTCTTTTAAGCGATTAAATTGTAAAAATAAATTGTAATTGTAAATATGCTTTAAAATTAAGGTAGCAACAATTAACAAGATCCATAAGAAAAAAGAAAATATAGAGTCCAATTAGCGGTATTTTTTTATTTCCCTTGGATGCTATTTTAATGTCACGTAGTAGTGCAAAAACATTATTTGTCTCCGTCATTCGTATTTGAATAGTCGCAAGAGCATCTAATTTAGAATTTAACTTTTTTTGTTAACATAATATAAAATTAATTACCTAAAAATACTATTAGAGAAAAATCTGTCACGTACGATATGTCACGAACGATATTAAATTGACTTTATTATAAAATCATTTAAAGATTGTTTTTAATTAAGTATGATGGATTTTAAATGAAAAATATATGGTTTGGTGTTAGAAATTAAAAAAAGAAACAATACCTCCCAAGATTCGCAGATTTTTCAATATTTGCATATATACCTCAAAATCACTTCTGTTTTATTGCACGTACGATATATTCTTATTTTTCTGGATATTTTAGACAACAATGATTCGAATATAATTAAGTTTTTTTTTAATAAAGTAGCCTTTGAATGGAACATAAAGATATAATTTTGTTTCAGTTACTCTTACTTTTGCAAAAATTATTCCAATTTATAGGAGTACAAATGTCACGTACGATGACATGGAAAGGCCCATATGTAAGCACGCCACAACGCAAAAAAGTTACTGGTATTATGCACTTTACAGCTGATCCTTATAGTTTTTAATAAAAACATTATCAAAAAATATACATAAATAAAATATTTTTAGATTTGACAATTAATGTGGGTCCAATCTAGCAATTAACAAAAAATATCACTTTAACTCCAACAATATTGGTACCAATCGAAAGGCCTTGACCAGTAGAAAATAGAAAACTATGAAAAAGTCAAAATCCAAAATGGCGTCCAAAATAATATAGCGGATATCCATCTTTCGGAAATTGGCAATGTTTTCTGAAAGATTAAATTAAAACAATCTGCACTTTTGTAAAAGAGAGTTAGCGTCCAAACAAATACGAGAATTTCTAATATTTTCCTATTTTAAAATCAGGGTAAAAAAAGCTCCTTAAGCCTTTTAAGACATAAAAATAATATGTTAAAATTAAAATTAGAAAAAAGCTGTTTAAATTTATTATTTATATTATTTATTTTCTATATTTTATTTTTATTTTATAAACGTTGTGTTGTGTATATGATAATGAAAAAACTAACAGTAAAAGTAATATATGGCTAGAAATATACTAGTTGCTTCTAACATCAGAGAAGTTACAAATCTGTCCTTTTTATATAAAACTATAAATTAACATGTTGTTGTAATAAGAGCCCAACTAGTTCATTCGTATACATACATTCATATACATTTTTTATGATCTTCGCTATTTAAGACCAAATACAAACACATACTTGGGAGATTCACAATTGTGTCATAAAATCATATTTCCTATAATAATAGCATGCAAAATTAAGAATATTGTGAACAACCCCTCATAATTCTGTGGTTTTCATGGGCAACCGCGTATGTTCATTTTATGAGATTTTGAGTTATTCATGCCATATTGCTTGGTTTTAGACGGCCTTTATTTGGTTTTGAAAAATTTTCAAATAAGATGGACCCATTCCAATTATTTCAATGGCATAAGAACGTAACTTCTATATATATTCAAAAATCGTTCAGCACTAACACGGTTTTGTAGCTCTCCTGAAAAAATTGATTACTTGATACGTGGTTGCCCATGAAAACCACAGAATTAAGTGTGCTATTTTGAATTTAAATCAGCTGATGTAAAACAATTATAAAAACAAGTAACAGTGCTATATTCGGCCGTGCCGAATCTTACATACCCTTCACAACGTGTAGTCATGCAATAACAATTGTTTGTATCACCATTCATCTCATATAAAATACGTACGTACATACATGTAAAAAACATACAAAAAAAAATTACAAAAAAAAAAATATATTAAAAAATAAAAAAAAATAAAAAAATTTAAAAAAAATTTTTAAAAATTGTTTAAAAGTTGTGCGCCGTCTTGTTGGGACCACAGCTCCTGCACATCATGGTTTTTCAATAGATGAACGAAAATATCAAATCAAATTTGTACAATTTTAAAGCGTTATTCAGGCGTCAATCTATTAATCACAAACTAATGGTATTAATGTCAATAAGGCCCAACCAAACTAAACATAAATCCCAAACTGGACACTAATTAAAGATGTATTGCCAACGTTAAGTTATATATATCAACAAAAACACCCGTTATTGATTTTTAAATATTGAATATTTCTGAATGAGATTTTCGAAGTTTTATAAGAGGTAGACATTAAAAAAAATTTAAACAAACCCTTGATTAAATATATTTTTAGCAAAAAATAAAATTTGGTTTTTTTTTTTTTTGTAATTTTTGTTTTTAATAAAGTCAAACAAATGTTCTATGCTACTATTGTTTATTTAAATAAAACCTAATAATTACATTTAAAAAAAGGGCCCTATCAAAGGTATTTTGGCCGTTCAAAATAATTATTTTTTCCAAAATATAAAACAGTTACAAATCATACTGTGATTAGTACGATATATTGTATCTTCTCTACCCAGCATTTAGTGTACCCTATTACCATCGTTGTCAAGGCGAAAATCGCATTGAGTTTTGCTTTGGTTCAAGGCGAATTCAAATGGTGCTGCACATAGTTAAGATAAGTGGTACAATTATACCAAAAATGATACAGTAAAAAGTTTAGCGGTACTCTAGTTATATAATTTTTTTTAGTTTTAATACTTTAAATTATTTTTCTATTTAATTCAGCTCAAGTTATAAAAAAAATACTTCTTTCTATTTTTTCTTTTTTGATTTTTTTTATTTTTACAAAACAAAAATTGATTTCTTCATAAGAAAATTATAATGAGCTTTACCCTAAAAAAACAACTAATTTTATATATTGAAATGTTAGAATATAACATGTATTCTTAAAAGTTACCAAATTGATATTTTGAGGATAAGGAATGCTCGCTATCAAATTTTTTTCGAGTATCTCAGATTACTTTTTATATTCTTCAGTAGTTAGCTAGTGAAGAAAATATTGTCTCTACTAAATTCAGCATAATATTATCTTTAATTAAAATTAAACGCCAGAACAATGACTTCAGATAAAATAGAAGCACTTAAAGAAAGCTTCATTTAATTTTATCTTAAACTAGCTGAAAACGGTCCGCATTACACCCTCAGTTGAAATCCAATGTAGTGTATTCCTATCTAAATATGTACAGTCAAGCTACTCTGAAAGCTCTGAAATCTAACGTGGTCGAATTAGCGGTTTTTAATACTTGTAAAAGCTCACATAACCGGCGTTGTAAGGCTGCTGGGTCCCGGGTATTTCTGGTGTTCCTGGTGTTCCTGGGAACGAAGCAGAAGCAGAGATGGAACGAAGAGGCACTGAAATGGAAGCTACTTTTGCTATCACTTTAGAATTACTTTGACTGTGCGAATTCTACAGCAAGATTGAAAAACATTTTAGGAAGCAATATCTCCGAGAAGAACTTTTATCTCTGGAGAAAAAGAGTCTGAAGATGCAGCTGAATTTGTCAGACTTCTGTCGTTTCTAGAAGGATGAGAAGACGGTGTAAAATTTACTTTGCCTCTGTCCGCCAATTTGTAATTGACTGCCTCGTCACTCTCCACACATGATCAACGAGCAATATTGTCTTTTGCTAGGTTTCTAAAATTGTTAATGACAGAGCGGATATAGTAATTTTACATTTATAGTATATATCTTTCTTTGTACTTCTACGATCTCTGTCTTCCTCTCTACGCACTCGTATTTCAACTGACTCTTTCTCTCTCTCTTTCTCTCTCTGTCTCTCTCTCTCTTATAGGACAATCCAAGGCGAATTCATTATCAGGTGGTGTTGACAACGCAGCTGGGTATCAATTCTCGTTCTATGAAACTATGAAATGAAAAGCTTTTGTGTGTAATATCATATGGTGCCACCATACCCTTTGCTATACAAAAACTTTTTCATTTCACAGTTTCACAGAACGAGAATTGAGCCCCTGATCTACTTTTTTATTTGCATAAATAATGGTTGAGTTGTCAAATATTATTTATGTTTACATAGATTAATCTTTCCCGCGCAAAAAAACAAACAAAAACCATGTAGTTTTTGACACATCGACAGTCGAAAGCAACAATAAAAAACCATGTTGTTTTTTTTTAATGTTGTATTTGTTGTAGAATTACCACCACCTGATAATTAAATTCGCCTTGGGACAATCTCAACATTTTAATCTCCTTTATTGGCTACATGTCCTGACAACTACTTCCTTCAAACTTTAAACTGAGTTGATTTTATATGTGTATTAAATTTAAATTGTTAATTTTTTTCATGGCATTGGGTGCATTGCAACCCCCACAAAATGGTCTAGTTACGCCAAATATTATAATTTAATATTTTTCTGTTAGTATTATGGGATAAAAAAGAGTATTATTACATGTAAAGCATTTTTGCAATCTTTTAAGTATAGATATTTAATATTTTTAAAAAAATATTTTTTAATCTTTAATGTTAGTCGTTAAATTTTTTTAAAAATATAAAAATTTTTCTTTTTGCTTAGTACAATCTTATAATTTTAAGATCCCATCAATGGTGCTGCAATTGCTTTAAATAAGTGTACCCTGCCCTGAATTTACTGCGAAAATCATATGTATGTATGTATGTATAAAAACAAACGACGGTGATAGCGGGGCTAAATTACTACGCACAAGAAAAAAACAAACATTGGAAATTTGGCAAACATTTTTTCAGAGTTGCAAAAAAGGTACTTTTTTCTAAGAAAATGCAAAAAAAATGCCACGTGCTCAAAAAAACAACACAAAATCATAAAAAAATGTAATCAAAGTAGCACTTGCTTAATATAAAAAAATATTTTTATCCAAATTTTAACTAACTAAAAACCAAATTCTTTTATTATCCCTAAAAACGTAACTATTGATAAAACATTGACAACAAACATTAAAATATTATAAAATATAGAAAATTATAGAAAGTTTTTTTAAGAATCATGAATGAAAAGTTTGTTGAGCCCTATATTGGTATATAGATGCTAATAGTGGACACCAAGTAGATTATAAAACTGCATAGGTTACCCTCCCAAGTACTTACAGACAGGTGCAATACCCTAACAAACAATTGCCCTTACACAAAAAAACCTACAGAAAATGGTAAAAAGTTTTTTTGAATAATTTTTAAAATATTCGTTGAGCCCTATATTGGCATATGGCCGCTAATAGTGGACATTGAGTAGATTCCAAAAATGTATAGATTACCCTCCCAAGTACTTACAGACAGGTGCTATACCCCAACACACATTTGCCAATACACAAAAAATCCTATAGAAAATGGTAAAAAGTTTTTTTGAATAATTTTTAAAATATTCGTTGAGCCCTATATTGGCATATGGCCGCTAATAGTGGACATTGAGTAGATTCCAAAAATTTATAGATTACCCTCCCAAGTACTTACAGACAGGTGCTATACCCCAACACACATTTGCCAATACACAAAAAATCCTATAGAAAATGGTAAAAAGTTTTTTTGAATAATTTTTAAAATATTCGTTGAGCCCTATATTGGCATATGGCCGCTAATAGTGGACATTGAGTAGATTCTAAAAATGCATAGATTACCCTCCCAAGTACTTACAGACAGGTGCTATACCCCAACACACATTTGCCAATACACAACAAATCCTATAGAAAATGGTGAAAAGTTTTTTTGAATAATTTTTAAAATATTCGTTGAGCCCTATATTGGCATATGGCCGCTAATAGTCGACATTGAGTAGATTCCAAAAATGTATAGATTACCCTCCCAAGTACTTACAGACAGGTGCTATACCCAAACACACATTTGCCAATACACAACAAATCCTATAGAAAATGGTAAAAAGTTTTTTTGAATAATTTTTAAAATATTCGTTGAGCCCTATATTGGCATATGGCCGCTAATAGTCGACATTGAGTAGATTCCAAAAATGTATAGTTTACCCTCCCAAGTACTTACAGACAGGTGCTATACCCCAACACACATTTGCCAATACACAACAAATCCTATAGAAAATGGTAAAAAGTTTTTTTGAATAATTTTTAAAATATTCGTTGAGCCCTATATTGGCATATGGCCGCTAATAGTGGACATTGAGTAGATTCCAAAAATGCATAGATTACCCTCCCAAGTACTTACAGACAGGTGCTATACCCCAACACACATTTGCCAATACACAAAAAATCCTATAGAAAATGGTAAAAAGTTTTTTTGAATAATTTTTAAAATATTCGTTGAGCCCTATATTGGCATATGGCCGCTAGTAGTGGACATTGAGTAGATTCCAAAAATGTATAGATTTCCCTCCCAAGTACTTACAGACAGGTGCTATACCCCAACACACATTTGCCCATACACAAAAAATCCTATAGAAAATGGTAAAAAGTTTTTTTGAATAATTTTTAAAATATTCGTTGAGCCCTATATTGGCATATGGCCGCTAATAGTGGACATTGAGTAGATTCCAAAAATGCATAGATTACCCTCCCAAGTACTTACAGACAGGTGCTATACCCCAACACACATTTGCCAATACACAAAAAATCCTATAGAAAATGGTAAAAAGTTTTTTTGAATAATTTTCAAAATATTCGTTGAGCCCTATATTGGCATATGGCCGCTAATAGTGGACATTGAGTAGATTCCAAAAATGCATAGATCACCCTCCCAAGTACTTACAGACAGGTGCTATACCCCAACACACATTTGCCCATACACAAAAAACCTATAGAAAATGGTAAAAAGTTTTTTTGAATAATTTTTAAAATATTCGTTGAGCCCTATATTGGCATATGGCCGCTAGTAGTGGACATTGAGTAGATTCCAAAAATGTATAGATTTCCCTCCCAAGTACTTACAGACAGGTGCTATACCCCAACACACATTTGCCAATACACAAAAAATCCTATAGAAAATGGTAAAAAGTTTTTTTGAATAATTTTTAAAATATTCGTTGAGCCCTATATTGGCATATGGCCGCTAATAGTGGACATTGAGTAGATTCCAAAAATGCATAGATTACCCTCCCAAGTACTTACAGACAGGTGCTATACCCCAACACACATTTGCCAATACACAAAAAATCCTATAGAAAATGGTAAAAAGTTTTTTTGAATAATTTTCAAAATATTCGTTGAGCCCTATATTGGCATATGGCCGCTAATAGTGGACATTGAGTAGATTCCAAAAATGCATAGATCACCCTCCCAAGTACTTACAGACAGGTGCTATACCCCAACACACATTTGCCCATACACAAAAAACCTATAGAAAATGGTAAAAAGTTTTTTTGAATAATTTTTAAAATATTCGTTGAGCCCTATATTGGCATATGGCCGCTAGTAGTGGACATTGAGTAGATTCCAAAAATGTATAGATTTCCCTCCCAAGTACTTACAGACAGGTGCTATACCCCAACACACATTTGCCCATACACAAAAAATCCTATAGAAAATGGTAAAAAGTTTTTTTGAATAATTTTTAAAATATTCGTTGAGCCCTATATTGGCATATGGCCGCTAATAGTGGACATTGAGTAGATTCTAAAAATGCATAGATTACCCTCCCAAGTACTTACAGACAGGTGCTATACCCCAACACACATTTGCCAATACACAACAAATCCTATAGAAAATGGTGAAAAGTTTTTTTGAATAATTTTTAAAATATTCGTTGAGCCCTATATTGGCATATGGCCGCTAATAGTGGACATTGAGTAGATTCCAAAAATGTATAGATTACCCTCCCAAGTACTTACAGACAGGTGCTATACCCCAACACACATTTGCCAATACACAAAAAATCCTATAGAAAATGGTAAAAAGTTTTTTTGAATAATTTTTAAAATATTCGTT
Organism: Phyto melanocephala; assembly: GCA_941918925.1. Lineage (NCBI taxonomy): Eukaryota > Metazoa > Arthropoda > Insecta > Diptera > Rhinophoridae > Phyto > Phyto melanocephala. The sequence goes on from OW799233.1 coordinate 183,164,850, forward strand.
GAGCCCTATATTGGCATATGACCGCTAATAGTGGACATTGAGTAGATTCCAAAAATTTATAGATTACCCTCCCAAGTACTTACAGACAGGTGCTATACCCCAACACACATTTGCCAATACACAAAAAATCCTATAGAAAATGGTAAAAAGTTTTTTTGAATAATTTTTAAAATATTCGTTGAGCCCTATATTGGCATATGGCCGCTAATAGTGGACATTGAGTAGATTCCAAAAATGTATAGATTACCCTCCCAAGTACTTACAGACAGGTGCTATACCCCAACACACATTTGCCAATACACAAAAAATCCTATAGAAAATGGTGAAAAGTTTTTTTGAATAATTTTTAAAATATTCGTTGAGCCCTATATTGGCATATGGCCGCTAATAGTGGACATTGAGTAGATTCCAAAAATGTATAGATTACCCTCCCAAGTACTTACAGACAGGTGCAATACCCTAACAAACAATTGCCCTTACACAAAAAATCCTATAGAAAATGGTGAAAAGTTTTTTTTGAATAATTTTTAAAATATTCGTTGAGCCCTATATTGGCATATGGCCGCTAATAGTGGACATTGAGTAGATTCCAAAAATGCATAGATTACCCTCCCAAGTACTTACAGACAGGTGCTATACCCCAACACACATTTGCCCATACACAAAAAAACCTATAGAAAATGGTAAAAAGTTTTTTTGAATAATTTTCAAAATATTCGTTGAGCCCTATATTGGCATATGGCCGCTAATAGTGGACATTGAGTAGATTCCAAAAATGCATAGATCACCCTCCCAAGTACTTACAGACAGGTGCTATACCCCAACACACATTTGCCCATACACAAAAAACCTATAGAAAATGGTAAAAAGTTTTTTTGAATAATTTTCAAAATATTCGTTGAGCCCTATATTGGCATATGGATGCTGATAGTGGACACCAAGTAGATTCCAAAAATGCATAGATAACCCTCCCAAGTACTTACAGATAGGAGCTATACTCTAACACAATTGCCCATGTAAAAATCCAATAGGAAATGGTAGAATTTTTGAGAATTTTTAATGAAAAAATCGTTGAACACTAAAATGTCAATTGACCACTAATAGGATTAATAAAAAGGACTCCAAATATAATTCATATAAACAAGTTTTTATCTTATATGTGTGTAAATATTAAAAATAAAATATATTAGCAGTAATGTTTCTGTTTTATTTACTTTTTTTAATTGGGGTGGGTTTTAAGTGTTGTGTACTCTAAAAAAAAAAACGTAATTTTTAGTTTTGGTAAAAGCACACAAATAGCAAATTTGTATGGTTTAAAGACGTATAGTGAAATGATTAAAAGATGGTGTAATTATGTGTTCCCTAAATTAAAAAAAAAATGTTTATATCTAAAACTTTTATTTGCGAAAAATAAAATATAAATTAAAAAAGTAAAAGTTTTACAAATACAAATTAATAATTTGTAGAGAGTTTGTCATAAATTTTGAGATTTAATAGATACAAAAATTTAAATCATAGACAAAAAAACTTGTTTTATATAAACCTTACTAGTGGCCCGGTAGGGACAATTGGTTCCTCTTTTAATGTATAGCTCCACTAAGAAGGGATTTTCGGACATTTGAACTTTAAGGAGGTAAAAACGGGTAAAAGGGGTAATCTTATACATACTTATCTAAAATGATACAAATTAAATTGAAAAGTATTGTAATTTGCACAAAAAATAAGCTGACAGGTGTCTGGCCTTTTTTTAATTTTCAACCCCGAAGGGAAAAAAACTTTTTTGGTAACTTCCAAACACATAAATCTAGGAAAAAAATTAAACTGTATTACTTAATCCGCGAAAAAAAAATATTAATAGGATTTCGAAACTTATTTTAAATTCGCATGTATAAGGGGTAAAAATTGTCCCTATTTTTAGTACTTTTTTTAAAAGAAACTTTTCTAATATTATTTAATTGGACAAATTATTGCTTAATATAATACGTACAATTATTTAGGTGACATTTTTGAAAACTTTTAGGGGGACAAACAAGGTACTAATTACAGGACCGATTTTCAAAAAATTTGTAATTGGGATTTTAACAGACATAATTTAGTAATTTAGTAAAAATTTAAGCACATTCATAATAGGGTAAAAAGGGGAAAATTCGGGAAAACAGTTTGGTACTTCTTAGAACATAATTACTTTCATGGAAAAAATAGTAGATTTACTAACTTTAAATCATGTCTATTAAAATATTTTGTTACATAGATATTTGAACATATTAGACTTGAAATTTTGAACTTGTATTAAAAAATGTACTTTTCCCCATTTTTATTGTACTTTTTGTATATTCTACATATGTTTATAAAGCTAGAATTTTGAAGTTAGCGACTATTCATACTAGGTGAGACTGAAAATGTTATGAGTGGCCTAAAAGGTACTTTTTTGAATTTTCATGGTACTTTTTGTATATTTATTTATTTATTCTATGTTTATGAAGCTAGAATTTTTAAGTTAGGGACTATTGATACAAGGTGGGATTGAAATTTTATGGGCGACCAAAAAGGTACTTTTTATTTTTTTTATGGTACTTTTTGTAATTTCAACATTTTTTGGAAGTTTTTATATTTTGTATACATAGAATTCTAAAAGAAGGTACTAATAATCCAAGTTGACTTTGATCTTCAGTGAAGAACAAAATGTTACTTTTATTATTTTTATAGTTGTTTTTGCATATTGTGAACTTAAAATATATCCCCGATATATCCTTAGTGTACTTTTTTCTAACTAAAATGAATCAGAGAAACAAATTTTCATAACTTTAACCAGAAAATATTTAGTAATTAAAAAAATTGATATTCAGTATATAGTAAGAACTGCGCTATCGTTGTAGCGGGTAGTATGCTATTAATATAATAAAAATATGTATTTTTGTATGTACATATATAGCTGTCTATACATGAATTTATCAATAGTGACGTGGAAAATTTGACAAGTCATATCTAAAATAAAAGGTTTTCTTAATAGGGATGTTATGATTTTGAAGTGGCGTTAAGGCCATTTGTAATATGTCATGATCTTTCATTTGTTTACCATTGTATTCAGTAGTGTATACAATTTCATCATGGGGAGATATACGCAAATACAACTTTTGAAAACGATAACGACTTTTTTAAGAAAATTATTTTCTCCGATGAGGCTCACTTTCATCTGAGTAGTGCAGTAAATAAACAAAACTGTCAATTCTGGTGCGAGTAAGATCTACAAATTATTCATGAAAAACCATTACAGTTTGATGAGGTTTTTGGTCTGGTGGAATCATCAGTCCGTACTTCTTTGGAAATGAAGCTGATAACACAGAACCTGTGCATGGAGAGCGGTATAGATCGATGATAACCAACTTTTTATGGCCGAAATTGGATGAAGTTGATCTTGACAACATTTGGTTTCAACAAGATGGGGCTAGGTGCCACACAGCAAATGCAAAAATTGAATTATTACGAGAAAATGTTGGAGATTCGATTAATTCAAGAAATTTATACTATTTCTTGTGGGGTTATTTGAAGTCATTGGTTTCTCGAAATAAACCAGACTCTTTTCAAGCTTTACAAGTCAATATTGAACGTTTCATTCATGACGACTTGATTTAGTGGAAAAAGTGCTCGAAAATTGTGTTCATCGAATTCGTTCCTGCAGAAGAAGTCGTGGAGGCCTATTGAATGACGTTTTATTTAGAATTTAATTGTATCAATTGTACTTCCCATTAAATAAAAAAACTTTCTATAACAAGTGTTTTTTTTTAAATAAATCATATCACTCTTATTGGAAAACCTTTTATATGTCGTCTTAGGAATTTTTGGTGTACTTTGCTTTTATAGTTACACCATGACAAGGTATATCTTACCAAGGGCTTAATTCTCATTCTGTGAAATGCAAAGTTTTTCTACAGTAAAGGATATGGTGGCGCCATATGGTATAACACACTAAAAGTTTTCACAGAACGAGAATTGATACCCATGACATAAGTTCTAGGTTTTTGAGAATGTGATTGTTTTTTAATTTAATAAAAATTAAGTGCACATTTTTCCAACGATATTTCAAAATGTTGAGTAAGTAAATATGTCCGTCTATATTAAATGTATCACAATTTTCATTTCCGACTCTATAAAGTATATATTTTCTAAAAGCAAATGAATAGGGAGTCCATTAAGCACTGTAAGTCTATCCGTCTGTCCTTGTGTATGTTGAAATTTTGAACTTTGAAACCCCCCAACCTCGCCTGGACCCGCGTGAGGTATTAAAATATCAGAAATATTTGGGAGCAGATCCGTATTGAAAGTCCGAAAAATGGGTACATAAACAACTGAGATACATATGAGCAAAAGACCACAACCACCTTGTTTTTTTCACAACAACACATACATACAAACGTGGTATACTGGTCGAGGCTCGGCTGAGCCAAAAAATATTTATTTTTTTTATTTTTTGTGTATATTTGTTTATATACATATGTTTTTTTATTTTTTTTAATTTTTTTTATAAATTTTTGTTTATTTTTTTACATTTTTAATATATTTTTTTTTCCAAACATACATACGTTAACTCAATTTATAATGATTATTTAGTTTTTTGACCTTTTTTAACTTAAATATTAACTAAAATTTTTTAAGCTCGAGGTCTTTTAATTAATTTAAATAATATATTTAATTTTTATTAATTCTTCCAATATTTCGCTACTCCGTTGTGTAGCATCGTCAGGAAATATTTGTTTTTATTTTTTTGTAAAAATTTTTTGTGTGAAAAAATAAATTTATTAATTTTTAAACTTATTTATTTATTTATTTATTTTTTCACACAAAAAATTTTTACAAAAAAATAAAAACAAATATTTCCTGACGATGCTTAAATAATTTTAGTTAATATTTCTGTGTACAACTGTGAAAATTGTTTGCCAGAATATGAAAATTGTTTGTTCAATTGTTTGTTATGTTCATGGCGATACAATTTTCATATTCTGGCAAACAATTTTCACAGTTGCAAAAAAAAGTACATTGTCTGTATACGTGTGAGCACGTGTGTTTTTGCATCTGTATTAGTAAAATATTTTTAACTTGCAGTGTTGCTATAATGAAAAACGTTAAATTCTACTGTAAAAATCTCCAGAATCAATTTTTTTTATTAATATATGCAATTGCATATAAAATGTTTATGAAAAAATCATAAACCGTAACGATTATAAGTAATACTACAAAAATTACAATTTAATTTATTTTGTTATATATAATGATTTTTTATTGTAAAATAATCAATAATGTATGAGTTTTATTTATTAGTTATTGATAACTTTTAAATTTTATTTTTTCTTTAATAGAACTAAATTCCATTTTATAGTTTGAAAGTTCCAGGTTTCACATGGAATACAGAACAGGCGAATTTCTATTTTTTCGTTAATATATGCATAGTTTTAGTTCTATATGTTTCTGTTCATATATTTTTATCGCTCTTAAGTCTCTTAAGATGTTAAAGTAGCTTTCCCTGCTGTAGTACGTAAAAGTGTAGGTGCGTAAAAATAAATATATATTGCAATCGAAAACTACAAGTAAATTTTTAAAAGACAGCATTATACCTTCACAGTTTTGAATTAAATCAACAAAATTTTAAAAATGTTTCAGTTTTAAACACCGATATTAATTATAAACGTAGATTTACATATGTTAGAAATGTTAAAAATTATTAATGTACCATCAACACTTAAAATTAACTATAAGGCAGAATCTGATGAATTGCTTGTATGTATCACCATTCATCTCAAATGATATACGTATATACATATAAAAAACATACTAATATAAAAACATTATAAATTGAAATATTAACTAAAATTATTTAAGCATCGTCAGGAAATATTTGTTTTTATTTTTTTGTAAAAATTTTTTGTGTGAAAAAATAAATAAATAAATAAATAAGTTTAAAAATTAATAAATTTATTTTTTCACACAAAAAATTTTTACAAAAAAATAAAAACAAATATTTCCTGACGATGCTACACAACGGAGTAGCGAAATATTGGAAGAATTAATAAAAATTAAATATATTATTTAAATTAATTAAAAGACCTCGAGCTTAAAAAATTTTAGTTAATATTTAAGTTAAAAAAGGTCAAAAAACTAAATAATCATTATAAATTGAGTTAACGTATGTATGTTTGGAAAAAAAAATATATTAAAAATGTAAAAAAATAAACAAAAATTTATAAAAAAAATTAAAAAAAATAAAAAAACATATGTATATAAACAAATATACACAAAAAATAAAAAAAATAAATATTTTTTGGCTCAGCCGAGCCTCGACCAGTATACCACGTTTGTATGTATGTGTTGTTGTGAAAAAAACAAGGTGGTTGTGGTCTTTTGCTCATATGTATCTCAGTTGTTTATGTACCCATTTTTCGGACTTTCAATACGGATCTGCTCCCAAATATTTCTGATATTTTAATACCTCACGCGGGTCCAGGCGAGGTTGGGGGGTTTCAAAGTTCAAAATTTCAACATACACAAGGACAGACGGATAGACTTACAGTGCTTAATGGACTCCCTATTCATTTGCTTTTAGAAAATATATACTTTATAGAGTCGGAAATGAAAATTGTGATACATTTAATATAGACGGACATATTTACTTACTCAACATTTTGAAATATCGTTGGAAAAATGTGCACTTAATTTTTATTAAATTAAAAAACAATCACATTCTCAAAAACCTAGAACTTATGTCATGGGTATCAATTCTCGTTCTGTGAAAACTTTTAGTGTGTTATACCATATGGCGCCACCATATCCTTTACTGTAGAAAAACTTTGCATTTCACAGAATGAGAATTAAGCCCTTGGTAAGATATACCTTGTCATGGTGTAACTATAAAAGCAAAGTACACCAAAAATTCCTAAGACGACATATAAAAGGTTTTCCAATAAGAGTGATATGATTTATTTAAAAAAAACACTTGTTATAGAAAGTTTTTTTATTTAATGGGAAGTACAATTGATACAATTAAATTCTAAATAAAACGTCATTCAATAGGCCTCCACGACTTCTTCTGCAGGAACGAATTCGATGAACACAATTTTCGAGCACTTTTTCCACTAAATCAAGTCGTCATGAATGAAACGTTCAATATTGACTTGTAAAGCTTGAAAAGAGTCTGGTTTATTTCGAGAAACCAATGACTTCAAATAACCCCACAAGAAATAGTATAAATTTCTTGAATTAATCGAATCTCCAACATTTTCTCGTAATAATTCAATTTTTGCATTTGCTGTGTGGCACCTAGCCCCATCTTGTTGAAACCAAATGTTGTCAAGATCAACTTCATCCAATTTCGGCCATAAAAAGTTGGTTATCATCGATCTATACCGCTCTCCATGCACAGGTTCTGTGTTATCAGCTTCATTTCCAAAGAAGTACGGACTGATGATTCCACCAGACCAAAAACCTCATCAAACTGTAATGGTTTTTCATGAATAATTTGTAGATCTTACTCGCACCAGAATTGACAGTTTTGTTTATTTACTGCACTACTCAGATGAAAGTGAGCCTCATCGGAGAAAATAATTTTCTTAAAAAAGTCGTTATCGTTTTCAAAAGTTGTATTTGCGTATATCTCCCCATGATGAAATTGTATACACTACTGAATACAATGAAAAACAAATGAAAGATCATGACATATTACAAATGGCCTTAACGCCACTTCAAAATCATAACATCCCTATTAAGAAAACCTTTTATTTTAGATATGACTTGTCAAATTTTCCACGTCACTATTGATAAATTCATGTATAGACAGCTATATATGTACATACAAAAATACATATTTTTATTATATTAATAGCATACTACCCGCTACAACGATAGCGCAGTTCTTACTATATACTGAATATCAATTTTTTTAATTACTAAATATTTTCTGGTTAAAGTTATGAAAATTTGTTTCTCTGATTCATTTTAGTTAGAAAAAAGTACACTAAGGATATATCGGGGATATATTTTAAGTTCACAATATGCAAAAACAACTATAAAAATAATAAAAGTAACATTTTGTTCTTCACTGAAGATCAAAGTCAACTTGGATTATTAGTACCTTCTTTTAGAATTCTATGTATACAAAATATAAAAACTTCCAAAAAATGTTGAAATTACAAAAAGTACCATAAAAAAAATAAAAAGTACCTTTTTGGTCGCCCATAAAATTTCAATCCCACCTTGTATCAATAGTCCCTAACTTAAAAATTCTAGCTTCATAAACATAGAATAAATAAATAAATATACAAAAAGTACCATGAAAATTCAAAAAAGTACCTTTTAGGCCACTCATAACATTTTCAGTCTCACCTAGTATGAATAGTCGCTAACTTCAAAATTCTAGCTTTATAAACATATGTAGAATATACAAAAAGTACAATAAAAATGGGGAAAAGTACATTTTTTAATACAAGTTCAAAATTTCAAGTCTAATATGTTCAAATATCTATGTAACAAAATATTTTAATAGACATGATTTAAAGTTAGTAAATCTACTATTTTTTCCATGAAAGTAATTATGTTCTAAGAAGTACCAAACTGTTTTCCCGAATTTTCCCCTTTTTACCCTATTATGAATGTGCTTAAATTTTTACTAAATTACTAAATTATGTCTGTTAAAATCCCAATTACAAATTTTTTGAAAATCGGTCCTGTAATTAGTACCTTGTTTGTCCCCCTAAAAGTTTTCAAAAATGTCACCTAAATAATTGTACGTATTATATTAAGCAATAATTTGTCCAATTAAATAATATTAGAAAAGTTTCTTTTAAAAAAAGTACTAAAAATAGGGACAATTTTTACCCCTTATACATGCGAATTTAAAATAAGTTTCGAAATCCTATTAATATTTTTTTTTCGCGGATTAAGTAATACAGTTTAATTTTTTTCCTAGATTTATGTGTTTGGAAGTTACCAAAAAAGTTTTTTTCCCTTCGGGGTTGAAAATTAAAAAAAGGCCAGACACCTGTCAGCTTATTTTTTGTGCAAATTACAATACTTTTCAATTTAATTTGTATCATTTTAGATAAGTATGTATAAGATTACCCCTTTTACCCGTTTTTACCTCCTTAAAGTTCAAATGTCCGAAAATCCCTTCTTAGTGGAGCTATACATTAAAAGAGGAACCAATTGTCCCTACCGGGCCACTAGTAAGGTTTATATAAAACAAGTTTTTTTGTCTATGATTTAAATTTTTGTATCTATTAAATCTCAAAATTTATGACAAACTCTCTACAAATTATTAATTTGTATTTGTAAAACTTTTACTTTTTTAATTTATATTTTATTTTTCGCAAATAAAAGTTTTAGATATAAAAATTTTTTTTTTAATTTAGGGAACACATAATTACACCATCTTTTAATCATTTCACTATACGTCTTTAAACCATACAAATTTGCTATTTGTGTGCTTTTACCAAAACTAAAAATTACGTTTTTTTTTTTAGAGTACACAACACTTAAAACCCACCCCAATTAAAAAAAGTAAATAAAACAGAAACATTACTGCTAATATATTTTATTTTTAATATTTACACACATATAAGATAAAAACTTGTTTATATGAATTATATTTGGAGTCCTTTTTATTAATCCTATTAGTGGTCAATTGACATTTTAGTGTTCAACGATTTTTTCATTAAAAATTCTCAAAAATTCTACCATTTCCTATTGGATTTTTACATGGGCAATTGTGTTAGAGTATAGCTCCTATCTGTAAGTACTTGGGAGGGTTATCTATGCATTTTTGGAATCTACTTGGTGTCCACTATCAGCATCCATATGCCAATATAGGGCTCAACGAATATTTTGAAAATTATTCAAAAAAACTTTTTACCATTTTCTATAGGTTTTTTGTGTATGGGCAAATGTGTGTTGGGGTATAGCACCTGTCTGTAAGTACTTGGGAGGGTGATCTATGCATTTTTGGAATCTACTCAATGTCCACTATTAGCGGCCATATGCCAATATAGGGCTCAACGAATATTTTGAAAATTATTCAAAAAAACTTTTTACCATTTTCTATAGGTTTTTTTGTGTATGGGCAAATGTGTGTTGGGGTATAGCACCTGTCTGTAAGTACTTGGGAGGGTAATCTATGCATTTTTGGAATCTACTCAATGTCCACTATTAGCGGCCAAATGCCAATATAGGGCTCAACGAATATTTTAAAAATTATTCAAAAAAAACTTTTCACCATTTTCTATAGGATTTTTTGTGTATTGGCAAATGTGTGTTGGGGTATAGCACCTGTCTGTAAGTACTTGGGAGGGTAATCTATACATTTTTGGAATCTACTCAATGTCCACTATTAGCGGCCATATGCCAATATAGGGCTCAACGAATATTTTAAAAATTATTCAAAAAAACTTTTTACCATTTTCTATAGGATTTTTTGTGTATTGGCAAATGTGTGTTGGGGTATAGCACCTGTCTGTAAGTACTTGGGAGGGTAATCTATAAATTTTTGGAATCTACTCAATGTCCACTATTAGCGGCCATATGCCAATATAGGGCTCAACGAATATTTTAAAAATTATTCAAAAAAACTTTTTACCATTTTCTATAGGATTTTTTGTGTATTGGCAAATGTGTGTTGGGGTATAGCACCTGTCTGTAAGTACTTGGGAGGGTAATCTATACATTTTTGGAATCTACTCAATGTCCACTATTAGCGGCCATATGCCAATATAGGGCTCAACGAATATTTTAAAAATTATTCAAAAAAACTTTTCACCATTTTCTATAGGATTTGTTGTGTATTGGCAAATGTGTGTTGGGGTATAGCACCTGTCTGTAAGTACTTGGGAGGGTAATCTATGCATTTTTAGAATCTACTCAATGTCCACTATTAGCGGCCATATGCCAATATAGGGCTCAACGAATATTTTAAAAATTATTCAAAAAAACTTTTTACCATTTTCTATAGGATTTTTTGTGTATGGGCAAATGTGTGTTGGGGTATAGCACCTGTCTGTAAGTACTTGGGAGGGAAATCTATACATTTTTGGAATCTACTCAATGTCCACTACTAGCGGCCATATGCCAATATAGGGCTCAACGAATATTTTAAAAATTATTCAAAAAAACTTTTTACCATTTTCTATAGGTTTTTTGTGTATGGGCAAATGTGTGTTGGGGTATAGCACCTGTCTGTAAGTACTTGGGAGGGTGATCTATGCATTTTTGGAATCTACTCAATGTCCACTATTAGCGGCCATATGCCAATATAGGGCTCAACGAATATTTTGAAAATTATTCAAAAAAACTTTTTACCATTTTCTATAGGATTTTTTGTGTATTGGCAAATGTGTGTTGGGGTATAGCACCTGTCTGTAAGTACTTGGGAGGGTAATCTATGCATTTTTGGAATCTACTCAATGTCCACTATTAGCGGCCATATGCCAATATAGGGCTCAACGAATATTTTAAAAATTATTCAAAAAAACTTTTTACCATTTTCTATAGGATTTTTTGTGTATGGGCAAATGTGTGTTGGGGTATAGCACCTGTCTGTAAGTACTTGGGAGGGAAATCTATACATTTTTGGAATCTACTCAATGTCCACTACTAGCGGCCATATGCCAATATAGGGCTCAACGAATATTTTAAAAATTATTCAAAAAAACTTTTTACCATTTTCTATAGGTTTTTTGTGTATGGGCAAATGTGTGTTGGGGTATAGCACCTGTCTGTAAGTACTTGGGAGGGTGATCTATGCATTTTTGGAATCTACTCAATGTCCACTATTAGCGGCCATATGCCAATATAGGGCTCAACGAATATTTTGAAAATTATTCAAAAAAACTTTTTACCATTTTCTATAGGATTTTTTGTGTATTGGCAAATGTGTGTTGGGGTATAGCACCTGTCTGTAAGTACTTGGGAGGGTAATCTATGCATTTTTGGAATCTACTCAATGTCCACTATTAGCGGCCATATGCCAATATAGGGCTCAACGAATATTTTAAAAATTATTCAAAAAAACTTTTTACCATTTTCTATAGGATTTTTTGTGTATGGGCAAATGTGTGTTGGGGTATAGCACCTGTCTGTAAGTACTTGGGAGGGAAATCTATACATTTTTGGAATCTACTCAATGTCCACTACTAGCGGCCATATGCCAATATAGGGCTCAACGAATATTTTAAAAATTATTCAAAAAAACTTTTTACCATTTTCTATAGGATTTTTTGTGTATTGGCAAATGTGTGTTGGGGTATAGCACCTGTCTGTAAGTACTTGGGAGGATAATCTATGCATTTTTGGAATCTACTCAATGTCCACTATTAGCGGCCATATGCCAATATAGGGCTCAACGAATATTTTAAAAATTATTCAAAAAAACTTTTTACCATTTTCTATAGGATTTGTTGTGTATTGGCAAATGTGTGTTGGGGTATAGCACCTGTCTGTAAGTACTTGGGAGGGTAATCTATACATTTTTGGAATCTACTCAATGTCGACTATTAGCGGCCATATGCCAATATAGGGCTCAACGAATATTTTAAAAATTATTCAAAAAAACTTTTTACCATTTTCTATAGGATTTGTTGTGTATTGGCAAATGTGTGTTTGGGTATAGCACCTGTCTGTAAGTACTTGGGAGGGTAATCTATACATTTTTGGAATCTACTCAATGTCGACTATTAGCGGCCATATGCCAATATAGGGCTCAACGAATATTTTAAAAATTCTTCAAAAAAACTTTTCACCATTTTCTATAGGATTTGTTGTGTATTGGCAAATGTGTGTTGGGGTATAGCACCTGTCTGTAAGTACTTGGGAGGGTAATCTATGCATTTTTAGAATCTACTCAATGTCCACTATTAGCGGCCATATGCCAATATAGGGCTCAACGAATATTTTAAAAATTATTCAAAAAAACTTTTTACCATTTTCTATAGGATTTTTTGTGTATTGGCAAATGTGTGTTGGGGTATAGCACCTGTCTGTAAGTACTTGGGAGGGTAATCTATACATTTTTGGAATCTACTCAATGTCCACTATTAGCGGCCATATGCCAATATAGGGCTCAACGAATATTTTAAAAATTATTCAAAAAAACTTTTTACCATTTTCTGTAGGTTTTTTTGTGTAAGGGCAATTGTTTGTTAGGGTATTGCACCTGTCTGTAAGTACTTGGGAGGGTAACCTATGCAGTTTTATAATCTACTTGGTGTCCACTATTAGCATCTATATACCAATATAGGGCTCAACAAACTTTTCATTCATGATTCTTAAAAAAACTTTCTATAATTTTCTATATTTTATAATATTTTAATGTTTGTTGTCAATGTTTTATCAATAGTTACGTTTTTAGGGATAATAAAAGAATTTGGTTTTTAGTTAGTTAAAATTTGGATAAAAATATTTTTTTATATTAAGCAAGTGCTACTTTGATTACATTTTTTTATGATTTTGTGTTGTTTTTTTGAGCACGTGGCATTTTTTTTGCATTTTCTTAGAAAAAAGTACCTTTTTTGCAACTCTGAAAAAATGTTTGCCAAATTTCCAATGTTTGTTTTTTTCTTGTGCGTGAAAATTGTTTGTTCAATTGTTTGTTATGTTCATGGCGATTAAATTACTCTATTTTATTTAACTTTTGTCATACCGATATTTATTTGTAAAAAGCTGAAATTGTTAAAAACAAAACTAATGTCCCATTATTATGACAGTGCGAGGTATAGAAGCCATTAAACTATATATGCCACCAAACACTGGAAAATTGGATGCCAATGTTAGAGAGGAAAAAGATACGAGTACAACAACACTGGATGATAAAACTTTACTTGAAACAACAATGAATTCTGTGGAACGTTATAAGTAATTAATGCATTGTACATGTGGAAACATGAATAAACTATTTGGTTTGCTAATACTCACTGAATTTTTTACTTTAATCTTAGACAAGAATGGGAACAGCTTTTAAAGGCGTTGGATGATAAACCAGAAGCAATAAGGGATTTAGCCTTTGAAGGTTATTTAAAAATTTCCAAATTTCGTAGTGTGTATTGGTCTTTGTTGTTAAGAGTTTTAAATGAAGACTATCGTACATGGTGCCTGCAGCGAGAACAACAACGTTTACGGTAACGTTTTTAATGTATAGTACATAATTTGGGTTGAATTTATTCTGTAATGCATTCTGGTTCAATTTGCTTCAGCTATGATAAATTGAAAGAGGAATTTGCCAAAAATCCTCATCAATTGGATGGCAATTTGACAAACAAAAATGACAACCCTTTATCGCAGTCGTCACAGGTTAGTTTAGCAATGTACGGTATTGTAATCAGCAACTCTACAATGTTCTTATCTTTGTGTATGTCTTGTTATACAGAGTATTTGGAATCAATACTTTAGCGATCAAGAGTTGTTTGCCGTTATCAGACAGGATGTTGTGCGAACGTTTCCCGGTGTTGATTTCTTTCGCAAAGCTATCATACAAAGTTCTATGGTAATTTTTAATAGCTCTTTATTATAAACTCATATACATGTATAAAATTTACACGGAAATTATTTAGTTTTATCTATTAATATTTTTTTTAATTATATCTGATAACGAAAAAAAAATTAAAAAGAAGTGGCGATAGAATATACATATGTATATACTGAAAGCGCAACGAACTCTATCATTCGAGTAAAATTTCTATCGAATACCGTAATTTGGCCCAAGATTTGAAATCGTATTTCAGAACATCGGGGAATAAGTAATAACTTTTATTGAGGCTAAATATTGCCTGCAGTACTGATGCTACTGATGCTCAGGTTATAAAAAAATTACTTTTATTGTCTTAGAATTTGTTAATAAAAATAGTCCTATTTATTTTAATGAACAACAAAAATATATACATATTCATAATTGCTGTATTGACAAGTGTCGTTTAATCATGTCATAATTTCCAAAAAATTTTATAATTAATAAAAAGTACTTTTTCAATTCACAACCTGTCGTAGATTGTAAGACATTCACTTCTCCATATTAAAAAAATAAGTTGTATAAAAAATTAATGTAGAAATTATCAACAAAATGTGCCCTACGTCAGCTTGTGTTGTATTGAGCATCTATGTATGTATATGTTTATGGTAAAATTGTTTTTATATTAAAATTTTGTTTGAAAATTTAAAAAAACTTTTGACATGACAATTCGACACTTGGGACACCTTGTGAATTCACCATTGATAGTTTAAAAAATCTTTGTAAGGGCCAAGGCATATCTAGTCATCAGGTAGTCTTGTTTCGTCAGCTGATTATTATACCCTTCACACGGTGAAAAAGGGTATATATAGGTTTGTCATTCGGTGTGAAATTTCTACAATTTTCATTTTCGACCCCATAAAGTATGTTTTCTAAAAGCTTTTGAATAGGGGAGTCGATAAAGCTCTGTCAGTCTGTCCGTGTGTATGTTGAAATCAACTTTTTGAAGCCCTCCGACATCGTATTTAAATATCAGAAATATTCGGGAGTAGATCGGTATTGAAAATCAGAAAATCGGTACATAAACAACTGAGATATAAGCAAAAAACCACGAGTACCACGTTTTTTTCACAACATACAACAACAATATATGTACATATATGTATACAAACGTGGTATACTGTAAACATGGCATCGAATGCCAGCTGAGCCAAAAACAATTTTTTTTTTATTTTTTGTTTTATATATTATTTATATATTTATTTTTTTATATTCTTTTTTTATTTTATTTTTTTTTTTTTTTCGTCTTTTTTTAATTTTTTTTTTTTGTTCTTTTTTAGTTTTTTTTTATTTTATATTTATATTTTATTATTTTCTTCTTTTTTTTTAATTTTTTATACTTTTTTTAAACATACATACGTGAATTTATAATTTTACAATGGGATGTTTTTGTATATGTATGTACTATTTCATATGAGATGAATGGTGAAACAAACAATTGTTATTGCACGTTGTGAAGTGTATATAAGATTCGGCATGGCCGTATATAGCACTCTTGCTTTTTTCTTCACTTGTTTTAAATTTCAGCTGTCAAAGTCCATAGATAAAAAACAATTTTCTCTCCTCTCTCATTTGTTTCAAATGTCAAACTTCATATATCAAAAATATAAACAAAAAAATTCTCTGCGAACTGCAATTACCTGATGAATTAAAATGCCTTGGTAAGGGGTTAGGTTTGGTGAAAACAAGTCAAACCCATTTCTTGGCAAATAGTCACTATATGTTGACATATTTGACCTTTTTATTTTATATACAATTTAATATTTTTTTTACAGCCAAAAAGTTTTGCTAGAATATTTTTCAACTTCATATGTATAATTTAATGTATGTTATTTATTATTAGTGCAACATTTTATTCTATTATGCTCGAGAGCATCCGTATATGTGTTATCGCCAGGGTATGCATGAGATACTGGCTCCCGTAATTTTTGTCATGTACGGAGATCACCAGTCTCTATTACATTTTAAAGAAATCGCCAAGGATATAGAAATTGAGTAAGCAGTTAGTGTTAATTAATGGAAGTATTGTATTAAACATGTCTTGTTACATTTCAGCAACACTCTTTTGAATGTCTTGAATCCCTCTTACTTGGAAGCTGATTCTTTGTAAATAATTACATTTTTAATGTCAAAATTATACCTACATACATATGCATATATAGAGACAGGGAGATGACATATAATTTTACTTACTTTCTTTCTTTGTTTGTTTCAGCTTTATATTTTCCCGAATAATGGCTTCAATTGAATCATATTATC
Source organism: Phyto melanocephala (assembly GCA_941918925.1). NCBI lineage: Eukaryota > Metazoa > Arthropoda > Insecta > Diptera > Rhinophoridae > Phyto > Phyto melanocephala. The sequence goes on from OW799233.1 coordinate 183,181,642, forward strand.
GTGTTAGCAATAATTTACCAACAAATCTTAATAGTGCTAACAGTCTGCTGCAAACCTGCGAAATTGAGGTAATAGTATTGAACAAATTCCATTATTTAAGTATTTATTTTTTGCTTTTATCTATGTAGCATAACCCCAACTATAGTTCCGAAGTCGAAGTAGTAGGTCAATTAAACTTGATACGAGATAAAATTTTGGCCAAAGAAGATTTACATTTGCACAATTATCTAATGAAATTAGATATACCATTGCATATTTTCGGAATGTAAGTGAATAAAGTTTTAGTTTAATATTCAATAGAGCACTTAACATGTGAGTTCTTAATGTCTAGACGTTGGCTCCGTTTATTATTTGGTCGTGAATTCGCTTTGTTAGACCTCCTGGTGCTGTGGGATGCCATATTTGCAGATAGTGATCGTTTTGATTTGCCCAATTATATTGTTGCGGCAATGCTGATACGTATTAGAGATAAATGTAAGAACAAACTAAAAACTAATTTTATTATACACTCAATAGGCAGATCTAGAAAGTCAAATGACTAAATCACCACTTAACCATTATAGCTTAATCTAAAGTACCATCAATTTATTTTAAGTAATGTTAGGTGCAAGTGATTAGAGAAAACCAAGAGCAAGCAAATATAAATGAAAATCTTACAACTATTGAATCGATATTCAGGATATAGTATGTATGTATGTATGTATGAAATGGAAATCGGCGAAAAGATTTAAAATACAAAAAAAGATGTGATGCATCCATTATTTTTGTTTACTTATGTTACTTAAAATGTATTTATGATCCTTTTTTCTGAAATTCTTCGAGCTTTATCGTTTTTTATTTTGTCAAAATTCTGTAGGATAATAAGTAATTCATCACATCGTTTCAAAACAATTCGATTTGAAAACAATCTGTTTTTATCTTACTCCTGTATACACATACAAATACATTTTTTGTATAAAAAAAGCACAGTTAATAGCTGAGGTGAGAATGTTAAAATTATATCATTCTGTTATTGACCTTTAAACTTTGTAAATTGCGACCACTATGCGACATATTTACATATGTATATATTATTAATGGATATTTTATTTTAGTATTACTTAGTGACTATACTACGTGCTTAACTTATTTGATGCGTTATCCAACAAATGTTGACATCAGTTTAATTCTAAGACACGCTTTATACATGCAAATGCCCAAGGTATATAGAATGTTTATTACCTAATTGCATTATTTAAATAATAAATATGATGTATATATTATTTTCAACAGAAATATGATTGTCCCTCCAATGCTTTTGTGTACTTTACAATGCCACCCATAAATAAACAACATCCGTCGTTGGACAAAAACTCTATTAACTCAAATGAAGAGCAAATGAATCGTAAAAGATCCACGTCGTTGGGAGACAATGCTACGCGCATTGAAAGACAAATTACATTGATGCAAACTCGCAATGCGGCCGATGAAGCTTTGATGTCAAGACTGAAACATGCTAAAGATGAAAATCGTTTTGCCATGGATGGTTATAAGAACAATGTACATATTTGATATATACATACATTTTTTTAAATTTTGTGTTCACGTATTAGATTAATTATGTAGTTAATAGCTATACTTATTTACACATTTCATTTATTTCTGTAGAATCCCGAACTGGTACGTTTAGAATTGAAAAATGTCCAGACGATCATAACTGTGGCACGTAGTAAACTGCAAGTCTATTTAAACACCATACGCCATAATATCCCAAAACAAGCATCACCTCAAGTTGAAAATGCATTAGATGGCATTGAAGAGTTGTGTCAGTTCTTAGATGTAAAATTCATGTTTCCCCTGCATTCGCATTCAGAGCCGATAGACCAGGCTCTAGAAGCTAACGAGCAGCAGCTACGAAATCAAAAACAAAAGACTGAAAAATCAAAAACATCCTTTAAAACCGGTCTCAATTCTTTATTGGCTAGTGAAAAAAGCAATGTTTCTTCAGGCGAAATGGTAGAAGTTAATTGCCAGAAAACTATTAATAGTTATGAAAAGCCCGATATCGGTTTTATGATGCAGTCGACACGTCTTCTGGGCAATTCTAAAGAAATCGAACTGATACCCATAGTTTCCAATGAAAATGTTTTCGATTCTTTGTTAGAAAATCGCTCAAAAAAGAATTTAGGTTTGCCCGTTGCCGATCCAACCAGTGTTAATTCCTAATATTTAATTTCAGCAAAAAGACAAAAATACAAATTAAAACAATGAAAATATTCAATGTGCATGTATAATTTTTGTTCTGTTCCTGTACCATACATTTTTATAAGTTTTTGTCAGTAATAGATGGAATTATCTGAGTTACAAAAACAGAAAAAGAAATATGTTTAGTAAGGGAGCCAACAAATGCATTTTTAAAACGTTATTAATTAACAGTGAAACTGTGTGCTAACTAACGAGCTGCTATCTTTTCCGTATGACATAAAAAGAATAGTAATTGGTTAGGTTATCACACAGTTTCCCTTTTGTAAATAACGCCATTAGTTTTCAACCATACATACACATCGTCACCAAAAAGGCAAACTGTCCTAAAATATGGATTTCAGTGCAAATTTTTTTAAATAAATTTATGAAAAAAATAGTTTTTTTTTTTTTGTTATGGGCTTAATTTTTTCTTTTTTAAACGTTTTAATAGTTAGGTCATTTAGTGGTTTATGTGTCGATATGTAATCGCTAAATATAAGGACTAAACAAATAATTCAAACCACGTACGCATTTCGTTGCCCCAATTTAGAAAAGGTGTATCTAACTTAAAAATGTGCAGCCTTTATTCTAGTTTTTATTAGATACGCTTTCTCTTAAAGAAGGCGACGATATGTACATACAAGCATACATAATTTTATTTAAAAAATATAATCATCGCAATTTATTATTCATAAGTATTGAATTTGTTGTCACTAAATACATACATATAGATATATTAAAATATGCTTGCCAAAATGTAACATTTCATGGTTTTAAAAAATATCAAAAAAAAAAACGTAGTCAAATATAATAAGTAAAAAAATTGTAATATTTTAAAATCAATAAACAGCAAAGAAACTTAAATTAATCTGAAAGTATAAGCAATTTATTTTAAATTTATTTTTAAAATTTATGTTTTCTGTCCTTACAATAATAGTTTAATATATTCGATAAAATACGGAAGAAAAAAATATGCGAATATTTCTTTCGCCGTTGTATTTTGTAGACAAGCAATGCGTTAAAGAAATGTCTTTGGAAGATTCATTATAATATTAAACCATAAATAAAAATCATAATAAAATCTGTATACAATATACATATGAAGCATATTAAAAATTACATTAAATATTCCGAAATTAATATAACAAAATATTCATTCAAAAAATGGAATTCAAAATCGAACGAAATTTTAACAGGATTTCAATGTAAATTTCGTTCTCTTAACATTTTTGCAATTAAGTGCCTAATTGAAGGTTGCTAAAAAAATCTAATATTATTTAATTTAAATATTTCAAAACTATTATTTTCATAGTTAGTTAAGGACTTGAAAAATTTGTATTTAATTAAAAGACACCAAAGACAAATTTAAATTGTTAAATGTTTCTTATCATTAAAAATATGTGTGTTTATAACTAAAAATGTGCACACATAAAAAGCTTATTAGATAGAGCTTCTAATCAACGGTCGAGCGTATTAAAAAAAAAAATCAATAATAATAATACGCAAATATTCTTCAATTAGGTATTTTATTTGTATAAAATAAAAAAAATATGTATTTTAAATATAAAAAAAAAATATAATTAAAATGATTTTGAAGAAAAATTTAACACAATTTTGGTAAAAACTTACTTGCATTAAGTTTATATTAATACGAATACTAGTATTAAATGGTGTTCATGTAGTAATAAAAAAGATTTATCTTATTTCGTTAAGCTTAAAATCTAGATTGTTTTCGAAAACAATAGGAGCAAAATAAATTTTTACAATCTTGGAATCGGCTCATTTCTTTATTATCTCATCTTGAAGTAAAAATGATTGTTTATCTAAATATCAATTAGTGTGACATAATTTACTTTCAGTTTACTGATTACAAAAAAAAAAAAAGTGCCGCAATATATACATATATTGATCAAATAATATCTTCGTGCAAGTCACATTTTTTAATTATTATTTTTTTATTATAATAATTACTATAATTAAGCTTCACCAAGATGTAATGAAATCTGTCAAATTATTTTTCAATAACCTCAAAGAAATTTTTTTAATTGTCATTTCGACGTAACATAAACATTTTGTCACGCTCATTGTTTAGAAATGTTGATCAACTTAATGTTTTTTGGAAATCGGAGTTGATGTCTTTTGCGTTGATAATTGCTGTAGATGAGTGACTGCAGACGAGGTGGGAGTTTGTTGTGCCGTTCCATTCATCGAACAACCCCAACGCTGCAGTTGTGGTTGTATATTTGTTATATAGGTCCTTTGAGGACTTTTCTTAACCATCGTTGATGCTTGGGAGACAGTTTGCTGATGTTGTGAAATATTAGAAGCTACTGCAGTTGAATTTGGAGGCGTTCCAATTCTTTTTGTTATTTGTATATTACGGAAATTGACCGTATTGACATTCGGATTGGGAGACTGTGTTGTTACATTTAGGGGCATTTGAATACGAGTAACCTTTGTATTAGGAGGTGTTTCAGGTGTAGTATTTTGGGAGAGATTTTTGAATGGTATGCAACGTATACCAGTATTAGCAACACTATTTACAGAAGTATTTGTCGTATTCCTCGAAACCTGTTTTGTCACTGCCGTCTTTCGCCACTGTAAAGTATGTAAACCATTTTTATCCATTACTCCAATAACAGGTGACGTAGCATTGGTAGGGGTGGCAGCAGGCTTTTCCACACAATTTGAATTAGTTAATGTGGATGGAGGTATAGGCTGATTGATCAAAGGTGGTGACAAATCGGCACCCATACTGATTTGCGTAGCCATCGATTCATTAACATTTCCATTTTGTTCTGCGGTTATATCAGGAATAACACTACTATTGCAACTTGGCTGTATACCTGCAGATGTCGATGTTGGTTGATAGCTTAATCCACCAGCACTAGAGTTACTAGACGCCGATTCACTGCAATTGCTTTGTTGCCTTTTCAAGGCCTGCAACTCTAAATCGCATATTATTTGCATTACTCGCAATTTGCCTTCTGCCGCTAAATCAACTGGTAATTTTTTCATAGTTTCACTTATACTTTTAAAAAACAAATCGTACGTATTTTCAGGCTCGGCCGCCGAAGGAGCTGGCGTAGTTTGCTGTGCTCCTGCTTTTGTTGTCGTTGAATCATTGTTTGCTATTGACGTTTGCGAAATATTTGCTTGTTGTTGGATTTGTTGCTGTATAAGAGGGCCTAAACATGATGCTAATGTCAAAGGCGTCGACAAGAGACTTGCGACCAGGGAAGTATTACTGTCATTAAAACGTCGAAATGACTGTGAACGTTTGATACGCTTCGTTGGTGGCTCACCCTCAGCAGCACTAATACTTTTGCGAACACAACGCTGTGTATTCGATTTGTTTTGGTTGTTATTAAAGGAACGTTGTAAAAGATAATCCAATTCCTCATGTTCATCCATTATTTCAGATCTAAAAATACAAATATGCAGAATATTTATTATGTATGTAAAATACATAATGTATATCGTTTGTCACTGGTAGAAAGGCCCGAACTCGAATTTTCTACGAAATTGAGTTTTTCAGTGTTTCCAATACATTTGACACAAATACACCATGACATACAAATTTAACGAAATAGTATTAAAATATTACTGCGGTTTTCGTGGGCAACCGCTTATGTTCATTTTTGACGATTTTGAGTTAATAATGCCAGATTGCTTGATTTTAAACGCCCTTTACTTGGTTGTAAAAATTTCTAAAATAAGATGGATCCATTCCGACTTTTTTAATGGAATAACAACGTAACTTCTAAAGGGTCCGCCAAATAACTTTTTTTTTTTTTTTTGAAAATGCTATAAAGTGTAGCTTCGGCTGTGTGGCATGAGCTTCATCTAAAAAGATGATTTTTTTTTGGCAAAATCGGCCAAAGTAATGTCGCAATATTTCCTAGCGTTGTTCAAGCGAATACACAACCATATTCGTTCAGCGGAAGGATAAAACTAATTATCTGTCAAATCAGACATGAGCTAAGTGTTACCATTCACGAAATAAGCACTAGTTGAAAAAAAAACGTTATATGGCGGACCCTTTAATTTAAAAAAAAACGTTAGATGGCGGACCCTTTACGTTTGCTTATTGGCAAATTCTTTTTTTTAAGAAACACACTACCACTTACGTTGATATTTCCTAACGCATTGGAAAATTATTTTCTGATTATTTTTTAGTTTACCAGAACTTTTAATTACTTGTGTACTACCTAAGTTGACATAGGCTGCTTTATCTTTCAGTCTTCGTACCACTTTGTTTATTTTGGTCTTTGCTATGATCTCATTTTAAAATGATATTTGTCCGAAAAATGTATAAAAAATTTAAAGATTTTTATTTACATGTATGGTAAAAAAAAAGTTCAATACCTAACACGTAGTTTTATATAAAACGGTTTTGTGGCTCTCCTGAAACATTTGATTTTAGAACATACGTGGTTGCCCACGAAAACCACAGAATCTTGCAAAAGAAAAAAAAAATTACATTTTAATAATACAGTTTCTTTTACGTTACGTTTTACCTTCTCCTATAAAGTAACAATTATTCGAGTTAGGGCCTTTTTAATATATAAATAGTAGATATACATACATATGTATATCTCTTTAACATTTATGTTGTATGGTAAAATTTCAACAGATTTAGCGAATATACATTCATACATATACATTTAAACAATTTATAAACACTTACTTAACGGTCCAGTTTTCATCTTGTTCAGATATAAGTATCTCTTCATTGTTCTCCTCTACAATCATGAGGTCATCATCGTCTATGTCATTGTTGACATTTTTTCCGTTATCTCTATTGTCGTCGGAAATAGCATTATTCTGTATCCTAGATTCCCCACGGCCACCACGGTAATTAATGACGCACTGACGATGTTTCTGCGAGTTGCTGTGACTTCTAAGTATTAAAATCTTGAGCGGAATGTTAGTATTGCAGAAACGGCAAAAGACATAATTTGGTCTATCGGACTTTTCTATCCATGAAAATCGTTTTTTCATTTCAACAATGGTTGATTTGTAATTGTAGGCCTTTGGAAATTCCGTTGTTACTGCATTTGCTGTTGGCGTTACTTGGTTTGTTTGATTCTTTTCTGTTCCATCACCTGGGGAAGCTTGTAACTCTTCCTTTGGTCCCTTCCCAGCTAATTTGGAAGACGTATTATTGTCGCCAACGTCGTCCTCAATAGCTTTTTCAACTTTTTGTTTTTTGTTAGCTTTTAATATGCTTGTGTGTCGTTGCGATCGTAAATGTCTTAATACATGTTTAAGAGACCTTATGTATAATGAACTGTCACATATTTTGCAGTGACCATAATTAGAACGTAACTCACTTCGTTTATAGCTCAACCAAGGAAACTTTTTTTGCCATTGTTTAATAAGAGTCACAGTAGAAGGTGCTTTTAGAACGACTTTGGCAAATGTTTGTATTTTTTTTGTCGTTGGAACATTTGCTTGTTGTGTCACTACTTTTGGTGTCTGCTGTGAGCTATTGCTGTTTGCATTGTCATCTTTCCTCAATGATTTTCTTCTGAACGATGGAGCGAAATATTAATACAATACTAAGTTTTTCAAAAATAAATTAAACTATTCACATCACCGGTTTTTCTTTGATTTAATCGAAAAGCTATTTAACATTCAGAGAATAAAGTTAACAGAATGAAACCCGAGGCAGCCGACTTTATTCTTACATGGGTTTATCGGCTACATTTTGAAAAAAAAAAATACAATAGCTGTAATGTGTGGCTAAGAATTTAAACACTAGTTTAGAGTTTTTTTCATCAACCATTTCTACTTAAAGTTGTGGGGGAAAAGTGGGAAGAGTCACGCCTATACAAAGAACTCTCTTCAGTGTTGACAAATTAGTTGCATTTGCTCTTGTAAATTTTTAAAATTGGAATTGTTCTGGAACAACTTATAAATAAAAATAAATCGTCTGGAATGATGCATGAAAAATATAAAAAGAATATTTTGATTTTTTGTTTTTTTTTTTTTTTGCCGAATTAATGGAATCATTGTTAACTACAAAAATCACGAGACAATACTGCAAGAAAGATCAAGGATAAATAAATTCTGATTCCGATAATTCAAATCGATGCTTAATCGAATTTAGTTTTTAATGCGCCATGACGACCAATAAATCACTAGGCCATTCCTTGAATATTTGTGGCCTAAATCTGAAATTTATTGTTTCTTTCACGAATAAAATGCATCTATTTAATTGAGGACCACCATTAGGATTATATATAGTAAACTGGATCGCGACATCAGATTAATCTCGACTTGAGCAATAAAATTCTAAAGGTTCAAATAAACTGAATCGAAGTTTTTCATTTAGAAAAAAAAGAGAGCCAAACAACATTGGATGACTTTTTTTGGCCCACCTTGTATATAGGCAATGATGGCTTGGTTAAAGTCATGCTCTTTCTTTCTTCTTTTTAAGCTTACATTGTTTCTAATACTTTTTCTTTTTTCTACTTCTTTTCGTATTTTCATTTCTAAAGGAATGCTCAATGAACCCAGGGGTGCCCTCATGTAAGTCTTTGGAAGTATTTTTTTAGTTTTCTGCACACACGTTTTTCACCTACCTTCCTAAGTACATTTCATTTTAGGTTTTTAATATTTATAAAACTAATTCACTTGATCGTAGTATAAGTTTGTTACCGATTATGGCCTAGAGACTAGGTTACCAAACTTTAAATAAATAAATAAATCTTTGTTAGCTATAGACTCCGAAACTGTAAAGCCGATCGGACTCAAACTTTGGCAATATGTTTTACACATTCCAGGAAGTGTTTACGTTATCATTTTTTTCTACTTGCACGTGACCGATTTTTCTGAAACTTTACACACATATTTAATTCTCATGATTATACAATTTCTTGATTAGTAAAGGGGCCACGCGCATAAAAAAAGTTATAAGTTTCAGCTTCTTTCACTTGACTGATTTTTCTGAAACTTTTCACACATTTTGAGCCGTCATGACTATATCAATTCGTAATTAGAAAAGTGGGCAGTGCCATCACCATTAAAAACAACTAAGAGCGCTATATTCGGCCGTGCCGAATGTTATATACCCTTCACAACGTGTAGTCATGCAATAACAGTAGTTTGTATCACCATTCATCCCATATGAAATACGTACATACATATAAAAAACATAAAAAAAAAAATTAAAAAAAAAATAAATAAAAAAAAATTTAAAAAAAAATAAAAAATTAAAAAAAAAATAATAAAAATATAAATAATATAAATAATATATTAAATAAAAAATAAAAAAATAAATTAAAAAAAAATATTAAAAAAATTAAAAAAAATTTTAATACTGATCTACTCCCGAATATTTCTGATATTTTTATACCTCACCCGGGTCCAAGCGATGTCGGGGGGTTTCAAAAAGTTGATTTCAACATACGGACAGCCGGTCAGACGGACAGACTGGCAGAGCTTAATCGACTCCCCTATTCATAAGCTTTCAGAAATGAAAATTGTAGAAATTTCACACGCATTCCAATGGTTCCCACCAATTTTTCTTACAACTTTAAGCGACTATAGTTTCAAGTTCGCCTTCGCTTTCGCACAAGGACAGTCTCTGCGTGTTGCATTATTGAATTTGGAAAATCTATGCTTTTCAAATGGCCAGCTGTACGTCGCATGCTCCAGAGTGGGAACACCAAAAAATTTTTTTATTTTTACAGCAAATGGAAAAAACCAAAAATATTGCATACCCACTTGCATTACAATAAAAATCAATGAAATATTATTTTTAATATATTCAATTAAAATTCAGAATGCATTTTTAATCATTAAGGGGCGTAGGTAGCAACGCGCGCCGGGCTTGGCTAGTAAATATATAAAACTGAATTAAATTTAAAAAATTTTCTCATTTTCGCAACAATAAAACCGGTGAAGTGAATACCTTTAGCTAGAAGACTTTTAAAAAAAATATTATTGTACCTATTGTCTTTGTAGATGCTTTCATTTATTTGATGAATTTTACTTGATGCATGCTGTTTTTTGCTGTAATTTTTTGATATACGCACTCGACAGTAACGACAGGAATAACTACCTGGATTATTTTTTAAATGTATGGCCCATTCAAAAAATTGTGTAGTTTCATTGCTTACTTTTTTATCCAGCTGCTTTTGCCTAAAAAAAGTTTTCATTATTTATATAAATAAATGCCGATTATCAATTTAACAAATATTAGTAAGATCGGTAATAGTTCGCATGTACCACTTTGACTAACCAAGAACATATTAAAGGTATTCACGACAACGGTTTCACTCTTCCGAAAAAGCTAAATTTCGAAAGTCTTCTCTTGTTGACGTGTGGACCATTTCTTACTAAAAAATGTTTAACATTAAGAAAACGAAGCCAAAATGTGCCTTCTGACTTTAGCAAAAACTAAATGTTAGCGCGAAATTATTTAACACATAGTTGTGGTATTTTCGCAAGACTGAAATCGGTGACGTAAATACCTTTACTATTTATTTATTGCACATTAAAAGAGAGAAGTTATTCATTAACTTGTATCCTTATCTTTAAATTTAAATAACAAACAACAATCGGCTACAATGTTTTTGCAGGGATTGATTTACTTATCGGACATTAATATTTTTTTTAATATTTACTTTTTATCTTGCCGACTCCAAAACTTCTTCTCTGATGAAATGTGAAAGGATGTTGTTTGATGTTTCAATCGATTGGACGCAACTTTTAAGGGTATCTTGCAATAAATGCAATAAAAGAAATCTGTCGGATTTTTATTGTATTTTTTACACCACGAATATTGATTAAACCATTCCTCAGATAACCTGTATACACGTTTCCTATAAGATTAAAATAACCATTATTGTACATAACCAACATAATTGTTAAAAGAAAAAAAAATACTTTAAATCGTTCTCATCGTCGCTATCTTTTCCTTGTTGATTTTCTTTTTTGCCATCTTCATCGTCTTCATTCTCTTCCTCATCTTCCGCATCCTCGTCTTCATCATCACATTCGCCTTCTTCATCAGTTTCTTCATCATTTTCTTCTTCAACCTCTTCATTATCTTCCTGATCTTCCTGTTCTTCTTCCGCTTCTTCATCACTTTTTTCATCATTATCCACTTCACTATTGGCTTGCTCTCCTTCTTTGTCAGAGTCTTTTCGTGATTTATTTATAAATTCACTCTCCTTGAGTTTATGCTGTGAGCTGTTTTCGTGCAATGACCGTTTTGCTGCCGATGCACCGTATACTATTCGCTTCTCACAATATTTGCAATAGGCAGTCGTTGGCTCAGTGGGATCAGGCACTAACCATGGATGCTCTTTCGCATACATATGCCAATAATGTGGTTTTTTAACAGTCTCTTCATCAATTTTGTTTTGCTTGGCGGTCGCTTGACTTTGTATATACGCTTTCTCATTTTGCTCGTGAAGATTCGTACGTAAATGCCTAAGAAAATTATTCTTTAGCATTTCTGTACAGCATAATTTACAACGCACTATTAAGGAGTCAGCTTTAACAATTTCTAACCATCTTTAAATAAGAAAATAGAAAACATTGCAATAAATTGTAAATAGTTATTTGAAATTTACCTACTTCTTGGTTTGGTCATTATCCGTAGACGTTTCTTTTCTGTTTTCATCGCCAACGTTCGAATCCTTAATCTGTTCATTAGAATCGGTTACTTCATTAGATTTATTCGATTCCTCATATTGCTTTTCAGCCTCCTTATGCTTTACGCCCTCCTGATGGCGATCTCGCAAATAAGAGAATTCAACATTAACATGTATATGACAGTATTTACAATAGCCAGTGGTACCCTCAGCGGAGTCACGTTCTAGCCAAGGGCAGTCTTTTAACCATCGACGCCAATTAAAATTATTTATTGCCCCACTTTGCGATTTACGTTTTAGTTTTAGGGCTTCTACACGACTATCGGTGCCAAATTCTTCTTTAATTTCCACTAATTTCATGCTGAAATTAATTACATAGTTAAATAAAATAAAAATAAACATATTACTTTGAATAACTGAAATAAGTGAAAAATATTTGTAAGTAAAATGAAATTTTAAATTTAAATTTTCACGAACTGCGCTGGCAAAGAAGCGGTTATTTTGCTAGTTTTAAATAAAAGTCCATGTTTTGCATTCCGAGTCAAATTTAATCGTAAGGAATTATCATGGCATTTTTGTTAAAAACAGTGAAACTGCGATGGCAAATCCGAATGACTTATTTTCTCTCAGAATGCAGAACATGAGCGCATAATATTATTAAAAAGTAAAACCATTTTTTAGAAGAAACATAAGAATATAGCTGCAACGACAAATCATTAAAATTTAACTCAAAAGACGCTGTTAAGTTTACAAAAATTAAAATTTAAAAGAGCAATAAATTTGGAAGTGTTAAAATTAAAGTTCCAACCAGAGAAATGTCCTCCCCTTTGGAGTCAAGTCAACGTCTTTTGAACAAATTATCCTTAAATTTTCTAATACAAAAGCAAATATTACAAAGAAAAAAAAATCACTTTATAATTTAATGGGTCGATTATGGATAGCAACCGAACCGCCAAAAAAAGGCATCACAGACGGCAACTGGCAACTAACAGTGGTCAATTTCATATTAAAATTTGACAACCAAAAAATTGTAGTTGCCAGCTGGCAAAGCAACTAAAGTTCGATTGCTACCCACAATCGACTCATAAAATAAACACTTTTTATTAGACAGTTGTTTGTTTAAATCGTTTTTTTTTTTTTTTTTTTTTTGTAATATATTATTCATGAATATATAAGGAAAAATTTCTAAAAATCCATAACATCTCACCAACGACAAGCTAATTTAAACTTCATTGGGGGTTTTTTTTTCCAAAATTTTAAGTGTAAAGTGATAGTTGTTGCGGTTTTTATACTTCTTTTTATTTTATTTTTTGCAAGTTTACCTAAATAATAACAGATCATCATAAGTTTTTTTACAAAAACTGTGAAATGTATGATTTGAACTTCTTTTGAAGCGCATCATTTATTACAAATTGTTTCGCAATTAGAGTAAATTCTTTTGCACTAGACAATTCGTCAAATGCACCGTCTGTACTTCAGAAAAGGCACTAGTCGTTCTTGATGTGACTTGAGCAGCCTTAGGGAATGAAGGGATCACAACGAGCATCAACATCACATTATCCAAAGAATCGACACCAGCAGTCAAAATTCGATTCTAACAGCAGTCGGGCCTGCCTGATCAGTTTTGACGACTGCTCGAACATAAGAATCGGTTTAACAACCATATCGTCCCCTAATATAAAACTAGCGTATGTGCTAATACGCTATTATTATACCCGCCACCAAAAAAATGGTGGGGGTACATTCATTTTGTCATTCCGTTTGTAACACATCGAAATATCCATTTTAGACCCCATAAAGTATATATATTCTGAGTCAGGGTTTGATTTAATGACAATCTAGCTATGTCCGTCCGTCTGTTGAAAGCACGATAGAGGTCGCACCAAAAAAGCTAGGGGGCTCAAATTTTGCCAGAATCTTTCTTATAGACAAGGTTTGTTTGGTATTGAAAAATGGGCTAAATCGGAATATTAGGAAGAGAGTTATAGCTCGAAAAGCAAGAGTAGGTCGAAAAAACCGTGTCCTTCAAACATCGAATAAAATGGAATTGTGTCCAAACGCATTAACGTAGGCTCATGAAACTTCGAATATATATTTCCTGAGTAAAAACAATATTTTTCCCCGAAAATTATCTACATCTATGTATTAGGAGAGGAGTTATCGATCAAAATGTACGAAAATTTATACCGCACAGTGTATTTTTCGGTATATATACGTCATAAAAGCAACAAAATTTGATGTACGACTCTGAAATTTTGCGAACTTTGCTTTTTGGTGAGACGCTTTTTTGTAACGGAAAATCAATGTGCCACGCCCACTTTTACGCCCACCTCCCATATAACGTTTTACCTAAAATTCATATAATTTCTCTATTAATAAAGATTTTGGAATAATAAAGGACTATATTGAAACATCTAAGTTGTACTCATTAGCAAAAACAACTACTATAACGCCCACTTTTCACGTTATCTACCGTTAATGAAATTTAAAAGCTCATAAAACCGCCAAAATTAGAGGTATGATGATCAAATTTGCTATGTATATCCTTCTAATGAATGAAATTGTTGTGCCAAAAAGCTTAGGTGACACGCCCACTTTAACGCCTACCTCTCATATAACGGTTTATCTTAAATTCATGTAATTTCTCTACTGACAAATCTATTGAAATATCTAAGTTGTATTTATTAGCAGAAACTTTATTGACACGCCTACTTTAACGCCCACTTTCATTGAAAGACTCCATTTACAAAAGCATTTTAGTAGCATATCGAAGTTATAAAGGGTGGTTAAATTTTAAGGACCGATGTTGAATTTAAATAAAACACAAATTATTTAGGAAATTATTATTATTTCTTTTTGTAATGATAACATTTGTATGGTTCAATTATGTATTTAACAAAATATCGGCCAAATGCCAACACCCTTAAAATTTAACCACCATCTACAGATTTTTTTTTTATAAAGAGATTATTCCATAGCGATTAACAAAATAAAAAAATTGTGCTTTAAATGTACACAAAATTGGTGGTGGGTATAAAAGATTCGGCACAGCCGAATATAGTGCTCTTACTTGTTTTTTTATTGCATATTAAAAATCTCCATCATTGTTTTTACATATCGATGCCTTACTTCCTCAACCTCGTATCTTAAAAAATACGGTTTTGACTTTTTCATATCAAACGATTGTTTTATGCTTTAACTAAAAAAGATTAGTATATTATTACTACTAATATACATAAATACAATCAATTCCTTAATAATTGCATTTAAACTTTTAACCAAACACCGAAGTATAAAAAGATTAACCGTTTTTCTTTTCTATCCTGAAAAATTTTATTTTTTAAGATACGAGGTTGAGGAAGTAAGGCATCGATATGTCTGGTCAAAATTTCGCCAAATTCTACTTCCAACAAGTAACAGTGCTATATTCGGCCGTGCCGAATCTTATATACCCTTCACAACGTGTAGTCATGCAATAACAATTGTTTGTATCACCATTCATCTCATATAAAATACGTACATACATGTAAAAAACGTACCAAAAAAAAAATAAATACAAAAAAAAAATATATTAAAAATAAAAAAAAAATAATAAAAAATTTTACAAAAAAAAATTAAAAAAAAATATAAAAAAATAATAAAATATAAATAATATATTAAATAAAATAAAATAATTTTTTTTTTTGGCTCTGCTGGAATTCGATGCCACGTTTACTTTAACCAGTATGTATGTAGGTTGTTGTTGTAATTGTAAAAAAAAACGAGGTGGTCGTGGTTTTTTGCTCATATCTCAGAAAGTTATGGGGCGATTGTGCTGAATTTCAATAGCGATTCATTCCTGGATATTTCCAAAAGATTGATACCATACACAGATCTGAGGAACATATAGTTGCTTCTAAAAGTTGATTTCAACCAACACACGGACAGACAGACAGACGGTCAGGGCTTAATCGACTCCTCTATTCATAAGCTTTCAGAAAATCTATATTTTATGGGGTCGAAAATGAAAATTGTAGAAAGTACAAACGGAATGACAAAGCTATATATACCCTTGTGCCCCACAGGTGAAGGGTATAAAAGTGGGTCAAAATGTCGTTGAAAAAAATAGTGTATAATTTCTTGTTCAAAATTTTCCTTCAGTAAGTGTGTAAGCTCATATACGCTATTTTACTTGAAATTGCCACTCCAAAGTTGTTTAAAGAATAATAGTGTATACGCATTATACTCCATTTTAGCCTGTAGAAAAAAATGCAATTTATGAAAACTTTAACTCATAAAATAGCTTATAATAATATACATTATTGTTTGAGAAATAGTTTCATTCCTACCATTTCTATACCCCACATAATAAGCTGTTTTATTTTCAATACAAGTTCGAAAGTTTTATTAACAATTATGCCAACATGAATGCCAAGGAATTATTATAGTCATTTGAAATTTCAGTTTGCAAATTCAGTTCGCAGAAAAAGTTTGTTCGTTAAAAATATGGATTTGAAACGTATGAGTGAGTATCTTCTATTATATAATGTAAGTGAAGAGAGTAAGGTATATATCAACAGGCTGTGACACAAAACCACCAGTAGTTGTGGAAATTGCTCCAAAGACTGATGAGTCTGATTTCGCTGTGGGATCGTAGGACATTGAGATACCTAGATCGAAAGCTGCATGATCTCCGAAATTTGTGCAGGAAGAATGTAATTCCTTGTGGTTCGCAATCATTTATTTTTAACTTACAAGGTTGAGAGAAGCGAAATTGTTTAGATGAGCCAGATGTAGCAGAGGAAGAGAAAAAAGACTAATGAATTTCTAGTTATTTTTGATTTACGCAATGAATACCTTAATTTGTCATTGTTTTTTGTTTATAATAACCCAAATTGGAAAGTAATGAATATGTGCCACTGAATTAACAAAACTATGAATAATTCATAGTTTTATAATGTAACAAATTGATATTTTTGAGATCAAATATTTTAATAAAAATACCATAAAATTATTGAATAAAACAGCGTATACCATACAAAATAAAATAGTGTATTAGATACACCATATGAATTTCTTAAAAAATAAAAAAAACCTATAGGAAGGACTTGTGCTTTGAATGACATAATTATGCGTAGAATATAAAAAAAAAAAATTGGTCAATTTAAGGACAAAAAACCGTATTACGTATTCGTCGAAAAATCCAATATGAAGAATTTTTATATACCTCGATATTGAGGTTTTAATAGATATCCATCCGATTTGACAAAAACTTAAACATGCTTTTCTCAAAACCCCAAAAAAATTATACGCTATTGTTATATTGAGGGGACGATATCCACCATCCAGGCAGTGCTCCTTTATGCCCCTAAACTTAACAATGGCCCTTCTGCATGAGTATATAGATGTCCTAGACACTCTCAATTGAATGAAAAGGGAATAATTTCGCGTCAAGTATTAGTCCCAGATACCTGTACTATTCGCTAGAGTTCCATTCTATCCAGTCTCGGGAGTAGGAAACGGTACATTGTATTTCCTGGTGCAGAGTACAAGGTCCTTTTTGGTTAGGTTGACACTTAAGCCGCTATCGATATTTGATTGATTAAGCAGTTTAAGGGCCCTCTCCACACAGCTCGACAGAGTATCCAGATACTTCTCGGTTTCTGCTATAGCGACTTCGTCCACGTAGGCTATGGCTTTGTACATCAAGGAATTAAGTTCCACACTTTTTTAATTTTTTTACTTTTTTATTATGTTATGCACATTAGTTCTGGATCTTTGAACAATATTTGCTATGCTTTTTTCAGTTTTTCCTAATTTAAAATGATAAATTATTAAATTTCTGACATCCAAAGATGTTTCTTTACCTTTGCGTCCCATCGTTATGATTACTTATACAGAAATATTTATTTATATAAAAAAAACTACAAAAAAATGTTAACTAGGAATTCTAACGGTATTTTTAAAAAGAAAAATCAATTTTATCTAAAATGGTTGAGTATTTAATTAAGATCCAACTTGTAGAGCATATTGATGATAGTCTATTGCTTCACGACTGTCAGTCTGGATTCAGATGCAATAGGAGTACTACTTCTTTATTGCTTGGTTTAACTGAGCATATTAGAGAAAGTGTTTCTGACAAGGGTGTTTGTGTGTTGTTATCCTTAGATTTAGCTAAAGCTTTTGATAAAGTAAGTCATTCCATTTTGGTTAAAAAACTGCATATGTATTATGGTTTCTCGGGGTCTGCTTGTAAATTAATTTTTTCTTATCTTTCTGGTAGAAAGCAGTTTGTATATAGTGGTGGTCGTGCTTCTTCAATGCTTTCAGTTCACAGTGGTGTTCCTCAGGGATCTGTCCTTGGGCCTTTGCTTTTTATAATGTTTATGAATGATATTTTTGATAAGATATCGTGTAATATGTGTGTTCCTTTTTCATTTGCTGACGATGTTCAGTTGTTGTTTAGAGGCAGAACTGAGTTCCCTGATGTTTTCCAGAACATGATTGATTATACATCTGGATTGTTATCATGCTGGATTTCTGATAATGGTCTTTCAGTTAATGTTAGAAAGTCAAAGGCAATTATCTTTGGTAAAAGCATTAAAAATAGTTTTTCTGTTACTTTGGATGGGACTTTGATAGAATTTGTTGATAAAATTAAATGCCTTGGTGTTATTTTTGACTCAGGTCTGAATTTTGAGTCATGTCAATTTTGTTATATCTAGAATTAACTTTACTTTATGTAAGTTATACAGTTTAAATTTATCGCTGCCTTTTAATATAAAGAAACAAGTTGTTCATGCTCTTATTATGCCTATATTTTTGTATGGCTTAGAAGTGTACGCAGGTACCTTTGGATATATTATAAAGAGACTAAGGTTAGTATTTAATAGGGTGGTTAGGTTTCTGTACTCCGTTAGATTTGGTCAGCATATTTCATCGTTTGTTTTGAAGTTTTTAGGTTTTTCTTTTATGGAATTTATAAATTTTAGAAATATTTTACACTTTTATAAGTTATATAAGTTGCAGATACCTAAATATTTAGTTAAGTTTTTTAGGTTTTGTAGATCTAATAGAAAAAGGCAGTTGATCATACCAAGATTGACCTCAATTTTGGAACGATCTTTTTGTGTGAGAGTGGCACGAACTTATAATAGGTTATCGGATACTTAAAGGACGTTTGATGTTAACATTGATTCTTTTAGGAAAAAACTTTTTCGCGAGTTGTCTGATAATAGTAAATACTTAATTGAATGACCATTCTCTATCCATTTACATATTTCAATCTTGGTCTGAAGTTTGGTTAGTTTGACTTATATTTTCTGTGCAATTTTCTTGTCATTATATTTTTAATTCCCTTATATTTACTTATATTTAAATTTTTACATTATATTTTTATAGTTTAAGTAAAAAGCATTGTAAATTTTTTTTTTTTTTTTTAGTAGAAGTTTGTAGCCAATTATGGCCTAGAGCAGTGCTATTCAACCTATGGTACGCGTACCACTTGGTGGTACGCGAAAATTTTCCAGTTGGTACGCGAATTCTTTTAAAATTTTAACGATTTCTATTTTGCAATTGGAAACAAAAAGAAAAATCATCCTAAAGTATACCTTTAATGTACATGTTCTTATGTTTTTTGTAATTTTTATTATATTTTTTTTTAATTTTATTGTTTTTTATTATTAATAAATAAAATAGATTAAAAATTTTAAAATTGTTTACATTATATTTTTTTTGGTGGTACGCGAAAAGTTTGTCGTGAATTTAGTGGTACACGAGCCAAAAAGATTGAATAGCACTGGCCTAGAGGTTTGGTTGCCGAAATTTAAATAAATAAAATAAATAAATAAATAAATTAATAAAAAAGAGATTAATGAGTAAAAAAATAAAATTGCATGTCGAATACTTTTTTTGATTTGGAAATTTCATGATTTTGTTTTCGATTGCAAAATTGTTATAAAAATCGCATTATATTTTAATTTTCTGACTATACATTGGTAGGAAGGTAGGTAGGTAAGGCTGGTGCAAAGTTACCCTCACACCCTCATCCTGAGACCATTACGGTCCATTGTGACGCCTTAATATAGAAATAAAGAGAAGAATAGAAATAGTTAGAATATAAGAGAAAGAGAAGCAGACCAGAGTCTGGCGAGAATCGAACCCGCAACCCCCAAACTAGCAGATCAGCACACTACTGACTAGTCCACCGGGGCACATGACTGTACATTAAAAAGCAATAATAATACAACAAAACACCATGATAAAAATAAGAAAATATCTTAAGCATAAAAATATTTGGTAGAATTTAGGTAAATAACTTTTAATTTCGAATAGTGTTTTTGGCCACTGTACATACAGTATGGTGCAAAAATGAGTACATGTTTGTACATTGTTCACCTTTTGTCCGATACAAATTCAAATAAGCTCTGTTCCACATGCATAACGAAACAGTCTGAACTTGCCCAAAGTTACCCAAAAGCGTTCCACATAACAATTTTTGCTCAATTATGAGAGTAATTGAGAGAGTAATTTTTTTCATTTCCTGTACAAATTTGCACGAACTTTTTCTTTGGGTAAGTTCGGACAAGAATTTAACAATCAGCTGTTTTTTGTTTACATATGAAACTGAAAATTAATCAAAAAATTTGCAAGCAAAAAAAAAAGTTTAGTTTTTGTTAAAAAAATATATAAAAAAGCAAAATGGAAGGTTTTAATGAAAAAGTTAAAGTGGTAAATACATTAGTGAATAAATATCTCCCTTGTTCTTTAAAATAAATATTTTTAAAAAATTTACACTGACACCGCTTTTCTTTCAGTTCTTTTTAAATTATTTTTAACATCTGTTCGCAATGATGCAAATGTTTTGTTTTTATAATGTTATTGCTTTTAAGCGTCTAAAATCACTTAAATAGATTTTAATTTAAAAAGTAAGCACCATTAGTATTACAAGAAGTGCAAAAATGGTTTTTTGCGTTCCAGCAATTTTGGGTAGTTTTGGCAAATTTAGAGAGTAATTTTTATTTTACTCTCATTAGTCCGTCCAATATTTATTTATTTTTATGTTTTAAATTTAATTTATTTTATGTTTTATTACTTAACAAAATAGTTTAACAATAAAAACTTAAGGTATTAAATTCTTAAAGAAAAACAAACTTAACGAAAACATTTCGTATGTACTCAATTTTGCACCCATGTATTAATAATTGCTCTTTGAAAAATTTTAATTGAATTTAGCATTTAATCCAATATTTTTTGTTGCGTAAAACATTTTCTATACGTTTTGGCATACTTTCCACCAATTTCTAAATTACTCCTTGTGGAATACTTTTCCATGCACAAAGAACTTGTTACCAAAGCTCGTCTAAATTGGTTGGTGGCCTCTTTACGATTGACCACAAATTCTTCCGAAGGATAGGCGCTCTTATTTACAAAATCGGTCAGATTGGCTTGTAAAATACGCAGATAATCTTCTTTCCTCAGTATTCCATTAATTTTTTGCAGTAGGCCAAGGTGCCACTAAGTTAAGCAACCCCTAACCATGACGCTACCTCCACCATGCATCACTGTTTACTTAACATGGTTTGTTTGAAGTCGTTCCTCTTGGGAGTCTCCAATAATACTGCTTCCCATACGATTAATATAGCTTAAATTTTGATTTGTCTAACCAGATTACATGTTTCTAGTGATCTACTGTCCAGTTTCTGTGCTCTCTGGCAAAAATTTAACTGTGCCTTTACATTTTTATCGACATAGCAGGCTTTTTTTTCTTATTGCTTCGATCTACCCAATATCGTGAAGGGCTCTTGCTGCCGTCCATCGACTTACAGGTTTGTTTATTGCAATAGAAGCGTCTTTTGGTGTTAAATTGTTGTCTTTTTTTATTTTATTCATCATGAGACGTTCGTCCGCATTCGTAAATACCTTTTTGCGACCTCTAACTTATGGTTTCAGAGAGAGAGAGAAATGGTTGCCAGAGATATAATAAATGAAATAAGAGATAGTAGGAGTAGTAGTAGTTAAACTTGGGCCATTAAGCCCTTGACACTCTGCATTCTCTTCTGTCCCTCCACGCCATATTAGTCCTGTCGGATACCCACGCCATAATACGACCAAAATAGTAACCTATCGGAGACCTTACCATGTCCTCTTCGCTCGTCGAAATCAGTGCCGATCCACCGCACGCAAGTTCTTCAGAAATTTCATTGCCAACGATTCCATTGTGCCCTGTCACCCAACACAATCTCACATCAAAGAGGTTCATGATCCTAACGAGTGACTTGCTGCACTTCCCAACCAGCCTAGATTTGACATAATATCCCTTCAAGGCCTAGATCGCCGCCAACGTATAGAATAACCTCCCTATCCAATATAAGATGCGTTGTCCTATAGATAGCCAGTATCTCCGCTTGGAACACACTACACTTATCAGAAAGTTTGTAAGACCTCCTGATGTTCTCTCCCATAATATAGACACCTGCCCCTGTGCCTATATCAATCTTCGATCCATCCGTAAAGACTGCACACCCCTCATGCAGTCTGTCGGATCCTACCCAACAATCCCTATCTGGAATTATCAGCGGATGTGTCCTATCAAAACTGATCTCTGTGACATTGTAGTCCGTCAGATTACCCTGACATTGAACATAATCCTGTAGACCAGTTTCTCATAAAATTCTAGTGTGGCCGATATTAAGTATCCTACCCAACCCCGACTCACCTAGCCTAATCAAGCTCCTTACCGCCATTCCTCTGGACCTTTGTAAGGAACTTTCTTCTTCAATACCTCTTACCTTTCAGTACATCCATATGTTAGAATAGGTCTTACCACCGTCGTGTAAATAAAATTCACCACTCTTGGTCGTAGGCCCCAACTCTTGCCTATGGAGTTTAGGCCCCTTTTCACGCTCTCACGCGTGTTCTGACCCCATGACAGCTTGCTTTCAAGGACTATACCGATATGTTTTGCCTCGCACGCTGATTCTAACTCTACCCCATTACGTATCGGTCGCCTAACACCTCGATCTTATATCTCGTGGTAGAGAACTAGCTCAGTCTTCTCTGGGTTTACACCCAGCCCACTCCCTGCAGCCCAAGAAGATAATGTACAGTGCCGATTTAAGAACCTCGCTAATCGCCGAAAGAAAGACCAGCAGAACATCATCCACATATGCCACAATCTTCATACCCTCACTCTTAAATCGCCTTAAGATAACATTGACCGTTAGTAACCACCACAGGAGCGATAAATCCCTCCCTGTCGTGTCCCCCTGGTCACTGCTCTTCTCATACTGAAATATCCTAAGCTAAAATTTATAACCCAACTCTCCAACATCGAGTTTATCCATCTAACCAGAAAATTCCTGACTCCCAGCCCAAACAGAGCCGCTCTAATTGCCTTTATGCTAATCTTGTAAAAGACACACTTCACATCCAAAAACACCGCTAGCGTACATTCCCTATCCTGCAAGCTACGTTCTATAAAACCTACCACACTCTCAACAGATCTACTCTTCAGATAAGCATGTTGAGCTCCACTGATGATGTGGGGATCAATAAAACCCCTCAAATGTAGATCGACCAGTCTCTCTAAAGTCTTAAGCAGAAAAGATGAAAGGGTGATAGGTCTAAGATCCCTTGGCTTCAAGTTTCCTGCCTTAGAAGCCTTGGGTACAAAAATAACCCTAACCTCTCTCCACCTCTTAGGATGTATCTCCCCAGAGGATACAGTTAAATACAATTAACAATTAAAAACTAAAAATTCTAGATCAAATAGCGAATATGTGTCAAATATAGTAGTTACAGCTTTGCCCTCTTAATTCTTTGTCTTACCAAAGATTGTAATGTATATCTTTTACCAATATCCATCAGTGTTAACCAAAAAAACTTTTTTTCAGTGAATCAAAATATCCCCCAAATCGCGTAACAGTTGTGCGTATTGGTATATACTTATTTATATATTTATTAATAACAAATAATCAATCGAGCCTATAATATTGGTATCAGATGAAAGTGCTTGACCAGTATATATGTAGTAAATCTTAAAGTGTAAAATCCAAGACAACGTCTGAAACAAAATGGCGGAAGTTTTTTTTTAACCCCACAGCATGGGTATCAAATTTAAGGTCTTAAATAGAACACAACTATGTAAAACTTCAAAATAAATGGTGTCGTTGAAAATAATAAAATGGCGTATAACTTGAAAACTGAAATTTAGGCTGATCTACGATGTGGTACCTATGCACATGGTAACGGAGAGTATTTTCAGATTCAAAATGGTCCAATATATCAATTTTACTTTTTTAGTGTGTGTTTATGTATTTTGATTAATGATAGACCGCAATTTACAACAAAAAAATCTTAATTTATAAAAAAAAGTTTCGAGATTTGAGATATCTGAATATGTTAATACCTACCTTAAGCCATTTTTTTCTTCCTCATCTCGAAAAGCTAAATAATTTTCACATCGTTCCTTATGATATAGTGACGCGCAATGTTGCTTGGCGTATGTTAGAGATTTAATATTAAGTTTTGCATCGCAATACAAGCAATATCCAAATGGTTCGTATCCGTCCTCGTATAACAGCCATGGATAGTCTTTAATCCAATCGAGAACATTGGTTGTCGAACTTAACCCTGTCTTAATTGATGACGATCCAACAGAACTCACATCATCACCATATTCCGTGTCTTCTTGAGATCTTGTACTAGTAGAGCTGTCACTGCGGGTATTTAATTCAAGTAAATCCATTGGATCATTTTCTAGAACATCGTTGGTATTTAAATCTGCAGTAATTGTTTCAGCCAACTCATCCTTTATTTGGATATCTTCTTCTATTGCGTATTTGTTTGTCGCTTCGATATCTTCTACAATATCAGCTGTTGATATGTTTGCTGCGTTTACAACTACAAATTCGGTCGCATTAGATAGTTCTTCTGGTCCTTGATCTAAAGTCACTTCTGTTTCTTCATCAGCCGAATCTTCATCTAATTCAATCGTTTTGTTTTGCACTTCCTCAATTATGACTGAATCTTCATCATCATTTTGCTTTTCTTCATTATTCTGATCTTTACTCGGAGCAGCAACATCCTTTTCTACCGACTTTTGTTCTTCGTTATTTCCGGTGACGAGTTCTACTTCATTCTCATGGTTTTTATCAAAATTTGAAACGCCAGGATAAATGACAGTCATTATTGGGGCTCCTGCTTTGTTAGCTTCCCTTTAATGAACAAAATTCAAAATTTTTAATCTCTATAAAATGTGTATAAAATTTATTGCTTACATTTTGGCAAATATATATTTTTTTAACTTTTCTTTTATTTATATATGCAAAAAAATGGTTAAAAACACATTTTTTTTTCTGCTTTTTCTATAATTAACAAAAGAAATTCACAAGAAATAAAATCGCTTTATGGTGAGGAAAAAATGCCGCTACTTTACTGTTGACATATATGAATATAGTAATGTTGCCAGATGAAATAAAAATTTTACATATTTTTTTTCCTTTATTGCTAAACAGGTTCTACACGATAACTGAGAAAACAACTTTTCTATATTTTTTTTTTCGGTCAACTTCAGAAAATTTTATGTCATAACATACATAAAATTTCACACATAACGTAACATACCACAGATTAGAACGAAAATAAAGTAAAATTTTTCTATTGACGTTGACGTATGCTAATTGGTTTTATATGTCATATAGAATACACGACGATGTGTCTAATATAAACGAAAGGTTAGCAATCTTCCAATCAGAAAACAGAATGAAACCATTCGCGCTTGCTGCCAATTCACAAATTCGTTGCTTTTGTATTGCCTTTGATTGATAACCCCCCGACCACACGAGCAATGTGTTTGGCAATTATTGCCACAGCAACTGTCAAATTCTATTGCAAACACAAGATATTAACGTGTGGCCTGCATGAATATGTATTAGAATACATATTTAGCAATAAATGTTATAATACATTGCTGAGCAATAATCTTTTAACACAAGCTGTCAAATTCAATTGCAAACAAATAAAATGTAACAACAACATGAATGTATAAGAGAACGTCGCGAAAAAAATTTAAAAAAAATTAAAATTAACAATTTTATTATAAAAAATTTAAGTTTTTTAATTATATTTAAATATATAATGGCAAAAATATCGTTTTCATCTAGTGTTTTTAGTGAAATTTATTTTTGTAAATTTTTTTATAAAATTTTTAATTATAGATCAATCTCCACGAAAATTTTTAAAGATATAAGCTTGAACATTGGCAATTTGATGCCGTTATTCTGCCGGCTTTATTGCTTATATTAAGACATAATCAATCGCTCGTGTGGAATTTGACAGTTGCTGTGGCAATAATTGCCAAACACATTGCTCGTGTGGTCGGGGGCTAATAAAACAAGTTAGAGCACTATATTCGGCTGTGCCGAATCTTTTATACCCACCACCAATTTTGTGTACATTTAAAGCACAATATTTATTATTTTGTTAATCGCTATGGAATAATCTCTTTATAATAAAATATGTATCACTTTCTTTGTAGAGGGTGGTTAAATTTTAAGGGCCCATGTTGAATGTGAATTACACCTAGACTTTAAATTTGTTTTCTTCATTTCATTTGACATTTCTCAATCTAATACCACAGGCTTTAGTAAAATGTAGGACGATAGTATGAAATTAGTAGACATAAGTAATTTTAATAATTCAACGCTAATGTACATACATATATTTATATATAAATATAAGTATAAGGAATATTTGGTAAAATAACTTTAGTTTTTGTGTATTATTTTTGTGTATTTTAGCTTGTTCCTGAAAAAGAGCACCGAAGGGGCTCGAAATATTAAACAAAATTGATAAAAATATAAGGAGAAAAAAAATTTTTTTTAAATAATATTTAATAAAAAAAGAAAGGATTTTTATTTAAATATTAGAATTAAATAGTTTTTTGGAGCTAGAGCCTGTTTATGACAAGAAAATAATTCTTTAAATATTATAAGGTCGTAAGAAATATAATTAGTTATTCAGGTTTTTTATTACAATTGGCGTTCAAATCAAAATGCATTTTGTGCACTTCGTGATTCTTTTGGTCTACATAATCGTTAAAATTCATCCACAATCGTTAGAATTGTAAAAAATTTTTAAATTTCAGCAAAACAGTATAAAATGTGAGAACATCTGTTAAAGCCTTCTATATTTATTTTGTTCCACACTTAATTTGTGTTTTATTTAAATTCACCATCGGCCTTTAAAATTAAACCACCCTTAATGACTTCGATATGCTAGTAAAATGTTTTCGTAAATTTTGTCTTTCAATGAAAGTGGGCGTTAAAGTAGACGTATAAATAAAGTTTCTGCTAATAAATACAAATTAGATATTTCAATATAGTCCTTTATTTTTCCAAAAACCTTGTCAATAGAGAAATTACATGAATTTAAGATAAACCGTTATATGAGAGATAGGCGTTAAAGCAGGCGTTTCACCTTAATTTTTTGGCATAATAATTACATTGATTAAAAGGATATATGTAGCAAATTTCATCATTATACCTCTAATATTTTAGGTTTTATGAACTTTTAAATTTCATTAACGGTAGATAACGTGAAAAGTGGGCGTTATAGTAGGCGTGTCAAAATAGTTTTTGCTAATGAGTACAACTTAGATGTTTCAATATCGTCCTTTATTATTCCAAAATCTTTATTAATAGAGAAATTATATGAATTTTAGGTAAAACGTTATATGGGAGGTGGGCGTAAAAGTGGGCGTGGCACCTTCATTTTCTGGCACAAAAATAACATTTCCTAGAGGGATATACGTAGCAAACTTTATCATCATACCTCTAATTTTAAAAAGTGGGCGTTATAGTAGGCGTGTCAAAGTTATTTTTGCTAATGATTACAACTTAGATATTTCAATATAGTCCTTTATTATTCCAAAATCTTTATTCATAGAGAAATTATATGAATTTTAGGTAAAACGTTATATGGGAGGTGGGCGTAAAAGTGGGCGTGGCACATTGATTTTCCGTTACGGAAAAGCCTCTCACCAAAAAGCAAAGTGTGCTAAATTTCAGAATTGTACATCTAATTTTGTCCGTTTTATTAGGTTTTCAATTTAAAATATACTGAAAAATACACTGCGCGGTATAAATTTTCGTACATTTTTATCTATAACTCCTTTCCTAATGCATAAATGTAAGATAAGGAGAGAGAAATATATATTCAAAGTTTCATGACTGTACGTTAATGCGTTTGGACACATTGCATTTTATTCGATGTTCGAAGGACACGGTTTTTTCGACCTACTCTTGCTTTACGAGCTATAACTCTCTTCCTAATATTCCGACTAGGAATATAAGAAAGATTCTGGCAAAATTTTAGCCGCCCCCTAGCTTTTTTGGTGCGACTTATATCGTGCTTTCAACAGACGGACAGACGGACGGACATAGTTAGATCGTCATCAATTCAAACCATGATTCAGAATATATATACTTTATGGGGTCTAAAATGGATATTTCGATGTGTTACAAACGGAATGACAAAATGAATATACCCCCACCATTTTTTTGGTGGCGGGTATACAAAATGTGTATTGACATTTCTTTTTCTGCTTGCACTCTCAACAATCTCTTTTTGTGATGATGTCATATGAAAGAACTGAAAACATAATGAATTCGCCTTGGCACCATTCATTCAGTATTCGTTGACATTTATATGTAAAGTTTGTAAACAACCAATTTTGCTTATGTACATATATGCATCATGTATATCATAAATATCTTATTATATCCATGGAAAAGGATACAATGTTTTATGTACATGCGATTCTTTTCATTCAAAAAGAAGTTTGCTATAAAAGGTATATATAAACAAAAACAAAAGTTTCGTAAGCCTATTCACACTTTGTGGACACGGATTAAATTTTCAAAAAACTTTTCCAACAAATTTGTGTTTTTTTTTATTTGTTAAACTTTATCTTTTTAAAATCAATTTTGGCAGCATAAATATTGAATTTGGACTTTTTTAATGCGTTTTTTATATCCTTTTTCAATATCGAATATTTATATGCTTAGACCTTTTATGGTATACCGGATTCTTTGCAAGTTTAACGGCACTCGGATAATAATTGTTTTATCCATATAAGTTCTTTAGTGGCTTCACTTGCAGCTATTATTTCAAATTCAGTTGTAGTAAGTGACCAGGACTTACTTGTTCCTTTCAAGTATTTAAAAATTCGCTTTACATTGTTCCAATCACTTTCTGTGGGATTTTCTATATATCGCGCCGCTTTGCTTACACTGAAAGCAATATCTGGACGAGTTGATACTGCAAGATACAGTAGGCTCCCTATTGCTTCACGATAAGGAACTTTGCCTTTAACATTCGGGCTGCTTTCAACTTCTTCCTTACTAGCCGGCATCCCTCATATTAAAGCGTTCTAAAATTTTGCTGATATACAACTCTTGACTAATGGAAATTGATTCATCACAATGACGATTAATTTTCATACCGAGAAAATTTTGTAAACAGCCGATAGTAGTTTTGAACTCATTATCTAAAAGCTTCAGAAAACTATTTATATCTTGTCCATGACTTCCTATCAGCAAACCATCGTCTACATAAATAGCTGCATACAAAAATGTTGATCCGCAAATTCGATAGAATACACAAGGATCTGCCGTACAAGTTTTGAAACCGGCTTCTGTCATAAATTCAAAAAAGTGTCTATTCCAACAGCGTAGAGCTTGTTTTAGACCGTATAGACTTTTCTTTAATTTGCATACTCCACCAGTACCATTTTCGAAGTCTTCGGGCTGCTCTAAATATACTTTCTCCTAAAGTGTACCATACAAAAAGCCCGTTTTAACGTCAAACTGCTTTTTTAATTCATTATCTAAAAGCTTCAAAAAACTATCTATATCTTGTCCATGACTTCCTATCAGCAAACCATCGTCTACATAAATAGCTGCATACAAAAATGTTTATCCGCGAATTCGGTAGAATACAAAAGGATCTGCCGTACAAGTCTTGAGCCCGGCTTCCGTCATAAATTCAAAAAAGTGTCTTTTCCAACAGCATAGAGCTCGCTTTAGACCGTATAGACTTTTCTTTAATTTGCATATTCGACCAGTACCATCTTCGAAGCCTTCAGGCTGCTCCAAATATACTTCCTCCTGAAGTGTACCATACAAAAAGCCGGTTTTACCTTAAACTGCTTCATTTTCATACCTTTCTTTGCAGCAATTGCTAATAGCATTCTTATAGAATCATAGCGAGCAACCGGACTGAAAATTTCACCATAATCAATACCATGTTCTTGTACATAGCCCTTGGCCACTAATCTGGTTTCCATTAATTGATGGCTTTACACGAAATACCCAACGATTTTTGATTACATTCAAAGCAGTAGGTCGTTGCACAAGCTGCCAGGTTTCATTTTCTTGTAAGGATTCTAACTCGTCAATCATTGCCTTTTTCCATTTTTCCTGCTGTGAAGATTGCATAGCTTCAATGTACGATTGTGGATTATCATCTTTTGTGCTTATTGATAAATTTGCAAATAACACAAAATCATCTGATACCATCCAGCTTGGCGGTTTTTTTTCGTCGTTGATCATGAACAATTTCTGTCTCTGGTGAATTCTTATTGCCTTCATTTTCGTTCCCTTCATCTTTACTAAGATTGAAATTCATTTAATCGTTTTACTGTGATGTTGTGTTTTTCTTATCGACAACTGTATTCAGGTTACAAATTATTTTATTTTTTAATGGAACCCATTATTATCAAACTTTGATCGAAATTGTTTTGGAACGTGTGCATAACAACCAGTACCAAAAATTTTCAAGTGATTCACATTATCATCTTTCCGTCCATACCAAAGCTCATATGGAAACTTTAGGCTTGCCTGTAAGATTTAAAATGTATACAGCGGTGTTGCATGCTTCTCAACCGTTTTACGTACTTCACTTTTATTTTTCAGAAAAAAAAATTTTCTAAATTTACTGTGGTCATCTTTGAAACATACGTCATATCGCGATCCTCCTAATGAAGTTGTTTGCATAGGCCCATTTACATTAGCATGTATCAACTCTCTTTCTTCCTCAGATTGACTAGGTCTCTTCTTAAAAGGCAATCTATGCATTTTGCTAAGAGCACAACTATCACAGAAATCTTCTTTATTATCATCAACTTCAATACGTTGTAGTATTTGTTTTACATATCTTTTATTCTGAAAAACGATCGTGATACAGCTGTAGGGCATCATTTTTCCTAAAAAGATTTACTTGTATAGAGGATGTCAAACTTACAGCACACATATTTAAAATATACAATTCATCACCTAAATAACCTGTTGCAGCTAACTTGTGGTCATCTTTTCTTATTATTTTTTTTTCTCTCATCTAATATTGTTTTAAACCCGTTTTTCGCTGCTTTTATTGAAAATAAATTTGCACTTGCATCAGATACGTACCAAACGTTATTTAGTTCTGCATCCTCCCACTTGTTATAAAGTACTCTTACATTTACAACTCCATGACCATATGTCAACATTACAGCATTTTGTTTGCCAAGATATATCTCTTCAGGAATACAAAATCCTGTGTACGATTCAAAATAATGCTTATTTGGAGAGATGTGCCTGGAAGCACCACTGTCACAACACCAAATATCTGCTACAGTGTTATAATTGCACTCTGACTTTAAGCTGTATGCTATAAAAGCATTCGTTTTGCCTCTTGATTCAAATTTGTTCATTTCATTAACGTTTTCATCTATTCCTGGAGCATTTAAGTGATATTCTGCTGCCCAATGTCTATTTTTTCCACACTTGTGACATGGAAACTTTTGCTTTGCTCGAGCCATCTTATCTGTATTTGTCTTTTTAAAACCTGATTTATTTTTACTTTGTGCATCTTTTGCAACAAAAGCAGCTTCATTGACTTCGAGTTTGTCCGTCCGCAATTCTCGTGCTTCGATTGAGCAAAGTTTTTCAATAAGAAGGTTCAATTTTTGTTGATCTGTCGAAATAATATTCCACAGATCCTTAAAGTTATCGTATTCCTTTCCAAGTGTTTATAATATTATTCTACCATTCAGCATCCTTTCCGATAACTTATTCTCGTTGTGTTTCGCCAATTCGGTATTCAAATCCACAAATAGTTTTTTGCAGTTTGGCCACATGAATACTTATGGCTTCTTTTTCATCTCGCTTAGCTTGAAAAAATGATTCAATCAACTTATTTAATCGCTGTGTGCTGCTTCCTTCAAAACGAGCGCAAAACTTATATAATATTTCAGCTGCATGTGTACAAGTTAACACTAATTCTGCTGTTGTCTTATTCAATGCACTGGAGATAATACTTGAGACTTTTGCATCATCCTGCTGCCAATTCTGCAGCACTGCTTTGCTTTCAGAAGTTTTGTCTCCAGCTGGAACCTGTGGAGATTTACTTGTTCCATTAACAATATTTTCGAGGGCATGTGCACGAAATACCATATTCATGTGTCACTTCCATTTCGCCCAATTGTATGTACCTTCCAGTTTATCAACATGCACTTTCAATTCTGCATTCGATGACATTTAAATTTTGGTTTCTAACCTAAGTTTTTTCTCGAATCCCAGTATTATACAAGTTTACCTTTAAATCAATATTGCGTTGCCTGGACCAAAAGAAAAGAAAAGAAAATATTAAAAATAGCAATGTTATTATAAAAAATTTAAGTTTTTTAAATTTATTTAAATATATAAAGGCAAAAGAATCGTTTTAATCTAGTGCTTTTAGTGAAGTTTATTTTTTATTTATTTATTAATTTAAATTTTGGCAACCAAGCCTCTAGGCCATTATTAGCTACAAACTTCTACTAAAAAAAAATTTACAATGCTTTTTACTTAAACTATAAAAATATATTTTGTTATAATTTAAATATAAAGGATCCTATTAATTTAATAACGCCATTGGATTATAGGTAGGAAGGGTTAAGAGGCGTCTTCCAACAACATCTTGGAATAAAATTTAATAAGTGTTTTGCAATGTAGTTGACCGTATTTTGTTCCGTTTTCGTGTTGATAGTGTAACATCTTTTTTTTAGTAACTCAACACACTGGTCCATTTTTAGTTCCTTTATCAAGAGAGTCTATAATAATATTTATGTCGATAGATAAACGAAGACAAACCCCACCCGACTGCTAGCTAGCGGTATCAATGGCTCCCTATAGTATTCACGTCTTCGGATATAAAGTATGGTTTGCCTTTAAAGTATTTTAATATTTTACACCTATATTGTAAAATTTTGCTTCACAAAATTTAATGATGCCAGTGGGTACATTTATTAATAACGCCATAGGTAGGGAGGGTTAAGAGGCGTCTTCGATAGTTACTGCCTGTAACTATCGATAGATGGACGAAGAAAAACCCCACCCTACCCGACTGCTAGCTAGCGGTATCAATGACTCCCGATAGTCTTCACGTCGTCGAATATAAAGTATGGTTTCCCTTTAAAGTATTTTAATATTTTACACCTATAACGTTAAATTTTGCTTCACAAAATTTAATGATGCCAGCGTTTACATTACATTTTTTTGTAAAATTTTTAATTATAGATCAATCTACAGGAAAATTTTTAATTTTATGTTTTAATATATTTACGTGTTCGCCACCTAGAGATATAAGCTTGAACATTGGCAATTTGATGCCGTTATTCTGCCGGATTTATTGCTTATATTAAGACACAATCAATCGCTCGTGTGGTCGGGGGGTTATTTAATATTGAGTTAAAGAAAAGACGTTAAATAGATTAAAAAAATATATACATATTTATATTTAATTAAGAAGAATAAAACTTCAATGCTTTAGCTGACGCTGCATTTACACATAAAAGTAATTTCATACATAAAAATTCTATGAAATAGACCACTTTCATGAAAATTTCTTGTACGTTTACACAGGAAAAATAAATTTCATTTTATAAATGTCGTCAAAGCGTTCAGTCGCAATAATTGCTATACATTAGGTGTGTTCCACAAGATCTCAGACAAGTTCGGACTAATGAGAGTAAAATGAAAATTTCTCTCTAAATTTGCCAAAACTACCCAAAATTTCTAGTGAAGACTAAAATAATCGAAAGATGTTAAGTGGAACAAAATGAGTTAGGAACATATTTAAAAGATGTTAAAAAATGTTAACACACAAACACGTACAATTCATATGGGAAGATGTTAACAACTTGTTGATTTGATGAAAGATGTGAGCAAGTGTAAAAAGGCTATTAACAAACTAAACTGCTGCATTTTTAAGTTCAAATCGAAATGAGGCATATCCACAGTAAAGTTGTATTTACCTACGGCCTACACTAGGCATCGATTGTTCGAACAACGAAAAATTTTTTGTGCGCACATGAATTTGCCTGGTGGGGACCGCTGTTGTCGATGTTTTGTTCTTGTTCAAACAGCGTTGTCAGAACGTTTGTTAATTTAAAATAAGAAATTATATAAAATTGAGATAAAGCGTTATATGGGAGGTGGGCGTGTCACATTTAATGTCCGTTAGTTAGTAAATACAACTTAGGTATACAATATATGAATTTGAGATAAAGCGTTATGTAAGATGTGAGCGTAAAAGTAGGCGTGTTACATTTAATTTCGGTTAGTACAAATTTCAAAATGATACATCTAATTTTGTCAGTTAAATTACGTTCTAAATTTTGAATATACCGAAGAAAACACTAAATCACTAATATCTCTTTTTTTTAATTTGAAAGTTTATATATGTACCTTGTTTATGTTCAACAATATTTCCATAAAATAAGTTTGAACAATTACTGTTTTTGCATTTACGAAAGTAAAGGTCATACATTTCTACAGTCTCTTTTGATCTAGTCTTAACCCTTTCACGCACAACACGAACCTGGGTATCAATTCTCGTTCTATGAAACTATGAAATGAAAAGTTTTTGTGTGTAATATCATATGGTGCCACCATACCCTTTGCTATACAAAAACTTTTTCATTTCACAGAACGAGAATTTAACCCCTGCTAAAGTTTTAATGAATATGAGTGATTTATATAGCATATTTAGGGGTATTTATATTTAATTCAAAGAAATCACTTGGGACAAATATGTCCTAGTATGTGATAAGGGTTAAACATATACATATGTATGTATGTATGTACTTTTATTTAATACATGAAAGTCTGCAAAGCAATTTCTGTTTGCTGTGAAGCATAAATTATCTTTGCAAACATCACAAATATTGTTGGTCCGATTTTCTACACCATTTTTTGAACATTGCGCACATCTCCTACGTAAATGACCTTTTAGCATTACATGTGTCGGCAAAGATTGTTTGTGTCCTAGATTTTGGATCCGTTTTTTTTGTCATGAAAGTAGACGGCAAAGCATGTCTTCGTCTTTTAAATTTTACAAGCGAAAATCGCTTTTTTCAACTTTTTAACTACTGAGAGGAACGATGTGGGCATCAATATAAAGGGCTTAAACAGAAGAATATGACACTAAAGAAATTTCATATCCAAGATGGCGCCACTACAAAATGGCGTAAAATTAATATATATATATATGGGTCAAATCTAGTAATTAAAGATGTACCTACTTAAACCCAATCAATATTGGTATCGAACGAAAGGACTTAACCAGTAAAATTCAGCAAATAATAAGAAAGTTAAAACCAAGATGGCGTCCGAAATAAAATGGTTTATATATGCCCCTTAAACTTCTACAATATGGGTATCGAATGAAAGGGCTTGACCAATAGAAAACAGTAAACTATAAAAAAGTAAAAATTCAAGATGGCGGATAATTTTTTTTTCAACCTCATCAATATGAGTATCAAATGAAAGAGCCTGACTAGTAGAATACAACTAACTATGTAAAAATTTAAAATCAAAACCGGATTTTAAAATAATAAAGCAAAATGAAATCTAGGCTTAGTTGCCTACGTGCAAGATGGTAAAACGTTTTATCAGATTCGTCACAGCCGAATATAGCATAGTATATAGTAATTACGGATTTGACTCCTCCATTTCCCACAATATTAGTATCAAATGAATGGGCTGGACCAGTAGAATATAGTTAAAAAAAAAAAATCCAAGTTGGTATTCGAAACAAATTTGCTAATGATTGCATTTCTTAACCCCATCAAATACATTTAAATATTTAAAATCAAAGATGGAGTCGGAAATAATAAAGCAAAAAGCAAAATAGAAATCATGGTGTAATTATACAAGGTGGCGGTGCCAGCCCAGCTGATTATTTTTTTGTGTTCTGGAGAATGTCAAACTACATATTTAAAAAATAATTTAAACTCCGGAAATTGTCAAACTCCATACATAAAAAAAGAGAGACAAAAATTGCTCTCCTTTACGCTATCACCTTATGTAGTTACACCATGATAGAAATAATAAACCTTGACATATATGTATGCTACGCAACAATAAGCTCATTATACCTAAATACATGAATGACAGTAGATGGTATTATCAGATTTGTCACGGCTAGATAAGTACTCTTACTTTTTATACCCTTCACCTGTGGTGCACAAGGGTATATATAGCTTTGTCATTCCGTTTGTAATTTCCACAATTTTAATTTTCGACCCCATAAAGTATATATTTTCTGAAAGCTTATGAATAGAGTAGTCGATTAAGCCCTGACCGTCTGTCCGTCTGTCCGTGTGTTGGTTGAAATCAACTTTTAGAAGCAACTATATGTTCCTCAGATCTGTATATGGTATCAATCTCTTGGAAATATCCAGGAATGAATCGCTATTGAAATTCAGCACAATCGCCCCATAAATTTCTGAGATATGAGCAAAAAACCACGACCAGCTCGTTTTTTTTCACAATTACAACAACAACATACATACATACATACATGCAAAAAACATGCCAAAAAAAAAAAATATACAAAAAAAAAATATATTAAAAATAAAAAAAAATAATAAAAAAAATTATAAAAAAAAAATTTAAAAAAATTTTTTAAAAATTTTTGTAAAAAAATTTTTTAAAAAAATGTAAAAAAAATATAAAAAAAGTAATAAAATATAAATAATATCTTAAATAAAATAAGATACAATTTTTTTGGCTCAGCTGGGATTCGATGCCACATTTAGTCTAACCAGTATATACATATGTACGTATTTTATATGAGATGAATGGTGATACAAACAATTGTTATTGCATGACTACACGTTGTGAAGGGTATATAAGATTCGGCACGGCCGAATAT
This sequence comes from Phyto melanocephala, assembly GCA_941918925.1. NCBI lineage: Eukaryota > Metazoa > Arthropoda > Insecta > Diptera > Rhinophoridae > Phyto > Phyto melanocephala. The sequence goes on from OW799233.1 coordinate 183,218,694, forward strand.
AGCACTGTTACTTGTTATACCCTTCACCTGTGGTGCACAAGGGTATATATAGCTTTGTCATTCCGTTTGTAATTTCTACAATTTTCATTTCCGACCCCATAAAGTATATATTTTCTGAAAGCTTATGAATAGAGGAGTCGATTAAGCCCTGACCGTCTGTCCGTCTATCCGTCTGTCCGTGTGTTGGTTGAAATCAACTTTTAGAAGCAACTATATGTTCCTCAGATCTGTATATGGTATCAATCTCTTGGAAATATCCAGGAATGAATCGCTATTGAAATTCAGCAGAATCGCCCCATAACTTTCTGAGATATGAGCAAAAAACCACGACCACCTCGTGTTTTTTCACAATTACAACAACAACATACATACATAGATACATGTAAAAAACATACCAAACAAAAAAAATTACAAAAAAAAAAAATATTAAAAATAAGAAAAAAATAATAAAAAAAAACTACAAAAAAAAAATTTAAAAAAATTTAAAAAAAAATTTAAAAAAAAATTTTTTAAAAATTTTTCTAAAAAAATTTTTTAAAAAAATTTTAAAAAAATATAAAAAAAAATAATAAAATATAAATAATATATTAAATAAAATAAAATAAAATTTTTTTGGCTCAGCTGGGATTCGATGCCACATTTATTCTAACGTGTACGTACTTATGCACGTATTTTATATGGGATGAATGGTGATACAAACAATTGTTATTGCATGACTACACGTTGTGAAGGGTATATAAGATTCGGCACGGCCGAATATAGCACTGTTACTTGTTATACCCTTCACCTGTGGTGCACAAGGGTATATATAGCTTTGTCATTCCGTTTGTAATTTCTACAATTTTCATTTCCGACCCCATAAAGTATATATTTTCTGAAAGCTTATGAATAGAGGAGTCGATTAAGCCCTGACCGTCTGTCCGTCTATCCGTCTGTCCGTCTGCCCGTCTGTCCGTGTGTTGGTTGAAATCAACTTTTAGAAGCAACTATATGTTCCTCAGATCTGTATATGGTATCAATCTCTTGGAAATATCCAGGAATGAATCGCTATTGAAATTCAGCAGAATCGCCCCATAACTTTCTGAGATATGAGCAAAAAACCACGACCACCTCGTGTTTTTTCACAATTACAACAACAACATACATACATAGATACATGTAAAAAACATACCAAACAAAAAAAATTACAAAAAAAAAAAATATTAAAAATAAGAAAAAAATAATAAAAAAAAACTACAAAAAAAATTTTAAAAAAATTTAAAAAAAAATTTAAAAAAATTTTTTAAAAATTTTTCTAAAAAAATTTTTTAAAAAAATTTTAAAAAAATATAAAAAAAAATAATAAAATATAAATAATATATTAAATAAAATAAAATAAAATTTTTTTGGCTCAGCTGGGATTCGATGCCACATTTATTCTAACGTGTACGTACTTATGCACGTATTTTATATGGGATGAATGGTGATACAAACAATTGTTATTGCATGACTACACGTTGTGAAGGGTATATAAGATTCGGCACGGCCGAATATAGCACTGTTACTTGTTATACCCTTCACCTGTGGTGCACAAGGGTATATATAGCTTTGTCATTCCGTTTGTAATTTCTACAATTTTCATTTCCGACCCCATAAAGTATATATTTTCTGAAAGCTTATGAATAGAGGAGTCGATTAAGCCCTGACCGTCTGTCCGTCTATCCGTCTGTCCGTCTGCCCGTCTGTCCGTGTGTTGGTTGAAATCAACTTTTAGAAGCAACTATATGTTCCTCAGATCTGTATATGGTATCAATCTCTTGGAAATATCCAGGAATGAATCGCTATTGAAATTCAGCAGAATCGCCCCATAACTTTCTGAGATATGAGCAAAAAACCACGACCACCTCGTGTTTTTTCACAATTACAACAACAACATACATACATAGATACATGTAAAAAACATACCAAACAAAAAAAATTACAAAAAAAAAAAATATTAAAAATAAGAAAAAAATAATAAAAAAAAATAACTACAAAAAAAAATTTTAAAAAAATTTAAAAAAAAATTTAAAAAAATTTTTTAAAAATTTTTCTAAAAAAATTTTTTAAAAAAATTTTAAAAAAATATAAAAAAAAATAATAAAATATAAATAATATATTAAATAAAATAAAATAAAATTTTTTTGGCTCAGCTGGGATTCGATGCCACATTTATTCTAACGTGTACGTAAGTATGCACGTATTTTATATGGGATGAATGGTGATACAAACAATTGTTATTGCATGACTGCACGTTGTGAAGGGTATATAAGATTCGGCACGGCCGAATATAGCACTGTTACTTGTTTTAAAATAGTTTTACATTTTTCATTGTAGTAAAATTTTCACGGCATTAAAAACGATGATACTCGCAATAAAACTAAACGTATAAAATTAAATTTTATAGTTTTTATTTCTTTTATATTGAAAATAAATTTATTGTTTTTTAACAATTAAAAAAAATTAAAATACGAAAACGGGTGAAATGCAGAACATTTTGTGCTCATTAACAATTCAAATGTGATTTGAATTCGTATGATTGTCATAACATGGGCGATTACCAAGGCATATTTATTCATCAGGTAATTGCAGTTCGGTGAGAATTTTTTTGTTTATATTTTTTATATATGAAGTTTTGACATATGAAATAAATTAGAAAAGAGAGAAAATTGTTTTTTATTTATACATTTTGACAGCTGAAATTTAAAAAAGTGATGAAAAAAATAATCAGCTGGCGAATCAAGAGTACCTGATGAATAAATATGCCTTGGGCGATTACTTGCATTTGACATGTATTTTATAAAAAAAGGAACAAATCTGGTTTACCAACACATCTTAAAATTGAAAAAAATACATAGAAATTTAAAAAATAAAAAGCTCAGTTTACGAGTTATGGACCTTTAAAGTTTTCATCTACCATTTTTACTACATTTCTAAAAATATGTATGTACATACATATGTATGTATGTAAAAGTTTATGGGCAATGTTGGTATCATCTGAAAGCGTCTGAATAGATCTTTCTGAACAAATAAACAAAATTTCAACAATGGCTCAGATATTGTCCTCTACGGTATAAGAAACATCGAAAAAGCTTCTCTGCATAGCCATCTTTTGGCCGGGCTTAAGGGTTCTCTCCTCTATAGCATTATAAATAAAATAATTAAAAAATAATAATTTGTTTTTATGCCTACTGCTTCTTTAAAATATATGTATATCCGAAAAGATATATCAAAAGCTTTCAAAAAGTACCAATATTGTTCGTATACGTTTTGACATGTAGTATAAAATCGCATATATTCGTTACACCATTTCAAAATGATTTGATTGAAAACGAACGATTTCCATCGAGTGTTTTTTAATCTCTTCAAAGTACTTGGACTTGTATATACATACATAAGTGGACATGTATGATCATAAAAAAGTAGACCAATGAGTTGATCCCCTGGCTTGTAATTCTTGTTCTGTGAAACTGAACATATGGTACCAGCATTTATTTGAAACTGTAAATTGAAAAGTTTTTTTTCAGTAAAAGTTAAGGTGGCACCACATGATATGACACACAAAAAGTTTCTATTTTGCAGTTTCAAAAAACGAGAATGGTTCCTTTTGACCATGAAAAAAGTTTTACATATCATATCATAACTTTTAATATTTTTATTTCTCAGAACGAGAATTTTTTTATTCTTATAAAAAACTTATTTAATGTATATCTATGTGTAGCTTAATTGAAATATATGTATATACATATATGCATTTATATACTTATCGGATCACTTTAAAAAATATGTATGTACATAATGTATTAATTATTTATATCCTTTTTTTGTTGATATGAATATACATATTGAGTCACATTGGAAGCGCATTGGGTGGATAGTTGATTTCCGGTTCCGGTTCTACTATCAATAGATTCCGTAGTTGTAATAACGGGATCTATCGTTACAACATTTGTCACTCGTGGTGGGATGGTTACAACAGACTGTTGTTGAGCTTTCTCTTGAGCCTCTTTCTCGCAAATTGCTCTTAGTTCGAATTCTGCTATAACTTGTGAAATTCGACTTTTCACTTCTGCCGCAAGTTTGGGCGGTAAATTTTTAACAGAAGCGCTTATTGCTTCAAAGAATAAATCGAAACTGTCCTTTTTTGGTTGGGGTGGTGGCGGAGGACGTGAATGGCGAGCGTAATAGTAGTCGCTCATATTCAGATATTCTCGCTTTGCCTGTATATAGCTGTTGCCGCTCCCATTTTTGCCTACAGGTGTGCACACTCCCTTCTGAGTCTCAATTTTTTGTAAAGGAGTTTCGCTCGCGAAATCAGCGCTTTCAAAATCGAGCGAATATAATTTAAAAGGAGTCTCCTTTTTTATGTCTACAACAAAAACGGAAATGTTATAAAACAAGAAATGCAGAGTTTAAAAACAAATTTAATCCTACATCGTTTTCTGGTTCTAGTGAGAAGACGTACAGCATCCTCGCCTTCATTTAGCAAAACTTCCTGATTTCTCGCATGTTTTGCAGTCCTTTCATGTCTTTGCAACCGAAAACGATTATTGTCTAACGGACGCTGGCATGCTCTACAATATGGTCTATTTGGGTTATCATCACAACGTGACAACCAAGGCGAAAACAAATGTAACCATTTTTCACAAAATTTCCTATTTTCCTTTGGTTTGCTAATTTTTGGTTTTTTTTCCTCATCGCTCTCATTTTCCTTTTTCATTGGTATTATATTCCTATAAAAACACAACAAATATAGAAATATTTTTGAGATTTAAGAAATTTTCAAAGTTGGTTTACTCCTTGTAAGTATATACATACATACATATGTATGTATATAGGTAGGTATATATATGTTCTCCAACATGTTGAACTTACCAATTTGAATCATTAGAATGTTCATTTAAATTCATAATTTTTTATTGATTAATATTTTTATTTTTTGTTTATTTATATATCAATATAAAACAATTTTTTTATAGTACTAAAGTACTTGGATTTTTATTTATTGAAAGTACTTATCAGCTATTACGAAGCCAACCTTGATGTGCGTAGCGTTGCCACACTCGTATGTATTATTTAAGTGCTGTCTACATCGTATATTGTTGTCGCGATTCTATAACAAATTTATAATTGATGCATTCTCAAGGTTTGCTATCATGTCGTATTGTCATAATATTAAAGAATAATAATGATAAAAATCGTTTTAACTATTTGAATATTTTAAAAAGTTAAGTTAAAATAACAATACGACGTGATAGCACATTTTGCGATTTGGCGTAATATAAAATTAATAATCATATGTTATGAACATTGTTATAATATTTATTTTTGATTTAAATCTTGTTGGTTAAAATAAATAATATGTTTATTTTACCTAATTGCTGCTTACTATATTAAAATTAAAAATAATATAACTGCCGTATTCATAAAAAATATTTAAGGTTTTTTAAAGGCTTATTTGACAAACTTCTCAACAACATATATATAGTAACACAAACATTGTTTTTAGCATATTTATTCTATTTTTTGCAGAATAAATATATCTGCTGTGTTCACAAGGTGGCCTGACATATCATAATGTTCTAGAATTTCACAATAGACCAAGGCGAATTTATTTATCAGGTGGTGGCAATTCTACAACAAATACAACATTAAAAAAACAACACGGTTTTTTATTGTTGCTTTCGACTATCGATGTGTCAAAAACTACATGGTTTTTGTTTGTTTTTTTTGCGCAGGAAAGAGTAATCTATGTAAGCATAAATAATATTTGACAACTTAACCATCATTTATGCAAATAAAAAAAGTAGATCAGCTGCGTTGTTAACACCACCTATTTGTTGTTGCTATTTGACTCAAGACCACAGACTATTAACATATATCTATCATCTATCTATCATATTCTGTGCTCAAAACTATTCTGCTAAGTCGCGCCTTATATAATATTTTAAAGACGCTTTTCCAATAGCCTTTAAAAATATACATATTGGCCATATGGCTTCATGTATTATAAATAAAAAATAAACAAATATCTGTTATTAAAAAATAAACAAAAAAGGACACCTGTAAATACATTAATAGAATATTAAAATAAATTAAAAAACAACTTAAATGTTAATGTTTTCGTTTTTGTCCTAATTTTTCTCAAACTTTTTCACATCTGGCAATTATGTAAATTTTGTTTATGTACGCAAAGAATTTATTTCTTTTTGAGGCCTAAATTTTAGCCATTTCTCATTAATATTTTGATTTTTAACCAAAAAGATACTTTTTTATTCGAAATAAATATATTCCAACAATGACAGAGGAGGAGCACGAAATAACATACGATGATCATGAACTGATAGAAGAGCTTGAGCAAAATATAAGGTTTGTAAAAGTGATAAAAAAATTATTGGAAGACGTCTTCAGAAAAATTCTTACTTTTTAGTACCAATCCTACAATTAAAGGCGGAAATAACGAAGAACATAAACCGAAAAAAAAAATTCACAAAACTTTAGGGGAATTGCGCCATCCTAGGCAACGATATTGTCCAAGATGGCAATTAGAATTCCCTTGGTTGAGACCAAACCGTGCTGATGAATCAATTGGCTATTGTAATATTTGCAGAAGGGAACTGGTATGTAAAAAGAGCCATTTGGAAAGGCACCAAAGATCATTTAAACATATGCGTTTACAAGGTTTTGAAAATGTGTTTACCGTTAATGAACCGGAAGCGGATCTAATAGGGGCACATACATCAGGATATCTGGACAATGATAGTAATCAGGATTAGTGAGTTTTTCCTTATATATTTCAAAAAGGGAACAAATCTAGTTTACCAAATTAGAAAAACTTTAAACAGACCGATACAAAATTTTAAGTGATAACATTGTCGAAAACGCTTAGTTTTCGAGTTATAGACGTCTGAAGTTTATATATGTATATATATGAAATTTTTAACTGCATTTCTTAACATATAAAGGCAATATTGGCATCATTTAAAAACTTTTGAATAGATCTTTTAAAATATATAAAAAAATTTAAATTTTTCTAAGCAATGGTTTATTAAAAAAAAATGTTAGAAAAAGTTAACTTATAAACAAGCAGCAGTTTCTTTAACTAGAGTTTCTCTACAAGCTGGCCTTCTCTATGGTATAACAAACAGCGGTTTCGCTAACTAATGTGTCTCTGCATAGCCGGCCTTCGGGCTGTTCTAAGGATTTTCTCCTTAATGACTACAAAAAACATTTGTATTTTCGAAAACGTATCCCCGCTTCTTAATAGGTTAATAATTTTTAAAAATTTATATATTCTTAAAGATCTGTTCAAAAGCTTTTGAATTACACAAATTTTGCCTATATATGTCGAGAAATGTAGTGAAATCTCATATATTTATGAAAACTTTAGAGGTCTTTAACTCAAAAACTAAATGTTCTTTTTTCAATTTTTTATCGATCTATGTAACTCTTTTTAATTTGGAGGTGCTTTGGTGAACTAGATTTAAGCCTCAAAAAGAAATAGATACTTATAAAGGTATATTTTTTACATACGAAATTTAATAGTCATGTTGAAGAAATGCTAGACGAGTTGGATGAAGAGTATACAACAGTTAAAGTAGAGCCAACAAAACCTTCTTTAAGTAGTCCTATTTTCGTTAAAGAAAAAGGCAACAAAAATGCACCTCCAAAAAAACGTGCTACAGTGAAAGTAGAATCAAAATTTTCATCACCAAAAACTACATTTGAAAGATCTCAACCAAATTTAAACCCTCATTTGGATTATGATAATAGGGAAGAATATTACTATTCATCGCCCCCTCCACCAAAAAAGGATAGTTTCGATTTATTTTTTGATTCAGTTAGTGCAACTGTTAAAAATCTACCACCAAAATTGGCGGCTGAAGTTAAAAGTAAAGTATCACAAGTTATTGCTGAATTTGAACTACGAGCAATTTGTGAAAAAGAAGCTCAAGCACACCAGTCTGTAGTTAGTATACCCTCTCAAGTAACAAGTGTGCTTACAGTTGATCCATCCATTAACAGTGGCCACAACGAGCAACACACTATAGATGGCATTACTCATTATGTTTATGCATATCCACCTAAAAGTCAAGAGTAGTAAATTGTTCTTTTATATATTCGCCTTGGTACATATGTAGTGCAAAAAGAATTAAAAAATAAATATTACATTTTTCTTAATCAAAGTTTTTGCCTTATGTTTATTTTGTATTGCAATTATACTAGCCTATAGTGCTCTTTCTTTTTTTATTTTATTTGTTTTAATAGGTTACAAACCTATAGGCCTAATTAATCAAGAAATAATATGGCTTCTTAACAATTAAAATTTTATAAAACGATGAAACCTTTATAAAAACCCCAATTTTTGCACAGATACTAAAGTCAGAAATATGTACCTATATTCTATTATACAGTTAGTGTTAGTACTTTTTACGTAACAGCACGTAGACGATATATTTAAATTATTATTTCTTACATAAAAACATTTTATTACCACTAAACAAAAACCTAGTATAAATTCTACCGTAATAATAAAAAAATTGTTTATGGAACAAATTACGTATCAGGTGGCAGTGCCAGCCCAGCTGATTATTTTTTGTGTCCTAATATTTGTCAAACTCCATATATAAAAGAGATTTTAGTGCCAAGAAGCGTCAAACTCCATATATAAAAAAAAAAAATTTTTCTCCTTTACGCCATGATTTTAGCTACAAATCAAGGCCTATTAAATGGGCCTTGCTACAAATGTTTTTTGTCAGAGTATTTTTTATAATTACTAAGTATTTACCATGGCATATTAAATCATAAGGTAAGAAGAGTTCGAAGAGAATTTTTGTGTTTATATTTTTTATTAATGAAGTTTGATATTTGAAATAAATGGGAGGGAAGAAAAAAATGCTTTTTATCAATAGACTTTGACAGCTGAAGCTTAAAATAAGTGAGGAAAAGAGATAGTCAGCTGACGAAACAAAACTTCCTGATGAATAAATATGTTCATGGTACAATAATCAGGTAGCCTCACTAAAACAGCTGACATTTTTTTTTCTACCTTAAACTTTACCTAAAATGTCAAATGCATGTAGAATTTATGTTGTTACAGAACTGAGTATACCTAATGGTTGTACCATGAATATGCCTAGTATTTACTGTTGCTGGACCAAGTGCTGGACTTTGCTAGAAAGGTAAACGAATGCAACTATTATATGTTTATATCAGGGTACACTTATACAGCTGGCGGTGCCAGCACAGCTGATTATTTTTTGGGGTCCAAATGTTTGTCAAATTCCGTATATAAACAAGTATGAGTGCTGTATTCGGCCGTGCCGAATTTTATATACCCTCCACGACGTGTAGTCATGCAATAACAATAGTTTGTATAACCATTCATCTCATATGAAATACGTCAGACATATAAAAAACATGTTTACATATCCCATTGTAAAATTATAAATTTACGTATGTATGTTAAAAAGTAAAAAAAAATTTTAAAAAACAAAAAAAGATATAAAAAAAATTTTAAAAATATAAAAAAATAAATAAAAAATAATTAAATAATAAATATAAAATAAAAAAAATACATATTTAAAATAAATTAAAAAAAAATAAAAAAGAAAAATAAAAAAATTATAAAAATATAAATAATATATATAATAAAAAAATAAAAATTTTTTGGCTCAGCTGGGATTCGATGCCACGTTTACTCTAACCAGTATACCACGTTTGTATGTACATATGTATGTGTTGTATGTCGTTGTTGTAAGAACAAACGAGGTGGTCCTTTGTGCTTATATCTCAGTTTCTTATGTATCGATGCTTCTGATTTTCATCACCGATCTATCAGGGTAAATATTTATTTTTATAAAAAAGTAATCTCAAGCTTGGATAAAAATCATAGATTTTTATTTATTTTTCACACCTACATATCGATAGTCATTAGTCCCACATTCACAACGCCTTGAAATACAGTTTGGTTTAATTTCTTGTAAAAATTACAAAAGTAATATTCTAAAAGTGAAATAAAGAATACAAAATAATATATTTTATTTATATAGTACAAACCAACTGGGATTGTGAATTGAATTAATAAATTGAATTAATACATTTTTTATAATATGCCATTAAACTTTGCGCGTTACCAATGCAATATGAGACACATAATCTTAGCTTTTTTTTGTAAAATAATCAATCTGGCATCTCCTATTTAATTTGACAGCGTTGGCTTCGTGAAGTCGATAACTACTTTTACGAACTGTTTAGTACTATTTGTAAAAAATATATTGTTGACTGTATAAGAATTGCTTTAAAATAATAGGAAGCATTTCGATATTACACTAAAATATTAAAAAATGCATTACCGCGATGATCCCAATGATCCTAATTGGTGAGTTTAGAGAAAGAAATTCAAATGGCGGGAGCATTCGCTATTTTTTTGTCTACTACTTATTTTATGTGTTTTGCTTAATAAAAACCTACTATTTTGGGCATAATTCTATTTGTGTAGGAAAGTAACAAAATTAAAAACTGAACCGGGAACCGTTAAAGATCACAACAATTCGTCCAGTAAGGTGAAGTATTCGCAAAAGTTTTGCGAAAAATGGTTAAGTATATTTTCACCTTGGCTATCGCGTTGTGAAGACGATCCAAATAAACCATTTTGTCGAGCTTGCCAATGTCGATTGGATTGCAACAGATGTCATTTGCAGAGGCATGAAAGGACTAGCAAACATGCACGTAATCTAGAAATTCTAGTAAATAAAGGCGAGGGTGCAGCAAGACAAAATCTCAGTATACGCCAAGAGCGCAGTAAGTATTATCAACAGCGCAAAAAGACATCATCTGTAGGCTCGCAGGAGGATTCAGAAATTGAAATGGAGGAGTTTATTGATGAGTAAGTACTAGATAATAAAAAAAAAAAAACAATTTTTCTTAGCTGGATTAGCTTAGTTTTTATTAATTTGTAGCAATTAGTTGTAGGTATCATTTAATATTTTAATATTATGTTTTATAGAGCGGATCAAGATACCGAATATGGATACGAGCAAACCGAAATAAATTCAGAAGATTTATATACTAATGAAGAAAGTATTTGTAAACAAGAAACGATAACTGTGGATGAAATAAATCGGCATATGATTGCCGCACGTTCACAGTTAAAAAATAGTGTTGGCCGTCCACGAAAAATAGCAAAGACGGAAAACACCACTGACCATAACACCGAAGAAGTGGTAGATAAAAAAGATCCTATGAAACGGTTGATGCAAATTCAGAGGGACAAAAGTGAATTGATGGACTCATTTAAGGAATTAATGGGCAGTTCTGCTCCACATCACTCGCCACCCAGAGAAAAAAATCATGTTGACTTGTTTTTTGAAAGCGTTAGTTCAAGTGTAAAAGCTCTTTCACCTAAATTGATTGCTGAAACAAAGATGAGAGTTTCTCAATTAATATGTGAATTGGAATTGCGGGCTTTGACCGAAAGCGAACAGGCTAATAATTCTCAATCTCCAAGTACCACTGTCATGGTTTCACAGGAAAGCACTAGAGGAACGTATATACTTAATCAGCCATTAACGCACGCTGAAACACAAAGAAATCAGTCAGAAACACATCAACTTGATGATGTTCAACAGTTTGAAACGTTAAGTTAAAGATGTCTTGCTCAACATTATTGTTTATTTATATGTGCTAAGTGAGCATAATTGTTTGAATTTTACATTCTTACAAACATATGTATTATTAAAAAAAATACACGAATTAAATTTAGTTCAGTATAAAAAATAAAAATCTTTACTCTTGCAACTTTCTTTTGCCTATTTTTGCGTTAAATTAAAATTTTCTTGTTCGAAAAATGCATAAACTAAACGTATGGTATTTGTAAATCCTCCTGCATCCTTCCAAGGAGAAAGTATAACTACTGAGTCACCATTCTTAATTATTTTTAAAAGATTGCCAACATTCATGGAAAACTGAACTCTAGCATCAATTTCTTCCAACCAGTTTTTATGAGAAATATCTAAAAAAGTTAAAAAAAAAAATGTCAATAGAAATAAGTGCTATAAAAGAAAAAGCAACACTAAAGTGTACCTAAGGATACCAGCACAAAAAATTGGAAGTAGTGCAAAGCGAGTTACTTTTTAAAGACTTCTAAATTGTGTAAAAGCAATAATTAATGAATAAAATAGATTACTCCCTAAATGCAAAGCAATTTGTCATAAATGATGTGCATAAAAATAAATACATCATGCAAAATATCTTATACAATTGATGAAGACAAACAAAATTGCCTCATGTCCTGTGCTCTTGTTAAAATGAGTGCAGTTTATTAAAATATTCATGTAAACACAAGATCTCTAATGACACGTTTATTTTAAAATCATTAGTGTTTTCACCTAAATTTAATCACTTCGTCACCAGTTGAACCCCTTCAAATTCACTTTTTTGTAATAGATTTTTTTGCTGGGTACATTAAAAAAAACATTGATTTCGCTGTCGCGCAATTGAAAACAAAATTGTATGAAGATAAAGATTTCCACAGATTTTACTGTGGCTTAAATAAAAAATTCGTAGTAGGTATTTTGACAAACGCAATTTTGGTATCAAAAATCAAATCGGAAGCTAGCATCCAAGAAAGTACTTTACTTCCAAAGACAAAAAAAACTTTGGTGCAAGTAAACAATATAGACTGTAATTGGTCAAATGGGGGCAAAAGAGTATTTTAAAGAATTGGAAAGAGTAGTTTCCACTCATGAGTAATTGTTTAACTTAAAAGAACAGATGGTAACAGTAGTAATTATACTGAAATGAAATTAGAGTAAAGAAATCAGTGTTATGGTGTGACATGCACAATAAACTTGAAGTTTCTAAGAGGAAATAGGAGCAGAAAATTATCGTCTCCTAGTACATATTCGCGCCATTTAGGACTGCTGGAAAAAGATATAATTAAGACTAAGTACTTCAACCCTTTTTTTAAGATCGTATATTTGTTATAAATATACCGTTGCCTTTGATTTTTAAATATTTTTCGCTATATTTATTAGCTTAATTCATCCGCAGATAGTAACATCTTTGCTTACATCAAAAAATTTAAAAACAAATGGCTTTTTAAATATCAAAAAATATAAGCTATGTTCCACATGCATAACGAAACAGTCCGAACTTGCCCAAAGTTACCCAAAAGCGTTCCACATAACAATTTTTGTTCAATTATGAGAGTAATTTTTTTCATTTCCTGTACAAATTTGCACGAACTTTGTCTTTGGGTAAGTTCGGACAAGAATTTAACAATCAGCTGTTTTTTGTTTACATATGAAACTGAAAATTAATCAAAACATTTGCAAGCAAAAGAAAAAGTTTAGTTTTTGTTAAAAAATATATTAAAAAGCAAAATGGAAGGTTTTAATGTAAAAGTTAAAGTGGTAAATACATTAGTGAATAGATATCTCCCTTGTTCTTTCAGTTCAGTTCAGTTTCAGCTTTTCTTTCAGTTCTTTTTAAATTATTTTTAACATCTGTTGGCAATGATTCAAATGTTTTGTTTTTATAATGTTATTGCTTTTAAGCGTCTAAAATCACTTAAATAGATTTTAATTTAAAAATTAAGCACCATTAGTATTACAAGAAGTGCAAAAATGGTTTTTTGCGTTCCAGCAATTTTGGGTAGTTTTGGAAAATTTAGAGAGTAATTTTCATTTTACTCTCATTAGTCCGAACTTGTCCGAGATCTTGTGGAACACACCTAATATATGAAAGCATTTTTGTCTAAAATTAACAGTGCAGTTTGGGTTATTTTATTTTTGTAAGAAACCATGTTTATTAGAAATATTCGCATTCATTTTGAAAATGCAAATATTCTTTATATCACTTGTATAAACTATAAAAAAATTAAATAAGTATAAACTAACCACATATTCATAAAAAATTTGTAAGTTTAAAGTCTTTATGAACCTTACATTAAAATTTTGATTTTGAAAATAAATCTAAAGATAAATGTATGTATATTATGAACATTTTAAGTAAGCTATATCGCGGGCTTTTCAATATATTAATAATTGAAAATCTTTGTTCTGCACTAGTCTTTAAGAGATATACCCAGGAATACAATTTTACAGTAGTTTATGACGTCTAAATCAATAGTGCAAGAGCATGTGTTCTTAATGCTTCCCTAATACAAATATGGGTTCTTCTGATACCCATATCATTCCTCTCTGTTGACCAAAAGCTGAAAAAATCGGTTTTTGCTGTAAATTTTAGAAAAAACAACAAAGCTTTTGTATTTTTAGGCTTATATCTCAGTTTTAAACTGATCTATCAATTTTTCTCATTCGTAATTTTCGAGACTTCGGCCTGTATACTGGTGTCTTTAATATCTCTAAAAATTAAAAGGAAGAATAACTTGACATATTTAAAAAAAAAATTTTTCAAAATTATTTCTGCCTATAACATTGCCGGTAAGTAATCGATTTATAAAAATTTTTCAGAATATCTCTAGACGAATATCGCACCTTTAAATAGTAGCAAACGTCTCTATAAATTTACCTAGAGCTGAAGAATGTTGATTTTTGTTGTAAAAATTTGGGAAAAAGAGTTAGTCGTCTTCATTTGCTCATATCTCAGAAATGGGGTGATCGTGCTGGATTTCAATAGAAATTCATTCCCGGATATTTATTTATTTATTTATTCATGTAATATGAAAAGCCACTCTAGGCCAATTAATATATATATACATACATATATATATATATATATATATATATATAAAAGTGAAACTCTGTGTGTGTGTGTGTGTTAGCTATAGACTCCGAAACTGTAAAACCGATCGGACTCAAACAAGTTGTTGTACACATACCAAGAGTGTTTATGGGTGGAAAAAAGTGGGCGGGGCCACGCCCATAAAAATTAGTTATCAGTTTTAAGTACTTGCACTTGACCGATTTTTCTGAAACTTTGCACACATATCGAGCTGTCATGACTAAATAATTTCGTGATAAGAAAAGTGGGCGGGGCCACGCCCCTAAAAAAGTTTTAATTTTGAGGCACTTGCACTCGACCCTGGGCCACCAGGTAAATCGACCAATAGATTCGCCATTTTAGGTGATTATATTGATCAGCCCAACAACATGAACTTTCCTCAACTTCCTCCATTGAGAACAAACATACCAAGTAATCCAAAATATTTAATAATTACATCGCCAGACAATAAATTAAAAACATTAAGCCCCTTCGTCATCCAAAAAGGCTTACATGCAATTTCCACACTCATTGATTCCATAAGCCAACTAAAAGATGGTAACCTTTTGATTTTAGTACGAAATCAATTAGTTGCTGATAAGTTTTTAAAAGCCACAATGTTATCAAACATGTGCTCTATAACAGTAAAATTACATGACACGTTAAACTACATAAAGGGTGTTATTTATGCCCCATGTCTTATTGATGTTTCAGAAGATGAAATTGCAAAAGAACTGAAATCTCAAGGTGTTCATTCAGTATATAAATACATGATTACTGGAGATGATAAAACACAAAAATGTAGTGGACATATGGTCGTAACTTTTAACCTTTATAATTTACCTCAAGTTATAGATGTCGCCTGGTATAAAGTCAGAGTCAAACCTTACTATCCTAATCCGATGCGATGCAAAAATTGTCAGATCCTAGGACATACAAAAAATAAATGTACCAACCAAGCTTCATGCGAGAAATGCAATTTTCCTCCTCATATTCCTGTTCCATGTACCCGACTACAATGTGCCAACTGTAACGATGAGCATGCAGCTTCCGATAAAAACTGTCCTCGGTATCTTCAACAAAAAGAAATAATTAAAATAAAAACCATCGACAAATGCTCTTTTGGGGCTGCAAAACGTAAGTACGAAACTATGTCAAGAACAACATCCCAACAAAATGAAAACCAATCATACTCCGAAGTTGCAAAGGAAAATGATAATTCAGAGAATCTTCCCGTTAAACAACTACAGAAAAGATCTGCAGTATCACCTCAAACTAAAAAAACCAATGAAAAAATTCCTCGTCGGGAATCATCCTCCAGTTCTTCATCATATGAAGTTTGTTTGGAGGCGTCATCGTCATCAGCACCTAAAAAACCTAATTCTAAAAAAACCAAACAATCAAAAAACAAATCTACTAAGAAAATAAATCTTTCAACATCTCAAGCAATTAATGTTACAAAAGAAGAAAATTTAAACAAATCAACTGTCTCAACAAATCAACTACTACCACTAACAAACGTATTACGCACTACAGAAAATCAAATACAACAACAAATAAATAAATCAAACACTACAACAATAAATAAAAATATTACAAATCATAACCCTACTTCCGTTAACTTATCTCCTCTTGGGCAATTAACCCAAGAGTTGATGTCAACGGATAGTTATTTTATACCAGCATCTGACATGGATGCTCTTTCTGATGGCTAAACTTAATTCGGCATCATGGCACTGTGCTCTACACTGTCTATCAATTGTAAATTTAAATTTACAAATCAGTTAGAATTTTTTATCATGGCTAACTTCAAGATATTGCAATGGAACATTAAAGGTTTCATCAACAATTTCAGTGAACTACAGCTATTGATTAAAGAGCACAACCCATCTTTAATATCCATTCAGGAAACTCATTGCAAATACAACTTTAACCCATTACCTCCTAAAGGGTACTCTACCTATTTTTTCAACTGTCCATTAAATACTACATCTAAGCAAGGTATTGGTGTACTGGTAAGGGACAATATCCCTCATAAGCAAATTCATATTAACTCCACATTACAAGTGTTGGCAATTGAAATTCAACTAGATATTAAATTTACTGTAATTTCTTTATATATACCACCATGTCAATCTTTCTCCAAAACTGAACTCACTAATATTTTTGATTCTGTGACAACTCCAAAATATATCATTGGGGATTTTAATTCCTGGAATGTAGCTTGGGGTTCGGCAAACAACAACATTAGAGGTAACACTTTGGAGGATGCAATCATTTCTTCAGAATTATGCCTTTTGAATGATGGTAGCCCCACTCATCTATCAACACATGGAACTTTAACACACATTGATATTTCCCTATGTTCTCCATCTATATTGCATCTAACTTCGTGGGATATACTAGATGAAATGTACAATAGTGATCATTTCCCCATTATTATAACAATAACTTTAAAGAATAATATTAACAGAACGTATTCAAACAGAAAATTCTTGATTAATTTAGCTGATTGGACAAAATACTCTAATTTAGTTGATGATGAATTGCATAGGAGACCTCCATCCACAAATATTAACAGAGAAGCATCTTTATTTACAAAGGCCATAAGAACTGCGGCTAACGCGTCCATACCTCAATCATCTTTAAAGTGGAAATCTAGTGTACCTTGGTGGAATAAGAAATTGTCCTTGTTGCGTAATAATAAGATCAACGCTTGGAAAGCTTTTAAAAAATCCCCCATTACGTTAAATTTAATCAATTACAAAAAAGAAAATGCGATATTTAGAAGGGAAATGAGAAAACATAAACAACTTAGTTTTGAAAGTTTTACAAATTCGATCAACAAAAACTCGTCAATTGGGGATATTTGGAGCAAAATACAAAGACTCTCAAACAACAATGTAAACAAGCAGATACTGGCTATTGAATACAATAATCAAATTTACACCGACCCGTACCCAATTTCTAATTCCTTTGCCGATAAATGGTCTGAGTACTCCTCTGACAATAATTTTTCCAATCAATTCAATAATTCCAAAGCTACATCTATTATACCGAACAATAAAATAGACCCCAATGCTCTCTATATAGAAAAGGACATTACTTTAACGGAACTTTCAAGTTGTTTGAACAAGGTGAAGGGATCAACACCAGGGTTCGATAGGGTATTGTACAAAATGATCAAGGAAACCAGTCAACAAGCAAAGAAAAGATTATTAGTGCTATATAATAATATACTAGATACAAGCATAATACCCACAGACTGGAAAACAGCTACTATAATTCCTATCCCAAAAGCCAACAAAAACTCTTTGGAAATAAAATCATTCCGCCCAATATCCTTGCTATCTTGTCTTAGCAAAATACTTGAGAAAATAATTGCTACGCGGCTTTATTGGTTTACGGAAAAAAATGATCTGATTGCTCCTAACCAGGCTGCTTTCAAAACTGGAAGGGGATGTACTGATGCGCTTTTACACATAGATTTCTATATTTCCAAGGCTCTTTCGTCTCATAATCACGTATCAATTCTCTCTATAGACTTTGAGAAAGCCTTCGATAGAGTTGGTGCGCACGTGATTCTTAACATATTAAACAAATGGAAAGTTGGCCCCAGAATTTTTAACTATGTTAAATCATATTTAAAAAATAGAAAGTTTAGAGTTAGAATAAATGGAGTTTACTCATCAACAGTTCCTTTGCATAACGGCATTCCGCAAGGTTCGCCGCTGTCAGTTATTCTGTTTACTATAGCATTTAGTGAAATCAGTCTGATAATAAAGAAGTGTAAGTATATGGATCACTGTATATATGCAGATGATTTATACATTTTTTGCAAGAAAAATGATAATCTCGAATGTAACAATTTACTTCAAGATGCCTTTAATAAAATAAATGAATGGTCTTTAAAATCTGGTGCTAAAATATCTACTGAAAAGTCTAAGAAAATGCATATAT
This sequence comes from Phyto melanocephala, assembly GCA_941918925.1. Classification (NCBI taxonomy): domain Eukaryota; kingdom Metazoa; phylum Arthropoda; class Insecta; order Diptera; family Rhinophoridae; genus Phyto; species Phyto melanocephala. The sequence continues at coordinate 183,237,399 of OW799233.1, forward strand.
GTAGAAAGAAATCATGTGATGTGCAGGCTTATAACATTTGTACCAATAATAATAACATTGAAAATGTGGATCAACTTAAAATATTAGGAATAATATTTACTAAGAATTATTCGTGGAAAGAACACTTCTCAACATTAAAGAAATCTTTGGTTCAAAGAGCTAATATAATTTTATTTTTATCGAGCAAGAAAAGCTTCGTTCACATTAACACCTTGATATACCTGGTAAGAACTTTATTTCTAAGTAAAATTGATTACGGACTTTTCTTAACTGGCAACTCGCCCAAATCTACAATCAATCTTATAAAAGGCCTTTATCATCAGGTAATCAGATCGAGTATCTATGCATTTCGAACTACTCCATTACTACATCTGTTTGCTGAATCTGGCTTACCACCCCTAGAGGAAAGAATAAGTGAAAATAAATCCAAATTGATACCCAAAATAATTTTTCCAAATAACTCTGTAATCGATGAAGATGTCAAAAGGCTATCGGTTGCAAAAAGACAATACAGACTATCCTCAGCAATTGGCGAAGCATTTCAGCTTGCTGGTTCTCTCGAAATAAATACAATTAACAAATCAATCAAAACCAATTATCCTCCCTGGTTTTTTTCTCAGAGTCTATGCGACGTCTCCTTATCAAAACTTAACAAAAATACTACTTCTAATTACATCTTTATACAACTATATATGGAAAAAGAATATGACTTGCTTAAGGAAGGTTGGACTTTTCTTTTTACAGATGGGTCCAAATTATCAAATGGGAACACATCTTATGCCATTATTGATTTTAATGGGCAAGTTTGCAGTCTTAAAAGTCTACCGGATTTTACATCAATATTTGCAGCTGAAGCTTCTGCCATAATTAATGCTATATACATAGCTCTTGATAGCAAACTAAAGACAGTTATTTGTACTGACAGCTTATCTGTTGTTAAAACGATCTGCAATCCTCTTTCTCAACGTTGGGGTACTGTTAACCTCATTCGGGATCTCTTAATAAAAAACAGTGATACATTAAAAATTTTCTGGATACCAGGACACACAAACATCAGAGGTAACGTCATTGCGGATGAAGCAGCCAAATTTGCTTGTAGATCCCCTATCATAATGGAATACAAACCAGAAAAAGTCGATATTCTCAAATACCTTATTGATCATACACATAAAGAAAAAAATTTAAAATGGTCGGAATACAATCACCCTCATTATAAGAATCTTAACATAAACTACATCCAACCACAATACCCTACCAATGTTAGCAGACACCAAATCCAAATATTTTCACGTTTACGGTTAGGCCACACTTTTGTTACGCATAGTCACATTTTTAAAAAGGAACCCATACCACCATGTTCAAAATGCGGATTGCCCGTCTCCATCAAACACATTTTACTTGATTGCACACAGTACCAAAATACTAGGAATAACATCTTTGCATCCGAAAATCCAATGGAACTACTTGAAGTCCCACAACAGGAGAATATTCAGAAAATTTTTAATTTTATTAACCATATTAAAGTTATCATTTAATTTAACACAATTTTGTATCTTAAAATTATGATTTATCACTACCATTTAGTTGTAAGAAACTTTTATCATTTTAGATAACCAATTTGTTTACTTTTAATCGTTTTTCTTATTTACCAAGAGCCGATAGCCAAAGCAGCTAGTGCTCTTATCCTTGTTTAATATTAGGTTTATAATTCATTATAAATTCTAATAAAGTATAATAATAATAATAATAAAAAGAAATGATGAAGAAATGTCCCAACTCAAATTCAACGACTGTTGATGCTTCCCGATTTATCCATTTAAAATTATAAAATAAGCTAACGTATGTATCAATTATTAAATTTGCTTTTACCTGTGTACCACGTTTTAATGAATGTGTTGTGAAAAAAGAGGTGTTTTTTTCGTCATATCTCAGTTGTTAATGGACCGATTATTCTGATTTTTAATAACCACCTGCTCTCGATATTTTTGATATTGTAATACCATACACGGGTCTGAGTAATGTCGGGGGACTTCAGTAGATTAATTGTAATATACACATGGACAGACTCACATTGCTCAATGGACTTTTTAAAAAATAAATGCTTTAGAAAATATATAATTAATGGGGTCGCAAACGAATATTGAAGGAATCTGACATGGAATGACAAACCTATATATACCCTTAAACCTATATATACACTTACGCTTAGTGCATCAGCTAAAAAGCTACATATGTATTCAATTAAAATACGAAACTTAATTATTAAAATGGTTGAGATAAAAAAAAAATTACCAGTATAAAGTATTGGAACTATTCCTCGAAAAAGATGTGATTGTCTAAAAGTCCTTGGACATCTTGTAACAGCTAATATAGAGCATTTTGGACGATATTTTGCTAATAAGTATGATGATTTTCCAGATGCCGTTAAGGTAATAATTGCAGACGCTGAAGAGTTTATGGCAGCATCTACTGCTGCGATCGCCACAGAATTTGCCGCATCTAAAGAAGCTGGATTTCTGATTAAGAAATTTTGAAACATATGCCTATACCACAGTGAAATTTCGGCCTCTCGACATATGGTAGACATATAAGCGATTGCTTCTACTGGGAATTGACCTATGGCAGTTTCACTTGAAAGCATTACGCAATCGGCGCCATCTAAAATAGAGTTTCCTAAATCTGAAATTTCTGCCTTAGTTGGAAAGTTTGAGTACCGCATTGACTCTAATAGTTTCGTTGCCAATATAACAGGCTTTCCTTCTCTATTGCAACGCGCCATTACTGCTTTTTGTGCTAAAAATACTTTGGCATAATGTATTTCAATCGCCAAATCAGCGCTGGCAAAAAGAATACCATCTGCAACTGAAATTATTTCATCGACATTGTGCAAACCTTGCTCGCAATCGATTTTCGCTATTATTTTTATATATTTGCTTTGATCTCCCAAGAGGCTACGCATCTCTTTTACAGCCGATGCACTACGTATTGAAGAAGCAAAGATTATATCTATTTTATGTTCGAGAGCAAATCTTAAGTCGTTTATATCTTTTTTTGATACTGCCGGTAGATCAACAAACGTTCCGGGTAGATTCACTTTTTTTCTAGAGCCAATCATGCCACCGTGCTCAACTTTACAAGTTACACAATCAACTCCAATCTCTTTAACTATCAACTTTAATGCTCCATCATTAATGTATATAAAATTTCCGGCTTTTACTACATTAATTATATTTTCATAATCCACATAAATGCACTCACGATTTCCTTTATCCATTAAATCACGATTAACAGATAAACGTATGTCATCATTAACTTTTAGTTCTACTTGTGCATTTGGTCCGGCTTCTAAGAATCCAGTTCTAATTTCAGGTCCTTTTGTGTCCAAAGCTATTGCTAAATGTATCAAATAGCCCAATTCCTTGGAACACTCTTCTTCCACAGAACGAAGCAATCGTATGGTTTCGGCATGAAGTTCATGCGTTTCATAAGAAAAATTTAAACGGGCAACGGTCATTCCGGCCATAATCATTTTTTTAATAACATTTGCTGATCGTGAAGCTTTTGAAATTGTTCCAATTATACCAGTCAAACGATAATGTGAAGCTGGTTCTGAAAAATTTAATCTGCACGTGTGTTCTAACAAAGGATTTTGTTCGAAATTGTTTTCCATTTTTTTTCTCAATAAATACTACAAATTTACATGCGTATTTATGTATTTATGTTTAATACTTCTTATTGTTAATTAAATAAATTTCATAGACCGAATAGAATATATAGATATGTATGTATATATCTGTGGAAATTAGGAAAAACTGCTTATGTCTGTTTTTATAGTTTTTCATGAAAGCACTTTTAATTTTTTTAATTGATTTCTTTTAAACTAAAGATTATTATAGCAATCCCAACCTTTTATTGTCGTATATTAGATTAAAATAAAAATTGTTGAAAAAATATAGATAAAAGTTTTTACGCTATAACTTTCTTTACAGTTGTCCAAAATGGTTGAAAATTGCGAGGTTCTAATGGTGTTATTATCTCAATTTTAAAATATGTCGACTTGAGCAGTTATTCCTTTTTTCCACAGATATATACATATGTACACACTTATGGTCCAATTCATAAAAATTAAAAAAAAAATACTTAAGCTCTTTTTCAGAGAAAATCAGTTTATTTAACTCTTTATAAACCTTTAATAATTTTAATAAATAAGGTAGTAATAATTTTACCAAATAAATAAGAACGCACGTGTTAAACTTTCAACACTCAAAATACTTATAACTGATTTGTTGCAATGAATCATTTGTGATACCTACTTACAACCCGAAAACAGTCAACCAAACAATGGTTTTTGAAAAAATCCAAGTTAATTATTTTCTCAAAGGAATTTACACAATATAAATAATTATAAATAAAATATTGCATTTAAAAGCTTTGCGGTTTTTTTTTTCTTATATCTTATATATAATTTGTTAAATAAGCTTTCAATAAACCTAACACGTTTTTTACGAATACGGCAGTAAGTCTTTTTGAGAACCTACACATGTAAGTGAATATTTTAAACATATTATTATTATTATTATTATTTATTTATTGAGGCTTTTAAAAATTTCATTATAAAAGTGGATTTTTTTTTCTTTTTAACATTCTGGAAATGACTAAAAATTATAAAGTATTGTTCTAATTACATAACATAGAATTATTTTTTTTTATTTTTTTTATTTATTTTTTTTTATTATTATCCTTTATTAAAAACTTATTCATTTTATCAATATCATTAACAGAGTTATGAGAATTTACATATAGTATTACAACAATTAACATCTTATTAATAAAATAAAGAAACTACTAATATCACAGATTTAAGGAAAAGTTGTTCATAAAAAACCTCGCATCAACTTAGAAGTTATAAGAGATTTTAAAACAATCACTGAAATGTGTCTTTTAAACAAAAGACCCTCAGTGGTTGTTCAGCAAATTTCTTATTATCTCAAAATTTGACCTTCAGCATTTTTCATTAAATGACAGCGTCAGTTCCCTTGTCAATGAATTAAACATTTTGAAGTCAAAGTTTCTGTGTAGAAGGTAAGTTGGATATCTAAAAGGTAGATTGTGTATTATTTTCAAGTTTTTATTTTGAATGATTTGCAATTTTTTTTGTATGTGTTTTAGCAGCCTTTTGGGACCAGATTTGACAACCATAGGTCATAATCGGTCGAATACACATTTTGTAAATAAGAACTTTGTTCTTTATATTAAGATTTGATCTTCGGCCAATTAAGGGGTATAAGGCACGACTACACTTAATTGCCTTCTCGCAAATGTAATTAACATGCTGTTTGAATAAAAGTTTTCTGTCAAGGATTACTCCAAGATATTTAATTTCGTCCTTCAATGGGATAATTGTTCCTCTAGACGATAAATATCTAGTAGGAAAGCGTTTTCGCGATTTGTTGAATGGAAATATAATTGCCTGAGTTTTATCGTCATTGACTTTTATTTTCCATCTGTCATAGTATTTACGAATTAATTAAAATTTCCATTCTTCTAATAATCGCATTCGAGACTTTACCGCAACAAATAAAGGCGCTGTCATCCGCGTAAAAAGCTGCATCATGGTCTCTTCTTAGAGTAACATCAGATGTATATATCGAGTATAGTGTAGGGGATAATACTGATCCTTGCGGCAAGCCCGCAGGTATTTGCCTTTCACTAGAAAATTTGTTATTGACAGATACAACAAACGTACGTTTATCTAAAAAGCTTTTGATAAGTTTTTGAAGGTAAATTGAAAAATTTAACGTATTTAATTTATACACTAGTCCATCATGCCAGATTGAGTCAAAAGCTTTTTCGATATCAAGAAAAACGACTCCAGTACTTTTTCGATTACTTTTATTACATTCAAGAAAGTTAACAACTCTCTTAAGTTGATGTACAGTGGAATGCTCATTTCGAAAACCAAATTGTTCTTTATTTATGATATTATTGCAATTTGAAAAATCTAAAATTCTGGAGTGAATAATTTTCTCGAACACCTTATCCAATAGGCTTAGAATACTTATTGGCCTATAGCTGGAGGGCAATTTAGGATCCCTTCCAGATTTGTGGATTGGAATTACCTTAGCCATTTTAAAAACGTGTGGGAAGTACCCATTGCTCAGGCAGAAGTTAAATAATTTACTTAAAATTTCAAAAAAGGAGTCGGGCATATTTTTAAGTATTATACTGTTAATCCCATCTAAGCCAGGAGCTTTATTATTTTTCAGCAAATGGACAAATGATTTGACTTCAGACAAATTTGTAAGTTTAATATTTGTATTGTCGGTAAGAGTTTGATTAAGGTCATTAATGTATCTTGATACAACCGAGTCCATGGGTGATGTCACTTTCTTTGTATAACTTCGATATGCTAATAAAATATTTTTGTAATTTTAGTCTTTCAATGAAAATGGAAGTTATAGTAGGCGTATCAAAGTTGTTTCTGCTAATGAATGCAACTTAGATATTGTAATATAGTCCTTTATTATTCCAAAATCTTTATTCGTAGAGAAATTATATGAATTTGAGATAAAGCGTTATATGGTAGTCGGGCGTAAAAGTGGGCGTGTAACTTTTATTTTCCATTAGTAAAAAGCCTTTGACCAAAAAGCAATGGTTACAAAATTTAGAATCATACATCTAATTTTGCCAGTTTTATTACGTTTTAAATTTTAAATATATACCAAAAAATACACTGCGCGGTATAAATTTTCATACGTTTTGATCTATAGCTTCTTTCCTATGGCAATTTTTGAGGGAAATATTTTTTTTTTACTCAGGAAATATACATTTGAAATTTCATGACTCTACGTCAATGCGTTTGGACAAAATTACATTTTATTCGTTGTTGGAAGGACACGTTTTTTTTTACCAACTCTTGCATTACGAGCTATAACTCTCATCCTACTATTCTGATTTAGCCTATTTTCAGTATCAAACAAACCTTGTTTATAAGAAAGAATCTGGCAAAATTTAAGCCGCCTAGCTTTTTCGGTTCGACCTCTATCGTGCTTTCAACAGACGGACGGACATAGCTAGATCGTCATCAAATTAAACCCCGATTCAGAATATATATGTATACTTTATGGGGTCTAAAATAAATATTTCGATGTGTTACAAACGAAATGACAAAATTAATATACCCCCATTTTTTTGGTGGCGGGTATAAAAACCAGAAGTTATATTAAGACAACTTTTAAGAAAACAAGTAAGAGTGCTACATTCGGCCGTGCCGAATCTTTTATACCCTTCACAACGTGTAGTCATGCAATAACAATTGTTTGTATCACCATTCATCCCATATAAAATACGTGCATACGTACACGTTAGAATAAATGTGGCATCGAATCCCAGCTGAGCCAAAAAAAATTTATTTTATTTAATATATTATTTATATTTATTATTTTTTTTTTTTAATTTTTTTTTTTTGTAGTTTTTTTTAATTATTTTTAATATTTTTTTTTTGTAATTTTTTTTGTTTGGTATGTTTTTTACATGTATGTATGTATGTTGTTGTTGTAATTGTGAAAAAAAAACGAGGTGGTCGTGGTTTTTTGCTCATATCTCAGAAAGTTATGGGACGATTGTGCTGAATTTCAATAGCGATTCATTCCTGGATATTTCCAAGAGATTGATACCATATACAGATCTGAGGAACATATAGTTGCTTCTAAAAGTTGATTTCAACCAACACACGGACAGACGGTCAGGGCTTAATCGACTCCTCTATTCATAAGCTTTCAGAAAATATATACTTTATGGGGTCGGAAATGAAAATTGTAGAAATTACAAACGGAATGACGAAGCTATATATACCCTTGTGCACCACAGGTGAAGGGTATAAAAATATATTAGAAATATCGCAAATATGGCGAATGGACCTTCTTCTACCCTCCGTATGTACTTCATTTTATAATTTTTACTAGTGGTACCTTCCGTTTAATCTAAAACTTGCAATCCTAACTTCAGATAAACGTGGGTCAAAAAGACACATTTTGAAATTTTTTGATAAATATGTAAAATCAATATAAGAAAAAATATTTCTAATACCGTCACGGTGCTTAAACTTTTTTTAACAGAACAAAAAAAGAAATATTCTTTCGTAATGAAGTGTCATTAAAATTAGTAAGTTTTTGAATTAAAAAAAAAAATAAACAGGTTTTCGATTTTTGCTGGCTGCATAGTGAAATTAGTAACAGGTCATCGTCAGAGTTTGCAAAAACCATTTAGCTAGAATTCTGGGTCTATTATGGCTTGCAACAGAACTTCAGTTGCGTCACCAGTTGACAACTCAACAAAACTGAAGTTTTGTTTTTTTTTAATTTTCTTTAATTTTTACTTAATGTTTTTTTATGTAAAAGCAAGACATATATATTTATACATCAGGTAATTGCAGTTCGGAGAGAATTTTTTTGTTTATTCTTTTTTATATGAAGTTTGACATTTGAAATAAATTATTTCAAATTGACAGCTGAAATTTTAAATAAATGTTGAAAAAAATAATCAGCTGACGAATAAAAAGTACCTGATGAATAAATATGCCTTTTTTTAATTTTATACCTTTATATTTAAAATTTCGACTAAAAACGATTTTGTTTCACAATACTGAAAAACAATTTCGGTTACTCTCAGTTTTCAAATGAAAATGACAGTTGTTATTCAATATTTGGCAATTGCTACCACAACTGAGGTTAAGTTGTTATTAATTATCGACCCATTAATATACTGATAAAGAAACTTTATATTGTCTAATAATTAGCAGATATACCGTCTAGGCTTTCATCTACCAAAATACCAATGCTAGTACTAAATAAAACCCAAATTAATAAATTTAACTGAACGTTTATTAAACACATTAATATATTAGTCTACGAATACATGACAAGAGAGGTAAATATTTTTTTTTTTATATATTTATAGAATAAATTGTGCCAATGCAGATTATTTATTCATATTCTTTGTTTGCTGCAAGGTGTATATATACATATACATATATGCATATATTCGTGCCAGATCTTTTTTTCGAGTGAAATTAAATTGTTCGAAATTGTCGTAGTATTGTTATTAAAAACCAACAACACTTTAATGATGATTACTAATAATTTAATTCTACTCAAAATACAGAATAGGTAGAATTAATTATACATACATATATAGATTAACAAAACAGTGATCAACAGCTAAATCAAATTATGCTCTTGGCATTAGCTACCAGAGCTAATGTAAGAAGTAAACGCTAAAGCAACAACTTATTCAACAGGACTGTAAAGAGAAAACAAAAATAGTGTTACAGTGAATTAGAATCATATTTGATTACACTTTCGAATAAGTACACATACACAATTCGCATGGTATTAGTGAAACCAGCTCCTTGTTTCCATCCAGTTACAATAACAACTTGATCGCCAGATTTAATAAAACCATTCTTCTTGCCAACTTGTACACCAAACTGTACACGAACATCAACATCCTTAAGCCAGTCAGATAACTGAGGTTCTTTAAAATAGGAAAACGAAATTAAATATAAATATGTATAATAAAATTAATTTAGATCGAGTCACCTTTGTAAACTAATGGTACTATGCCACGGTACAAATGAGCCTGTCTTGCAGTTTGGGAGTAGCGTGTAACAGCAATGATAGGACATCTTGGACGATATTTGCTAATAAGGTGAGCAGATTTGCCTGTGGTTGTGATGACAACAATGGCTGCGGCCAATGATTTGTTGGCAGCTTCAACAGCAGCTATGGCAACAGCATGAGCGGCATCAACATTGTTAATTTTGTTAGCAGCTACCAAGTCAGCGAAATAGTTTTTATGCCAAATAGCTGCTTCGGCTTCTTTGCATGTTTTGGCCATGGTCAAAACGCACTCTAATGGATATTCACCCTTAGCTGTTTCACCAGACAACATGACACAATCAGCGCCATCCAAAACAGCATTGGCCACATCGGAAATTTCAGCTCGAGTTGGACGTGGTTTCTTAATCATCGATTCTAACATTTGAGTAGCGCAAATAACCGGTTTGCCGGCACGATTGCAACGTGCAATAATAGCCTTTTGTGCCAAGAATACTTTTTCTGGAGGAATTTCAATACCCAGATCTCCACGAGCCACCATAATACCGTCACCAACAGCAATAATATCATCCAAATTGTGCATGCCTTGTTGGTTCTCAATTTTTGAAATTATCTTTATGTTTTTGCCCTTTTCACCCAAGACCCCACGAATTTCGGTAATAGCGGCAGCATTACGAATGAAAGAAGCAAAAATCATATCGACTTCTTGCTCGACACCAAACTTCAAGTCGGACTTGTCCTTTTCAGAAACGGCTGGCAAATCGACTGGTACTCCGGGCAAGTTGACACCTTTTCTGGATCCCAAGGAACCGCCATTCTCAATTGTACAAGTCAAAGTATCACCAGAAACTTCGTTGACAACCAACGAAATTAAGCCGTCATCAACATAGACGCGATTACCAGGTTTGATTACTCTGACAATGTTTTCGTAATCGACGTAGATAATATCCTTACTACCCTTCTCGACGTACTCCTTGTTTGTGGTCAACTTAATAACTTCGTTCTTTTTCAATTCGATTTCTGCTGTTCCACTGCCTGCAATTAGACCTGTACGAATTTCAGGTCCCTTTGTGTCCAAAGCAATGGCTACTGGGTATTCATAACCAATTTTTTCGGAGTAATTTTTAGCGGCTTGGCGTACATTTTTTACGGTTTCAGCGTGATATTCATGAGAACCGTGAGAGAAGTTCATGCGGGCTATGTTCATGCCGGTGGACATCATTTTTTCAAGCATATCAACGCTAACAGAAGCGGGACCAATGGTGCAAATAATGCCCGACAGACGAATTTGCGAAACGGATGCATCAAACTGCAATTTACACATGTGCTCTAATTGAGATTCAGCTTGAGCAGCCATCATTTGAGGTACTTCGTCTTTCTAAAAGTATAGAATTATATTAATGAACGGTGTAAACTATTATTAACTGAATTCAGAAAAACCACTCCCGTTTTAATTATGGTGTATTTTGATCTTCTCATAATGAATAATAGAGTTACAGTTAGACAATTTTGCAGATATAAATTTGGCTCACATTTTTGTCTTCATATAAGCCGTTCATTTTGAAAGTGGTTCAGGTCCAATAAAAAAATTTTGTGTCTACAAATGATAATACTTTACATATATATATTGGGTGTATAACTTCCAAATGTGTATTTTCAATACATGGCCTTTCTTTTGAATGCAGTTTTTGTCTTTAATAACTTACAGTCGGCGTCAGACAAAAAAGTATAAATACCAAAAGTTGAAGGCATTATTCGTTGAAGATTGCTGTGCACTTATACAAGGTGCCGGTGCCAGCCCAGCTGACAATTTTTTTGTGTTCTGGAGTATGTCAAACTTCATACATAAAAAAAAGAGAGCCGAAAATCGCTCTCCTTTACGCTATCACCTTTTGTAATTACACCATGATTGCTGTCAAACTGAACAAGAGAATTCGTTGAAAGCTACTCAGCAATTTTTAAAACATAACTCACAATGGTCAATACTTTTAATAAATTTATGTATATTACACAAACGTTTTAAAATAAAATCTATAAGTCTGAACAAAATCCCGTATTTTAAAGTTACACACCCAATATATTCTAAAACGCTTAATAATAAGTTGTCAGATTAAAAATTTTAATTTTTCGTTGTACATATATGTATGTTATGTGTTTTTTTTGTCATTCACAGTAAGGTGTTCACTTAAATTCAAAATTTAAAAGTACCGTTAGATAGAGATAACTTTAAATTGTTGGACAGTTCTCAAATGCACTAAATAAAGATGCAAACTCTAAAATAATTAATATCTATAATATTAATTATCTCTTTGTAAATAAAAATGAATTATGTGTACTTTGCTAATCTTCTCCTAAACGGCTCATATTATGTTACAAAATGATTTACATATATTCGCAATTGGTACTGGTAGGTTAAGTAAGGTTAAAAAGGGTGGTGCAGGAGAGCAGGAATACTTTCCACACTTGTATTCGGAGACACAAATCTTGGTGAAACACAAGAGAAGAAAAGATTGAACGTAAAAAATAAATAAATAAAAAACTAGTCTTACAAGAATTTCCTTGATCTTTGTCTACCTCCAAGCTAGTTTGACATCAAAAAAGGCTATATCTTTTAAGTATCTAAGAGCTCCTATTGTTCTCGCTTATAATATAGATCCTCGCTCGGTGAAAATTGCAGACCCCTCAAATAGTTTGTAGGATTCTAACCATCACCCCTTTTCTGGGATTTTCACAAGAGTTGTCCTATTAAAACTGATGCTTATTGCCGCAATACCAAGCATACAGTATTCCTTTGGTACCAGGTAAGTGGTAAGCGGCGATCAGATATTAAATTTTTTTTACTTATCGATGATAAAATTAATTTACATTATTTTTTTTAATTTTTTATTCTTTGGAGGCTTATCTAAAAAATTTCTGTACAACATCTGTCGAATAAGCCTTTAAAAAACCTAAAATATTTTTATGAATACGACAGTATATATGTATGTATATATCAATATGCATGTACATATGTATAAAATAGACAATAGTGTAAATTATTTATTTATTTATTTATTTATTCATGTAATTAATTAATGTATTATATACATATTTACAAATTAACTGTCAGAGAAAGATATACATACATATATAATGTTCAGCAGTTTGTGCATTTATGTACATATGCATGTATGGATGTACATATGCATGTATGGATGTACATATGCATGAATGTACATGTACATACATGTAAAAAAAGAAAACTTAGTCTCATTAATTTTTATTTGTTTTGTTAATTTTTGTAACAGTTGCAGTTGACTCAACTTAAAAACAATTTTACAAATGTGAAAGATGAAAAATTGGCACAAAAAAAAAATAAAAGCACCATATTTAAATGTATTTGAAGGTTAATAATAAAAAGTCAGCACTAATTTACACTAAATCTTTAAATGTTTTTTTTTCTTTTCTTTTTTGCAATTGTCTTAACATTATAACAACGTAAAAATTGCATAATTCGTATAAAAAATCTCTGTAAACTTGACCTTTTTCATGATTTGAAATTTGTAGTACTGGTCAAACGTATGGCAAGAGATTTAAATGAAACCTAAAGAGATTTAATAAACTATTTTCTCGGGCCGGTTTACATTGAGGTTGTGTAACTTTTAGGCAATCGTGTAACCAATAAATTTTTATGACGTGAGACTATGCATACATATATGTACATAAATAGTATTAATGTACCTTTAATTTAGAAGATTCATCGTAAATAGTAGTGTTCACCATTCTGCCTATAAGTGTTGTTACAAATGTTCCTTGAATTAGAAAACTGCTCGAAGATAATGATGTTGAGGTAGACGATGTAGCACTATGAACTGCAAACCGATAAGTGTCAACGCAAATGGAATTCTTTAAATTGTGTGCCCTTCTAAGGACGTACAAAAAGCGGAAAAACCCAGACAAAATACTGCTTATTGAAAAAGTTGTCTGGGGTATAAGAAAAAAAAATTAAACACTTCAAAAATATCGATTTATTCGAAATGTAATGATTTTTTTAAAACATTTGACACAAGATTATATTAATTTTGCTGTGTTAACTGTTTTCATTCGTAAAATAATTTGCGAGTAAAAAATCACAATACCAACGGCGGAAAAATTCAATGACAATTGATTCATTCGGCTTTTAGTGCTTGCAACTAACTAAGCAACCACCAAATGAAGAGAGCATGAATTTGGCTCAAAATTAGAGAAATGTTTTTTTGTTCTAAATAATTATTTCAATGTGAGTGAAAAGCAACATTTTATAAGTGGCCAAAAGCACTTATACAACCAATAACAAAAAAAGTCCACTGGGAGTTAATATTTTCTTCCTCTGATAATTAAAATGTGGATAAAATTATACGTACAAAAAAATTACATTTCTATTTATTCAAACATTTTCTACATACTATATATTTTTTCCCAATTTATTAGCATTTAATTAAATTAAAATAGTTGATTCAAATCGAATATATGTACATACATATGTATGTATGTATATGCATGGTGTAATTACATAAGGTGATAGCGTAAAGGAGAACAATTTTTGTCTCTCTTTTTTATGTATGAAGTTTGACAATTTCCGGAGTTGAAATCATTTTTTTAAATATGTAGTTCGACATACTCCAGACCACAAAAAAATAGTCAGCTGGGCTGGCACCGCCACCTTGTTTAAGTGTACCCTGTGTATATGTATGTACATACATATGTATGTACCAATCAAAAGTACGAGAGTAAAACGTACTTTAAAAAATTCATTTCAATCGACCGGTTTTCGATTGATTTTTCATTATTTTTAAAATTTGTGACAAATAACTGTAAACTAGAACAGAAAATTACATGAAATCACGAAAAAAAAATAAAAACATTTTTAATTTTTAATCAACAATAAAAATTTTACAAATTTTTATTTCAATAAAAAACCTGTTTTATTTAAATTTTGTTGATACTCTATTCTTGATAAAAATACATATTATTATTTATTTTAACCAAAATTTTAACAAAAGTAAATAAGTAGAAGTAGCATTTATCGAAAATTTAACTTTATAATGTATAGGGGTAAATTTTTTGTCACTGGATGTATAAGAGTGTTGTACACAACCACATCAGTCATCGTTGAGGGTTATTTTGTGTGATATAATTTTAAAGCTTTTGTATGTACATTTAGTACAAAAGAAAGCAGCTTGACATATGCATGCATACACATACATATATATTTTTATACCCTTCACACAGTGAAGAAGGGTATATATAGGTTTGTCATTCCGTGTGAAATTTCTACAATTTTCATTTCCGACCCCATAAAGTATATATTTTCTGAAAGCTTATGAATAGGGGAGTCGATTAAGCTCTGCCAGTCTGTCCGTGTGTATGTTGAAATCAACTTTTTGGGGACCCCCGACATCGCTTGGACCCGGGTGAGGTATTAAAATATCAGAAATATTCGAGAGTAGATCGGTATTGAAAATCAGAAACATCGCTACATAAACAACAGAGATATGAGCAGAAACCCACGACCACCTCGATTTTTTTTCACAAAAACAACATTACAACAACAACATACATACATACAAACGTGTATACTGGTTAGAGAAAACGTGGCATCGAATCCCAGCTGAGCCACAAATAAATTTTTTTATTTTTTTTTAATTTTTTTTATTTTTTATTTAATATATTATTTATATTTTTATTATTTTTTTTTAATTTTTTTATTTTTTTTTTAAATTTTTTATTTATTTTTTTTTGTTTTATATATATTACTAGCCAATCTCGGCGCGCGTTGCTACGCCCCTTCATGAATTTTAATCGCATTCTAAATTTTAATCGAATATCAAGTGCAAGGCTAAAAACTAAAACTTTTTCTTTATGAGCGTGGCACTGCCCACTTTTCTAATTACAAAACTGTATAGTCATGACAGCTCAATAAGTGTGCAAAGTTTCAGAAAAATCGGTCCAGTGTAAGTACCTCAAAATGATACCTTTTTTTATGGGCGTGGCACTGCCCACTTTTCTAAATACGAAACTGTATAGTCATGACAACTCAATATGTGTGCAAAGTTTCAGAAAAATCGGTCCAGTGCAAGTACTTCAAAATGATACCTTTTTTTTAATGGGCGTGGCACTGCCCACTTTTCTAATGATGAAAGTGTAAAGTCATGACAGCTCAGTATGTTTGCAAAGTTTCAGAAAATTCGATCCAGTGCAAGTAGCTAAAACTGATAACTAATTTTTAATGGGCGTAGCCCCGCCCACTTTTTCAATCACGAAATTATAAAGCCATGACAGCTCAATATGTGTGCAAAGTTTCAGAAAAATCGGTCCAGTGCAAGTACCTCAAAATTAAAACTTTTTTAGGGGCGTGGCCCCGCCCACTTTTCTTATCACGAAATTATTTAGTCATGACAGCTCGATATGTGTGCAAAGTTTCATAAAAAATCGGTCAAGTGCAAGTAGCTAAAACTGATAACTAATTTTTTATGGGCGTGGCTACGCCCACTTTTTTTCACCCATAAACACTCCCTGGTATGAGTACAACAACTTACCAAAGTTTGAGCCCGATCGGTTTTACAGTTTCGGAGTCTATAGCTAACACACACACACACACACACACAGAGTTTCACTTTTATATATATAGATATATATTTTAATTATTAGTTTTTTATATTTTTTTTATAATTTTTTTTTTTAATTTTTTTTAAATATATATATTTTTTTTTTTAACATACATACGTAAGTTTATAATTTTACAATGGGATGTTTTTATTTATATATATTTTTTATATGTATGTACGTATTTCATATGGGATGAATGGTGATACAAACTACTGTTATTGCATTACTACACGTTGTGAAGGGTATATAAGATTTGTCACGGCCGAATATAGCGCTCTTACTTGTTTTTTTAATTCTCATCGTTGCGAGTAAAGATATACACAGTTTTCTAAATGTTTATACACTTCTTGCAGAAACATACATATGTATGTATGTATGTATCTTATGTCTTTGTGGTCTAATATGCATATGCACTAGGGTTCCTATTTGAGATAAACGAATTCCTGGCTACTAGTTGACGGTTTTTTCTACATTTTATTTCGAAGATTAATTAATAAAAAAACAATATTGCATAGAACAAAATATACCCAAGATCAGACAAAATCTGTACTATATAATAATACACACATATGTACATATATTTAAATTTGTAATCTGGCATCTATCTCAAACCGGGAACATCATATTATTTTTTGCTCTAAATTGTTAAGCAAATTTTAAAACATTAGAACTTATTCATTATTTTATTTAAATAAAAATTTATTGCCAAATTTTGATTTCGAGAAATGGATTTGGTTTAAATATACCTTTGTGTTATTTTTTACAAACAAAGTTTTATGGGATTAAAAAAAAACAATATTTATTTTTAAACAATCTTTTTTTTTGCTACATTTTTAATACCGCCTAAAACTAGGAAAATTTTGTTTTAAAAGAGATGAGTATTTTCTTAATCACCGTTTTGTGGCCCAAAGATGACGATGAGAAACAGATACATATGTTTGAAAATTAAATTGTTTTTCTATAAAACGTTATTGTTATTATGATTTTTTTTTTAATTTTTTATGTACTCCCTAAACAAAATAAATTATAAAATAAACCATTTCGGTAAAAGTTTAATGTTTTTTTTGATAGAGATTTTACCTGTTTTATCCCTTTTTATACCCGCCACCAAAAAATGGTGGCTAAATCGGAATATTAGGAAGTGAGTTATAGCTCGTAATGCAAGAGTAGGTCGAAAAAACCGTGTCCTTCGAACATCGAATAAAATGGAATTTAACGTACAGTCATGAAACTTCGAATATTTATTTTTCTGAGTAAAAACAATATTTTTCCCCGAAAATTACCTAAATCTATGCATTAGGAAAAGAGTTATCGATCAAAATGTACAAAAATTTATACCGCATAGTGTATTTTACGGTACATTTAAAAACAAAAACGTCATAAAAGCAACAAAATTTGATGTACGACTCTGAAATTTTGCACACATAACTTTTTGGTCAAATGCTTTGTTCTAACGGAAAATAAATGTGACACGCCCACTTTTACGCCCACCTTCCATGTAACGTCTAAACTTAAATTCATATAATTTCTCTACAAATAAAGATTTTAGAATAATAAAGGACTATATTGAAACATCTAAGTTGAATTCATTATTAAAAATAATATCGACACGCCTACTATTACGCCCACTTTTCACGTTATCTACTGTTAATGAAATTTAAAAGCTCATAAAACCGACAAAATTAGAGCTACGATAATGAAATTTGCTACAGATATCCTTCTAGTCAATGTCATTGTTACGCCTGAAAATTTAGGTGACACGCCCACTTTAACGCCTACCTCCCATATAACGGTTTATCTCCATTTCATATAATTTCTCTATGAATAAAGATTTTGGAATAATAAAAGACTATATTGAAACATCTAAGTTGCACGATTATTAGTAGAAACAACTTCAACACGCCTACTTTAACGCCCACTTTCATTGAAAGACTATATTTACGAAAACATTTTACTAGCATATCGAACTTATACAAAGAAAGTGATACATATTTTAGTATAAAGAGATGATTGCATAGCGATAACTGTTAAAAAACAAATACATTTTGTGCTATAAATTGGGTTATTTCCCGGGAATTTGATCATATTCGATCTCGTATCTAGAGAATAATATTTTTTTCAATAAAAAATATTTTTACTCAAATTATATTTTAAATTCAAGTTTCTTTATTAATTTTTATTATAGTTTTGTTTCTTTTTCATTATAAACTATTTTATGCTTTTTAATAAAGTTTTTTTTTTTAATTTAAAACAAATTTACTTTGTATTTGTTTTGCTGCCGGATCCCGGGATATTAAAAAATAAATCTCGCATTTTCGGGGAAAAACCCTAGCTACAAAAGAACGGAAAACTGGTGGTGGGTATAAAAGATTTGGCACAGCCGAATATAGTGCTCTTACTTGTTATATATGGAGTTTGACAATTCTTAGCACTTAAATCTCTTTTATATATAGAGTTTGACAAACATTGGGACACAAAAAAATATTAGCTGGGCTGGCACCGCCACCTGTATAAGTGTACCTGTGGCACGATCATCAGGAAGCCTCACTAAAACAGCTGAATTTTTTTTTTTTGGAAACACATATGTACGTTAACTCAGTTTATAGTTTTACAATGGGATATTTTTATATATATATGTATGTACATACATATGTATGATTTTTACGTATTCCACATGAGATGAATGGTGTTACAAACAATTATTTTTAATTATTATTTTATTTTAGCACTCTTACTTGTTCACTGTGTGAAGGGTATAACCATGGTGTAATTACATAAGGTGTTAGCGTAAACGAAAGGAAATTTTAGTCTCTTTTTTTGTGTATGGGTTTGACAATTTCCGGAGTTGAAATCATTTTTTTTAAATATGTAGTTTGACATACTCCAGAACACAAGAAAATAGTCAGCTGGGCTGACACCACCACCTTGTATAAGTGTACCCTGGGTATAACAACCTAGGTTAATACCATGGTATAATCATCAGGTAGCCTCAGTTCTGCAACAACAAAATTTTATATGCATTTTGTTGTTGGAAAACGACGACTGAAATGTCAAAAAGCACATGTTTTTTTTGGTGGTAGAATATACATATACACATACATAAACAAAATTTGACATTTTAGTTAAACCTTTAGGTAGAGAAATCAGCTGTTTTAGTGAGGCTACCTGATGATTGTACCATGGTTAATACGATTGTGATGTTTTTAGAATGCGAACGATACCTTCAAGGTACATTTACTCCAGGTAGACCCAAGTCCATAGCTGATCATTGTTTTGTTTATGCATTTCTCTTCTCAAATGCCATAAATTGTTTAACTTTTTTTTAGTAGATGTGTATAGCTCTAAACACATAGACGACAGCAGACAGCAAGCAGCAATATGTCAAAAATAAAATCCATGTGTTTAAATGAAAACGATTATTTTGACGGCAGCACAGCAGCACGACTGCACAACAGCATTTGCTGCTGCTGCCAACTTAGGCTATTTTCTATTTTGACGGGCAGCAAGAACAAATATAGTGTTGCCATTACATATATTAAATTGGAAAAAAATAACAAAAACTTATTTTTGATATTAAACATAAAAGAACATTACAAAAATACAATAAAGAAACAAATGTATGTGTTTTTATAGTTTTTCGTGATATAATTACATTTTTTTTATCAATAACTTTAATTTTATTCATTATAAAATATATATGCGGCATCCCTGAAATTTGTATTGCTAAAATGCACATCAGCTGATTATTATGTTGTTGCTGTCTTCAAAATAATTATGAAGCTGACTTCAGAGCAGCATTTGAAGCCATGAAGTTGTGAAGTTTGCTGCCGTCTATGTGTTTATCATAAATATTTTTTATTTACTAACATTTTGCTACCACTTTTTTTAGCAACAAAATACACGGTGCGTGTACCTTAGTTAATATACCTTGGATACCTTTGAGCGGACGTTTTGTGTGTAATTTGTTTTTGTGACAATAAAAATTACACGTAAAACGTCTACTCATTTGTGTAATTACATAAAGTGCATTCTATAATTATGATTGTACCATAATAAAATGATAACGTTAAGGAGAGCATTTTTGTCTTTTTTATATGTGGAGTCTGACAGGCATTGGCACACAAAAATTATCAGCTGGGCTGGCACTGCCACCTGTATTAGTGTACCCTGCCCATGACTTTGTCATGGAATAAAAAGTAGCCTGTTTTTGCGAAATTCAGTTACAAAGTTCCAAACTTTTACGCATATGTATGTATGTGTACACTTTTGAGTTTTATTTTAAAATTAAACAATGATAAGCCTTAATTTGTATTTAAATTCATATTTTGTATTATATTTTTTCCTTTTATTTTTTTAAATAGTTTTACTGGTTTTACTCAGGCTTGTAATATTGTTATTTTGGCCCTTATGGCTTGATATTACTGTATTATATAAATTGAAATATGTATATATTTACATACAAGTGTAGGCAGGTATACATGCCTTCGGTATACATTTATTAAGAAAATGTTAGACATTAAACTCCTTTTGCTAAAACAATGACAGTCTAAAAAGGACTTTATAATTAATTTATTGATTTTATATTTCGTAATATTTATAAAAAAATTAGAATTGCATTAAAATAAAGCACAAACAAGTTCAATAGATCTTTGACTTTGATTTCACCTTTACTATGCGGCAACTAGTAATTACGTATTTATCCATGAAGTTAAAATTTTTATAGTATTGTAAATAATATTGAAATTCTACTGCATGCTTTTATCAAATAGTATTTAAAATAAGTTTACCTTTTTAAATTAATAAATGCAGAAAATTTTTTTTAATACAGGTATATATTTTACTGGAATGAAATCTGAAGTAAAAAACACTCGTGTATAATAAATGCTTGATAAAAAATTTTACAGCAACGATAGCCACTACACCCAAACGATTTTATTTAAAGAACTAAATGAAAAATAACAATAATGTACGAAATAACCGCAATAGCATGGCGAATTTATTTATCAGGTGGTGGTAATTCTACAACAAATACAACATTAAAAAAACAACATGGTTTTTTATTGTTGCTTTCGACTGTCGATGTGTCAAAAACTACATGGTTTTTATTTGTGTTTTTTTGCGCGAGAAAGAGTAATCTATGTTAACATAAATAATATTTGACAATTCAACCATCATTTTTGCAATTAAAAAAGGAAATCAGCTGCGTTGTCAACACCACCTGATAATGAATTCGCCTTGCGCAATAGTAAGTGGTTTTTTGCTACTATTTACATCATGTTTGACATTCAGCGACCTTCTAATAAGAAAATGGCATATCCAAGGTAGATTAATAAGGTAGTCGAGTCCATCAGCTGTTTTTTTGCCTGCAGGTGTAAAACTTTGTTTATTTTAAATCTTGATACAATCATCAACCACACACATATTTGTAATTTGACATTTCAGTCGTCGTTTTCCAACAACGAAATGCATGAGAATTTGTTGTTGCAGAACTGAGGCTACCTGATGATTGTGCCATTTTTTAATGTTTCGTCTCCGGGAACATACATATAACAAGGTATTAGTAACTGACTAACTTTTTGTTGTTATATAAAATTATCAATATCAATGTGCCCCGGTGGACTAGTCAATAGTGTGCTTGTCTGCTAGTTGGGGGTTGCGGGTTCGATTCCCGCCAGAGACTCTGGAATTGTCTGCTTCTCTTCTCTCTTACTTTTCTATTCAGGTATCACAAAGGGATCAATATAATGGACCCAAGTGAGGTGCACAACAGCTGCCTGTTCTACCTAACCTAAATAAAGTCCATATGAAAATTTATTAGTAGTCCTTTAAATATTTATTTATTTTAAATATTTATTTATTTTATTTATAAATCCTTACAGACTATTAAAATAAAGTGACAGAAATATATTACAATTACGAATTTAAAAACACTATGATATTTCTCTTAATAATATTAACACTATATGAAATTTCACATTGATATGAGAAAACGCATTCAATTAAATTCACAACTGTGTATGCTTTATTAAGTATACCCCAAGGCAAATTCACATAGTTTGTTTACATATAAATTAATTTGTATGTGCGTTGATTGAAAAGTTTTATAAAAGTTTTAAAATTTATGAACAAATTTATAAAAATATTAACATTAATAAAATAGATTATATATAAATATAAATAAGTAAAACACAAAAAAACTTGTAATGTTTTTAATTCAGAAAATGTGAAATGCAAATGTTTGAAAAAACACGAATGTGTGATATAAACTAGCAGAACTTTTTTAATATATTAAATATACTGTTTTTTGTTTTTTTAATTTGGTATAGATTTATAAAAAAAATTATTAAAATAAACAGGGATGGAAAAGTTGTTTTGACATATTAATTATATTAAAATTTGATTAAAAAAAGGATATAAAATTTTGCAACACACAATATTAACGACGCAAAAGCAACAAATATACATATTTGGAATTTTTTACCCATGGAGCTTCGACTTTTTTCCCACTCAAATAATGCTTTTCGACTAAAAATGTTATCTTTTCTTACCAATTTGTAGTATTAGATTTATTTTATATAGTTTGAATATGTTTATGTATGCATATGTATAACTATGTATGTATGTACATATGTATATAATGCTTTCTTCTTAAAATTAATTTTTACTTTCTGGCTTTTTCTGTTACGATGTATTGGGATCGTTTAATTAACTATTACACTTATTTGATTTCTTTTCAAAAGATTGGTAACCAATGGTCATATATGTTAGGTTTTTATTTGTAGATAATTTTTATAATATTAATGTTCAGGATTTAACTATGTAATATATTTTAATTGGCCTAATGAGGCTTTATATAACGTTGAATAAATAAATAAATAAATAATAAATTTGGTACATTTATTATCAAAGCAGTACACTTAAGTTTAATGTTTAATACCGAAACCAAAATCTCACTATATGAATATGGCTTGGGGAACATTAATTAATTGTTTGACATTGGCAGTAGAAAACAGAAACGATTAACTGATTGCTTACGGCTACCCTGTTAAGTGTACTGTTGTTAATGTCTTTTGCGATGAGTTTTGTCAGTTTTGTTTACATATAGTAATTTACTGTTAGTAAATTTACATATAGTAATTTACTGTTAGTTTTGTTTTTTTTTAACGGTAAGCAATATTATATTACAATTTATAAACTAAATGAAATATAGTAAATATTTTTAGTTTTTTAAGTACAACTACAAAATTGAAAAAATGCCGCCTTCCAAGAAATTTATGGAATGTTTAAAATTTTCAGCTTACAAACATCGTAACCAAAGGCGAAAGAATTTTAATCAAACACCATATATAAACCATCCTATAAATGTAGCCACAATTTTATCAGTGGAAGGCAACATAGATGATGAATCCGTACTTATGGCGGGACTCTTACATGACACTGTCGAAGATACTGATGCAACTTTTAAAGAAATTGAGGTATAGTGAAAAAGTCGTAATTGTTGCAAAATACATTTTTTTAAAAATCTAAATACCGCCATAACATAAAGAGGGATTACGTACATACCTAGGTATAATAATTATTTTTTGCGAATAAATAAAAATCAAAAAATTACTTGTGTTGATTTTTAAAAAAGTCGTAATTATTATAGTCCTGCACATATACATACATACGTAATACGTTTTACGTATGTATCTATATTCATTTTAAAAAATGTATGAATTTAGTTATGATGCGGTTGGTTTCAAATTACCTATCTCTTTTTATCTAAAACCATAGTAAAATAGACGCAGCGTCGTGATTTAGCTCTGGTCGGGTCAAGAGCTCGCGCCTTTTTGCCATTATCATTTAATGGCAATCAGGTTGTCCCTTTTTATCTGACTTCGAGAGTTTTGCGTCTCACTTTCGCGAGGTTAAAGGTGAATTCACCCATTTGTTCTGAACAAAATTTTTTCCGGAGAATAACATTTTTTAAAACCATAGTAAAATAGACGCAGCGTCGTGATTTAGCTCTGGTCGGGTCAAGAGCTCGCGCCTTTTTGCCATTATCATTTAATGGCAATCAGGTTGTCCCTTTTTATCTGACTTCGTATGTAAATAAATACAAACGTAAATTATTTCATTAAAATATATGTAAAGAAAATGTCGGATAGAAGAAAACTAAAATTATTATTTTTAATTGAAGTGCATAAAGTCAATTTGTTTGCAAAAGAAATTTATAAAAAAAAATCGAAAATAAAAAGAGTCGCTTCTATTTTATTCCATAAACCCTGTTTTAAATAATTATTTTTGTATGCACTATTGCTCATGTCATACAAACATTTTCTTCCTGGTTTTTTAATTCTTCTATTAATTTTTGAGCAATATTTTCATTAAATTCCATTTTAATTGTTAATTTTCGGCAAAAACAATTTTTGTATAATAAATGTACTGACACTGTGTGATGTGGCAACCAAATTCAATTTTCATGTAAATATTGAAAAATAGTGGCATCCCAATTCAGTTTCTTCTGAACAAGAATTAAAATTAAACCAATTCAAGAAAAATCTTTCTGAACAAAATAATCTCTCTCTCTCTCAAAAGTAAAACATCAAACTCAATACAAAAAAAATTTGTTCTGAACTAAAATTTTATGGGTGAATCCAGCTTAACTGTGTGACGTCGCGTAACTGTGCTTTGGATACAGTTTACAGACTATTCTACAGTTAACCGCATGTTTTCGTTTTAATTGGAGGAGTACCAAATAAACTCATTTTACTTGTGACTGGAGGAGTACCATATAAACTTAATAACCATGAGACTGAAGGAGTTCCATAAAACTCAACAGTAATTATTGTTCAGACGTCTCCGACTTCCTATACAATGGTATAGGTCGACCTGCGGTACCTGAACCAAAGTTTTGTAACTGGAGGAGAACCATTAAAAAATTAGTTTTATTTGTAAGCGGCTTTTGGCAAAAAAGAAGATAAAAAAGTTCAAAATTTATAATGCAGATAAACCGAAAGTTGCTATCATATTTGATGATGATTCTAAAGTAGTAAGGAATTTTGAAGAGTGTGAGAAGCTCCTTTCTGAGGCTGGAGAGTAATTGTAAATGTATTTTTTAACGTTATTTTATTGATTTTATTTTAATATTTTCCTTTTTGATTAGCTAATGATAAATTTAATTAAGCATTTTTTTAAGTGTTATATTTTTGATTTCTATCTAATTTTATTTCAATTTTCTTTTTGTTGGTTCCCCACTGTAGTGTTTGTTATTTTTGTCATTTAATAACAATCTTGGTCCAATTAGCAATAACTCCTTAAAAAATGTATTACGGCCTTATTTGAGTCAGCTTAAGGTTGCTCACCTAAATTGTCAGAGTATAAGACCCTCTGCAGGTTTCTCTAAAATAGATGAACTTAAATGTATTTTAAATGAAACGAAATTTGATATTTTTGTTATTTCTGAAACTTGTTTAAAGCCTCACATTTCTAGTCGTTCCGTTAATATTCCGGGTTTAAAATTTTACCGTAATGATCGTACACATTGTAGAGGTGGTGGAGTTGGTATTTATGTATCAAACAAGTTAAAACATAGAATGGTTTTTAAAGTGTCTGAGCCCAATTGTTGTGAATCGCTTTTTATTGAGCTTTGTTTTGGAAGCTTGAAGGTTTTATTGGGTGTAGTTTACCTCCCACATGGTAACATTTCTTCTTTTGAAGAAAAGCATCGTCAATTGTTTTTAAAATATCTAAATACCATTATTGCAGGTGATTTTAACACTAACTTATTTGATATTTCTAAGTCTTATAAAATTCGATCAATGTGTTCAAGGAATGATATGTGTATTTCTCATAATAATAGGCTCTCTCATTTTGACATTGCTCACAACTCAACTTCGTTAATAGACTATTGGTTATTAAGTAGTCATGCAATCATGAATTTTTCTGACCAAGTTCAATGTCCTTTTTTTCACACCATTCTTTAATTTTTGCAACATTTTCTATAGATATTTATTATATTGAAGAGTTTGTTGAATTTTATGATTTTAATGCTATAAATTGGGATGGGCTTTTCTCCTTTTTATCTGATTTTAACCTTTTATATTTTAATGTTTGCAATGTAAATGATCAATGTTTCGTAATTGATTATCTCTTTGAAAAGTTGTTGTCTTTTGTACCTTTACGAAGAAAAGTTTTTCGATATAAGTCTAATGTTTGGATGAAGTCTAATGAGGTTATTTCTGCTCGTATTCTTAGAGACTTAGAGACAGAAGAACGTTTTGTAAATATCGAAATCGTTTGAAGAGAGTGATACGAAGAGAGAAAAGAAGATATTTTTCAAAGTTGTTTCACGATGTTGATTGATCCGGAATGTGGAGAATTTTAAGAAGCGCCGGTTGTGTTGCTTGTCGTGATACTGACTTCAACTTTGATGTTGATACTATCAATAATTTTTTTGTTTGCAATAATGGACTGGAAAGTGAGACTGATATTAATTTTGAGGATTTCGTTGAAAATGATTTAACATTTTCGTTTCGTGGTGTAACGGAAGATGAACTTTTTTTGCTTTGAATAAAGTTAAGTCTAATGCAGTTGGTGTTGATAATATATCGATTAAATTCATTAAATTGGTTTACCCCAATATTTTTAATTATTTACTTAATTTTATTAACAGAATTTTGACTACTTCTGTCTTTACTCCAGCCTGGAAGATAGCACGTGTGGTCCCTATTTCTAAGTCCAAAGTATCTAATCCAGATGACCTTAGGCCGATTTCTATTTTGCCGGCTTTGTCGAAGATTGTTGAACATCTTATTAAACTGCAAATGTCCTTTGTTTTCCCTTGTCTTTATGAGTCTCAGTTTGCTTTTCGTCCTGGTCATAATACTACTTCTTTACTTCCTTGCATGACTGATAGCATAAGGTATAGTTTAAATACTAATGAGATATGTGTTTTAGTCTCTCTTGACATTTCGAAGGCATTTAATTCAATTGATCATGTCAAATCTGACTTAACTACTTATGTGATGCTATTTGATTACTCTTCCAAAAAAAAAAAACACTAAACATTTTCCACAATAATTTAAAATAATTTTTTATTGTTTATCTATATATATAAAAGTGAAACTCTGTCTGTCTGTGTGTGTGTGTGTGTTAGCTATGGACTCCGAAACTGTAAAACCGATCGGACTCAAATTTTGGCAAGTTGTTGTACACATTCCAGGGATTGTTTGTGGGTGGTAAAAAGTGGGCAGGGCTACGCCCATAAAAATTAGTTATCATTTTTATCTACTTGCACTTGCCCGATTTTCCTAAAACTTTGCACACATATTGAGCTGTCATGACCATATAATTTCGTAATTAGAAATGTGGGCGGAGCCACGCCCATAAAAAATTTATAATTTTGAGGTATTTGCCATGGACCGATTTTTCTGAAACTTCGCACACATGTTGAGCTGTCATGACTATATAATTTTGTGGTTGGAAAAGTGGGCAGGGCAACGCCCATAAAATAAAGTTATAATTTTGAGGGTTTTTGCCCTTGATATTCAATTAAAATTCAGAATGCATTTTTATTCATTAAGGGGCGTAGCAACGCGCTCCGGGCTTTTCTAGTACATATTAAACAAGTAGTAGTATATTCGGCCGTACCGAATCTTATATACCCTTCACAACGTGTACTTATGCAATAACAATTGTTTGTATCACCATTCATCTCATATAAAATATGTACGTACATGTAAAAAACATGTAGTTCTAAAAAAATATAAAAAAGAAAATATATATTAAAAACGAAAAAAAAAACAATAAACATATTAAAAAAAAATTAAAAAAAAATTTTTTTAAAAAATTAAAAAAAAATAAACAAAAAATATTAATATTATATAAAATAAAAAAAATTTTTAGGGCTCAGCTGGGATTCGATGCCACGTTTACTCCAACCAGTATATATGTATGTTGTTGTAATTGTAAAAAAAACGAGGTGGTCGTGGTTTTTTGCTCATATCTCAGAAAGTTATAGGGCGATTGTGCTGAATTTCAATAGCGATTCATTCCCGGATATTTCCAAAAGATTGATACCATACATAGATCTGAGGAACATATGGTTGCTTCTAAAAATTGATTTTAACCAACACACGGACAGACGGGCAGACGCTCAGGGCTTAATCGACTTCTCTATTCATAAGCTTTCAGAAAATATAAACTTTATGGGGTCGGAAATGAAAATGGTAGAAATTACAAACGGAATGACAAAGCTATATATACCCTTGTGCACCACAGGTGAAGGGTATAAAAAGCATCCTCAGCTGAGTGTTTACACAGACAGAATGAGTTTAATTTTTCTAAATCGGCTTGTAAGCTTATATTTTCTTATTTAAGTGGTAGATCTCCATTTGTTTCTGTTAACGGAATAAACTCTTGTATCAGATATCTTAAGGCTGGTGTTCCTCAGGGATCTGTACTTGGTCCACTCTTGTTTATTATGTACTTAAATAGTCTTCCTGAATTGGTAAATTCCTCTATATGCACAGCTTATATATATGCTGATGATGTTTATTTATTATTTAAGTGCAATCGTGATTTTTTTGATGTTTTGGAGAATAATATAAATTTATGTTTGAACCGTGTTAAACAATGGACATTATCTAATTTACTTCTTCTAAATATTTCTAAAACAAAGGCTCTAATGTTTGGTGCTTCTAATCAATTTGTTAATGATATTAATATAAGGTTGGATGAAATTTCCATTGGATTAGTTGAAAAATTTAGAATTTTAGGTGTTATTATTGATAATAGATTAGCATTTTCATCTCATTTTGATAGTATGCAGGGAAAAGTTTTTGGTATTGTACGGAGATTGTACTCTACTAATGTGTTTTTACCGGTATATATTAGAGAGAGATTAGCTCATGCATTATTAATGCCTATTGTCTTATATGGGCTTGAGGTTGTGTCTGGCACTAGTTCTACAAATTTATTAAAACTTAAACGAATTGTTAACATTATTGTTCGTTTTGTTTACAACTTAAATATGTTTCTTGGCTGTTCATTAAAACAATTTTTGAAATTTAGGAATTTGAGTTTTTTCTATGGCTTTATGAAAAATGGTTTTCCCTTAGCACTTTGTAAGACTTTCATTTTTTTCGCGATCAATTAGAAATGCACAAGTTATCATTCCTAGAATATCATACCACGTTTTTGAAGTGTCATTTCATGTTCGTATTGCTTGAAATTTTAATAACTTACCTGCAAACTTGAAAAGGTTCTCGCTCTCAGTAAATGTTTATCGTTGCAAATTATTTAATTATTTATCGAATTTGTAAGGTTTGTTTCTGTTCTTGGACCATGTTTTTGTGTTAATTTTTTCTTACTTTTATATTTAGTTAATGTAACGGCTGGGGAGCCAAAGGAAATTAAATTGAATGTAAGATTTAGGAAAGTAATGTATTTTAAGATTTATATATATATATTTTTTTTTTCTTTTCTATTTTTATTTTGGTTATTGATGTAGTTTGGGTAAAGTTGTAATTACTATGTAATAATTTGTTTTGGCCTTTTGGGGCTTTTTTATTACGAAATTGAATTAATAAGTAAATGAATAAATAAATGAACTCAACTTTTATTTATTGTTCGAGTGTCTCCGACTTCCTATACAAAGGTATAGGTCGACTTGCGGAGCCTGAATCAACACATGACTTACTAAATCACACTCACTAAATCTTGTGATCAGTGAGTCGCACTACAAACACTTTTAGAGGGATAACCTGGCAATATGAATATGCAGCCAACCAATTTTAATAATTAAAAAAAAAATATATTTCTAAAATACTTTTTTCGTAAATTTCAAAAGATATAATATAATGAAGCTTATAATTATATGAATGTACATACATATATATTGAATTAAAATATTGCTCCTTCCATGGTGTAATTAGTGTACCCTGGCCCCTTCAGCTGTCCCCTCTTTGTTGTTTTATTGCACTAGTAATGTAAAAATACCGAATTAACACGCAGAAATCGACTTAATTTTTTGTAGGTCTATACATAAATACATATGTACATATCTACAAATGCCAAAAAAAAATTTTATTTCATTATATGTGTACAT